>OZ025293.1:299869465-301069465 GCA_964019185.1 Maratus speculifer
TTGGCAATATGAGTTTATTAAATGTGATATCAAAATATACTTACAAGTCCCGTAAATCTTTGATGTGTGTAAAACATTCAGGATGTATTTCTTCGATCTCATTGCCTTCCAAGTCTCTAAATTAATGTAGTAATGCATTTATTAGAATTACTTCCATAATGTTATAATACTAAAAAAATAATTAATTTTAATAATACTAATTAACCGATTAATTTTGTAAAACATTCAAAGTAACTAGGTATAACTCGTCAGCACACGCGTTGGGATAAAATCTACCCCAATCATATTTAAAAATAATAAATAAATAAATAAATATAAGAGGCTATTTTTGACCTTTTTGTACCTTTCAAGGTCAAGGTCAAGAAGGGGTGAATGTAATATCTTTTCTTTGTTCGCTATAACGAGAAAAATACACCTCTTGTAACTAAAAAATCCCGCGCGTTTAGAAACGTTTCATTTCGATACATTAATTTCTTGCGGGATAAGACGCACTAAAATAATTTTAATGAAAGAATACCATAAAAGCTGTTTGTGTATATATTGATAAAAGGGTAATGTAATTAACCCATTAGTGCCTGAATTATTTTCTTCGTTAAAGTTCAAATTTTGCATTTTCCCACCACTTTTAAAACAAGAAAAACTATTATCTTAATTTATCGCGGACTTTGTCTCGAGAAAGAAAGCATTTATTTATCCTCTTTTTTACTGGTGAGAAATGTGCTTAATTGAATTTTTCAAAACTGTCCCAAAAATAGGACGCTAGGCACTAATGGGTTAATATAAATTTTGTGAAATAACTCACTATTTAAGGTGTAAAACAAATTGTTTGCATATTTTCTTAAAAAGAAAGAAAGAAAGAAAAAAAAACCAGATTTTTTTTTTTTTTTTACAGAAACTGCTCCAAATTCGGAAAATAAATATGAAAGCTTGATTTTTTCCCTAAAAGAAGTAGTACTGATGCATTTTACAATATCGAGCAGTAGATTTATTTAAAAAATAAAGGGCATAGCCGGATAAGAATTGAAAACATGCCTTTCAATCAAATGTCTTAATTTTTTTCCCAAGTGTATCTACATATCTGACAATCTATTTCCCCTATTATCAGCTTATAAATATTCATATTTTATGAGATAAAAATGTTTTTTTCGATTTTTTAAAAACCTCATTTTCTCAAAAACTACTGTACCGAATTACATGTGATTTATTGAGTTTATATAGACATGAAAGATGCATAACTGGTAAGTTTTGTACAATTTTCTGATTATAAAAAGTGTGTGAAAAAGCGATTAAAAATTTTTGAAAAATAAAAATCATATCTTATAGTTGTCGGAAAATTACCATTTTCTAGTAAAAAATTCCTCATATGTGCCCATATATTATATATAAAAGCTGTAAGTTTGCGTTGGGTACTACATATAAATATTTACAAAAGTATGTATAAAATTAATTACAATTCATTTAAAGGCGTTACTTTGAGCGGAGCTACGCAACTTTGAAATCCGAAGAATCTTTGGAATGTACACTTACAGAATTTCTGTATTTTAAATTTTAATGAACACAAGAGCATCATTCTCAACGCTGACGATACGGTTTCGATAGCAAAATTTTTTGTTGGTGTCACATACAAAAACTAAGAAGAATAATTTTTGTCAAAGAAACTAACTACATTCTTCGATATCGAAATGTAACAACAGTGCTCACAGCCAATTTATATGAAAATGGCTTTCATCAGTTTTTATAAAGAGAAATTATAGTTAGTAGTTTCCAGCTTTTTAACAGAACGATGGGCCCTGATTACCATCATGTTAAATGTTTATGTCTAAGTAATGGTTAACCGCCGTGATCAGAAACAAATTTAATATAATGAATTATTTCTATTTCTTATTATGTTATCTAAGAATGATAATTCGAAATGTAATTGTTAAGGAAGTTTCTTGAAAAAACTCGTGGTTATAGAAAAAAATATTTTTTTATTTTTATGTATAAAATAATGTAATGCATTATCAAGTGTCAGCTGTTTTTTTCCTCATAAAAGTCACTGTTCTTGACAGTGAGGCCTAAAGCACTGAAACCGACTATGTATTTACATATAAGATTATAATATATTCGCATGAAATTAGCTATGTCTTTACAATATTTTATCTTCTGTTAATTTTTCCACTGCTTTTTTGAACTATATTTATTTAAAAAAGCATTTTTTATCTCATCAAACATAAAACGGTTCAAAATTGTAGTTTCCAATATGTTGTATATTTTTCAATATAAAATATCATCCAGTACTGTCAGCTTTCTTTTTTTTCTTTTAACTCACATTATGAACCTTTCGGTAGTATTTATCTTCGGATTAAATACTTTAGAAATCTGCTATTAGAAAAAAAAAGTTATTAGTATATATCTTGAATAAAAAATTGTCTGTTACTACACAATCCTGATGATATCTCAGAGTTAAAAGAGTGGATTAGACTCCAATTCTAGTTATATAATATTCATATTTGATTTCCGTTGCAAAATAAATAAACAAATACATAAATAAAAACTGAACTACTTTCTCATATTACCCTTCATTAAAAGTGGTGAGAATTTTCGAATAAAAATCATCAGGGACCGATTTACAAATTTGGGGGCCCTGGGCACAGATGCTTACATGCCCCCCCTTTGGAAAGTTGCTTACAAAAAGATTGATCCCTCCCCCCCCCCCCCAAAAAAAGGTTACTTATTAAGATAGCCACGAATAACATTACGATTGAATCACTTTTAAATGCCAATTAAAAAACTAAACACGATAATCATTTATTTAATTTTTAAATGACTATTTCACAATCATAAAATTTAAATGAGTAGATGTAGTACAATAAATTGTGTAGTGATAATTACCTTTTCCTATGCAAGTTTATATATCCGGAATGATAAAATATGCAACAACTAACCATAAATTTTTCACAATACCAAACTATAATTATTTAAAACATTATGGGACTTTTTCACATATGAACTGCACTCCCCAACACCAACTAACCTGACAAGAACAGGAACATGATTAAATAAGAATTAAAAATACAATATATTGTTAAAGTGATAAAGATAAAAGAAAATATTCACTTTAATAAAGTGATTAAATGCGGATGTTTTAATCAAAATATACAATGTTGTAAAAATAAAATAACGCAGTAGAAAGTAGAATGAAATGTAAAATTCCACTAGATTTTGTAAGTTGTAGTATTGATTTTGGACAATAATTGAAAAACATTCAGCAGCATTTGGGGGCACTTGAAAATTGGGGGCCCTGGGTCTGTGCCCTGAAGGCCCTGCCCTAAATCAGGCACTGAAAATCATTATAGTAACTGTCGTAACATTTAGATATGGAAGAGTGCTGTTGTTTTGCAATTGAAAATATTTTTCAGAATATTGCCTTCGATAGAAACCATCAGTTTTCGATATCGAAATAATATGGACTGAGTTGAAAATTATGACCTATATTATTAATGAAATCTAAAATACATCAGTTGACACATTTTCTATTGACATTGTTCCAAAGATTCTTCGGATTTCAAAGTTGCGTAGCTCCGCCCACAGTAACGCCTTTTAATGAATTTTAATTAATTTTATACATACTTTTGTAAATATTTATATGTAGTACCCAACGCAAACTTACAGCTTTTATACAGTGCGCGAAAAAATTATAAGGACACGCGAAAAATCGCCAAATCTAGAAGCCTTGTTATCAGAATCGTATGCAAATTTTTGCAGCAAAAATAGATGTAAAACTAAAATATTTCATGCGTAAAGTAATTAAAATTTTCCATTTTAAATCTTTTAAAATTTAAATTTTGATTTTTGAACTAAAATGAAAACGGAAAAAAGTATAAGGACATTGCTTTTTCTCCAGTAATTATTTAAAAATTTGCATATTTGAAAGCAACAAATGACATTTCCGAGTTAAAAGATTCCTTTGCGAAAAAAATTTCCTACTCGGCGACTTTCAGTGTAAATTTGTAACGATGCCCAAAGGAACTCAACTTTCTGACTCTGAAAAAGGAAAAATTGTTGCTTTTCGAGAATGTGGATTAAGTGGATGGGAAATTTCAAAAAGAATCAAGAGATCTAAAACGGTAGTTTATAATTTTCTAAAAAATCCTGGGATGTATGGTATGAAAAAGCGAACTGGGAGACCCGACATTCTCTCTCGTCGACAAAAAAGAATGATTGTAAGAAGAGCTTGCGAGAAAAAAGAAACCGCAAATGAAGTTAGACAATATTTGAGTTTACCATGCTCAACGAGGACTGTTCAAAATGTTTTGAGTAAACATCCTCAAGTTTCTTATGGGAAATTAGTGTCACGTCCCCCTCTTACAAATCATCATAAGAAAAGAAGAGTTGACTTTGCCAAAAAATACATTTCTCTTGGTCAAAAGTGGGCTGATGTAGTTTTTTCGGACGAAAAAAAGTTCAATCTTGATGGACCTGATGGTTTTCGTTATTTTTGGTATGATTTGCGAAAGACCAAGGAAGTGTTTTCCAGGCGTCAATTTGGTGGTGGCTCAGTTATGGTATGGGGCGGTTTTGCGGCAAATGGAACCACTCCAATTGTATTTATCAATCATAAAATGAATTCGGACAGGTATGTTGATATGTTAGGAGAAAATTTGTTACCTGAAGCGCCACTAATTACTTCAGGGGACTATATTTTTCAGCAAGATAATGCTTCGATACACGTTTCTAAGAGCACAAAACTTTGGTTTGAAGCTAATTCTGTAAAGTTACTTGATTGGCCGGCGAGAAGTCCCGATCTTAATCCAATCGAAAACTTATGGGGACTTCTAGCCCGAGAAGTTTATAAAAATGGCACACAGTATCAATGTAAACAAGATCTTGTCGTCGCTATCAAAGACGCTTGGGAAAAAATATCTGTGGACATTTTAAAAGATCTGTCAGGATCTCTGACCTCTCGGCTTATTCAAGTGATTGAAAAAAAAGGTAATTTTCTTGATTATTGAAATATTTTCAAAGTATTTTGGAACATGTCCTTATAATTTTTTCCGTATTTCCTTTAATGTTAAATTTTGTAAAATCAGTATTTTGAAGCTGTATTATGTTTTTTATCGGGTATAAATGTTATCACAAAATTATGTAGCAGAAGTAAGATGTATAAAAATTTCATTTAGGTGAAATGAAAATAAAGCATATTTTCATGCAATTAAATGTTGTCCTTATACTTTTTTCGCGCACTGTATACACTATATTGCCATTGATTATGGGACACTTGCGATTTTAGACATTTTACTAAATATCTAGAAAAATTCATGAGGAATCGTCTCGAAACTCTTAGTGTATAAATATAATAGTATAAGTCATACATCTCCGTGAAGATTTTTTCCCGAAACTCCAAAGGGGACCGTCAACAAATCAAAAAAGAATGAATATCTTTTGAATAACCCTGTCAAAACTAATGTAGCAAAAGCGCTCAAACTCTAGATTGTGATTGAATGCCTTATTGTAATAAGCCTTGTTCATTTTTATGCAAATAGCATGCATACTCGCAGAGTAATTAAGGTTTTTATAAAAATTATCCCAAATTTTTCCAAGTTTTTTCCTTATAATTTTCAGAGTTCTTAATATAAAATATTCCTTTTTTCAGAAAATATGACAAACAACATTGCACACAGTACCCTGTAATCAGAATTAAAAAATAATGAAAATTGTATAAAAAATGAGTTGGTTTACTAAATAATTTTTTACTGCGCATGCGTCAACGATATCAAAATTTCATTTGCATATTATGTTAGCTAAATGTATAGAGCAACTTTTGTAAAAGTCACAAAATCATAACTTGAAAATTCTGACAATAATCGTCAATTGAATAAGTCGAAAATCCGTTATTCTCAAAATCAAGCAAAAACAAGAGGGGTTTTATCCATATATTCATTGATTAGTTTCAATATAGAATACACAATATGGGATGTACTACTGCATTTGGATAAAATCCCTCATTTTTTTGCTTCATTTTGGAAACAACGGATTTTGTCCTTTTTCTATATACGATTACTTTCAGAATTTTCAAGCTATGATTTTGAGACTTTTATAAAAGTTGCTCTATACATTTGGCTAACATAATATGCAAATGAAATTTTGATATCTTTGACGCATGCGCAGTAAAAAATTATATAGTAAACCTACTCATTTTTCATACAATTTTTATTATTCTTTAATTCTGATTACAGGGTACTGTGTGCAATGTTGTTTGTCATATTTTCTGAAAAAAATATTATTTTATATTAAGAACTCTGAAAATTATAATGGAAAAACTTGGAAAAATTTGGGACCATTTTTATAAAAACCTTAATTACTCTGCGAGTGTGCATGCTATTTACATAAAAATGAACACAGTGTATTAAAATAAGGCATTCAATCATAATCTAGAGTTTGAGCGCTTTTGCTACATTAGTTTTGACAGGGTTATTCAAAAGATATTCATTCTTTTTTAATTTGTTGACGGTTCCCTATGGTGTTTCGGTAAAAAATCTTCACGGAGATGTATGACGTATACTATTATATTTATACTCTAAGAGTTTCGAGATGATTCCTCATGTATTTTTCTAGATATTTAGTAAAATGTCTAAAATCGCAAGTGTCCCATAATCAATGGCAATATAGTGTATAATATATGGGCACATATGAGGAATTTTTTACTAGAAAATGGTAATTTTCCGACATCTATTTTTAGATTTTTATTTTTCAAAAATTTTTAATCGTTTTTTTACACACTTTTTATAATCAGAAAATTATACAAAACTTACCAGTTATGCATCTTTAATGGCTATATAAACTCAATAAATCACATGTAATTCGGTACAGTAGTTTTTGAGAAAATGAGGTTTTTAAAAAATCTAAAAAACATTTTTATCTCTTAAAATATTAACGTTTATAAGCTGATAATAAGGGAAATACATTGTCACATATGTAGATACACCTGGGAATAAAATCAAGAAATTTGATTGAAAGGCATGTTTCCAGTGCTTATCCGGCTATGTCCTTTAGGTTAAAATATAATGGGAGACAAAATAAAGTTATTTTTATCCCATCTTTAGTGACGAAATAGAACCGGACGCGTGTGCTGATGGGTTAAAAAGTGCAAGAAATAAATTTATTGATTTTCAGAAACTTATATGTTCATATAATTAAGTCATTATGCTATGTACAGCAAAATAAAATTTAGGGTACGCACTTAAAGAGTAACTAAAAATATTTCTTACAATACTTGAAGATTAAACAATCCCGTGAAGCTGTCTTTCGTTATCTTGGATATTAAGTTATGGCTGAGAAACAAATCAATCAAATTTCCTTGATCGGAGAAGGTGTGATCTTCTATGGCAGTGATTGCGTTGTAGCTGAGATCTCTGAAACAAAACAAAATATCTAGAAGGAAGAATATTTCAAGAGAAAAGTTTTATATGGACACAGATACTTATCTATTTGATGTCCTTTGATAATAATAATAATAATAATAATAATAATAATAATAATAATAATAAAATAAAAAAAATATTATGGCACATAACTGTGCCATCGTAGATATTTTAGAAAATTTTTCATTTTAAATCTTTTCGCAGACACGTCCTTTGATATTGATAATAATAAAAACATAAAAAAAATATTATGGAACATAACTGTGTTATCGTAGATATTTTAGAAACTTTCTCACTTTAAATCTTTACGCAGACACATACATAGCACTGCTCTACATTCTAATTTCAGATTACTTGATATAAATTTCAGCTAATATCTAGGTTATTTTCTATTTCACTAGCATATTTTTAAGACAAACATTTACAAATGTATTTACATATTTAATCTTTATTAATTATTATATTAAGCATTCGTTATGTCTTGCTTTTGACAATTTTGTACCATTAAGGCTCCTCAGTATTACTTACAAATATGCAGGTCTCACTTTTATATATTGTCAAGTAATCAGTCCCTGTTCAGTTCTTATTTTTGTTTACTTTATACGGGGAGTTTCAAAATGAATATATGGGTTTTAACGCTTGGTAGTATTTATTACATAAAATTATAATTAATATATAAAATGCAAGAGAAACTCAAACAGTTTTACCTACAAACTCACAACTGTTCAATGTGAGCATCTTTCGTCACACGGCATATGTCATTTCGTTGATTAGCAAAGAAGTTCTGTTCAGATGCTCAACCGATCTGACGTCATGTAATTTCTTATGGACCTGTGAGGTTCATAAAAGATCATGTATGTGTGCCTCCTCAACTAGCTGTCCATTGCAGCTGTTACATTAATGACCTCACAAACACTGATCAACGTATGGGAAGAACTGAGCTACCGAATTGATGTGCGCCGTGCGATGAAAGGTGCTCACATTGAACTTTTGTAAGCTTGTAGGTAAAACTGTTTGAGTTTCTTTTTCATTTTACCTATTAATTATAATTTTAAGTTTTATGTAATAAATACTACCAAGTTTTAAAACTCCGACATTCATTTAAAAATTTATATAATTAAATTTTTAATTTTATTTATCATCTTTACTTTCCTCTATTTTTGAAAGAAGAAAGCATTGGATTAGGGAAAATTTTCGAATTCAGGTTTTTGACGGATTTAAGCGTTTTAGGGGTCAGAGATTCCAAAAAACATGTTTTCACAAAATAGCTGTCTGTGAGTCTGTGGTTATGTGAGTCTGTGATTGCCTGTCTGACTGTATGTGGCATAAATCTTGTGCGCGCTCTATCTCAAGAATTAATGCATGGAATTTAACCCATTAGTGCCTAGCGTCCCTTTTTAGAGACGCTTCAAAAGGTGCATTCAGCACTGTTTTTGACACCGGTAAAAAAGAAAAGCAATAGTTATTTTATTTAAATGATGCATTTTCGTGATTAATGAACTAAACTTAAATCTTCTAAAAATAGTGGTGCCAACCAAATAAAATTTACGCAAAAGATGGTGGGCACGAATGGGTTAATAAAATTTTATATTCAAGTAGTCCCTGATATAGATTGATGCTGATTAGTTTTCGGTGTAAGTCACTTAGCAGTTGGCTCTGCTACGCTGCATTTTTTATGATTTATGCAATAGTAATAACTCAAAAACTAATGCACGGATTCCCATCCCGACTATTTGCTTATTATTGTGAATTTTGTACCTCTGACGAGTGTTTGCAATATAAGCTGTCTTTTGTTTTCATCCAATTGCTTTTCATTAGTCTGTTAATAATCATTTCATAAAACTTCATAATTCTACTAGTGATCTATTTTATTTGCTTTAAAATAGGTGCCTATATAATTTTTTGGTTATTACATATTTTTAAATACAGTTTATCAGTAGGTCTTATTCAATTTTTAATTTTTTATAGATATCAATGCTGCAATGGATTTATTTATAAAAAGTTTTTATATATTAAATTTCCATAATGAAATTCTGCACTGCGCAATAATTAAGGGATGGTATATGATTGTTGTTGTTATCGTAAGATAATTTGAAGTATTGCAGCTGTATTTTAGAATTTTTTTCTCAGACTGAGCCCATTTTGACATATATTAAATTTCCCTAATGAAATTCTGCACTGCGCAATCATTAAGGGATGGTATATGATCGTTAATTGTTATTATCGTAAGATAATTTGAAGTATTGCAGCTGTGTTTTAGAATTTTTTTTCAGACTGAGCCCATTTTGACATAATTTTAATTTTATAATATATATATATACATACATACATATACCGGGTGATCCAGAAGTTCCGGGAGTTTTCAAATGCTAATAATTAAGAAACTATAAACAATAGAAGTATGTGGTTTTCACAGAAATGCTTAGAAACTTATGGGATTTGTATTATTGATGAAACAAACAAATTATGTTAGTTACACTTTTTGCCAACAGGTGGCGCTAAAATTGACAGTATTATTTTTATGGTATCATATAGCTCGCTTAAAAGAAAGAATTAGTGTCCAAGAGTTACAAATTTTCATTATGACGCACATAGCTTATAAGTACCGCTGTGAGCCGACGCAAAACAATGTGCACAGTATCCTCAAACGAGAAAGAAATTCCAGATGAAATTTTAAATTTATCGTGATATTACAAGTGTACTGATTCATTATGATCTGATGATTTCCACCGAGTATTGGCATCGAATTCTACCTCATTTACGATTGCAACAGACATTTGGGATCTCCTGCTTCTATTACGATCTTTCAATTAGACTTTTTCTCAAACCTTTCTTACCATGGCATTTCACATTTCTAATGGCCATCAAATCTTTTTCTATTTTAACTTCCGTATTGTACGATAAGAACACAGCTCGACATGCAAAGAAAGCATGTCTAAGCATAGCAGTTACTCATCAAATTTTGTATCCCAAAATTCCCTTTCAATGCAATTTCAACCACTTTAAAAAAAGTGATTGAACATAAACCATTCTTAAAACGAAATCTTATTAATAGCCTACAAAAGATGTTTCGCAATGAACTCATACTCATGTGTCTATAAAGCATATTTTATAGTTACATTCAGTGTTGTACAGCAGCGCCACCTGTTGCTAAAAATTGTAACTATATACATGTAAAAAAAAATCATACTAAACAAAATCCCACGTGTTTCTGAGCATATATCTGAAAACCGAACCTTTGTATTGTACATAGTTTCCAAATTATTAACATTTCAAAACTCCCGAAACTTTTGGATCACCCGGTATATATATATATACAGAGCTGCCAACTTCTACGCCTATTTAAATCGCATAAACATGTTTGGAACCACAAAAATGTTTTAGTAATATGTATGCCAAATAAATTCAATGTCATGTACTACACTCCATATTGTTAATTATCTACTAGAATTTCTGTTTCTAATATGTTTATTCGTCTTTAAATAGGCGTAGTAGTTGGCAGCCATGTATATATGTACCCCAGAAGGTTTAACTGCACTTTAGTTTTTTACCCTTTGGACGTAAGTAGGCATTATATACCGTAATTTCCCGCGTATACGCCGCGGCTTAGTTAATTCATTTTCATACCGGAAATTTTATTTAAAAAATGAAGTGAAATAAATGCTAAGCAACAGCAAGTCACATTTTATTTTAAAGAAATTCTGGTCAGAAATTGGGTTAGTTGAGCTGCGGCGTATTCGTGGGAAATTACGGTATATTAACCTTCCTACCCTGAATGGGTCTAATCGACCCATAGCTATGATTTGTTTTATACGATTCGAACCAGAACTTATTTCATAAAGAAAGTTCAATAACAGATTCAGAAATTTAAATCAATTAAATATATTCAAATGTTTTACATAACAATTCTGGTATCCAATTTTTTTAAAAAATTTGAACAGGATAGGAAGGTTAAAAAATAAATTGAAAAGGTTAGGTAATAAAATCAAGTTAATGGAATACTGATCATATTTATTTTCAACCAGTTTCATTTTTAAAAGTTTTTATACAACCTACTCTCCTGGACAAAATTTTTTAGTTAGAAAATATTTCCCTTTGTTTGAACAAGGACATTACAAAATATTGCATATCGGTAACTTTAGAGTTGAGTGAATTATGCTCAATTGAAAATCAGCCATTTTGAAAAGGGACTGCATGCCAATTTAGAAATCGAAAAAGGCAAATTTGCGAGATATTGCAAGAAAGATAAAACATTTGTGGGATAATACATGTACAGTTTAACATAAACAAAAGATGCAACAAAATTAGTGACGAAGCACGAAGAGATTCTAAAATCGTAATTTAAAGATTTCCGTTATTTGAATTGGGGTTCGAGGAACCGCCGCACAGTGTGCGATTTTGCAAATCTAGCGGGAAAAAAGTCCAAAAATAGACTTGTAGTAATTTAACTTTTAAACATTTCAAATAACACCTAACACATTGGAGAAAAAAAAGGTAAAAATATAGCAGCCTAACAACACTATAAAAATTGGCTCAAAAACGAAACTTTTAAACGAAGTTTTTAAGAATGGCGATCGATGTAATTGTAATTGCCATCGATATTTTTGGTTAAAAACACACTTACTTTGTAAATATTTTTTATGATATTATGGAATATTTACAACAATGTAGATAATTTGTCTTTATAGTTACAATAGTTATTTAATAATTTTTTAAGTCAATATAAAAAAATGAGAAAATTTAATAGCATATGATAAATTTTAAAAATCTGCAAAAAATTTTGTTCCCGCCGGTCCATTGTAACATAAATTTTTCATAATTATGTATGCATATAGATATAAAAAAAATCAGTTTCAGTTGCAACTATTTGCAGCTCTTGAATATAAGTAATTTTTTTTTTCAGGTACGGATTTTATGTAATTTTGCATTATATGTGGCTAAAAGAAAAATAAATATGCTTTTAAGCATTATAAATCATGACATTGAAATCTCAGTAAACTATAGAGTAGCCGAAATTCACCCTGAAGTTTTAACTTTCATACTTTCTTACAAATAATAAAAGAATAACAAACGACAGTAAATGACAAGGATTCATTTTATAACACTGAAATCTATAGCAGCATGTAATCAATTAATTATATTTTTTTAATAGGAGAAAACTGTTATTGTAGATAATAAATATATACTATATTTTTTAAAATATGCATTGAATGCTAATACGACATAAACGTCAATGTATGAAAATGACAAAAAATCTTTTTATTATGATAATGGTGATGGAATGACAATGACGTAAATTGTACAATAAAATATGTAAAGATATATTTTTTCATAATACATAACCCTTTTATCTCTAGTAAGATTAACTTTATTACTTTAATATTGGTAATTTTCATGAATTGAATTTTGACCCGCTAGTTTCGCAAAATCTTACACTGAGTGCCGATACAGTGACGAGTTCACGGCCTTTTCCCATCAGCACTGCTGTCAAGTAGTAAAACCCCGATCAAGAAAGATTTAAAAGTAATTTTTTTAAAGTTAAAGACAACGAATCAGGTAGAGCTTTAGAGTTCAATTCATGAGATTTCTGCCGTGGTTTTCAGCTAATTCATTAACCGGAAACACTTTCTGAATTCTCTGTAAATTACATTTTTAATTATGTTTTCCTGGATTTAAAACTTATTTGTTACCCTGCACGAGCAATTGATATTGTAATTTTTTTAAAATACAACTTTATACTATTACATGACAGAAACGTTTAAACTAAACATTACAAATATTTCAGCTTAACCACTTGAGCTCTGATGGTAGAATTTTCTACGACATAATTTTAATTCCAAAATGTCTCAATGGCACCAGAAAATTCAACCAAATTTATTTGAAAAAAGTTTAATACATTTTTTCGTGTTTATCGTTAACCGGTTTTTGTCTTTTCAAAATAGTGGTGCCAATGTGACATTTGACATTTTGAAGAAATTTATACCCCAGAGCTCAAAGGGTTAAAAGAGTGGTGTTTATCTCATATTTTCAATTTTTTATATGTAAAAAAAGAATCAGTTAAGTAGTTAAAGTACATCTTAAACAGTTATTGAATTAAAAAAATCAGTCTATTGTAGGATACCCTGTGGTTACAAAATTAACTATTAACTGTAAAAAAGTAATAATCATTCTAATCTGTTTACGTGAAAAACAATTCAAGAATAAACTAATTTCACGTATGTTGTGCTTACATTAAGCGAAGTTCTTTGCATCCTTGAAGTACTGGAATTTCTTCAAGTTTATTAGACTTCAAATCACTGTAAAAAAAAGAGAATAATATCATTAATTATAAGATTTTATATAGGTATTTATACATAAAATAAATCTTGATATACACAAGGAGGTCATACTTGTACTTGAGTTATTTGGAGTTCGAATGTAAAATACTCACTGAACTAGACGAAACAAAACATACTATAATTACCGTAATTTCAGGTGTATAAGCCGCGGATCAAACAATTCTTTTTGGACCCAGAAATCTTATTTAGTGATTGAAGACAAATATTTACGGCGATCTAACGAGTTATATTTGTTTCTTAAAAAATTCTGGGTCGACAAAGAATTGTTTGATCTGCGGGTTATACACCCGAAATTACGGTGCTAGTTTAGATCACGAGAATTATATTCATTAGGAAAACAATAGTTCAGACTTTTACATCGTGAAAGAGTTTCACTTTAGATACTAGAATAAGCATAGAAAATAAAGGAAAAGGAACTTTTCAGATACTTACATGACGTTATTAAAGGTTAGGTTCCTATTCATTGAAGTACAACTATTTGATGTAATGAAGAAAAGTCAACTAGTATATTTCTTTTTAAAACTATTCACCATGCCATAAATATTATTCAAACTAAATTTTATTGCATTTGATCCAGTGGATTTTTATCTTTGAGATCTAAACATATCAATTTTAACCGAGGACACCTTGTATATTAGGTAAAAAACGTATATATTTTTAAAATAAATTAAATAAATTAAATAAATAAATTAAAATAAATTAAATTAATAAATATGTTAGTTTTAGAATGATGCACTACATGTTAAATTAAAAGACACAGCATTCCATTTTAAAATGTTAAAATAACTTACAGGCTTCTTAGCAGAGGAGCTGTTTCACACAGATTATCAGGAACGTAACTAAGTTTTGCTCTGTCAATGCGTAAATGTTCTAAAGCTGATGTTCCTCTAATGTCCGGGAAATCTTCTAAAAGACGGGCTTCTGAAAGTATCCTGAAATATATATATAAATGTTCTTATGAATCATTTCATCTTCATATAGATCGAAATCTTAGAAAAATAATGAAATACTTTTTACTTACAACTTTTTTAGATAAGGCAAATTTGAAAACGTATTCTTATCAACTGATTCTATTGGGTTCCCTGATAATTCAAGTACTGTTAAATTGTGGTTACCAGCGAAGCTATTCTTTGGCAGAAAAGTAATTTTATTGTCAGAAAAAGATCTGTAATAAAAAAGAAAGTGATTGAAAACCTTTACAACCTTCTATTAAACATTATAATCATTACCGCTAACGTGAATTAATATCTCTTCAATCATATGTCAGATTGTGTCTGGCATGAAGTCATTTAATCTCATCAGTTTACCTTGTTTTTGATGAATTATATAAAATGCATCTCTATTGATCGTTTTTACTTCAGAAAATCAAGAAACAATGTTTGAGTATGTTAAAGTAAATAAATATAAAAATTAACAAGTTGGAAATTGCGCGTCAAGCGTAGCAAATGAGGTGTGTTCGTACTATAACGAAGTTTTCAAAATATTCAGATGTTGTTATAATATTATACAGAATTTCAGATACAGTATAGTAGACGAAATCTTTCGTGTGTCCCTGTAAATACCTATCTGCTTTCTGTTATACAGGAAGTAACTTATACTAAATCTCAGCAACGTATATCAATTTCATAAAATGTGAAATAGACTAATATAATTAAAACGCTCTCTAAACAATGTTTCCGTCTACTTTATGTAATAAAATACTTTTGTGTGGCCCTGTAAATTAATAACAAATATTCTTTGCACCACAGATTGTACAAAATGTATATTGTAGTATATACTTCATAGATGCACATGAATTTTATTATGTTTAAAAAACTGTAACATCTTTAAAATGCGATAAAATGCACTTGAAACTTTTCCCCCATTGAGCGTAATGTAACGGAATACTTTTGACTGACCCTGTAATTGAACTATACATTCGATTTTCATAAAATTTGAAATGACTCGACAAAATTATGTGATAATTATTTATTTTAAATTTCTAGCGATTCGGTTGGGTAATTTTTGCGTTGTTATATACGGACAGACGGACGGACTGAACGATGACTATACGTGCTGTGTCTTTACATAACTACGAACACACCTAAAAATGAGAAATGTGTGTGGAATAAAGTGTCTAAAATAAATGTGATAAAAATTGATAATTTAGTTGGTCGATATTACAAAATGTTAACTACTAAAACACATAATTTTAGAAAAACTTGAGTTATATTTACGCTTAAATAGACTATTTAAATAATATGGGATATCATTTGAAATTACAATAAACAATTCAAAATAAGATATATTTTACATTTTGAGTTGAATAATAATAGTATTTTGCAAAAATAAAATAGCATCTTGTAAATTATTTTAGAATATTAACATAAAATTTAAAATAGCATTTTCTTATCGACGTATCTTAGACTTGTTAAATTGTTTTGAAGGAAAGAGAATCTTCTTTAATCAAACGAATTACGGGTAGACACCACTTTATAATTTTAAATCAATTGAGAAAACAAGACTTCAAACCTTAGTAAAAAAAAAAAAAAAAAAAAAAAAAAAAACCATTATTTCCTGATTGAATGAAAACTGGAACTGAACCTATGTTACTTATTTCAGCTCCAGAACTAAAAAATTAAACTATAAAATTTGAATTACCTTAAAGTAAATTATAGTATAAATAGTTTGTTACGACAGTTTAGACCATTCACTTTAGATTTTAACTTTTGAGAAAAAGAATATTAAAATAAACAAAAAATCATGCACGCTGAAGTTACAGTGCGCGAAAAAAGTATAAGGACAACATTTAATTGCATGAAAATATGCTTTATTTTCATTTCACCTAAATGAAATTTTTATACATCTTACTTCTGCTACATAATTTTGTGATAACATTTATACCCGATAAAAAACATAATACAGCTTCAAAATACTGATTTTACAAAATTTAACATTAAAGGAAATACGGAAAAAATTATAAGGACATGTTCCAAAATACTTTGAAAATATTTCAATAATCAAGAAAATTACCTTTTTTTTCAATCACTTGAATAAGCCGAGAGGTCAGAGATCCTGACAGATCTTTTAAAATGTCCACAGATATTTTTTCCCAAGCGTCTTTGATAGCGACGACAAGATCTTGTTTACATTGATACTGTGTGCCATTTTTATAAACTTCTCGGGCTAGAAGTCCCCATAAGTTTTCGATTGGATTAAGATCGGGACTTCTCGCCGGCCAATCAAGTAACTTTACAGAATTAGCTTCAAACCAAAGTTTTGTGCTCTTAGAAACGTGTATCGAAGCATTATCTTGCTGAAAAATATAGTCCCCTGAAGTAATTAGTGGCGCTTCAGGTAACAAATTTTCTCCTAACATATCAACATACCTGTCCGAATTCATTTTATGATTGATAAATACAATTGGAGTGGTTCCATTTGCCGCAAAACCGCCCCATACCATAACTGAGCCACCACCAAATTGACGCCTGGAAAACACTTCCTTGGTCTTTCGCAAATCATACCAAAAATAACGAAAACCATCAGGTCCATCAAGATTGAACTTTTTTTCGTCCGAAAAAACTACATCAGCCCACTTTTGACCAAGAGAAATGTATTTTTTGGCAAAGTCAACTCTTCTTTTCTTATGATGATTTGTAAGAGGGGGACGTGACACTAATTTCCCATAAGAAACTTGAGGATGTTTACTCAAAACATTTTGAACAGTCCTCGTTGAGCATGGTAAACTCAAATATTGTCTAACTTCATTTGCGGTTTCTTTTTTCTCGCAAGCTCTTCTTACAATCATTCTTTTTTGTCGACGAGAGAGAATGTCGGGTCTCCCAGTTCGCTTTTTCATACCATACATCCCAGGATTTTTTAGAAAATTATAAACTACCGTTTTAGATCTCTTGATTCTTTTTGAAATTTCCCATCCACTTAATCCACATTCTCGAAAAGCAACAATTTTTCCTTTTTCAGAGTCAGAAAGTTGAGTTCCTTTGGGCATCGTTACAAATTTACACTGAAAGTCGCCGAGTAGGAAATTTTTTTCGCAAAGGAATCTTTTAACTCGGAAATGTCATTTGTTGCTTTCAAATATGCAAATTTTTAAATAATTACTGGAGAAAAAGCAATGTCCTTATACTTTTTTCCGTTTTCATTTTAGTTCAAAAATCAAAATTTAAATTTTAAAAGATTTAAAATGGAAAATTTTAATTACTTTACGCATGAAATATTTTAGTTTTACATCTATTTTTGCTGCAAAAATTTGCATACGATTCTGATAACAAGGCTTCTAGATTTGGCGATTTTTCGCGTGTCCTTATAATTTTTTCGCGCACTGTACACTGTCTTAAATTGGGTCGTACAGATCCTGGAAATTCATGAACAGGGAATTCTTCACTACCAGTATTTTCATATAGAAATTCTCTGATAAGATGAAATTTCGTTCTTCTGAGGTATACTTTTTTTCTGTAAAGAAATGCTGGTACTTCACCTGCAAAGTAATGGTGTTCGTACGAACCATGTCAAAGGAAAATATTTAAAAATTAAACTAATTTAATGCACAAGCCATCTTAACAAATAAGCTTAAAACAGAGTTTCTGATTGGAATCGAACCAAAACCCGTTATTTTTTATGGATCAAAATCCGGAACTGAACAGGTGCTGGCGTTATTTATGATGGCTGATTATCTATACAAGAGATAATGGCTCGAGAGAAGCATATTTCGTGGGAGACTTTCTATGGAAACCTCACTCGTATTTAAGTAATGTTCGAAGGAAATCACGGAAAACTCCGAAATATTAGGCCGACGCGACGGGTGCAATTGTTTTGAAACCAGCACCTTTAGTCTACCAACTTTGGCAGCAGAGCCTCTGAGCCACTGATTGGGCTCCGAAACTGGCTAGAAAACGGTTAATTTTAAGGGAAGTAAATATTTTACTTTAACTTAACCGAAATGATAATCGGAACAAAAATATATTACAATATAAGGCTTTGAAAAATAATCTTCTAGGACAGCGCTTCTCAACCTATTTTCTTTCACATACCCTTTTTTCAGGCTTTCCACTTCGGAGTACCCTCATTTCTCAAAAATATGCCCCATTTCCTCCCGCTTTTTAAAAAAATTAGTAATCTTATCATAACCATATTATAAATCGATACAAATTACATTGACATTTTAAAGTTAATATCGCTTTTCGTAATATTAGCCAAACATTAAGAAAATTAATGTAGCCTCATCAAAAGAAATTATAACAATCGTACAATGATTATTGATTTACTCGCTTTAAGGAAAAAAATCTTAAAATGTGACCAATTTTAGGATATGTTGTAACTTTAGGCGTTCTGAAATTACTATTAAACACGGAAAAATGAAAAGAATTTGGTGAGAAAAGAATATTGTGTAATGATTGTTTAAAACTTTTCGGGAAGATGGGGGAAATATAAAAGTACGCATGCAATATGCTTAACAGTGGGCGGAGCTACTGATTTTCCATTACTAACTTTACATTATGAATGAATTAATAAGTATAATGGACATTTTCCCTTTTTGTAGCGTAACCTATTTGATTTACACTCGAGACTATCTTTGTAATTTAAAACTATCAATTTTCTTTATGTGTTTTTATTTAAACATTTTTTTATGAATTCCCCCCTTATCGATATTATTTTCACTATCAATAGTACTCATGCAATATGCTTAAGAGTGGGCGGAGTTACTGATTTTGCATTACTAACTTTGCATTATCAATGAATTATTAAGTATAATGGGCATTTTTCTCATTTTCAGTGTAACCTATTAGATTTACACTTGAGACTAACTTTGCAATCTAAGACTATCAATTTTCTTTATGTGTTTTTATTTAACCCCTTGCGACGCGGTGGTATATCTATGAAATCACTTAATTTTAATTCCAAACGCCACATTGGCACCGGAATTTTAGTAAAATAAATTACGATTTATTACGTGCGTGAAATATTTTTTTTTTTCTTTCTTGTTTACAACTAAAGCTGTAATTAAATTCCGGTGTCAGTCATTAATTTCAACACTTAAGCAATGAACTTGCCCTGCGCCGCAAAAAGTTAAACTGTTTTTATGATTCCCCCCCATTACCGATATTATTTTCACGTACACCCAGGGGTTCGCGTACTCCAGGCTGTGAACTGCTGTTCTAAGAGAAACCTCTCTTTGAAAAATCTTAAAAAAAAAGAAAAAAAATCCGCGGTTGCTGAACTTTCGTACTCAAAATTTAACATCGAAATAAATTATATCAATATCTTTCTTCATATTAAATACATTTAACATTTAGCAATATAATACGTTATAATTATGCCTGTCTGACAAGGTGTCTTGAAGGACGTGTAGTGCGTGATATCAAGTGTTTTCAAAAGTCATTTTATCCCTGACAGTGACCTCAAGAAATTCACTCGCACAATACAAACAAAAATCGTGAGTCTCTCATCGTACGAATTTGACAAGGAAATTACATGCAGAGTACTTTCAACAATCGTTTGCACGTGAGATGTTTCCATGTGCGAGATATATAACTTACATTTCTGAAAAGACTATATACTATTCTGTAATTTCCTTGAGATTTGTTTTGTTCCTGATTTATATACTGTCCATGGAATTATTATATCATTTGATATATACGTATGATGAAAAATTATTGGGGTTATTTTTGAAGAGGCAATTTCTTTATTTTTTCAGCACTTGAGCCACAAAATAGAAAAATGTTTGAATTATAGGAGCTATTTATTACTATAATTTGATGCAATCTAAAACCCCTTTTTTCTTTTGTGCTTAGTTTTTTTTGTATGAATGACTTTTCAAATGTTTTTTCAGCCCACCAGTTATTAATCTGTCTTGCATTTGTCATTAAAACTACCATGTATAGATTTCCAGTTGAATAACAAACAGATTTATTAACCTCAGGAAAGAGTTTAGTTCTTTTCCTCTATTTTATTTTATCATAAACAAAAACATAATTGTGTTTTAAGTAACTATTGTTATTCGACATTTGAGAAATATTTTCATCAAAACGTTTTACAATTTTACTTATATTTTGTAAAATAATGTTGCAAATAATGTTGATTTCTTCCATGATTATAATGCATTATATACACATACATATGTAAATGTGAAGTATGAAGACAGAACTTCGAAGAAGGTTAACGAAATATACTTGAAAAACTAATAATGTTTAATAAAAAGTCTTGGCTATAATATCTGTTAAACAAAATTATGTACAGTGAAATATTGGACATCTCAGCTTTTCAGTCGAGTTCTAACAATCACATCGTGAGGCAAAAAAGATCTGCTTTCTTCAAAAGCCAGTCAATAACTAACGCTTCCACACTTATCATTTTAATTTCTCAGCGTTAACCCTTTTCGGCACACTGTGCCCAGTCCGGGATACCTAATTTTAACTTCAAACCTGCAAACTTGCAATTGGCACCATAATTATTCTAAAGTTTATTACCCTTTTCCCTGACAGTGGTATTCCATGTGAACACACAAGGTGTGCAACATTACTAATTTTGTCACCACGCTTGACTGACAAGTGTTGGTGACAATATTATAACAAATTTTATAGTACATTTTTATTGTTTATTGCTGTTTACAACTTAATGTTGTTTTGATATGATTAATGCAGTTTTATTTTTATATAATTACTATTATTTCTTCACACCAGATTTATCCTCTTTACTGCTTTGATGTTTATTGTATAATATTACTTTATGCTTATGCATATGTTGTATATGTACTGACATCTTTGTAGAAACTTTAAACGCATCTATTTTGCCCTTTACAATTTTTTTATACGCACACACACACACACATATATATATGTGGGTGATTCTACGATAAGAGGTTCAAAAACAGAGAATTCGGCCAAAAAGAAAAGTTTGAGTTTGATCAAAACCCTTTAAATTATGATTTTTGTCCCGTTTTTTTACTTTTTCATATAAGGGCAAGTCACTTTATACATATTTTATAACTTTTTCTGGTCAATGACTCGCTTCCCTGGCAGTTATCTTGCCAGGGGAAATATGGAAGGGGAGACACATTTTCATGTAAATTCAAATTTTTTAACTGACTGAATTAGTGTTTGGGTTAATTGTATTTCACTTTAATTATTACCGCATTGTTTCATTAGGGCAGTAAATGCAATTGAATTAAATGAATATTATATGTTTTATGACTTACCAGGGGAGATACACGATCACCGTGCGAAACCTCTACACCGCATGGTCAAGTCGCAACAACTAAAAATGGCGACGCTTAAATGGCTTGCGCGTTTAGTATAGCTAACTTCAAGCCAATAGATGTCCTTAAACGTTACTTCCGATATAGCCATCCTTGAATTTATATTTGTTTCAGCGAAACGAAATTTGACAGGGTGGATACACAAAAAAAGCGGGACAAAAGTTAATTTTAAAAATTATTTGAAATCAACAAAATTATTTTATTTTTTATTTTATAATACGTAAGTATAATTACTTAAATTCCAATTAAACATACTTAGCTAAGCATCTGACGGAAAAAATATATGTATTGTTTGAAAGTTAAATTGAAACCGGCAAGGGGACATGCCAGAGGAGAGACTTTTTTAGACTTTGTAAGAAATTTCAGAAAAATGTGTTTTAATTAGGCATTCAATTGTGATGTTATTTAATAAAGTATATTAAGATGATGCGATTCATTGCAAAAAATGACAACATATAGAATAAAAAATCTGTTTTAAACGGATTGCCGTACAAATTACCTCTTATCGTAGAATCACCCATGTATATGTATATACAGGGTAATTCAAAAAAGATGGGAAAAATTTTAAGGGGTAATAGTGTACATCAAGACAAACAATATTAAATAGGAAACCATGGGTCCCAAGCGTTTTCCAAAGGAGATAGCCGCCATTAAAGTTTAGGGTCCAAAATTTCAAATAAACATAAAAAACGGAAAAATTGGTCGATTGATTTGCGGTTTTCACTAAAACTATTCTTTATGTTGGTATTTTCTTGAAAATAAATTACAAAGATAAATTCCGAAAAATGTCGATAGAGGGCGCTTTAGATTTTGGAGTAACGAACAACTGTTTTCTGCCGTTTTTTTTTTTTTTTTTTGCATCTCATTAAATGATTTCACAAGCTTAGACTTAAACTTAAATTTTGAGCTCAAAATCTGAATATTTGGGAGTGGTTAAGTAGCGCAAACCGAACTGTGTTCAGAGGGTTCAAATTTTAAATGATTATAAAAAACGGGAAAATTGGTCGATTGATTTGCGGTTTTCACTAAAACTATTCTTTATGTTGGTATTTTATTGAAAATAACTTATAAAGCTAAATTAAAAAAATGGCGATAGAGGGCGCTTTAGACTTTGGAGTTACGAAAAGCTATTTTTTTCCGTTATTATTTGCATCTCGTTAATTTTTTTTAGAAGCTTAGACATAAACTTAATTTTTGCGCAAAAAATCTGAATCGTTGGGAGTGGTTAAGTAGAGCAAACTGAACTGTGTTCAATGGGGGTGGGGAGGTTGAAATTTCAAGTTATCATGAAAAACGGAAAAAATGGTACATTTGTTTCCGGTTTTCGCTAAAACTATTCTTTATGTCACTATTTTTTGGAAAATAAATTTTAAAGATATTTTTTTTAATTTTTCGTTTGAGGGTATCTTTAACTTTAGAGTAACCAACAACTATTTTTAAACGATTTTTATTCTAATTAAATGCTTGCAAATGCTTGGACTTAAATTTTGAGCTCAAATTCTGAATAGTTGGGTGGGGATAAGAAGGGCAAACTGAACTGTGTTCAAGAGTTGAAATGTTACTCTCCCCACACCTCGAACACAGTTCAAATTTGCGCTACATAATTACTCACAACGATTCAGATTTTGAGCTCAAGATTTAACTATAAGCTTTTACAAGATACAAGGCAAAAAATAGCAGTTAAAAATCGTTGTCAGTTACTCTAAAGTTTAAGGCGCCCTCTAACGGATTTTTTTTTAATTTATCTTTGAAATTTATTTTCAAGGAAATACTGGCATAAAAAATAGTTTTGGCGAAAACCGTAAACGAATCTACCATTTTTTCCGTTTTTTATGATAACTTAAAATTTGAACCTCCCTACCCCCATTGAACACAGTTCAGTTAGCTCTACTTAACCGCTCCCAACGATTCAGATTTTTTGCGCAAAATTTAAGTTTATGTCTAAGCTTCTAAAAAAATTTAACGAGATGCAAATAATAACGGAAAAAATAGTTTTTCGTAACTCCAAAGTCTAAAGCGCCCTCTATCACAACTTTTTTAAATTTAGCTTTATAAGTTATTTTCAATAAAATACCAACATAAAGAATAGTTTTAGTGAAAACCGAAAATCAATCGACCAATTTTCCCGTTTTTTATAATCATTTGAAATTTGAACCCTCTGAACACAGTTCAGTTTACGCTACTTAACCACTCCCAACTATTCAGATTTTGAGCTCAAAATTTAAGTTTAAGTCTAAGCTTCTGAAATCATTTAATGAGATGCAAAAAATAACGGCAGAAAACAGTTGTTCCTTACTCCAAAATCTAAAGCGCCCTCTATCGACATTTTTCGGAATTTATCTTTATAATTTATTTTCAAGAAAATAACAACATAAAGAATAGTTTTAGTGAAAACCGCAAATCAATCGACCAATTTTTCCGTTTTTTATTTTATTTGAAATTTTGGACCCTAAACTTTAATGGCGGCTATCTCCTTTGGAAAACGCTTGGGACCCTTGGTTTCCTGTTTAATATTGTTGTCTTGATGTACACTATTACCCCTTAAAATTTTCCCCATCTTTTTTGAATCACCCTGTATATATATATATATATATATATATGTGTGTGTGTGTGTGTGTGTGTGTGTATATAATACATATACAGGATGAATCTAAACTCTAGGGCAAAACTTTAAGTGATGATACTACACATCAAGACATACAATATTAAATAGGAAACTAAGGGTCCCAAACGTTCCTAAGAAGATAGGTACCATTAAAATTTGGGGTTCAAAATTTCAAACGATTATAAAAAACGAAAAAAAAGGTCGATTTGTTTGCGGTTTTCGCTAAAACTGTTGTTTGTGTTAGTATTTTCTAAAGAATAAATTTTAAAGATAATGTTCAAAAAATGCTGATAGAGGATGCTTTAGAATTTATAACGAACTATTTTTTACCGTTATTTTTTATATATCATTAAGTGTTTTCAAAAGTTTAGACTGAAACTTAAATTTC
Source organism: Maratus speculifer (assembly GCA_964019185.1). Lineage (NCBI taxonomy): Eukaryota > Metazoa > Arthropoda > Arachnida > Araneae > Salticidae > Maratus > Maratus speculifer. Next base: position 299,894,454 of record OZ025293.1, read on the forward strand.
GAGTTCAAAATCTGAATCGTTGAGAGTGGTTAAATAGCGCTAACTAAACTGTGTTCAGGAAGGAGGGGTGGTTCAAATTTTAACTCCTTAGTACAATTCAGTTTGCGCTAATTAACCACTTCCAACGATTCAAATTTTGAGCTCAAAATTTAAGTTTAAATCTAAGTAAAGTCTAAAGCGCCCTCTATTAGAATTTGTTGAACTTTTTCATTAAAAGTTATCTTCAAGAAAAAACTTACATAAAGAATAGTTTTTGCGAAAACCGTAAAATAGTCGATTACATTATTACGTTTTTTATAATCATTTGAAATTTTTGACCCTGAGCTTTAATGGCACCTATCTTCTTGTTTGAGACCTCTAGTTTCATATTTACCGAAATTTCCGGCGTATAATTCGCGGATCAAATAATTCTTTTTCGACCCAGGAACTTTTTAAAATGAAATGTAACTTTTTAGATCGCCGTAAATATTTGTCTTTAATCACTAGATAATATTTCTGGGTCCGAAAAGAATTGTTTGATCCGCGAATTATACGCCGGAAATTACGGTAATATTATTTGTCTCTATGTGTACTATCACTCTTAAAGTTTTGCTCAAGATTTTAAATTCCCCCTGTATAAATGGGTCTGCAGACATTTAATAAGTTTCAATATCGAAATTTCTAATAAGTATTTTATGCATTCAATTAAAATATTCGTTTAAATGTTACATTTATGTCTAAATGGATAAAATATTGAAAATATTTTTATCAAAATTGATTTTAACTTTATATTATACATTTTTAAACTTTTGATTCTAATTTTTTTAACATTATTTATAGCATGAAAATCTTAGGCTATTAATATACATAAAAAAATCAAGACTCCATACAAGGTTTATAATATGGAAACCATTTAAATTTAATCACGTAAATTCTATTATCATCTGACACAAAATTTTAATTCGAAAATAATTTATGCTCATTATTAATAAATGTAATTTAATAATATTAGAATGATCAATATCCTGACATTGATTTTTATTGAAAAGGTCCCTTTTAAGGCTCATTTATTATATTTTTTATACTTTGATGAATGATAATAAATCACCGCAATACTTTTTAAAAATTGTTACTTTAAATATTTTATTCTACCTAGTGTTTCGATCTTTTGCTGAATACTTTTTATAAAACTGTTCAAGAGAAAAAGCAATTTCCATTTCATTCTATTTCGCAATATTAACAGAATTTCATTAATTAAAATTATAAAAAAGGATTATTTAATTTAGATGTATCATTTTCATTATGATTTCTTCATTTTTTTTTATCATGAACATTTTATATAACATATTAACAACTCGGATTTTAGATTAAAAAAATATCATTAAAAGAACCATTCATATAGTGTGACTAGTAATTTAATTGTTCATAAATCAATGAGATTTTTTTTTCAGAACTTACTGTATATAAGAATATCCGATCGCCTAAAAAAAAAAAAAACTTAAAATATCTACAATTTGAACAGTATAGATTTTCAGCTAGGTGGGGTGGCCCACCAAAAGGCTATAGCTTTACAAGCCTCCAACCATTGAACGGTATACATAAAAGCACGATACAGATTTCACAAAAATGCGAAAATGGTTTCAGGGCCTGATTACTAACGGGGCACTCTCCCACCAGGAAAAAGAAATAAAGAATTTTTCCTTATTCATGACAGTAATCTTGTATGAAAAGGGCGTTTAAAGAAGACGAAAATTTCTATAAATTTTTTCTGGTGAGAGAGTGCCCCGTTTGTAATCAGGCTCTGAATGGTTTAATAGTTTAACGGGATTTTTTATCACCAAAACGCTAAAAAAATCTGTTTTAGTTATGTCAGTAGTTTGCACAGTGATGCAATGGAATTCCCTACGGAAATGGAATTATTGATATTAATTATAAATATGATACTTTCTACAGATGTTCAGTGGCTATAAGAAGTGACAGAACCCTCTGCACAGTACATTTTAGCTGCAATCCATGTCACATGATGGTATAAAGCTGCGACAGCTACTGAGCTAATTGTCAGTGATCAATGTATATATGCTAGCAATAAAAAGGTTTAGCTATTAACCCCTTCAGGAGAGCGGTTTGCAGTCTGAAAACGTTTAATTTTGCCATTCGAATTGCGAACTGGTCCCAGTAAATATTTAGTACAATTTCGATCTCATAATATACGCGAAAAAGAGCTCTTGATAATTCTCAAATAAATTTATTCATAAATTGCGGTGTGAAACAATTATTTGAAAATTTTTTGGATGAGAAATATCTTGCCCCTGAAAGGGTAAAAATATCCCATATGTTTTCCGCAATTCTGTATAAACCGCAGAGTGTATACACTGTAAAACGGGAAATATTTATTGATATGAGAGGAAGGTATACAAAAATGCAATATAACCAGAGTTGCCAAGTCTCAGGTTTTTGCACACCTCTATTATCTTAGAGAAAATGTATTAAATGGGCCTAATGCTTCAATTAAATAAAGCAACATTTTCTACATTAAAGTACTGGTATCCAAAAAGCCGGAGACTTGGCAGCTCTGTATAACTATTTTAGAGTTCTTACTGTTCCAAAACGCGTTCCTTTATATATATCAATTGAATTGCGAGATTTAACTAAGAAATTCTAAAACAAAAGTAATTTTTCCCCTCTAATTTTTAGAAACGTGTCCTATTAATTTTTTTAACGTGCATTAATAAGTTTCTCATTTCGATATAAACACGAAATTTTCAATTTTTAGACGCGATGAATTCTCAAGTAGCATAGTTGCCAACTTTTATGCATTTTTCTACCACAAAAATTTTATAGTAAATATTGTCTTATTTAATCTTCGAAATGTTATGATTAAAGAAATGGAAAATCTCTGTACAATTTTAGTGGTAGGAAAAATGCGTAAAATTTGGCAGCTATGCAAGTTGACATTTTCATGTTCAACAGGCAAACATGCTAAGTTAACACGTAAAATGAAGATTACTTTTCTCGAACGTATAAACTCATTAAGCAGCTGAAGATGTTTACTTGAGAATTAATGTCATTTAACCACATGAAGGGCGGTGAAATAAAATATATCCCACTTAATTTTAATTACAAAATGCTACACTAATACCAGAATTTTGAAATGAAAATTTTAATTTTATCAAATGCGCGAAGAAAAGCTTTTATCTATTTTGAAATAAATTTATTTTTAAATTCTGGTGTCGATCAGTCATTTCAGAATTTTAAGGATAGAAGTCCTGTGCCCCTCAAATTGTTAAAAAGGCTGATTAACCACTTCTTTTGTCATAAAATGTCTCTTACAGATTAAAAAAAATATTTATCACCGGTTTTTAAAAGCAGAAATTTTAGCCTAATTGAATCAGGAAAGTGACACTATTATATATGGAAAAAATTACGATAAAAATTAACTGGTAGGAATAATCAAAATTCTAAACACTTTATGCATTCGTGACGCTCCTTTAATATGCTGTAAAAACGACCGTAATTTCCCGCGTATACGCCGCAGCTCAGATTACTCAATTTCCGACCAGAATTTCTTTTAAATAAAATGTGACTTGCTGTTGATTCATTTGACTTCATTTTTTTAAAATAAAATTTCCGGTTTGAAAAATAATTAATTAAGCCGGGGCGTATACGCGGATAATTACGGTACTCTAAAATATTCCGAAAATTATGTGCGGCGAAAGTTCTTCTGAGCTTTCTGAAATTAAAAGAAACCTTTTTGGTCTCGTGTGTAGTTGGAAGATGTTGCATTGTAATTTTGTAAAACTTCTTGCTTGATAAAATTAACGTTTCTCTTTCATACAGTCTATACTAGAATTCTTCAAACTTTTTGCTTGAAAATTGTTTTTATTCATAAATTTTGAAAGGTAATTTTCTCCGCATTTTATTGCAACTTTTTCTTCATTAAATAAGGCTTTAAAAAAAAAAATTATGAAGCAGTGTTATTTTTGTGACCCTTGGGCTGCATGTTGTACTTCCTAGACTACCATTGAATTTATTGAATTTTTTTAATTACTTTTGGATCATCCGTTATATTTAAAATTAATATGAACACCATTGTGAGATATTCAATAACAAATATTCAAATTCTTTCAAGCATTATGACATTTTGAAAGGAGATTCAATTACCTAACAATGTCTTGAAAAATACATAAGAAAAGAGAAAATTTCCTAAATCAATTCAGATTTACAACTTTCATGTCATTGTTGTGAATAGAAAAAATATTGAGGCAAAGATCACATTATTTATCTGGAGTCTGAAATTCTGAAAAATCTACAAATTTCTTTGAAATAAAACAGTTTGAACAAAAAAGACATGTTTAACGTGGCTCTCGTTGTAATATTTTTGTTCTCTGTAAGTTTATTTCTTTCAAAGATGCTAAAAATAGGAAGAAAAGCCCAAAAGTCCGTAATCATTGTTACATTACTCTGAAGAACCTTTTTATACTTAAGTCATATTTTACTATTTCTTCGCAGTAAATATTCGTATGCTTGTAGTATAATTTATGGGAATATCCTTATCACCAGTTACTGTCACTCTGACGGCTAATTACTAGTTACAATATGTCGAGAAATATTTAGTATTGTCTGTGGTAAAATGGTTTAGCTATGTAGAATTATAAATTACATTCTATTAATTATATTGGATATTCTGCAATGTATGCATCATTAACCGGTTCCCTGATTTGCCCGTACGTCATACGGGAAACGTGTTTTTGCCAATCATGATTTATTATTCTCACCAGTAAATTTTTATTGTAAATTTTGCACTATTTAATCCAAGCATTTTTCTGATTCAATTAGTCAAAAATTTCTGTTTTGAAAAACCAGTAATAATATATTAAAAATTCCGCAAAAGACGAAAAAAAAATAGACATTATTTGAAAGTTTTAAGTCAACTATATTGATCAGTTAAGTGCTTAAATGTCAGTGAAGCAATATTAGGAATTTGATTCAAAATAATAATATTACTAAAAAAGGCTAACACAACAGATTCCAATCGAATACCCATTGTTTCGAATAGATAATTGTAAAATGGTTTCAAAACACAGTATTTTGTCCTTAAAATAAAATAAAATAAAATGGAAACACGATGTTATACTGTTAAAAAGAGAGATGTTTCTTAATTTACAAAAATGTATTATAATCAAGAACAAAAATATACAATAACCCCTTCCGAGTCGCTGAAGATTTTGAAAAGTGTAGAAACCCCCTAGAAAATTTTTTATTTTCGGAATTTAAAGAAGGATATAAAAAAATTTATTTGTATTAGCTACCTGTCATTCTGAAAACGTTTCCTAAAAGCTTTTACACTGCAATGATCAGTTTTCTCAAATTAGAATATAACTTTTTTGGATGTTATAAATTCTCAAGTAAATATTTTGATATGTCTGAAGATATCCAGATAACACATTTAACAGACAAACATATAAAATTAACATCATTAACATTAAAATGTAAATTAACGTTATTTTGTTACAACTGCATGTGCAAAGTAACCACTTATCGGATCAATATTTTTGAAAAAAAAAAAAAAAAAACTTTCTAATGTGTCTATTGTTTCATGTCTTTTACAGAATTTTTAATCCTTCATCACCGGTGTTTCAGGATTTTTGCCTAATTAAATTATAAAAATACTCGGATTAAATAATGCAAAGTTTACAATAATATTTTACTGGTGAGAATTACAGATTATGATTGGAGTATGGATGACCGTACGTGGTACGGGCATATCATGATTGGCAAAAACACGTTGGCCGTACTACTTATGGACAGAACAGTGAAGCGGTTGAATTAAACAGTTGAAAATGTGTATTTGAGAATAGATAAAATAATAAATAAATAAATAAAACAATTTTTCGAGTACGACGAACTGATCAACTGTTTGAATTAATGAATTGTAGCATTGTAAAAACTACGAGGAAACCTTTCAGGAAATTGCGGGCAGCCAATAAAAATTTCTCTTTATAAATTCTTCTTTAAATTTCGAAAATAAATAGCATTTTGAGCGTCTAAAGATAAAGAAACACTTTTAGGAATCTTAGACGACTCGGAAGAGATTATTATATTGCGTTCGTGATTTATGTACATTTTCGTAAGTTAAGCAACATTCGTCTTTTTTTACAGTGTATAAAAACGAAATATCACAGAAAAAACAATTTTCACATAATTTTTGCTCGATTTTTAACATTTTTTATAAATTAATTAATTTTTTTTTTCGAAAATGCATTCAGGAGTAAGATGGAAAATTATTCTGTTATTTTAAGATTTGAAACAGATCTATTCTGTAAAAAAAAAGGACAAATCATCGACGAATCTTCATCTATGAAACAATAATATAATCACGAACTAAATTATGAAATAACTTCATACCAGTTATCCACGATTCCAAAATGCGTCCTTTATCTTTAGAAACCACTGGAACCAATATTTTTTCGAGATTTAAAGAATCAGTCCTAAAAGAAAAGTTTATTTTGCTCTAACAGATTTCTGGTAACGTTTCTGAATAGATTTTATTGTGTATTAACCCTTAGCACTCCGTTCTATCCGCTGCGGAGACATCATCTTTTCTTCCAAAATTTGTTTTTGGGCATCAGTAATAAAGGAAAATAAAATTTTCCTTATTTAATCAGAGAATTTTTGAAATTGTCTACTTCAAGGAAGGTTCTTTTAAAAAAAGATGTGCTAATCGAATAAAATTTGTGTAAGAGGCACCGGAATCCGAATTGTTAATCAATTTTGTCGGACTGGAATATCGAATTTTAGGAGGCCATTAATTCCCAATTAAGCATTTTTAGCTACGCATTTAAATTTATACATGCAAGACTAAAAATAATATTAATTATGATTGTAATATAAATTCTGGTAATTTAGCATGTTTGTCTGTAAACTATGTCTGTTGACCGTGAAAATGTTTACTTTAGAATTGATATCATCATCTAGAAAATCTATATTGTGGGTTAGCAAAACTAATTAATACACAATAAAGAGTTTTAAGAACTTACTTGAAAATCAGTTGTAGTTAAAACTGATAAGTTAAGGAGTTAATGAGTTAAGGAGCTTTATTTTATCAAATACTTCTTAAAATATGGAAAATGTATTGATTTCTGGTTTTCAAGGATTTTCAAAAGAACGCTTTTCGGAATCATTAGTAATTGGAAAGAGGGTATTGTAAATTTTTGTTCGTGGGTTATAGTACATATTCATAGATTAACACTAGAACGCCCGGAAGGAGTCGATTCGACTCCGACCATGTGATTAAATTTCAATTCGAGCCAGAATTTTTGTCTTGAAATAAGTTTAATTTAAATCACGAAGCTTTAGGTTAAATAAATAAATAAAATAATTTTGAATAAAAATTCTGGTGAGAAATATTGTTATCAAACTTGAGTAAAATTTCCGGGCGTTCTAGTGTTAAGAAACGTCTGTCCTTTTTTTATAATGCATCCTATGGGGTGATGGAGCGATTGTTATGACTATTTCAAAATAATAATCTTTGGTTTGTTATAGTGCAATTAAACGTGGAGAAGATTTCTATTAAGAAATAGTGATCACAAGCAAGTCACCATATGGGTTTAGTCCACTTGATTTAAAATGTTTGTTTTTCGCAACATATACTAGACGCAATTAATTTATGTATTTAGTTGAACATACTATGATTAGTTTATTTTTTATAACTGACAATATTGGCATTGGGAATAAATTTATACCTGTATTATTAATAAAGGGATAGCCGGGTTTTTATCATTCAAATTGTATTTTTATCATTCGGCTCTCATCCTTGGTACTGTTATGTGATACAATATTCTCCTACGTTCCTGCGGTCGACGGGACTTACCGTCGACCGGAGCCTTGTTACATGCCTGATGCTCTTCAATAAAAGGATTTTGTGTCAAGAATAACTCGTCTTCTCTTGGAGTTTTTTGTCTTTTCTTGAACCCGTGCTTACATCACCGATGCGGAGTGAATCGCCCCTATACATGGATTGATAGCCCATAAAAAGAAATTCATTTCTCCCCAGTTTTAAGTTTGCATCTCAAGACCATGGAGGGTAATGGCCCTAAATGCTTGTTTTAGAAAAGAGTGCATTGTGACGAAACTACTAAGCAGATTTCAACGAAAAAAATAAGAAATGTAAAAAACCACCATACGAATGTTTGACAATTTTTTCAGATTCTTTTAAACAAAATAACAAGTTTTCTACGATTTTTCTGTTTTTAAATGTACATTTTAATTAAAAGTAAACTGAAATTTCTGAGTGACCACCTTAATTTTTTTGTATGAAATACTATGAGACATGATGCATATTCACTATCAATTTCAACTTTCTACGTATGGTGCATCATATTAAAAAAAGGGCAAAATCATATTCCGGCGGGAATGTGGGGCGTGTCTCGGACAAATTTCACGCCTTCTTTTCATATCTCACATATTAATTCACACGGTATTTTTAAAAGAAGGCGTGAAATTTGTCCGAGACACGGCCCACATTACCACCGGAATATGATTTTGCCCATTTTTTTTATATGATGCACCATACGTAGAAAGATGAAATTGATAGCGAATATGCATCATGTCTCACAGTATTTCATGCAAAAAAATTAAGGTGGTCACTCAGAAATTTCAATTTATTTTTAATTAAAATGTACATTTAAAAAGAGGTAAAATGTTAGAAAACGTGTTCTTTTGTTTAAAAAAATGTGAAAAAATTGTCAAACATTCGTATGGTGGTTTTTTACATCCTTTATTTTTTTCGTTGAAATCTGCTTAGTAGTTTCGTCACAATGCGCTCTTTACCAAAACAGGCATTTAGGGCCATTACCCCCCATGGTCTTGAGATACAAACTTAAAACTGGGAAGAAATGAATTTCTTTTTATGGGCTATCGATCTATGTAGGACTCGATGTGGTTGACTCAAGGGCGTATTTCACTATGAAACCCGGCTATACCCTTTATACCTTTATTATCATACCTGTTTGAATTTCAGATATATTTGTTTGCTGAAGATGAGAAATCAAACAAATAAAAATTCTCGAAGTTTAAAAAACTATCATTTTATTTCCCAGCATATATATTATTCTTCGTGCTTTATAAATTTATATCTTTGTTAGCTTTATAAGACAATCATTGATTACAAAGTACGCAGCTACTTTAAGCCGTTTCGTGATATTTGTCTTATCGTGACTTTACCCGCCCAAACAGCCTTTCACATTAGCTTGCTTGAGAATGAAACAATTATTTACGCAGATATGAAACTTTGAGGGTTTAAAAGTATAATTAAGGGACGTCATCTAAATCTCTTCGAATAAAAGTAGTTACTCTTCAAAATAACACCCGCCCAAACGTTGAAATAAACCGGGAAGTCTGCGTTCAACAAATCTTCAACTGGAAAAATCGGACCACACATATTGACGTATCTTGTCATGAAAAATGTGAAGGGGTTGAACAATAGCATTGTAGATTTGTCTATATGTTAAATTGCCTATTATAAAATTCTGTTCATAAGATTTTGATAGACTATATTGATAGATTAATTTAAGATATATATCAGAGAAGTAATATTTTTGAATTTAAATCTATACTAGAATGACATAAAAGTGTTTTGGACCCATATATATGTCCTTACTGATCTATAAAAATTCGAGATTTTTCAAAATATTTATAATGAATGGTATTTTATGAAATAGAAATATTTAATAGTAGTAATGTGTGTTTCATTTTGATATGCTACGTAACTTACTGGTTTCGTATCGAAGAGTTATAAATGTTACAATAATTTCAGTAACTATGAAATGTTTTATAGAATACATATGTGGTAAAGATTACAGATTCGAAAACACTGGTAATTCAAAATCGTAATTCTTGTCAACCTATGGTTATTTCCATGCGAGCTTGTCATGTCTGTCACACAGCTAAAAATCACTATGCCTGTTGGCCACCGTTATTTTCAAAAAGTTTGCTTCGCTCTGTTCAACTGATGAGCCATTTCCGGTAAAATAAGTCACATTTTTCCGTTCTAAAATATTGGTAGCCAAAAATCGTTGTATGTGACAGACATGCAGCAAAAGCTACAGATCTTTAACAATGCGCTTGTTTTCTCTAAAGACGCTTTAATTTTTTGTAAAACATTGCGTTTTATCAGTGTGCGATTTTATTTTACGTTATTTTCAAAAGTGAAGCATTTTCACATGTGAAGAATTTTAAAGTCGTCGAAGTCAAAATGAAGCACTTCTATAAAACTTATTTCAATTTTTAGAATTTAAATACACTTTTTTTAAAAATAAAAAATGACATCATTTACACCTGTTAAAGAATTTGAATTTTTCGATTAGAAAAGTAAGCAAATAGTGCCACTATCGCAAAATAATACAAAAAACTAACAAAAGGGCGATGTTTTTATTTAAGAAACGCAGCTCCATGTTTTATCAGGGATTATTCATTTACGTTTTTTCAAAATTCAGAAGAAGACGTTTTACACGGATTACTAAAACTGCATTCTTTTAAGTTTTTGATACCAATTAAGTACATGCTGTGAAAAATGTCAATATCTGCTATATTGGTTATTTATTAGTTACTTTTTGTTTTTTACAGCGTCAAAACTAAAATGTATTTAAAGTATGAATGCTGAAGTGTTTATTACTTAATTATAAAAAACTCCATTGTATGCATCTCAACTTTATCTTTTTATTGTTCAATATTTAATTAAATTATTTTATTATTAAAATATAATTATTAATAATTATTAAAATATTTAATTAATTTGTCAGTATATTAACCCTTTGAAGGGCGGTGGGATAAAATATATCCCACTTAATTATAATTGCAAATGCTCCATTGATACGAGAATTTTGAAATGAAAATTTTAATTTTATTAAGTAAGTGGGAAAAAAAAACATTTATGCATTTTGAAATAAATTTGTTTTTAAACTCCGGTGTTACTCAATCATTTTAGACTTTCGTGAATAGAAATACTTTGCCCCTCAAAGGGTTAAGTGGTTCATTAATCAATGTTTCAATTTTCAATTTTGTTTTAATTCTCCTTTTTAAGAATTTCAGGAAAATGATATCAAATAAATGAACATTTTAAAATGAACGAACATGCATGAAATGCATTGCACATTTTGGTTTTAGCTACAGTAAATGACACAAAAATGAAAACTTTATATTGTTTCAATTTTAATTTTCAAATTGGATGTAAAAAGTAGGGGGCAGGATGTATTAGCTGAAGCCACAAATCTTTTACCAACTGAGCTACCCCTGCTAAAGGACTAATTCACCCAACTAACCTTTAACGATTATAGAATCTGATCTAATATCCGAAGCTCTCAAAGCTTGCAGACGGGAGGTGCTGGGTTCGAAGTTCGAATACAATCGCATCCGTCTGTCTAACCGCTCGGTGTTTTCCGTTGTTTCATTCGAACCTTGGGCAACTTTGTGTAAATACGGGTTAGGTTCCCTTAGAAAGATCCCCAAGGAGGGCACTCCTCCTAGGGCCTATTTAATCTCGTGCAGATAATCGGCTGACATAAATAGTACCAACACACCAATTGAATAATTGTGTTAAAATTAATCTAACATATAACGTTTCATTAGATTAAATATATTGATTCAATTTCAACATAACTGTTTGTTTTGAATTAAAAGAGTAGTATTCATTCTGTTTATAAAATTATATTTATATTATAAAATGTCAAATGTATCCTAAACATGAAAAAACTATAGTGAATCACACCTCATTTAGACACAATTATTTTATTTCCTATAAGAAATTCCCCTTTATTTAATTTCAAGATACTGAGATTAAATAAATTGAAATTTCTTTATGGAAGCAGCATTATCCAAAAGTAAGCACCGAACGAACGCTGTATTCAAGCAGTAAATTAATTATCTATTATCTAACTCAAAGCACTTGAAAATAAAATGACGTTAAAATTCTCATTTAAACAACAGATATCACAGTTTTAGGATAGCCTTATTCACATTATAGTAAAAGTAATTCTGATTAAAATTCCTAATTTCACTTCTCTAACAAAATAAATGATATTTATCATTTACGTAAAAGTGTATATTCTAAAGAGTATGAAGAAATTACTTTTTTCCGTCTAAGGAGCCATAAATTTGAATTTGGTATTCTTAAATAAAAACGTGTTTATAAATTTATTAAATAAGGCGAAGCAAACTTTTCGAAATAACAGTGGAAATTAAGCTTAGCGATTTTCAGCTGTGTGACAGACATGACAAGTTCGCATGGAAATAGTCATATATACAGGGTGTTTCGCTACCAGACCGACAAACTTTGAGGGGTGATAGTAGACATAAAGACAAACATTATTAAATAGGAAACAATGGGGCGCAAACGTCTTCTGTAGGAGCTTGGGGCCATTAAAGTTTAAAGGCCAAAATTTCAAACGATGATAAAAAACGGAAAAAAGGTTCGATTCGTTTGCGGTTTTCACTAAAATCATTCTTTATATCAAGATTTTTTTTCGAAAAAAAATAATGATTACTTTCAAAAATTGTCGATAGAGGGCGCTTTAGACTTTAGAGTAACGAACAAATACTTTTTGCCTTTCTTTTGTGCATAGGGTTGAAATTATTCTAAAGTTTAGACTTTAACTTAAATTTTAAGCCCAAAATCGGAAACATGGTTATCGGTTAACTAGCGAAAATTTAACTGTGAACCAAAGGGAAGATTTTAAACGCTCATAAACTTTGGACAAACTAATCGATTTTGTTGCGGTTTGCGTGTAGGTCATTCTCTTGGTAATTATTTTATTCAAAATGACGTACAGCTTTCATGTCCTCATTTTTTGATAAAGGGCGCTTCCGAGACATGTCCGACATTTCAATGGTATTACTCCTGGGTGTTTCACTACCAGACCACCATACATCCAGGAAGTGTAAGGGATGAAAAGATACAGGAATGCACACAGGAATGTAACGTTGAAAATTGCTTTTATGCATATTACGTTTAAAAAACAGCAGAGAAAATAACAACAGAAACAAACAGAGAAACAGCAACATGTTAAAGTGACAGAACAAAGTTTATTTCAAGGTTTTACCGCAAAAAGTGTTCGAAATTACAACCAAAAAGTCCGGCAAGCTTGACAGCGACAGTAGATGGCGCTGCAATTTTCTTGCGGTAGATGGAGCTGAACGGTAATGCGCGTGAAAGTTTATCTCTCGTTGCGCAGTTCTATGTGGTTCCAGCATGATCGGACTCTTCCACATTTTACCAATGATGTTCACCGATACCTCAACGTAACATATGGACAGCGGTGGTTAGGTCGTGGTGACCCGGTTTATTGGCCTGCCAGATCACCGGACCTATCAAGTATGAGCTTCTTCTGCTGGGGTCACATGAAAAGTTGGGTGTATGAGAATCCCGTACCATCAATTAAAGACTTAGCAGCTCGTATTTCTGTAGCTTCTGGAAATCTATCAAAGATTCCAGGAATCTTTCAAAGCGTGAGGAGTTACATGCGATGCCGCTGTCAAGCATGTCGAATTACTTCGGGTCGTAATTTGGAACATCTTTTTTAGTAAAACCTTTAAACAAACTGTTTTATGTCATATTAACGTGTTTCTGTTTCTCTGCTTGTTTCTGTTGTTTTCTCTGCTTCCTTTAACCATAACTCGCAAAAAAGACATTTTCAACGTTACATTCCTATGTGATTCCGAGTCGCTTTTCCATCCCTAACACTTCTTGGAAGTATCATAGTATGGTAGTAAAACACCCAGTAGTAATGCCATTGAAATATCGGAGATATGTCGGAAGCACCCTCTATGAAAAAATGAGGACACCACAGCTGTGCGTCATTTTGAATAAAATATTTACCAAGGGAATGACCTACACGCAAACTGCAACAAAATCGATCAGTTTGTCCAATGTTTATGAGCGTTTAAAATCTCTCCCTCGGTTCACAGTTAAATTTTCGCTAGTTAACCGATCTCCATGTTTCCGATTTTGGGCTTAAAATTTAAGTTAAAGTCTAACCTTTAGAATAATTTCAGCCCCATGGACAAAAGAACGGTAAAAAGTATTTGTTCGTTACTCTAAAGTCTAAAGCGCCCTCTACCGACAATTTTCGAACTTAACCTTTAAAATTAAAAAAAAATAAAAAATCGTGATATAAAGAATGATTTTAGAGAAAACCGCAAACAAATCGACCCTTTTTTCTAATTTTTATCAGCGTTTGAATTTTTGGACCTTAAACTTTCATGGCCCCTAGCTCCTACAGAAGACGTTTGCGCCCCATGGTTTCCTATTTAATAATGTTTGTCTTTATGTGTACTATCACCCCTAGAAGTTTGTCGGTCTGGTAGCGAAACACCCTGTATATATACAATTACTAATGTATTATTACTAATATATTACTAATATATTACTATATATTATAATTACTTTTACTAATATAACCAAAGTAACTCAGATATTACTTAACAACAAGCCAATGAATCCAGTATTTTTACAGTCATCCTATTAAAATCATTGAAGCGTGAAGTGATAGAGAAGGCATAATACCAAAATAATGAAATGAAAATGGATATATATATATAAATATATGACCATTATAAACCAATACAAATTCTCAACAATTAATAAGAATGTATAAATAATAAAATATTTTATTCAAATTAAAAAAGTTATATAAACCATTATAAAAATATTATATGTATATATATATATATATATATATATATATATATATAATTAAAATGAAATCACATGTGAAACAAAATGAAAAAATTGAAAAAGAAAACACAGGGGAATTAAAATACGAAAATAGGAAGCGATGATTGTGCTAAGGAATCTTCAGAAGAGCTTTTTAACCCCTTGAGCTCTTCTGGTAGAATTTTCTACCACATAATTTTAATTCCAAAATGTCACAATGACACCAGAAAATTTGATCAAATTTACTTTAAAAAGGTTCAATGCATTTTTTTTTCCGTGTTTATCGTTAATCGTTTTTTTTCTTTGCAAAATACTGGTGCTAATGTGACATTTTGAATTTTGAAGAAATTTATACCCCAGAGCTCAAAGGGGTAAATACAATTCATTGTAAAGATATGTTATTCTGCCGAATATTGTTGTCACGAGTCCTGAAAATGACAATATAAGGCTCCTTACGACCCGCAGAAAAAACTCCTCAGGATAATTTAAATATATCTAAGAATCAATAATTAACAAAAGCAACTCATCAAAAGATACAATTGACGTAGGTGTTATAGGATACCAAGTGACACAAAATAGTAAATTTCAGACG
Organism: Maratus speculifer; assembly: GCA_964019185.1. Taxonomy (NCBI): domain Eukaryota; kingdom Metazoa; phylum Arthropoda; class Arachnida; order Araneae; family Salticidae; genus Maratus; species Maratus speculifer. Next base: position 299,909,732 of record OZ025293.1, read on the forward strand.
AAACATCGAAAGAATATAAAAATCTTAAAAATAACTAGCGCTAGAATTGGAACTAAGAACTAACTAGAATTGGAATGATTGACTAAAATATGCTGAGAGGTTTAAATAAAATGGATAAGAAAAAATAAAGAAAAATATCTGAATGAAAATCTAGATAGAATTAAAATGATATGAAAATTAAAGAAGGATAATAACGTAAGGAAACACCAATTACCACCGGAAAGTAAGTAATTACTGTTATTAAAAATAATGAATGATGGATGCTGAAGTTAAATTAATATTTAATAAAAAATGTAAAAAGACAATAATAGTGATAAGTGTGTTGATGTCCAATTAATGTAATTAAGTATTTGTATATTAATTTTCATATGCAGTCCAAATAAAAGTCTATTATGAAGAATAATGTATGACTATGGGGGATGACCGAGCTAAGCTTGGTCAAAATTAGCCTTTTGTTCAATTCGATATTTTATTCTCTCTGTATCATTCATGCTATTTAGATACAATTAGTTAGATACAAACATTCTGTTTAGATACAAGTTTTGTCAAAATCGTCTGAGCCATTTTTTATATGCAATTAGCTTGATCTTGGCCTATTGTTAAAAAAAAAAAAAAAAAAAAAAAAAAAAAAATACAAAATTTTACCCAAATTATTAAAGGTGTTTTCTAGATAAAATTAGCTTGACCCATAGTGATCCCCAAAAGACCCACTAATCGAATTTTCTCGGACATGTGACCTAGCCTAATGATTTGTTCATGGCCGGAAAAAATATAATACAAAATTTTGTGAAAAACCATTTGAGCCGCTTTTTAGATACAATAACTTGATCCATAGTGACCGAAAAATGACTCACTAATCGAATTTTCTCGAACATGTGACTTAGCCCAATGGTCTTCTCATATTCAGAAACGTTCTCATATTCATATTCATACAAAATTTTTACAAAATGTTTTGACATCATTTTTAGATTCAAATAGCTTGGTTCTGACCCATTGTGAAACAAAATGACCCACTAGTCGAATTTTCTTGCTTATGCGACCTAGCCCGATGGTCTTCTAGAACCCTAAAACGATGGATTACAAAATCTATTCAAAATAGTTGGGATTTTTTTCTAGATAAAATTAGCTTGACCCATAGTGACCCTAAAATGACCCTCTAATCGAATTTTCTCAAACATGTGACTTAACCTAATGGTCTTCTCGTAATTCAAAATGGTAGAATATAAAGTTTAATGGAAATCGCTTGGGCTCTTTTTTGGGTAAATTTAGTTTCAACCGAAGTGACCCAAAAATGACCCATTAATAAAAATTTCTCGAACATATAATATAGCCTAATAGTCTTGTCGTACTTTAAAATGATTAGATACAAAATTTACTCAAAATTGATAGAGCCATTTTTTTAGATTTAATTTACTTGATCCTGACCTGTAATGATTCAAAATGACCCACTAATCGAATTTTCTATAACATGTGGCCCCGTCCAATGATCTTCTCATGCATAAAGGTAAGGTGCAAATTTTAATCAAAATTGTTTAAGCTGTTTTTAAAATAAAATTTACATACACTAATAGACACACACATACACACACAAGATTTGTTCATTTGAGATTAGTTCGTATAAGATAAATGATAGTGTAAGTGCATAAAAAATCCGTTTTTAATGTTTTAACTTCTTTTAGATTTCCCGACCTCATTCCTAAGTAGTGGCATGTCATTTGTTTACAGAGTGTGTGTGTGGGGGATTTTATTATTATTATTATTATTATTCCGAAAAATAATACTATTCAATAAACATTGAAGTCAAATATAATAATGTTGTTCGCTTTTGTTAATACCTGTATTTTATCTTTTAATTCAAAAATTTTTTACACACATACACACGTTAATCGAACAGATTCATTTTTACAAGTTTAAAATATTCTAAAGGTTAAAAATATCATTACCAAAAACATAAAAAATGCAGAATTACGCTGACAATTTTTTTAGTGAAAAATATTTCAGAGGAAAAAAAATATGCTTAATTCAAAATGAAATTTCAAGGAAACTATTAAATAAAAACTATCGAATAAAAGGGTTTCGTAATTAAGTGCAACAGAGAAAAACATTTTGGATTTTAAATACCCTGGAGGTCAAATCACAAATAAGATAAAGTTTTGCTAATTATTTAAAAAAAATCATTGACTATAATCTTTATTATTAGCCCATGTCTCCGTATGGAGTTAAGTAATTTTGATTCGCGACAAATCCCATTGACGCAAGGAACTTAAGAGTTGAAGCGTATTGGATACGAGGCAGTTCATTGATAAGTTGGACACCCTTACAAATACCAGTAGTTTCTTGGTTACAACGAGATAGATAGTGAGAGATATTTACACCGCAATATTGGATTTATGTGGGTCATTCGCACATATATATATATATATTATTTTACCGTGTATTAGTCGATGTGAAATTCAATAAAATTTGGGTTAAAATATTTTTTTAATTAAGACCTTCATTAATCATTTACTATATGAAATATTTAATTCGAAAACTAAATAATATACAAAAGCAAATTTAGCTGTAAAAAGAAAAAAAACCGCATCATTATTTGAAAATTATAAGTGATTTAAAAACAGGGTTCGCACAATATTACCACTAAAATTTAACAGTATATTCAAAGTAATTTACTGAAGGAAAACTTTTCGAAAATTGAGAGTAAAGGTGGTGGCTGGGAATTCCGGTTCTTTAAAATTAAATATAAATTTTCTTATAACTAATACTGGCGTCAGAGTCCTTAAAAAATATAAGGAGTGTGCGAACCATGAAAAAAGATATATAATATTTAATTCTTTAAATTTGTTGTCAAATATACGGAAATTTTCTTGAAACTCTGTTAAAAAGTGTAATTTTTATAACTTTAATATGTCGTAATCATACAGATAATAAAAGTATTATTTTTTTCAATTTTTGTTTCATTTAAAGTTTATACGCACTTACTTAGATTGTACATTTTAATACATAAAACTTAATTTATATGCGGTAATGTGAATAGCTATATAATTGTAACTTTGAATTTTTCCATACTTAACCATTTATTATAATGAATTACTAGATAGAAACAAAATACTTACAGTTCTTTGAGCAAAGGCAAACTAGCGATTGCTTGAGGTAGTTCCAACAGCTGGTTTCCATTGATTTCCCTGCAAGAAAAAGAAATACAAGATTTTAAGGCATTAAGAGCAGCTGTGGTGGGTTTTATTAATACAAATTTTTAAGAGATGAGATAATGTATAGTCTGAAATCACTTGATACGTTTTATATAAAAGGTAAGAGGTATATGAAATAAATATATGGTATACTCACAACACCTTCAGAGAAATTAGTCCTTCGAAAGCTTCTCGTCCGATATATTCGATTAAATTGTATTTCAGATATCTGCAGGTATAATAAATGGTAATTAAAAGAAAGAATATCAGTAAGAAATAATGTACATTTCAAAACTTATTAACCACTAAACTGATTCTATTTTTACTTACAAGAAATTGAAAATATGGGATACAAACTAGTTTTTTGAATTAAAATATTCGTAGTATTTAGTCTAAAGATTTCTGCCATTTAATAGTATAAAATTACAATTAAAAATTAGTGGTGTCTAAAAGCTTTTGGTGATGGATCAAGCAAACTCCATTTGCCCGTAAGACGTACGGGCAAAACAGTTAAGTGGTTAAAATAGAGTAATCCCTTAACATTCGCGAGTTTTTGTTATTCGCGAAATAGAAAATGGAGAAAAATTTCAATATTCGCAAATACTGTGCACCACTTAAAAAAAAAAAAAAAAAAAAAAAAAAAAAAAAAAAAAAAAACTTTTAAACACGCGTTGACAACACTTGCAAGAAAAGAATAGTACAAATTGTATATATTTTAAACAGTGGCGCGAACAGAATATAAAAATAATCGCCTGTGGCAGCTTTGTGGTCGTAACATTCCAGGATATTTCTGTGAACCGAACCCTCGTGAATGTTAAGGGATTATAGTATTGCATTAACTTTTGGCACTCCGTTGTCTCCTATGCGGAGACATTATCTTTCTTTACAACATTCGTTTTTGTCATCAGTAATAAAGAAAAATAAAATTTGCCTTATTTAATCAGAGCATTTTTGAAATTCTGTACTTGAAAGAAACTTCTTTCTTGCTGGCCAAATAAAATTTGTGTAAGAGACGCCGGATTCCGAAGGGTTAAAAAAAAAAAAAACTCTAACCTTTATTATAATACCCTATTTCCCCGGAAGCTTCTCACCCTATAAACTCGATTAAATTGCATTTTAGATATTTGCAAGCACATTAAATGGTAATTAAAAGAAAAAAATATTATCAAGAAACAATTTATATTTCAAACGTTATCAAAAATTTGAATTTTTGAAAAAAAAAAAATTTTTTTTACTCTTATTCCCATATTATTAATCCTCCGAAATCTTTACACCTTATGTATCCAATTAAAATGTATTATAGACATCTGTAGCTGTAATAAATAATAACTAAAAGAAAAAAATATCCGCAAGAAATAATGAATATTTTAGATGATTTAAAATTTCAGATTTCTGAAAAAAAAAGTCTTCACTCTCATTGCGGTAAAATGTTTTGAAAGGACATCCTACTTCATTTTGTTATTTTTTTTAAATTAGTAAATTACATTTTAATAAAACGTGAAAATTTTAATTTAAATAACATATTTTTGTACATAACATTTATGTAATAACATTTATGTAATAACATTTTTTTGTACTGCAAAAAACTTTTATCCAGTACATTATTTAAAAAAGCAAGTTCCGATTTTGAAACTCTGTGTAAAAGAAAAATATGTGAAGAAATATTTATTAATGCAAAGAAAAATCAACTAAAAACTGAAAAAAAAAATTACTGAATATAAATTTCTAAAAACAACTTCTTAAAATTCAGATTTTAAAATAAACCTTCTTAAAATATAAATGATTTGTTCTATGGTCAATAGGAAGGAAATAAGTAATGCGGGATCTTAATATAAATTACATACTTTTCCGGCTTTTAAGTTCAATTAAAAAAATCTTCCAAACAAATATTGAAATATTTTGTGGATACCGTAATTTCCGGTGTATAATCCGCGGATCAAACAATTATTTTTCGACCCAGAAATTTTATTTAGTAATTGAAACCAAATATTTACCGCGATATAAAATGTTATATTTTATTTCAAAAATTTTCTGATTCAAAAAATAATTGTTTGATCCGCGGATTATACGCCGGAAATTACGGTATATCCTAAGTAAGTTTTTATTAAATCTTGAGCATGTTGAAAGAAACTTAAAAATACTAACTATTATTAAAATACAGTTATTTGTTTTAGAATTTTAAAATCATTCTTGCGATTCCATTCCTGTTTCTTCAACCAAAAAAAAAAAAACAAATATATATATATATATATATATATATATATTGTATAAAATAAACTCAGCATCTAATTTCCGATAATACAGCTCATATTCAAAATATTAGAATAATTACCTTTTTTTTAGAAATTGAAAATATCATTTGGTAATTTAATGTCTTTTAATGAAAATACGCAAACGATATTTTTATTAAGAACTTATTGTTGATTAAACTTACTTGTTATCTTAAAGTTAATATCATTTTTGAAAAGATTAATTGCAAAAAAAATTATTTTGAAAAGTCAAAATATTAGAATATTTATTCAAGTGGTTCAAAATATTAGAATATTTCACATTAATTCTCCTTTAATTATTACCAATTCTTAACTGGTGGCATCATTGATTAAATTCAGACTATTTTATTTAAAATCAGTATTATTTTTTCCGTTTGTTTCTTTTTCGTCTTAAAATGGGCCGTGTGAGTGATATTCCTGAATCTACTAAACTTCGTATGGTTGATTTGTATCGGCACGGTAAAAGTCAATGTTTTATAGCGAATTATTTACATTGTTCGCAATCGAGCGTTAGTAAAATACTAACACAATATTCAAAAATTGGAAAATTTCAAAATAATCGCCGAAATGGAGGCCGAAAACCAAAAACATCTGCTAGAGATGACAGGAAACTGAAGTGTATAGTTAAGAAAAACCGTTTTAAAAGTGTGCGATTCTTGCACCGAAAATGGAAAGAAGAAGGAGTTGAAGTTTCTACATCGACAACATTAAGACGTCTCCATAAATTTAAATTTGAATCTCGTGTACCGAAAACAAAACCTCTCATGACTGCAAGACAAAAGCGTATAAGATTGAATTGGTGTAAATCAAGACGTTTATGGAGCAATGAAGATTGGAAAAATATATTATTTAGTGATGAAAGTATGTTTTGTGTTTCATATGGTAATCAAGGTATTCGAGTTTGGAGAATGAAGCAAGAAGCATTTGATAAAGAATGCCTTAAACGTTCCGCAAAATTTGCTGCTAGTGTCATGGTTTGGGGTTGTATGAGTGCAGAAGGACCTGGAAAGTTATGCATCGTCTACGAAAAGGTTAACTCTCTGATATATCAAGAAATTTTAGAATATTACATGATTCCATCATCAGAAGATTTATTTGAAGATGATTTCATCTTTCAACAAGATTTAGCGTCCCCGCATACCTCGGTGTCAACTAAGAATTGGTTCAGCCAACGCAACATTAAGGTACTTCCTTGGCCACCAAATTCACCAGATCTTAATCCCATCGAAAACTTATGGTGTATAATGAAGAAAAAACTTCAAGAAAATCCTCCTTCAAGTAAAACTGAGTTAGTGGCACGTATAAAGTCTATTTGGGCTAATATTGATAGAAATGTTTGTAAACACCTTGTATATAGTATGCAAGATCGATTGTACGCTGTTATGAAAGCTAAAGGGGATGCTACAAAATATTAACTACCATTTACTTCATATCTATATAGTAATATTGTTGCGTAAAATAAAATATTCTAATATTTTGAACCAATCTAAATTTTATTCTAATATTCTGGTGTGTTTAAGGAAGCTGTATACCTAATTTATTGTGCTGTATTTTATATTTTATAAATGTTAAAATCTTATCTAAACATTCCAGATTTAATTTATAAGAAATTTAATTGCATTTACTTAGTATAAAAAATAAATAAATGACAAATAATTTTTTCTTATTACTTTTTCTCAATTATTCTAATATTTTGAATATGAGCTGTACGTCCATGGTATAAAAATAATTCTTACTTGAATATATTTTGCAGAGAAAAGAACACTCTCAGTAACTATGTATCATCGCAGCAATCGATATTTCATCACATTAGTAATCAGCAATTACTCGTACAGAGAAAGAATTGGATAATCCAAATGTCATCATCTAGACGATTTCTAGTTAGATTTTGTGCATGTGTCTAATCATATTTTGTAATTATCTGGCATAAACAAACAAATTTTTATAAAGAAATGCTAAATTCTTAAGGAATTTGAACTGTCATTTTAAAATCTTTTGACCTATTTGCATATTTTTTTCAATACTTGATAAAATAATGTTACTTTGAAATATATGTTGTTGGCGGAAATTGCATTGTAAACTATCCAAAATGAATTTTCTCAATAAATTTAAAATAATCACTGGCTAAATTAAGTTTATTCAAGTTTCTTTGTGCACTAACTTGTGCTTTTCTCTGCACTAACAAAACGTTACCTTTTATGAGAAATAAATCGAGATTTTAATCAATCGCGACATTTAACCCTTTATGTCCTAAATTATGAAATCATGAAAATGTCATCTTCTGAACATTTTTTGTGAATTTTTGAAGTTAGTTTAGAATATTTACACAATCAATTACTTAGTTTTAGAAGGATTTTGTCAATTATAACACTGGTTTACAAATTTAAACATTTTTATTCACTTTTGATGAAACAACTATTTTTTTTATTACACTACGTCTTACCAATGAAAGGCAGTAATAAAAAAATCTATCAGTCACATTTTTTAATTTCTTATGTATAAATACAGCTCATATTCAAAATATTAGAATAATTACCTTTTTTTTAGAAATTGAAAATATCATTTGGTAATTTAATGTCTTTTAATGAAAATACGCAAACGATATTTTTATTAAGAACTTATTGTTGATTAAACTTACTTGTTATCTTAAAGTTAATATCATTTTTGAAAAGATTAATTGCAAAAAAAATTATTTTGAAAAGTCAAAATATTAGAATATTTATTCAAGTGGTTCAAAATATTAGAATATTTCACATTAATTCTCCTTTAATTATTACCAATTCTTAACTGGTGGCATCATTGATTAAATTCAGACTATTTTATTTAAAATCAGTATTATTTTTTTCCGTTTGTTTCTTTTTCGTCTTAAAATGGGCCGTGTGAGTGATATTCCTGAATCTACTAAACTTCGTATGGTTGATTTGTATCGGCACGGTAAAAGTCAATGTTTTATAGCGAATTATTTACATTGTTCGCAATCGAGCGTTAGTAAAATACTAACACAATATTCAAAAATTGGAAAATTTCAAAATAATCGCCGAAATGGAGGCCGAAAACCAAAAACATCTGCTAGAGATGACAGGAAACTGAAGTGTATAGTTAAGAAAAACCGTTTTAAAAGTGTGCGATTCTTGCACCGAAAATGGAAAGAAGGAGTTGAAGTTTCTACATCGACAACATTAAGACGTCTCCATAAATTTAAATTTGAATCTCGTGTACCGAAAACAAAACCTCTCATGACTGCAAGACAAAAGCGTATAAGATTGAATTGGTGTAAATCAAGACGTTTATGGAGCAATGAAGATTGGAAAAATATATTATTTAGTGATGAAAGTATGTTTTGTGTTTCATATGGTAATCAAGGTATTCGAGTTTGGAGAATGAAGCAAGAAGCATTTGATAAAGAATGCCTTAAACGTTCCGCAAAATTTGCTGCTAGTGTCATGGTTTGGGGTTGTATGAGTGCAGAAGGACCTGGAAAGTTATGCATCGTCTACGAAAAGGTTAACTCTCTGATATATCAAGAAATTTTAGAATATTACATGATTCCATCATCAGAAGATTTATTTGAAGATGATTTCATCTTTCAACAAGATTTAGCGTCCCCGCATACCTCGGTGTCAACTAAGAATTGGTTCAGCCAACGCAACATTAAGGTACTTCCTTGGCCACCAAATTCACCAGATCTTAATCCCATCGAAAACGTATGGTGTATAATGAAGAAAAAACTTCAAGAAAATCCTCCTTCAAGTAAAACTGAGTTAGTGGCACGTATAAAGTCTATTTGGGCTAATATTTATAGAAATGTTTGTAAACACCTTGTATATAGTATGCAAGATCGATTGTACGCTGTTATGAAAGCTAAAGGGGATGCTACAAAATATTAACTACCATTTACTTCATATCCATATAGTAATATTGTTGCGTAAAATAAAATATTCTAATATTTTGAACCAATCTAAATTTTATTCTAATATTCTGGTGTGTTTAAGGAAGCTGTATACCTAATTTATTGTGCTGTATTTTATATTTTATAAATGTTAAAATCTTATCTAAACATTCCAGATTTAATTTATAAGAAATTTAATTGCATTTACTTAGTATAAAAAATAAATAAATGACAAATAATTTTTTCTTATTACTTTTTCTCAATTATTCTAATATTTTGAATATGAGCTGTAGATGTTATATATAAATATTATAAAAAAAGGAAAAAGTAGACGACTTTTGAACTAGGTAAATATTAAAATTGAAGGAAGGAATATTTACTATTCAAAATTACTTAAATTCGAAATCTTATATCTTCTTTTATGAGCAGATGATTTTCGAGAAAATATTTGTTTTAAAACCTGTTTGTTAACCTTAATTTGTTTTAAAATTTGTTTTACTCAGTACATTACATTAGATTTACATAGAGGAATGTTTTGTGATGACCACAACATACTAGTTTAGTATGAGAATAACTTTTTTCAACCTACACGCATTGTGAACTTGCATTGTGTATTCTGTTTTCTTTTACTTTTGTGAGCTAAAAAGTTTTTTTGAAAAAATGTCTGATAAATTGTGCAAATTCAATTCTGATCCTTTTTGTTACATTTGTGAACAATTAATTTTCGCAAAAAAAGGTAAGACCGATATCGAAATATTTTAAAACAGCGTATTTGCGTTTTTTTAGATTCCCAGTGAATAATCAAGATAAAAAGTGGGTCTCACATGTTATTTATGAAAGCTGTCGGCTTACTTTTATATGATGAGCTTCGGAAGAAAAAAAGTATTTTAAATTTGAATCACTAATGCTGTGGAGAGATTTTTCAAAACACGAAAATTACGGAGTTTTTTTGTCTGATGAAAACTGCAGGATTTAATATTCAAAGAATAAAAATAAAATTCAATATACTGACATTCCATCAGTCTCAAAAGCGATATCACATTCGGAAACTCTCTTATAGTCTGTATGTCCAGGTATGTAGAGTGCGAAGTTTCCAGGATAGTGACGATCTGTTTATGGAGAATGAAAGTGATGACGAGTTAGTAATCGGAAATAATAAAACGCCACATATAATGAAACAAAATGAGTTGAACGATACGACCTTGTGCCATATTTGCAACTATCTAGATCTACAGCAGAGATTCTTGCCTCTCGTGTACAAAGTGAAACTTACTGGCACCAAATACCAAAGTAACTTATTACCGAAAATGAAGTCAATTTTTCATCGATTATTTCACCAAACAGACGATATTTGTTTTTGCCATGATATTCCCGGACTTTAGTGCAATGAATCAAAATTATGATCCAAATGAATGGCGCTTATTTATCGATTCATCTAAATCTAGCTTGAAAGCTGTATTACTTCTTAACGGCAATATAAAACCATCTTTATCAATTGGCCTTGCGGTAAAGAGTAAAGAAACCTATTAAACAATGTCTCTTTTAATCAAAATGATAAATAAGAACAGCACAACTGGAAAATATGTGGTTATTAAAAGTACTTACCGTAATTTTGGGTGTATAAGCCGCAGATCAAACAATTCTTTTTTGACCCAGAATTTTTTAAGAAACAAATATAACTACTTAGATCGCCGTAAATATTTGTCTCCAATCACTAAATAAGATTTCTGGGTCCAAAAAGAATTGTTTGATCCGCGGCTTATACACCCGAAATTACGGTAGTATGTTATCGGACTTACAGGGTGGGTATACCAAATATTCATGTTTTTTGTGCAAGTAAGATAGACGAGCTAAAGAGCATTTACATAAAAAAATACCACCTGACCGAAATAAATTCATTTTAGGAAAAATGAATGTGAAATATACACCTTTAATGGATCCACAAAACATAATTTTACTACAATTACACATTTAAATTGAGCCTAATAAAAAAATTCGACAAAGCTATGGATAAAATCAGTGCTGCTTTTAAATATTTACGCAACTTTTTCCAAATATTTCAGACTCAAAATCAAAAGAGAGAAATTTTTGTCGGCCCGCAGATATGTAAACTAATGCAAGATAAGGTCTTTGAAAAACTTTTACTTACTAATGAAAAAATTGCTTCGTATTCCTTTAAAATGGTCGTCCATGTATTCTTAGGAAATCAAAAGATGAAAATTATGAAAAAAATATTGCTGTTTTATTAAAAAACTAGATGGTACCCGTCAAGATTTGACAATAAACATGTTAAAAGATTAATTAGAATCTGTAAATAAAGTTTTGAAAACTTGATTTATTTGAATGTTATCTATGTGATTCCAACAGATTCAAAGCGTTACACAGCTGTTCTGTCAGTCTAACCTACTCAAGTAATCATCTGAAAGAATTTAAGCAGAATTTTAAGAATATTAACAGCGCTTGCTTAAATTAATTGAACTGATATTTATTTTGGTGAATTTTCTCAATCTTTAAAATTTTTTTTTAGTATTTTCTAATTTTTAAAAACATATTGAAAAGTTTTTATTAATTTTATTTTTATCAGTTTCATTTTAAATCCCTAAACATAAAATTTCATGTTTCCAAGTAACTATTTATAATATATTTGAATTCTTCATAACGTTTCATACATTATTTAATTATTATTTATGAGTATCACAAAGTAGTTCAATTTTAAGTCTTACATGACTACATTCGTCTTAATTTTAATTTTTTTCCCGGAAAATAATTAATACTTTTCCTTATATGCACACAAACATATATCTTCATTGTAATGCTCATACGAAATATAACAAAAATTGTAGATTAGTTTAATTTATTTAAAAGATAATTAAATGAAAAATACTTTAGCTTAAATATTTTTAGTTATTGTTAAACTATTTCTAAAATATTTTAGCATACTTCACAATTTTGAAGATTCAGATATTACTTCATAACGGCACTCGGGGATTTAGTTAAAAATCATTTTATATATGGTCTAAATGATGTATAACATTTATTTATTTATATAATTCACGTATATTACAGTTTACAAATGGATTACTTTTTTTAAGCTTCCACGCACATGACTGGAAAGTGGAAAATTGCTGCTACTACATACCGACAAAATAATGTTTAAATATTTACATTTTTTAGAAAATTAAAATATATTTTTTTAAAGATTGCTAGATGTTAAATTAAATTTTACATTTTTACAATTTTTATTTGTGTGTGTTGCATTTATTGTGTTTATTATTATTTTTTAAAAATGCAATTTTTAAAGATTTTCAATAATTTTATTCTTACAAATGTATCTCTAAAGCCCTGAATTGGAAATTGGCTGTTTATATCTAATAATTACTATGTTTTAATTGCTTGAAATATTTTAAAAATAAAATTGTTGCTTAAAAAATCATTGTTGAGTGTTAAATTTTAATTAATTATAAAGCATCAAAATAATAATAATAACAAAAGAATAAAACTCATATAACTTCTCCTCGTAGTAAAATGTATCATTATTAAAAATAAAACACATTTTGTCGAGCGTTGGGATCGAACCCTAGTCCTCTACAGAAGCTCAGAGCTATAAATCCGAGCCTTAAGTGTGTATTCGAAAAAACGCTTTTCCACTTTCAACAGCTCGAAACTTTCCGATACAATTTCAGACACATTTTTAAAAGTAGAAACATGAAACTTGCTGAAGAGATTTTTGAAGAGACGTATAAGGTGCCGTGTGAGGTCATTTTACGCTCAATTCATTAGAATTTTATTTATTAACAATTACCTTCTCAGCATGACCTTTTTTTTCGTCCACAGATCTTCCGCTACGGAAAAATCGGTTCAAATTGCCGTTTTTGATTGCTGTTTTTGCAATATTTTCTGCATTTATCAAAGAATTGACGATTACGGCACCTTGAATAGTTTCTAAATAAGAGAATCTGCGAGTTTGATGAGTTTGAGAGCAAAAGTGATTTCAAAAATAAATCGGAAACTAAACAGTTTGAATCGAAATACACCCTTAAACCACTGAGCTAACCAGACTTGCCTCGGCTTTCCTATAACTGGAAGCGCTAATAAGTTCAACTTCACGCATGCGCAAAGACATATTTGAGTTGATCTTAAAGGAGTAGCTTACTGTTTTAATATATATGATTATCAGGCAATGGGTGTGAACATGTGTCTGAAGATACATTATCTCCATTCGAACCTGTATTTTTTTCCTGAAAACATGGGCTCTCGCCGTGAGTGACAAGCAGGGCAACCATTTTCACAAAGCCTTAAATTTTTCGGAGACAAACATAAAGGTTTTTGGAATGAAAGTATGTTAGGGGACTACTTCTGGTTTATTTTAAAGGAAACAGATAAAGAAAGTTATAAAAAGAAGAGTAAAATCAATCATTTCAATTGTTTCCCTTTTTTATTCCACGTTATTATTTTTTAAGTATATAATAGATATTATTTAACTAGTCGTGACAGATTTTTTACAATATTTTTACCGTACTCAGGGCACTAGAATCTTTGAAAAAACACACATTTTGGCAAAAGTATATAAACCGTGTAAACCAGTGTAATTAATTAAATTTGTATTTATAGTATGGTACCGTTAGTACCGTTATTATAGTACAGATAAAGTGATTTTCCCAGTAAAATACTAGCATTTCTTTAAAGAAAAATAAGTATAATTGAAACACACAAAATTTTGTCTTATTTAATTAGAGATTTTACATAAGAAAATACTGGTGCGGAAGAATTTCCTGGTCAGGAAATTCCAGGACCCGTACGAACCCTGTATTGGGATATTGCGTGCAATATTTGAAACACAATTTGATTTTTTTATTTAAAATATTTTTTAGTATTTTATAGATTTAGAAAATGTACAAATATAACACTTTTACAATAAAAATATAGAAATATTTTCTAACTGAAACTTTTCACACAATCTTTCAACGTCAATAAAGTTGAAGACGTGCCATTGAAAATAAGACTTAATTTTAACCTCATCGGAATCGAAGGCAAATCATTATGGCCTCTTGTTTTAATCAGAAATTCTAAATTCATATCAGAAATCCAACACCCCCAAAATAAAACCTTTATTTAATGTCAGAAAAATTTCTGGTAAGAATTTGGAGTCTCTGAATATAACCTCCTAAGTTCAGAAGTGTCATATGTGATACTTCTGAACCGATGAGGTTAAATATATATATGTTTTGTGCAGCCAATGATGCTTTTGTAATCAAATCAAATAATGTATCTATAATACATTCTAAACTGTATTGCTACGAATCGATGTATTAAATTGATTTTATAACAAGTTTTTTAATGGTATTTTAAAATACCGTCGGGGCATAAAGAGTTAAAGGATCAGGAAGGAAAAACGATGATAGTCAAATTTGGGTGTGATTTGAGGCGATAGTAGCATTTGTTGCCTTTAGAGATTTACTATCAATTGCAACCTTGGACAGAAACAAAAATGAAGGTAGTCCTTAAAAAACGAAGATTAGTGTTTAGACGAAATTTAGATATTAGTATAAAGGAAGGATGATGGTCTATGCATGTGCAAAGTTGAAGAGAGGTATAATGTGGGTACAACAGCAGAACGATTAATAATTAATTTTGACTATCATCATTTTCGCACATGACCTTTCATTTGCAATCGCTATTATTACATTAAAGCACTAAAATAGCTTCTACACTGTTAAAAATCTTGTCCTAGTTTGAACCAAGATTTGTTCTTAAATAGCTGCCTCTGTAAGATGGTGAAATTTGGATCCAATATTGGAGCTCCTATTAAAGTATAGTTCCATTAATGGAAACAAAGTTGAAACAGGAAGCTCCAAATTTTGCTCTGAGATTTCACCACCTTATAGTGGCAGCTACTGAGTGCCAGAATTTGGTTCAAACTAGAGCAACATTTTTAACAGTGTAGTTGAAGGCTGTTCTAAAATCCAAAAGGTCAACTTTATGACATAAGTTTTAATTTATTTTTGTTCGGAAATGCATGCAACTATCAGGTGTTGTTGTTCAAAAACTATCTAATCGAACTGTTTGCCCATTCTCTCCTAATGAAATAGACATTTCAAAAAATATTGAGAACGCGAGCGTTTTGAAAAGAATTTCACTGCAAAAGAAGAATATCCACTTGAGCAGAAGTGAAAAACGTGTCTGTCAGGTGATCAAAGTCGCTTATAACTCAACGGATAATTCATTTATCTAAAAATGGAAAACACAGTTAGATTCCAAATCGCTTCCACAGTCAAACCTTCCAGTTTTACATCTTTCTGTTAAAAAATGAGTTTGTAAATGTGTCAAAACGCTTTGTGCTTTTTAACACTAGAACCGCGGGAAATTTTACTCAAATTTCATAAAAATGGTTCGCACCAAAATTTTTATTTAATACTATTTAACTTATTTATTTAAACTATTTTAATTCAGGATATATGTAACTTATTCTATGAAAAAAATTCTGGTTTCAATTGACACTTAATCCTTTGGTACGGGTCAAAATTACCCGTCACCGCGATTCTAGTGTTAAGCAGAGCAGTTGAGAACAGCTGTAAATGAAACACATGTACAATTTAGAAATAGGTCACAAGAAATGTTTCTAGTAGGTAAAAGGGGCGTGGGACTTTATACCAGTATATTAAAAAAGAGACAAAACAGTTTAATAAAAGAATTAAAATGCTATTAAAAACCAAGCATATAGGTCTTTCAGGTCTATCTAAAAACCTCCAAACAGCTGTATGGTTGAAATAGAAAAACAACCATATGCGTGATTTTTAATGACAAAGTATTAAACTATAGAAGAGATCATTTAATGTTTTTAAATGAAAGTTTTAAAGAACAAATTTGAAATTTAATACTTTTTCTATTTTGTGAATAGTAACTTATCCATAGGAACAGGATGAAATAAATTAATACACACAATCAATAAAAATGTTAAGAGAATAATGAATTTACTTTATTGCTTTTTGGAAAAACGATTAAAAATGGGTCATACATTCATTCTAAACTATCATAAGCATCAATTCTTCAGTACTAACAAAAAGCTTTCAATATACTTTAAAGGAATATAATATTGATTAATTCTTCTAAAAGTAATGACTTCATGCTCATGTTACAGATTTATTTACTATTTTCTTTATTTCCTTTGTCTGGCATATTAAATGAACTTTAAACTTTTAAAGCACTGATTAGCATACCCATTTGTTTGCAAAAGAATTGTCAAACATTTTCCTTCTTCGGCTGAACGCATCTCAAAGAATTGTTTTGACCTTCTTCTGAGAAATTATGGGATCTCTTTTTACAGATTTTCAAGTTTTCCGAGCAAAATATATGACAAATCATATCCGTATCAACGTATTTGTTCAAGGACATGCTAGAAGCCTTTTATTCAAACAAAATTCATTGAAGAGAAAGTGTGAAATTCCTTTTATTTGAAAACGATGTTCATTCAAGGACAAACATGATTTTTTTTTCTTTAAAAAAAGGAAACAATTTGAAGCAGACTGTAAGGAAATAACTGTTAAGCTAATTTTTCACTGATTTATTTGATATTTCAAGTCAATATTTATAGTATTCGGAAGATATTTTGCCAGCAATTTGACATTAATACTTTTCGTTTTCTCCGTTGAGAATGTTTTTTATGACTTCTGGGACGCAAAATTTTCCTTTATTATTGTTATTTTTTTACATATAAAGATAGTTTACTATTTTTCCTTGATACATATCAATATATCAATATCTATTTATCTATACATACACACACTCATATATATATATATATATAATTATAATTCAATTCTATTCAAATTCTTCGTTTTGGTTTATTGTTTTATTGATAAAATCTATTGGTGAATCTTGTCTACTTTTAATGGTATTATATATATATATATATATATATATATATATATATATATATATATATATGTGACATTTTAAAGTTAGGAGCCAGAAACATCATCGCCAGGGTCCCCGTTCTTTGCACAGAAGTCATGGCCAGCGAGGGAAAAAATAAAAAATAAATAAATGTAGAATATCCAATAAATCACTCATTGGTGGCTGTAAGTTTATTTATTCAACTGTAGTCATTATAGAGGGAAAAAGCCCTTTTTGCAAACGATCTTTTTTACCGAAATGTCCAAAAAATATTCCATCATTTACTTCAACCAGCCGTGCTCATCGACGAAAGAACTCCAGAATCTCTCCTTCTCATCTCGAGACTTCCACCCTTTAAAACTAAAAAGAAAATTCTAGAACTTTCTGTAATCTCAAACCATCATCCTTTTATGTAAACAGAATTCTTGTCCAGATACGAGGCTATTTTACACAGACGATAAATTTATTTAAAAAAAGATATTATTTAACCAATTTATAATCGACTCATAATTTCTTAGGCAGACGATTTTTATCAATGATTAATTTTAAGAGAAAAAGAAAAGAAATGAATTTATTAATGCACACATCAAAGGTTGACGGCGGAAAAATAAATAAATAGATAAAATAAAATAATGATATTTTTTGAAAGGTATGGTTTTGGAATAAATTTAATAAGATTTTCTTAAAAAGGGTTGATAAAAACATAGAAGAAATCAGTTTTATTTGGAATATTAAGAAATAAAGTTTTAATTAAGAATATTTTTAATTTAGAGCCATCTTCTTAAATTTACGCATACTGGAATAATGTTTTTTAAGGCAAATTAAGAATTTATATCGTCTGCATACAGATTAACAGATTAGATCTAGAAACAAGATTTTAATTTAATAATTTGAAGTAAGTACGGAACATTATTATAAGAAAATTAAGGTAGTATAAAGGTTAGTTTTGGCGAAAAAATTTTAAATTTGTAATATTATCCCCCCTCCCCGAAAATTTGTATGAAATTGATAGTTAAATAAAACTACAAGTTCAGACAACAGAAATATAATAATTTAGAAAAGTCAAATTTTGGAATAAAACTGTCAAACCCAGGAAGCCAAGAGATGGAAGAAAAGAAAATTAACGCAAAATAAAAAATATTGGCGATTAAAATAAAATAGTTAAGAGGAAATTAATCTGAATTAAATTTAGGTAGGAGCATTTCCCTGAAAGAGATACAATACTGTTACAATATCACTTACTATTTGTAAGTGCATAGGAGATAATACATACAATAACAGTAAATAAGTTATAAATATAAATAAGCAAGAGATAAAAAATATAATAAAAACAATAACAATTCGTTCTCATGGAAGTTTAAATAATTACAATAACTTAATGCATAGGTTATTTTAAATAAAGTTCTTCAAATGAAAAAAGTCTTTCCATTGTGTACAAAAGTCTTTTCCACTGTTCACTGAATACAGTCTCTTTAATTAAAGATCTCCAAATCTAGTTTAATCTTTGTTTTTTATGTTATGTTGGATCCAACATCTTTTAACAATCAATCAAATTTTTCTTTCAATAATATATCAATTTTTTTAATAATAAATCGCATCACTCGCAATATCAATAATAAATAATATAGAAAAATTTAAATAATAATAACAACAACAATAATAAGTAGTATAATAAGACTCCATATCCTAATATTTTTCAATAAGAGTATAATTAATACTAAACTTCATTATAGAAATCATAATGATAATAATAATAAAACAAGAGTATAATCAAAAGAAAATATCACAGTTTGTTTATTATTGATAGGGAAAATATTGGTTGAGGATAAAAATAATTACATAGCAACTAAATAATTTTCTTATCTTCTAATAGCATAAGAAAGTATTTTTTGCTAGCCGAAAGTATAAATAAAAAAAATCATAATAATTCCAAAATCCAAATAAAATTAAATCTAACTATTTAGAAAATGGACTCTCAACCAGTATTTCCTTACAATTATTCCTCTCTGATACTCTTTTACAAAATTGTCAAATTTGGTTATAAGTTTTCATATCTCAAATGTAGAATAATGTTTTATCTACACATGGTTTATAAACTTTAATAATAAAAACAAATAGGAATAAAAGTTGTCATTCTTAATTGAGAAATGGAAATAAAAATAGTGTGCTTTTTTGAAAAACTTTTAATATCTGTAGTTTTCACAATCACTGAAAATCACATATTATGTTATAGGTTTGAGTAGAGTCATCAAATTTTATAACTGTTATCACATAATATCTGCTGAATAAATAGAGTAATACTAATGTCAAATAAATGAGTAAATATAGTTAGACTTATATACACTTAAAATTAATTTATCAACATCAATTTGAAAGCCTTTACAATCAAAGTGTACACCTTATGCCTGCATAAGGAGCCCAATTTAATCCCAAAAACTCCCAAAAACAAGTAATATTCTTGTTGCGCACCAAGAACATACCTGTTAATGTTGAAAATTATGGTGATAAACTATTTAAAGAATAAGAATTAAAACTTAATCTATTGTCTTGACTTTAGTTTGATCTAGTGATTGTGATTGTATTTGAGGTTTTGTTTGTTTTTTGGGTTGCTCATGAAACAGTTTAAAATCTTCTGGTGAAAAATAGGGTCTTAATTTAGAAACATGCACAATAACGGAATTCTGTCCTGTCTCATAATTAAATTTATCTATTTCATAAGTTACATCAGAAAGTTTATTTATAATTTTGTATGGTCCAGAGAAAGTAGGTTCTAATTTTCGAGTGTTAGGGTATTTAAATTCTTCATAAATTACAGAGTCTTGTATTTTTAATGGGCATTCGACAAAATTTCGATCATAGAGCCTTTTACTTTTAAGGTGAAATTCCAGAGTACGCGCTTTCGCAATTTTGAGGGCTTTGTCTACTGGTGGATAATAGTTTTGTTTTAAAGGAGATTCATAAGGCAATTGACCATAAAATAAATAGGCAGGTGGGAACTTGGTGATAGAATGGGGCGTATTATTGTATTCTTCGATGACTTGGTTTAATAATCTAGTCCAAGGTATTTTAGAAGAAGTGGAATTAACTTTACATTTAAGCCTGGTAACTATAGTCTGATTAACTCGCTCTACTTTTCCATTGGTCTGAGGATGATGTGCGGATGTAAAACGCTGTTGAACATGATGATTTCTAAGGAATTTCTTAAATCTTGGAGATCTGAAAGATTTATGCCTGTCACTAAGTATTTTTTGAGGTGCTTTGATATTGAAAATTTGTTTTAAACAGTTAGTGTATGTTTCAGTGGTAACATTTTTGGAGGGAAAAGCCCAAACAAATCTAGTTGCATGATCTATTATTATGTGTAAGAATTTTTTTGTTGAGTTGTAATAGTTAAATCCACCAACAGTATCAATAGAAAGACATTCAAAAGGTTGATCTGTTGCTGGCATAGCTTGTAATAAGCCGAATCTTTTCTGTTTTGTTTTTTTATTTTTCTGACAGGTGTCGCAATGTTTAACAAATTCTGTAATGTCTATTGTCATATTAGGCCAATAATAGTTGGGAGATATTAAATTAAGCATTTTTTGAATCCCTAAATGTCCAAAATTATCATGAGCAATATGGAGTAATTTTTTTCTTAATGACATTGGTACAACAATTTTTTTGAATCCCTTTTTCTGAACTATAATAATTCCATTCTCTTTTTTATATTTTTTGTCACAAACATTGTCTTTGTCTTGCATCTCTATAATTTCTTTCCTATCTAGCAATAAACTAATATGTTGATTAAAATGACAAACAGGATTTCGTGACAACATGTCTGCTTCGACATTTGTTGAACCCTTTTCATATTTTATCTCATAATCAAACATACTAAGTTTGAGTGACCATCTAAAAAGCCTACCTCTTAAGTTTTTAACACTCTTTAACCATACTAGAGATGCGTGGTCCGTATGAATTGTAAACTTGACACCATGAAAGTAATGATAGAATTTGTCAAGAGCATCTATAATAGCTAAACATTCTAATTCAGTTATGAAATAATTTTTCTCATAACTCTTCAAAATTCGAGAATGATAAGCAATAGGATGTAAGAAATTATCTTTATCAGGTTGTTTTAGAACGGCACCTACTGCTATCTGAGAGGCATCTACAAACATATGTAAAGGTAATTTAGGATCATAAATTTTGAGGATGGGTTTTGCAATTAAAGAATTTTTTAATTTTTCAAAAGACTCCTGGCACTCTGAATTCCATTCCCATATTGTGTCTTTTTTAAGTAATCGATTTAGAGGATATCTAATTTCAGCATATTTATTAACACTAGAACCGCGGCGACGGGTCATTTTGACCCGGACCAAGCGAATAAGTGTCGATTGAAACCAGAAATTTCGTCGCAGAATAAGTTACTTAAGTTCCGAATTAGGATAGTTTAAACAAATAGATTAAATCGTTTAATTAAAAAATCTGGTATGAGATATTTTTATGAAATTTGAGTAAAATTCCCCGCGGTTCTAGTGTTAATGAATTTATGGTAAACATTAATGGAACCTAGAAATCGTTGTAACTCTTTCACATTGGAAGGAGGTTTTAAATTTTTGATGGTTTCAATATTGGCATTTGCTGGAGTTATAGTTCCATTAGTGATTTCATAACCTAAGAAATTGATTTTATTTTGGCCTAATTTACATTTAGAAAGTTTAAGTTTAATGTTTTCTTGTTTGCAAATGTCAAAAATTTGAGCTAAATGGTTTAAATGTTCTTGTAAAGAGGAAGAGAAAATTATAATATCATCAAAATAGTGGCACGCAAAGTCGATTTTATATTTATTAAGGATCCTTCGAATGGTTCTATTGAATATGGGAGGGCCCGTTTTTATTCCAAAAGGGAGCACGAGCCACTCAAAAAGTCCAAAATTGGTTGTAAATGCTAATTTTTCTGTATCGGATGGATGTATTGGTATGTGCCAGTAGCCAGAGGCTAAATCCAAAGTTGAAAAATACTGAGCACTACTCAATTTATCTAAAATTCCATCGATACGGGGCAAGGGTTCTGCATCGTTTTTAATTATTGCGTTTAATTTTCTATAGTCTATACATAATCGCGTTTTTTTACCTTCCTCTCTTTTCATAACTAGTGTAACAGGGGCAGAATAGGGGCTATTACTTTCCTTTATCAGTCCGGCTGCTAACAATGATTGAATTTGGTTTTTTATTTCTATTTCTTCTAGGGGAGATGTTCGGTAGGGCCTCAAAGATATAGGTTGGTCAGATTTTAATATAACGCGTTGTGGTTCAATATTTATCCTACCCACATCATATTTATGCTTTGCAAAAATATCACTATAAATATGAACTAATTCCCTTAAATTTACATCTTGAATTAAATTTATTTCCCCAGTTAAATCTGAATCCGAATTATCGCGAAAATTTTGAAGAGTCATGGAACCTCTATAATCAGGATGCACATTAATTTCGTGATCATATTCAACACAGTCTTCATTTTTCATAATATTTCCACAAGTAGATTGTAACTCTATATCATGATTACTTACATTCAGTGTTTCATTATCATAATTATCTATTGCTACAGTATTACCAGTATTTAATTTCATATTTTTTTTTATATTCTGAGGTTACAATTTCATTAGATTGATCCCTGTTTTGTTGTACTTGGTCCATATTTACTGTATTGAAATGAAGGGATCTCTCATTATGTATGGATATACTGTTAGTTATAATTTCCCTTCCCTGCCTTACAATACAATTTTTACATTCTATGGTTAATTTAAATTTAGAACATTCTTTTAACCCCAAAATAGCATAATCCAAATTTGTATTGCATACTAAAAAATTAACATATTTTTTAATTTTACCCACTTTTAGAAGAACACTACATTTTTTATTTATATGTAAAAATCCTTTTGCCTGACCAATGGTAACTGAGGGTATAGTCTCAATTTTAGCATTAAGTTTTTTAACAAATTTAAGTGGCAATATTGCAATAGTTGAGCCAGTATCTACAACACATGGTAAATTATAATTAGTTGTATATCCATAAACAATTAATTGCCAAACATTATGAAAATTATTTTGTGAGATATTTGGAAGAGTATCAGAGGATGGTACCTCATTCCTAAAAATACATTCTCTTTCCCAATGAAAAGCATTACTCACACCCCTATTTGTGCATATCCTACAAGGTCTTGAAGAATATGAATTTTGAATATAATTATTTTGACAAACTCTAGGTCTTTGAAACTGAGATTGTCTTTGGGGAATCCAATTCCTAGGTGTATTATTATTGGGCCTAACTGGCTGAATCCAGGGCCTAGTTGATTGAAAAGGTTGAAAATTTCGTCTAGCTGATGGTTGATTTATTACTTGGTTTGAAACTAGTGGGGTGGAAACTTCCACGAATTGTTTGACAACCCGGTACCATTCTGTGGTACTACTAGGAGGATTTATAATAATATTGTTTTTGAATTCTGGTTTTAAACCATCAGTTAAACCTTGTAATAGTATATTTTCACTAAGATGTAATTTCCTACCAATTTCCACTTTTTTACGAAAATAAGTTTCTAAATTGTCTAAATTATCTAATTTCAGATTTGAAAAATCAGAAAAACTCGGGAAGTCCAATTCAATGAGTCTTTCTATCAAAATTTTCTTAATTTGTTCATAATCCGTACAATTTAAGCAGTCATTGATATAAATTTTTTGCGCTTCACCTTTCAAATATTGCGCAATAGAATTAAATTTCCATTCTAGATTTTTCTGTTCCCTATCACATGTTTTATCAAAATAAGTTAACCAAGACAAAATGTTCATTCCAGAACTCGGGTCAAACGGTACGAACTTAGGATCTTCCATAATTTTTTTATTTTTACTCATTAGAATAAATGAAGCACTTCTATTTTCTTTATTAAATCCTGATCGTAAAATCATTCGCAATAAATTTCAAAGTTAATAATTTCTATCAATTACATATTTTTTCAAAATTACTATATTTAGCTGCTAACTTTAACCAGAAATTTTATCTAATAAAACAGAAATTGTAAATATCATAGATATACCTTAAATTGGGATCAACTTTTAATTCTATTATTTTATAGATCATAAACAGATTCAAAAATTTTAATTATAGGTAATTTCTTACTTAAAATCACAAAATTTACTGAAAAAAATAATTATATTTATCAGTCAAAACTCTAGCAACAGCCTTGCACAGTTCCATCTTTCTTACTGAATTTAAATAAATTATAAGAATCCGGGAACCAAAGCTCACTGTAACCAGAAATTCTAACAAATAAAAGGAAAAACATAAATGTTAACTTAATTTTCAGCTCAAATGTTTAGTTGTAGGAACATTATCATGAAAATACTGTATTCTGAGAATAGTTCTTGATAACAAACAAATATCAATAAAATAGAAAATATACTTTTTAAAAAAATAACTTGAGCTTCTGAGTTCTTTTATACTTCATTATTATAATACGAACTTATCTTTAAAAGTGCATAAAAATATCATAATAATCTTTAATATGCAATAGTAATTGTCTAAGAATACCATACTCTTCAATTTAATCCTTAAGAACAAAAATGTTTCTATCTCCAACACATAATAATGATAATAATAATACTCATAAATAGGCAAGTAAATAAAATTCACGGACAAATAATCAAATAAATAAACCTGACAAACAGAGAATAATTAATTTAAATAAATACATAAAAAGTATACAAATAATAATAATCAAAACACT
This sequence comes from Maratus speculifer, assembly GCA_964019185.1. Lineage (NCBI taxonomy): Eukaryota > Metazoa > Arthropoda > Arachnida > Araneae > Salticidae > Maratus > Maratus speculifer. The sequence goes on from OZ025293.1 coordinate 299,934,737, forward strand.
ACAAAAAAAAAAAAAAAAAAATCTCACCGAAATCCTATGGGTCTCAACTATCTCGAAAAAATATTTTTATTTTCACCAATTAACAAGAAATGGTCTTGTAATTATTATTATTTTTTTCTTCTTTTTCATCATAAGAGGACTACTTTTTCTCGACCAAAGCACTTTACAGGAACAATTCCTCTGTTTTTGTCACTCCAGAAATCATGAGACTATGGCAGTTCTTGTTTAAGAACACATCCAATAATGACGGGCAAATTATTCAGCGATCCACAGTTTTTATTATCACTTCGTTCCATAGCCAGTTTCTTTAAAAACGTAAAAAGGCAGCGCAGGCATAAAAAATCCTGCCGGCTCTAGAAAAGACTGTGACATTTTAAAGTTAGGAGCGAGAAACATCATCGCCAGGGTCCCCGTTCTTTGCACAGAAGTCATGGCCAGCGAGGGAAAAAATAAAAAATAAATAAATGTAGAATATCCAATAAATCACTCATTGGTGGCTGTAAGTTTATTTATTCAACTGTAGTCATTATAGAGGGAAAAAGCCCTTTTTGCAAACGATCTTTTTTACCGAAATGTCCAAAAAATATTCCATCATTTACTTCAACCAGCCGTGCTCATCGACGAAAGAACTCCAGAATCTCTCCTTCTCATCTCGAGACTTCCACCCTTTAAAACTAAAAAGAAAATTCTAGAACTTTCTGTAATCTCAAACCATCATCCTTTTATGTAAACAGAATTCTTGTCCAGATACGAGGCTATTTTACACAGACGATAAATTTATTTAAAAAAAGATATTATTTAACCAATTTATAATCGACTCATAATTTCTTAGGCAGACGATTTTTATCAATGATTAATTTTAAGAGAAAAAGAAAAGAAATGAATTTATTAATGCACACATCAAAGGTTGACGGCGGAAAAATAAATAAATAGATAAAATAAAATAATGATATTTTTTGAAAGGTATGGTTTTGGAATAAATTTAATAAGATTTTCTTAAAAAGGGTTGATAAAAACATAGAAGAAATCAGTTTTATTTGGAATATTAAGAAATAAAGTTTTAATTAAGAATATTTTTAATTTAGAGCCATCTTCTTAAATTTACGCATACTGGAATAATGTTTTTTAAGGCAAATTAAGAATTTATATCGTCTGCATACAGATTAACAGATTAGATCTAGAAACAAGATTTTAATTTAATAATTTGAAGTAAGTACGGAACATTATTATAAGAAAATTAAGGTAGTATAAAGGTTAGTTTTGGCGAAAAAATTTTAAATTTGTAATATTATCCCCCCTCCCCGAAAATTTGTATGAAATTGATAGTTAAATAAAACTACAAGTTCAGACAACAGAAATATAATAATTTAGAAAAGTCAAATTTTGGAATAAAACTGTCAAACCCAGGAAGCCAAGAGATGGAAGAAAAGAAAATTAACGCAATATAAAAAATATTGGCGATTAAAATAAAATAGTTAAGAGGAAATTAATCTGAATTAAATTTAGGTAGGAGCATTTCCCTGAAAGAGATACAATACTGTTACAATATATATATATATATATATATATATATATATATATAAACTTTTTCAAATGAAAATTCTTTTAAAAATTATAAAATTTCATTTTTTAAAATAAACTACTTTCAGTTATATCCATAATTAAAAAATGATATTTTGAAAGAAAATTGATTTTTTTTTACACCATTTTCTTAATTTTTGAGTTAATAAAAATAAAAATATTAATTTGTTTTCAGAATTTTCAAAAATATTTATTGAAAATAACTAAATAGATTTTTAAAAAGAGCAAAAAAAAAAAAAAAAAAAAAAAAAATATTCTTAGGTTTACGTTTTACTAGGAGATTCATATTTTTTTTTCAAAATTTTATCTTTCGAAACAAAAATCCTGATGGTAATTCAATATATTAGAGAAATTATCATGCATTAAATTACCTTCATGTACACGAAACATGTTTTCAATGAGGCATATGCTAAATGAAAAGTTTAAATATTAATATTATTTTGCCACTGTTGCATGTATAAAATCGGCTACTCTGATGAAAATGTTTACTTGAGAGTTAATATCATTTTAAAAACCGATATTTCGGTTTAACTAAACAGTTTAATGCACTATACAAACTACTCGTCACTTCAATACTGGCACTACAGCAGTGCACAAATAAACTTTTCTCTACAGCATTAAATCATTATTTTTTTATTATAATAGTAATAAACTTAATTTAATATTTTTGTTTAATAAGCGTATTTGTAATTCCCTGCATTATAAATTATATATTTCAACCAGCTTAAGCAAAAATTTTGGTTGCAGGTTGAAAACACAGTTTACACTTCTGGTGCACTGCCTGTAACCATCACTATAACTTATCAAGATAAACAGACAACGAAATAGATTTATTTTGAATAACGTTTTTCGAATTCAGAGTTTAACTATTGTATTTGTAATTTTTTTCATTTAAATACTACATTTTATAAGTTTTGCTTTTATTATTATTATTTTTTTTTGTATGTGTTATTTTAGAAATTGTTTCTAATGTCATGGACCAAAACAAATTAGACAAATAAACAAATGAAAAATTAATATGCATTTTATTTGTATGATATCTAGGAGTTTGCAGATGTAAAATGTAACATGGAACAAATTTAAAACTATCAACAAAATAAATTGAAAATCGTGGATATTTGGTAAAATAATAAGATTTTTAATTAGATTCTGGAACATTTATAAAATTAATGACCGAAACGAAATATTTTTAAATGTCAAATGCCTATCTAAACTTTACTTTTGTACTTTGAAAAAAAATTACTTTATATTCTTATTTTTAAAAAATATATAAAAAAATCTACATTTGAGGTCAAAAAGCTTAAACTCAATCCTTATTCCGGAAAAACAAAATATTTTTCAAAAAAAAAAAAAAAAAGGTGAATATGTGATTATGGTGACAATTTTTTATCACCTTGAAATTTTGAATTAAAAAAACAGATTTTCGTGATACACACTAGTGTTGGCCCATCCAAACCGATGCCTACATAGACCATCAAACCTCCGCTGCTATAGTGGTCTCTCTCACATAATTTAGAAGTCAGGTAGCAAACGCATACTTTTTGTTTTAAATAAGGCGAAAAATTCTATTTTAGAATGTTGTTGAAAATATGCGCCCACAATTCACATTTGACTACGCTTATGTCAAAATAAACCAATTACCATTAGAAATAATTTTATATGTATTATTATTTTTTTAGCATAAAAATTGAATAATGACCACATAAATAAATACAAAAATGTTAAATAAGCACTTCTAAAGCTTAAAAAGTAGAAAACACCAAGTAAAGGAGGTAAATTAAAGCATTATTTACTTACAGAACAGATAATTTCTTTAAGCTTTCAAAAGCATAATCCGGTATACTCGAAATTCCATTTGATGCTAAATTTCTGAAAAAATAAAGTATATAGATAACAATTGGTTATATTAACCGTTTTATTTACTTAATTTCATGATGCCGCAGTACTAAACTCATTAATAACTAAAGAAATAATTTAATGCTAGATTTTTTTAAGTATTATTATTTTATAACCTTATGATTTTATAATAAAATTGAAAATAATAATAAATAATCACCAAATTTCTTTTTTAAGTAAGTATAGTTTATTGAGTGAAATTCAAAATACAACACTATTTATGGTTATCGTAAATACTCTATTAATGAAGTTTGAAGGCATTTTGAAAAAAAAAAATCAAATGTCGACATCAAAACTAATACTTCTAAAAATAATTTTCTTTAAGCTCTACCAATAGGCTTTTTAATGTATTGATTTACAATAAAATAAATGATGACCAATGTATTATAATCGATATATTACAACCAATATATAATAAATAAAATAAATGCTTTATTAAAACAGATATTTTAATTCTGTAATGTTTTGATCTTTTAATGAAAAATATCAAATAATAAAAAATAATTAACAAGTTTACTTTTAAGAAAGTGAACTTTGTTTTCGCTTCATATAAAATTCCAAACACACAAATACCCTATTAATGAGGTTAAAAAAAACTTTCTAAAGTCTCATTCATTATTTTTTTTATTATTTGATGAATGATAAAATCGCTACAACCCTGTTTTAAAATATTTTTATTCTCCCCAACGTTTTGATCTTTTGATAAATAACTTTGATTAACGGTCCCATGAAAATAAATTGCTTCCATTTCATTTGTTACATTTTCAAATGCAAAGGAATTTTCATTAGTTAAAATGATAAAAAAATATTTTTTTAAAAGTTTTATTTTAAAGTTTTTTATCTTTCTCTAAAGTATCTTCACATAAAAAGTAAGAACAATTAATGTCTTACAGACATTATGGATGGAATGCATAGGATGAAATGATACATTTTTATTACTAAACTGCCACACATTACTAGCCAGTCTTCGTATAAAAACAGCGTTTGGAAAAGAAGGAATAAAGTCGATAAGCCTTGAAAGTGGCAATTGTGACATTAGTATTAATTATTCATGTGTCTTCTATTCTAAAATAAAAGACAAAAGTTTTCTTGTTCTACGAAAATATAATATAATCAAAGTAGAAAAATATACAGTAACCTCTTCTGAGTTGCCCACAATTCTATTAAAAAAAAAAAAAAAAAAAAAAAAAAAAGTTTTGTATCTTTAGAAATCAATATATTTTGGAGATTTAAAGAAATAATTTATAAAAACGAAGTTTTTTTCACAGCCACTGTTTTTCGGAAATGTATTCTAGTAGGTTTTATTGTGTATTAATAATTTTTTTTCAATACAGAATATCGTTTATAGTGTACCATCAATTCAAAAGTAAAAATTTTCAGCAGCTTAATTGCATGTATGAATGCAAAAGTAACAAAGTGCCATCAATTTTAATGTTAATGTTAATGCTGCTAATTTATCATATATGTCTGTCAAAGATATTTGGCAGACATGAAAATGCTTGCGTGTGAATTGGTAGCATCCGAAAAATCTATATTTCGGATTGAAAAGACTGCTTAATACTATTATAATTACTACTTGGAAATGTTTCCGATAAACAATGGTAGGAAAGAGATTTTGTTTTTATTACTGCTTCTTTAAATGTCAAAAATATTTGTTTTATGAGGCTTCAGGTTTTTAAACTAAACCCAGCTTTATGGAATCATTAGTGGCTATTTTCATGCAAACTTGTCATGTCTGTCACGTACTTCGATTTTTGCCTACCAGTATTTTAGAATGAAAAATGTGGGTTATTTTATCGGAGATATCTCATCAATTGAATAACGCGAAGCAAAGATTTTAAAAATAATAGTGGCCAACAAGCATAGCGATTTTTATCTGTGTGACAGGCATGACAAGTTCGCGTGGAAATAGCCTAGTATCTCTTAAGAGGTTACGGTATATTTCCGATTACGGTTATATCATATTTTCCTAGATTATAAAAACATCTTTTTTTTCTTACAGTTTAGAAAAAATGTTTAATAACAATGCACAATTTAAATCAATTTTAAAAACGCCAATTAAGTACATAATGGGAATTATAAATGAATTAAGATTAATTGATACTTCTGTAAAATTATCTTGTTTTTGACACTACAGAAATATATTTTACTTAATGCTATTAAACAAATATAATTTTATACAAATGTATAAAACATGCAAAATAAATATAAAAATATAATTCAATAAACGTTATTTATTTCGTAAATGAGAACACTATTTATCATGTATAAAAGAATTAAAGTAACTAATTTTATTTTAATGTTTCGTAAATGTATCCTCTTAGCATAAACATATCTCCAAATCAAAATACAGTAGAACCTTGCTAATCTAAACCTTGTCAATCCAAAATTCTGGTTAATCCAAACCGATTTTATTTTCGAAAATTGAAGCATGCGGAGTTACGAAATTTTCTGGATTACAAAATGAATGTGGGGAAAATATACAGAATCCAGAAATAAACAAAAAAAGTACAAAAAACATGTTTTTCATACTTTAAAATGCTTGAATTAAAAAAATACTCTGAATAATTTAGAAATACAACAAAAATGCACAAGAATATAAAATGAAAACATGCGTTCTAGGTATACTCGAAAAAGTCATTTTAAAGATATCTCGAGTATCTTTTCCAGTCACTTTAAAATTCTTTTCTAAAATATAAAAAGTATTTAATTCAGCTGATAAAAATTTATTTTTCCTTTAAATAGTTTGATTTTATTTCCATTGGATTATTAAAATACCAGAAGTGATATAGGAAATACTATTATATTTCCGAAAGTCATGCCGGATTATCCAGCTTGCCAGACCTTAGGATGCCGGATTAGAGGATGTTTACCTCACTATTGTGTAATTATAACTTACATTTTTTTGGAATCCATCTTTTTCTTCGAAATTTCGAAAAATCCGATTTTTTTTTTTTTTTTTTTTTTTTTTTTGTAATCCGAACAGACACCGGTCCCAATTAATTCGGCTTAGTGAGGTTCTAATCTTTAATGTAGTACGTTTTTCACTGTGTATTATAATAAATATAGATTAAAAGTTGAAGAAAGAGGAAAAATGTAACAATAGAAATGTTCCGTCGCGAAATAAGTTTTGTTTAGCAACTGCAGTGAACCAAAATACTATTATATATTATTGAATAAAAATAATATATAATAAAAAATATTACAATAAACCTTTTTTAAGAAAAGCTTCTGTAAGTAAGAAATTTTCAAATTCTGTCAAATCTAAACATATTTCAGGATGAGATTCAATTATGGTGCAATCTCCTGGAAAATATGTCAAAAAAGGGAAAATTCAATGAACCAATCAAAATCCTATCTTCGCTGCTTGAAATGTTGAAATATGTAGCAATATAAGGCTCGATTTGAAGATCTAGATACTTAAAATGAACTAATGAAATATATATGCTAAAAGTTATTACAGTAAATATAAAGATAATAAAATATTAAACAAACTGGCCAATTTCGTATACTTATAATGGTTAAATTACCAAGACGTGTAATTATAAATAAACTATTTTCTCATAAAATTTTGAAATACATACTTCATAAAAAATCACAATATATGAATCATCATAAAAGTAGGTCCTTTAATAAAAACAAATATTAATTATTAGTGATGAATAACATTGATTAATATCATAAACACATATTTAAATTTTAGACGAAAATAGTTTATTTATAATTACAGATGTTGAAAATGTTGCTGTTATGTGACTACGAAATTTATTGGTTTGTTTACTAAAAGGCTTCAAAGTCTTTATGTTTATAGTAAAAAAATAGCATATGTATTTTAATTTGATAATAATAAGTGATTTTTATTATTAACACTTTCTATCATAGTTAAAAAGTATTTATGACTTCGGTTTGTTTTGCCATTTGTGTGACAGTGTATCTGTCAGTATGTCCACTCTCTAACTCGAGTAAATATAATTGGCTTAATATTTGCTAGATATATATCATTCAGGTTCACTGTAGAGGATTGTCTGTTTAAAATGTAATGTGTAGCATTTATAGTTCGCTTACAATTCCATAACATTATGGGCCATGAGAAAAAAGATTGCAGTGTTTTTTAAAATGCTACACTATTTGAAGCATAATGAAATTCATATGAATTGCTAAGGAGTGTTAACAAGATACTACAGAATATGGAATAGGTGCCATATATTTTCTCATATGCAGGACACCAAAAATAATTTCGCTTCAGTACTATAATATAGATAAGGGACTATCACTGGAAGTGCGTTTTCAGATGTTCTCAATTGCGTTATACATTTCTTAACTCAATTAAATTATAGCTTAATATGCAGTGTGTATGAAAATCTGTAGATCATATAGAAGATTGCAGAAAATATTTCAAGCCACAATACAGTTGCACTGAATACGGAAAAAAAAGTATTTAGCATTTTATAGCTGAATTAAATTTTAGCAAATCATTGGTTGTAACAAATGTATAAATCTTATAAAAAACTGCTCAAAATAATTTGAATATCTTATCCACAGCGAGCGTTGCTGAAACTAGGTTTTCAATTACGTTACGGGTTTCCTAAATTGTTTATTTAGTTATCTTTGTTTGACTTTGACGTCCATTTAACCCCTTCAAAGGCGGTGGGATAAAATATATCCCACTTAATTTTAATCGTGAAATACCACATTGACACCAGAATTTTGAAATGAAAAATTTAATTTCATCAAGTATGCGAAAAAAAAGAGCGGGTTTTATCTGGTTTTTATCTAATAAATTTCGTTTTAAATTCTGATTTCAATCAACCATTTCAGCATTTTAAAAATAGAAGTGCTTTGCCTCTCAAAGGGTTAAGCATATGACAGAACAAAGTATGCAGTGTTGCGTGGAAGGTTTTATTTAAAACAACAGTTCCATTAAAACGGAGATTTATTTGAATGGGATAAGATGAATTATACTTATGAGTTACAGTATTACTTTCTGTTAACGTAAACAAAACTTAAAATAATAAAACCAATGTTACTACATTATGGAAAAGATGATTAGCGCGCAGATATTTCAAGAGGGCAAAAGATCCTGTACATTCCAGACTTTTATACCCAACTTAAGCAGTTGTTTTCCATAAATTTTTGTCACTCTCTAACTACAAACCTATTTCCGAAACGCCATTGGCTACAAAGTATGACGTTCAGGTCCCAAATAGCAAGTTTTTAAGCGCAGGGTACTTTCAACATTTCGTGCCTCCTTAGATGGGAAATGGTCGTTGCAGCAACCGAGAGCCACAAAATTGGCGCATGGGTATTTGAGCTCTGGTTTGCCGTCTGCTCGAAATCGAGATCGAATGTAATCAGTGCTACAATTTATAATCGAATAAATCTCCATTATTGACAACTGGCTCCGATCCATTGTTAGCAGCATACAGGATTATTTTATCAGGAGATTTTTCTATGTGAGTTCGAATCCCGCTCGCGATTATTTTTCAGAACGAAACTTATTTGTCTGTCAAAAATAGTAGATTATGCATTTAAATAACTAAAAATGAATTTTTAATAACAACAACAAAATTCTGGTCTATAGACATAAATATTTCTATTTTTTATTTATTTTATTTTTTTATTTTATTTATTTATTTATTTATTACATTTTATTACATATTTAAACATGGAAAATCTCGTAGTTAAAAAAGCATTTATGCGATAAAACGTAGATTTAATTTATATTTTTTGTGAATTTCATTATCATAAACATTTCTTTCGAATTGCGGCTCCAAAATGATTGATGAAAATTTTCGTTCCAAAAATTAACTCCGATTGACGTTACATCAATCTTTTGCTTTGTTTCGATTTTCGAACAGACGGCAAACCAAAGTGCGCATGCACCAATTCTGTAGATATTAGTTGCTGCAATGACTGGCTCGCCCTTTAGATTGGTTAATTTACAGATATTAGTTTTCTTTTTTACATATTATACACTTAATCGGAAAATATCAAGTCCAAGATTTAATTTTTCCAGAAAATTGAAAAATGGTTCCAGGAATAAAAATGAAATATTTTTTTCATTATTTGTTGAAATGCATTTTTAAATATATATTCAGATATTTTTTCTGTCATTTCATCTTATTAGTATCTGAAATATCTTATTTTTTCCTTATTAAGAATTTTTAAAATGGAAATTTAGATGAATTTATGAAAATTTTGTGCCCTGCAGAAATTTTGTGTCCAGGTCATAATCCTGAGTGCTTATGCGATAGTTCAGGGCCTGATGTCATAACAAAAACAGCCGGTCACGTTGAATGATGCGATCTCGAAAACACTGTTACTGACAAATACTCTATAACGCACTTTCCTATGAAGCCAGTGAGCGATACGTTTTCCGGTCGTTTCGGATATGCAAACATTCTGCTCGAGAGAGGGTGTGAAAAACAGGCACGCATCGGTGTAAAAATAAATATATATTTTTTAAACTTTACGGTTTTATAAAACCTTTTGAATAGTTATTTATGCTTTATATGTATAGATGTGTAGCCGTCTTTCTAAACTGTGAAGTTTTGTTACAGTATTTTGGAAGTGTTGGAAAGTGTTTTATAATTCCTGTGTGAAACATGATTTTTTTTTCTTGTTTAAATCTATAAACTAATGTAAATTTAAAATTATTTTCAACGTTAGAACACCAGAATATTCGTATTCCAAGCATACCGGTTTCGGTAGCATATAGCATACCTTCCTCAGTGCTAAAGATAGTGGAAATTTGCTCATATATATACAGGGAATATGGGGATTCAAGCGACAAGTTTCTTGACCAATAGGAAAACAGAGGATCCTAGGCAACAGCTAATAGGAAAACAGGGAACAGCTAATAGGAAAATTGGGTGGAAAATGGAAAAGATATTGCGAGAATTGCATTAAAAGATTAAGAAAAATTAGTTTTAATGTAATATTTCCAACAGTCTGATAATGGTGGAATAGCAAAATCACAATTAACGAGATTAGCAAGATTTTTATGGATATGGAAAGCTTCAAGGAAGTTAAGTTCTTGTATAGAAGTAGATTTGGTTAATATCTTAACCGAATTGAAGTCAAAAGCATGACTCGTCTCCCAGCAATGTTTTGCGATTGAGGATTTCTTGATTTCTTGTTTTTCAATATATTGCTTATGTTCTTTAATACGAAATTTTAGACTGTGTTTGGTTTGACCAATGTAAGAAAGACCACATTGACAATTAATATTGTAAATACCCCATGAATTTGATAATTCAACAGGATCTTTAAGGTTGGAAAGGGTGAGTTTATTAGTAGGAGTAAAAAATATTTTGAAATCGATACAATATTAATTGTCAGTGTGGTCAAGCCAAACGCAGTCTAAAATTTCGTATTAAAGAACATAAGCAATATATTGAAAAACAAGAAATCAAGAAATCCTCAATCGCAAAACATTGATGGGAGACGAGTCATACTTTTGACTTCGATTCGGTTAAGATACTAACCAAACCTACTTCTATACAAGAACTTAACTTCCTTGAAGCTTTCCATATCCATAAAAATCTTGCTAATCTCGTTAATTGTGATTTTGCTATTCCACCATTATCAGACTGTTGGAAATATTACATTAAAACTAATTTTTCTTAATCTTTTAAAGCAATTCTCGCAATATTTTTCCATTTTCCACCCAATTTTCTTATTAGCTGTTCCCTGTTTTCCTATTGGCTGTTGCCTAGGATCCTGTGTTTTCCTATTGGTCAAGAAACTTGTCGCTTGAATCCTCATCCTCCCTGTATATATATGAGCAAATTTCCACTATCTTTAGCACTGAGTAAGGTATGCTATATGCTACGGAAAACGGTATGCTTGGATTACGAATATTCTGGTGTTCTAACGTTGAAAATAATTTTAACTTTATCATATTGCACCAGGCAACAACCTATTACTTATTATAAACTAATGTATTTGAAAAATAAAATTTGTAATATTTTTAACTTCGTAGTTATTATATTTTTTAGACTAACTCTCAGTTTATTTCTTCTAAAACATTGATCGAAGATTACAAAACTATGGAGCCTGTAATAACTGTTAAATCGCTTAGAAGGAACTTTCTTTCCGGAAATCATACTTTACGAGCATTTGGCAGTAAATATTTTATATTAGCTCGTACTTTATGGGAATAATATATTTTTATGATCAGTTGTCAATTCGATTGCTAATTAATGGCAATAATATGTCAAGAAATATTTAATATTCGAGTCCCTGGTAAAATATATAAGCAATAAAGAGATACATGAATAAATCTATAACTTCAAACTTTCAACGATTGTATTGGATATTTTAAAATGTTTGCCTGATGAAATAATGGCGAAATACTCTTAGATTGTAGAATATTTTTTCATAATAAATAAATAAATTTGAATTTGTAAAGTTTTTCAAAATTCGCCTCGTCACATTTAAAAATAATTATAAAAAATATTTATTTTATTTTAATTTTTAATTTTTTTAATTCTCCCATTTCATCATATTTGGAAATAAAATATTCTTTATTAAACAGTAATTATTTTAATAATAAAAACAAAAAAAAAAAATAACTTCAAAAATTTATTTCATTTCTTTTAAAAAATCGGATTTCTTGCCGAAAATAATACAAGTTTACCAAATAACAACATTTTTGGCGGTTTTTTTGTTGTCATTGATTTAAATGAAAATGGAATTATTACTTTTAATGCTTAAAAAATGGAATTAAATAATTAATTTTATTTTTTACAAAATTATTCATGATATAATGGTATTTTACAAGTAATTTAAACAAGTAATTTTTAAGACATAAATAAAACTATTTGCAAAGAATTATTTATTTATTGCATTGAAAGTTAATTATCATGCTGGTACCAACGTATAGCACGGCACAAGAAAGTGTTTGTGGTGACTTTTTATTGCTATTCTCATTCACCATAAATCCTATCTTTGTCTATATCGCTCCTTTTTGTTCAAATTAGACGATTATATATTTAAAACTTAAACGCGCATGTTGAAAAAAATCTATGTGCTTTACGACGAATATTTTAAGTTAAAAACAAAACGTAGTGGTCAGACAATAGTGGTACCTGAACAACGTATTGAAATTTAGCGGCAGTGATTTAATTTTTACGAAAGATGGAGACTATAAAGAAAAAAAAATTGGAGAAGAATATAAACATTCATTATTATTATTATTATTTTTTTTAATGAAAGGCATAATGTGTCCACAGTTAAAGCGATCCATCTATAAAGAAATAAAAATTATAAAAATAGGAAAATTAGGGGAAAAAAGTTATTCGAGTTGATATATTAAAAAATATGCACAAAAGAATTGCAAAACCTTCTTTATTGGCAGTCGGGATAAAAATAAAATGATATTGAGTAGGGAATGCCATTTCTGATATATTTTAAGTAACTTTCTTGCTTAGGAACTTTCGGCCGCTAACAAGTATCATATTTTTAATCAGGATTAAATTTTAAAGCAATATAAAATATCCACGACAAAATTAAATGTTCTACGATGTAAGCTGAAAATTGGTAGATCCCTCCAACTGTTTATAAATTGTTGATATGATATGATTGATATGATATGTTTTATATGATATGATTGATATGATATGTTATTGTTGATATGATATGTTTTATGATATAATTCAAAACGTGCTTAGCTGAAGATTCAAATGCTTTTAAATATATTAATTTCTCTACTAAAATAGTCATATATAACTATAATATGTAGCTTAATTCACGTATGTGAATATAACTTTTCTGTGCACTGAAAATTTATTTCTGTCTAAAGCATTCGTTACATTGATAACAAAACTAAATAGTTTGTAAGAACTGCTAAATTACTCAGAAGAAAGTTTTTCCATCTTAAATCACATTTTATGAGTATTTGGCGGTAAATATTTTATATTCGTTGCGAAGTTTATGAGAATAATATATTTTTATGATCAATTGATGTCAGTTCGATTGCTAATTAATACGCTGAAAAATATTTAATATTGTAGTTTGTGGTAAATTAAATAAGAAAAAAATGCATAATGTAATTGATAGATGGCTACTTTCAATATTTATTAGACATATTTTAAAATGGTGATTAAGGTACTTTTCGAGAAATAAAAGTAAATTCGAGATATAAATGAATGAATAGCAAAAGAGTGGTTGATACATTCCGCTATGTATGATATTTGTTTGTCGTAAAACTCATGACGCAATTGCGTAGCAGATGCTAGTAGAAATTGTTGGACGTACAGTGGCATGCAAAGCTATGTATTTGATACTAGGAGTCGATATAAATGACATCACATAAAGTCTTTTTTTCTCCTTGAGTCCGCCATGTTTGACGCACCACTCTTGCGTGCTGTGCATCTTGCACAGAAGATTGCTATCTCAGTTCAAGCTCTTGATTAAAGTCAAACATAAAAGTCCAATGAAAGTCAAATTCGTTTGTCGGCTTCAAAATTTTCCATAACGGAAGATTTAGATGATGAAACCTCATATTCCAGCCTGGTAGGTTTAATACATCAATGAAGGTTGACATCCTGACCTCCGATCGAAAAAAAGATCTCAAGAATGGTGGTTTTGCATATTAGAAATTTGGCAGCGAGTTGAATATATCTCACTGTTCTTTATAGCAATATTTTATTATTTTACTACTACAAAGAGAAAAATATTTGCAAAGCTTGTGAGAAGTTGTGAAAAGTTCAGGAGGACAATTCACTGCAGGATCGTCAGTGCCAAAGAAAGTGCACGAAATTCAGTGTTGATGATTTTAATATAAGTGACGCAATTTCGCCAGAAAAAGAAATTGAGGTTGATGGCGACAAGTTAAATGTTTTGAAAAAAAAACCACGTTCCACAACATGTGACATTTTAAACACATTGAACATTCAACATTCGAGCATTTACGATCACGTGGAACATTTTGATGCCTCAGACTTTTCAATAATAGGATTTCCCATGAAAAATGAAAGAAGATTTGACTAACTATATAACATCTACGATACGTTCCTGAAAAGTTACAAAATCTCTTTTCAACCACATGGTAGCTAAGAATGTGAAATGGATTGTCTACAACAATTTGGATCATAAACAGTCTTCGGCCGTCATTCAGATGCACCACAAGCAAATCGGAATGAGACATTCATCTGAGGAAAATCATGCTCTCAATGCGGGGAAATTTTAAAGGTACTAAAGGTGTAATGGAATAAAGGTAATTTTAAAGATAGTTTAAAGGTAATTGAAAAGGTTTTGAGCTTCTATAAAAACAAGCCATCAATTTGAACATGACTGTCATCAATTGGAGCATTTAAACGCGGCCATTATCAAGAAGGGCCTAGAGCTCATTAATCCTAAGGAGCTGTGTTTCATAAAGACAAAGTCAGATCACATACTAATATAATGATTCGTATAGAATCATTGGAAATTGGATGGAACGCTTTTTACCCGGCCTGTCCTCCAGAACTTATGGCGTTTGTCTTTCACTTGTTTTCTTTTGTTCACAAATCCTTGCATGGTATAAAGTGCCATGAAAGAAGGCTGTGCAACAGTATCCTGTACGCTCGCCTCAAAATGCGAATCCGTCTATGAGAACGCCAGCTCTCCAAATAATCAGCAACAGATGGTTGAAGGCTACAGAATAAAATGTTGAATATGCCATCGATTGATCTCTGTTCGCTCTTGATATAACTGACCCTATTTTCGAAGTAGGTCATTATTTTTTTAGATAACCCAATAAATAGTGGTATATAGTTAGTAAAAATTCTGCATTGTTCTTTAAAATAATTACGAGGTTAGAATTTTTTCATGGTTTCTTTTTGATGTCAGCTAATTTTTAATAAACTTTTCTTATCCAAAAGCAAAGGATTTCAGAAAAACTATGAGAGTTTTTCCATCGATGCTTTAATTTTCGTTCTGTGTAAATCAGAAGAAATGTTTTATGGTTTAAAAAAGTAGAAATTTAAAAATAATAATGTTTCTGCCGCAAGAAACGAAGTCTTTGTTCAAAATGTGAGCAAAGAATGTCTCAAGTCTTCAATGATTCTGAAAGAAATGTACGAAAACCTATTAAAATACCTTCAAATATATCAGAATAATTAATAATTCTTAATTCAATAATTAATAATTCTAATATATCAGAATAATTAATAATAAGCCTTCATTCTGACTGTATTATGGACTTGATTCCAATTTTTTTACGCTTATCATATATGAGAAATTTTTAGAAAGTTTAAGGCACCTAAGATTTGATCAGGGATGCCATATTATGTTGATTTGTAAATAATTTAAGCTATGTTTAACCTGATAGTCACAAAGAAGTGCAACTAAATTGGGTAACAGTGTGACAAACAGATGAAATTTTTAAAATTTAATGCTAACCGAGGTTTTAAATAAAGTGATACCCTTTTAATTTTATTATTCACATTTTCATCGAATTTAAATCTTCTCAGGGGAAACATACGTGTTCTTATAAAAACATTGTATCTTAACGTGTGTGTAATAATGTAAATATTTACATGCACAGGAAGGTTTAAAAACATTCTTCCAAAATATGAGCAATTAATTTATAAGATCTGTAATCATTCACTAAAACCATCTGTTAAATTACTAAATAAGTTTTTAAAACCGAGTTTCATTTAACATTTTTTTTTGGAAAACAGTATAGTCATGTATTTGTGCCCCAAATTTTTCTGTAAGCTGGTTAATGAAAACTGCGTATATTTTTTCTCATCTTTACAATCCTTGTAACCTTCAACCCTTTGGATCTCAAACCGCTCGAGATATTTTGAGATATTTTAATTTGCATTTCTTAATTCCCACCAGAAAACTAACAGCAATATTTGCTTTAATTAATAACAGAACATTCCGTATTTAAATAAAACGAAATTAGCATTGAATTTTTCTGGTGTAAAATCAGATTTTCTGAACTACATAATTTCCAAAACGTGTTCTATCATAGAATTAAAGGGTTAATACACTGCATGGCCAAAGATGACCGGTCACTTGCGATTTTAGACGTTCTGTTAAATTTCTAGATAAGTAAATGAGGAATTATCCTGAAACTCCACCTGTTAACAAAATTGTACAGGTCATACAGTTCCGTGAAGATTTTTTTCCCGAAATCCCATAAAGGACTGTCAACGAATTGAAAAAGAAGACTATCTTTTGAATAACCCTGTCAAATCTTGTGTAGAAAAAGCTTTCAAACTGTAGATTATAATTATATGATTTTTTGTAATAAACTGTGTTTCTTCTTATGAGAATAGTATGTATATTCGTAGAGAAATTAAAATGGTTATAAATACAATCCCAAATTTTGTCAAGTTTTTTGCTTATAATTTGCAGAGTTCTTAAAATATATAAAAAATGTTCTGTTCAGAAAATATGACAAACAACGTTATATATAACACTCTGTAATCATAATTAAAAAACAATAAAAATTGCATTAAAAATGAGCAGCTTTATTGAAAAATGTTTCACGGTCCATGCGTGAGAGTAATCAGAATATAATGTGCATAATGTGTTAGCTGAATTTATAGAGCAACGTCTGTGAAAAAAATCAAAAACATAGAGTGGAAATTCTGAAAATTATCGTCGATAGAATAAGCTCAAAATCCGTTGTTCCCTAAATGAATCAAAAGGATTGGAGGCTGCATTCATATATCCATTGATTAATGTCAATATAGCATACACAATATTATACGTACTACTACATTTGGATACAGTCTTTCATTTTTTAAAATTTTATTTTAGGAACAACGGATTCTCAACTTATTCTATTGACGATAATTTTCAGAATTTTCCAGCTATGTTTCTGAAACTTTCACAAACGTTGCTTTATATATTTAACTAACACATTATGCACATTATATTTTCATTGTATTCACGCATGCGCACTGAAAAATTGTTTACTAAACCTGCTCAACTTTCATACAAACTTTATTATTTTTCAATTCTGGTTAGAGGATATTATGTACAATATTGTTTGTCATATTTTCTGAAACGATTTTTTTTATATTAGTAACTCTGCAAATTATAAGCAAAAAACTTGGCAAAATTTACGACCATTAAAAATTATACAAAACATATTCTCTACGAGTATGTATGATATCCTCATAAAATTGAACACAATTTATTAGAATACGCCGCTTAATCATATTCTGCAGTTTGAACATTTTTGCTACATTAGTTTTGACAGAGTTATCCAAGAGGCCTTCAATTTTTCACTTTGTTAACCCTTTGCGGCGCAGGGCATATTCATAGCTTAAGTATTGAAATTAGTGACTGACACCAGGATTTGAAAACAACTTTATTTGTAAATAAGAAAACGCTATATTTCGCGCATTTAATAAACAGTAACTTTTTAAAAAAAATTTCCTGTGCCAATGTGGCGTTTGGGAATTACAATTAAGTGGTATAGCTATGAAACCACTGCGCCGCAAAGGGTTACCGGTCCCTTATGGGATTTCGGGATAAAATCATTGCGAAAACATATCACTTGTACTATTTAGTTTACACATCTAGAGTTTCAGAATAATTTCTCATGCACATTTCTAGATATTTATCAAAACGTCTAAAATCAGAAGTGAGCGGTTATCTTTGACCATATAGTGTACTTTAAATATGCGTTTCAGTTACTCGTATTTCAATGTCTGCAATAAAATAAAATTACGCATATGCAAGGCATAATAGCTATTGCAGTTATTGTTGTATTCAAAAATTTCATTGATACACCTTAAAACTTTTGTTGATAATAACACCGACATATAGCTATTTAAACTGTCTCAGACTGTAATAATGCTCAAATTAATGTTGCAATTTAAAAAGGAAACCACATCTTTTAGCGTTTTAACAGCTAAAAAGAATAAAGGATAAAAACCGCAGAACTTTGATTCACATTAAACATTTCATATAACAGTTTGAAACAGCGCAGCACTATTGATAGGAATATTTGGGATTAAATTAGGAAACCATGTTGAAGAAATTTCCATTTCATAAAAAAGAAACAAAATCCTGAAAGAATAAATAGAATACCTGTCACCGGTTACTTGTTATTGAATGAAAAAAAGCCGTCTATCAATTTTAGAAATACCATTTATCTTTTAAACAAATGATACATTGTTTTTGATGTAACGTAATTTCGTAGCGATTAGGAAAAAAATGTAAAATTTATATACATATTGTTAAACAACTTTTAAAATAACAAATGAGCATTGATACTTACAGAGATTCTAGTTTGGTTAAGGGAAATAAAGCTTTGACAGGAACTTGTAGCAAACTATTTCCATCTAATGATAATGTCTGAAGGCGTGGATTCATTGAAAAAATATGATTTGGAAGTGATGAAAGCTGATTGAGGTTCAGATGCCTATGAAATATTTTGAAATCTTATTATATTAATTTTTACATTACACCATTTTGAGTTAAAAAAAACTTTAAACACATAGATATATTGATTCTAATCCTTTTTTCAGATTCAAAATAGTCGATAAAAATAAATTACCCAGAAAAAAGGAATCGAAACTAAAATTTCTTTTTAATGCCTTCAATTTAATATTAAATGTTTTATATATTTTTACAACCATTTTATATCGAGCAAGATTGATAATATGAGAAATTAAACATATCAACTGTATACAATTAATTTAAAGCATTACGAAGTATTAAAACAAAATAACAAATAATATTGAAATTTAGAGTAATTGCAATCATATAAAGAAATAAAATATTTAATATAAATTATTACTAAATTATTTATTATGTTTTCTTACGTTTAACACTAAAAGTAAGAAAATATTTATGTATCCAAAAAGAGCAAGTGGTTTGAAATGACAGTTATAATGGAAGTGTATTTATTTGGCGCAATATGATATTTATAATTCTAATTTAAATAAAAAAATATTCTACATTAAACTGTTTAATTTTATCAATAATTTTCAGCCAATGAATGGAAGTAGTCAAAAGTGACATTTTGATATTTCTAGTAGCTAAAATAAAATTCGCGGTTATATATGATACATTAATTTCTAAAATCTGCAGTGTAAAAAACGACAGATATTACATTATTTACAAAAAAATTAAAAAAAAATTTCCGAATCATCTAATATTTAGAAAAAATGTTTCTTTATCCTTAAAAACCTCACAAAAGTATTTATTTTTGAAATTTAAAGAAGAATTTCTAAAAATAATTTTTTATTACTGCCCGTAGTTATCGCTACGTAGTCTTTCATTTCCGACTAGATTAAGCAGTGCATTAATCAATTCTCTCTACCCCCCAAAAAACATTTTTTTCGGATGCTATGAGGTCTCAAGTAAATATTTTCATGTTCATCAAATATATTAAACTGAAAAAAGTATATAATTAACAAAATTAACATAAAAATTAACGTTCTGCTGTTATAATTGCATGTACAGTTTCAGTTATGCAGCTGAAAATATTTAATTGCCGTCTCATAACATCCGAAAAAGCGATTTCCTGATGTAGAGAAAATAAACGTCATTTTTTAGGTTTGTGATGATTGGAAAGCTTTTCGGAATATTAGGCGTCTTCTAAGCGGTTATCAAGCATTTTAATTCGTGATTATAATAAATTCTCGTAATTCAAGAAACATCTGTCTTTTTTTACAGTGTTAGCCCATTATATTTACTTTATACATTTCAAGAATTTCCTTTTTTTATATAGAAATTTCGAATTCATGCCAAATATCCTGAATATTAAAATTTTTTTGTTTAATATCAAGTATTTCGGTATTACAGAAAGCTAAAACTCTCCTTTTGGAACTTTCGGTGTGGATTGGAAATTTTTGAATGAAAAAGAAATTTCTGATGTAGACGTGTATATGCTCTAATGGTGCAAATGGGTTAATCACTATTATTTATGCTCAATAAGCTTCGTTTTTTAAATCACATAATTTGAAAAACGATTTTTACATTAATTTTGAAAGCGAATTCTAAGGTGAAGAATTTTATTCGAAAGTCGAAAGCAGTGGCGTAACTAGGATGGTTGCCCAAAACCAGTAATATTGTAAGGTTAATTCACAGCAGAAAAATTTCTAAAGTAAGAAAAAAAGCGAAAAGAAAAGCGGTTAGAAAAAGCGAACAAAATTTTCAAAGATTACCTGCAGTCAGGGCACGTGGGCATCCACCCTGGTTACGCCATTGAAAAAAAAGAGGATTTTCAAAGTTAACCCCTTAACTGTCGAAGCTTTAAGAAAAGAATCTTCAGCTTATTTGCTTAAAAAAAAAAAAAAAAAAAAAAAAAATTGCTACCAGAAATTGTGGAAACTAATCTTCACTTCATTTAACGGTAAAAGTTTCTTTTTGTTAACCTTCCTACCCTGAATGGGTCTAATCGACCCATAACTATAATTTGTTGTATACGATTTGAACCAGAAGTTTTTTCATAATAAAGTTAAATATCAAATTCAGAGAAATAAGTCAATTAAATATATTAAACTATTTTAAATAACAATTCTGGTGTGAAATGTTTTAACCAAGATAATGTAAAATTTGAACAAGGTAGGAAGGTTAATAAAGCAAAAATTTTAACCCAAAAAAGGGGTTGTTCGATAGTCAATTTTAAAAAAATGCATTTATTTGAGCAAGACGTATATATACGCCCGGGGCAGTTAAGGGGTTAAGACCGTGCACACCATGCTGGTGTTGGGATGTTCATATGTTAACATGTTAAATGAAAATAAAAACTTACAAGCTTTCCAGGTTGACTAATGCCCGGAATAAGCCTGATGGAATGCTTCGTAGTTGGTTATTCTGCAGATGCCTAAATAAAAATACAAGTGAAAATATTTATAATAAAAATATTTTTAAAAGAAACTCTAACATTGATATGAATAAGGCAAGATTAACCCGGGAGGACGCGCACTGGGCCTGGTACATCCAGAGTGAGTATGGTTTTTAAAATTTTCACCGCCACTGTTTAACACTAAAACTGCGGCGACGGGTTATTTCGACTCGTACCCAATGAGTAGACGTCGATTGAAATCAGAAAATTCTTTATGAAATACGGTAAATATCGGTTGCACAAAAACAATTTAACTAAGTAAGTTAAACTGCTTTTAATAAAAATTTCTGATATGAAATTCTTTTATAGAAAGTGAGTAAATTTTAACGCGGTTCTAGTGTTAAAAAACAGTATTCAACTCATTTTAGCAAAGAATTTGTTGCAATTGTCTCCAAATAAATAAGGTGACAATTGTTATTTACATTTATTGGTTGCAAAGCAAAAACCACCAATGCACTACGCGCCCGTCCTACCGGGTTATTACAAGAAGTATCATGCAAATGGTGCAAAGAAAATGTTGAAAAATTTTAAAACATCACATCACATTTCCTCTTTTGGTGTTTTTCAGCAAAATACGTAAAAAATTTTTAGTTTTTAATTTTTTGAGAAAAGTATCATCTGGGAGATCTGTTAGGTACTTTCATAGTTGGTAGACTCCCGCTTTTTTGGACACCAGTAAATTGTACGAATTATTTAATTGCGTAAATTTTCAGATCCTATAAAGCAACGCTGTAAAAAAAAAAAAAAAAAAACCGGACAATTTTATGGAAGTATTACTGGTAATCTGGACGCCAGTACTATTTACTGTTTCTTAACGGAAACAATTCCGTAAATATTCCGTTTTTTCCGAGTTTTTCCCAGAATTTACGGACATTTTTCCGTTAAAAAACAGTAAATAGTACTGGCGTCCAGATTACCAGTAATACTTCTGTACAATCGTCCGTTTTTTTTTTTCTACAGTCAAGTGTTTTTGCAGAAAAATATTGATATGATAAAAATTGGGAGGTTGGCAACTATGTAATTGTTTTTCCAATTTGTTAATAAAATAAAATAAAAAAAAGGAAAAATCATTCTTTTCCTTATCGTAAGTTTTAGGTTAATTGTTCTGCAAAGTGACAATTTTAAAACAACTCTTACATTTATTGCTTACGGGATAATACTTAAGAGATGACAAAATGAGATTTCTCATTCTTAAAATTATTTCAATAGCAAATTATAATAGAGATGGTTCTTCAAAAATTCCAGACTTTTTTCTGAAAAAAGTTAAATGCTTTTTTTATAACAAAATATCGAATAATTAAAAAATGGTCTATTTCATGCTATTCAGTTGGCATAGTAGATGAATTCCGCTTCATTATATAGTCTAACGATAGAAAATTGTATTGTTTGATAACGCCAAATTAGGGAATATTTGCAAATAAGAGACCCCACCAAAAATATATATTTAAAAATGGAACAAGATATCACTAAATCATTATTACCTATCCAGTGAAAAGTTATCATGATACATATATAGATACTTAGAAAGTTTGTGCATTATGGAATAGTCGGACTAATTGGAATGTTTCAATATCTGGCGCATATGAGGTCGCAGTCAAGTGTAAATGTGCAAATGCTTTCCTAGTAGTCTCATGGAACTCTGTCCTCAGTTCTATTTGCATACCTGTTGTTGAAGTAACACGGTGAAATAAAATCTTATTCTCAATTTTTGCAGGTAAGTTTTATAAAATTTGTATTATAAAATCATATTCTGAGTGATGGTAAAAAAGTTCAATCAAGAGTTGAATAGTTATATTTATTGCTTTGTTACTCAGTTTTTCTCTATTCCGACTTGTTCAAGAATGAAGAGGTTATGTTTTTTGGGATGGTATTTCGAGTATGTAATTTTATTAATTTTTCAAATAATTAAATTGTATATGTGTTCACCGATGCTGGGTTTGTCTGTGTCTCGTGTTACGCCTCAGGATTGTGTGTTCATTGAAGACCATTCCATATTGTGCTGCAGTGCATCCTTACCAACATATGGGGGTGAAAAATGTCAAGCTGGACATCGTCCTAGAAGCTTAGATGATAGAGCAGTTGGAGGAGTAATACAAGGGTTCCGGGTTAGATCCCCGGCTTGGACATTATTTACCATGTTGGTTTCTACGCTTAGTTAAAGAGAGATAAACCACCTACTAAATATCCAGTAATTTCAAGCGTAATTTTATTGCTGAAAGTTAATTGGAAAATTAATTATATTGTTTAAGTTAATCCACATTCCACTTTACGAATCTTGAAAGGTTTTTAAGTACTCGTAGTTTCAGCAATGATTTTTGTTGCAAATGAATTCAGGAAAAGTTTGAAACTCCCTAACGTTAAATTAATTTAATGTCGTTGCAAAACAAACTACAACGTGGTTAGTTTTTTAAGAATAACTAAAAAATTACTAGACAAAATGAACTCTAATTTTGGATTGGCATGTTTGAAGCTTCTAGAAATCAATTTCTTAAAAAAATAAAATAAATAAATTCAGATTGCAATTTAGATTTTTTTTCATAATTTATTTCAAATATAAATTAATTTCTGAAAAAATATAAATAGTGACGCAGGTGTATTTTAACGAAAATAGATTTCTAATATCTTACAGCACATAAATTACAGCACATTCCGCTTAGCAGTTTTTCAATTATGCTTAAAAAACTAACCTAATTTCAATCCGTTTTGCAACAATTACTGATGAATTTTACAGTAGGAGTTCTAAGCGTTATAATTTTAAAGATTTTATTTGATCTATAAGACAGTATGACTACCCGTTTGGCACTCTAAGCTACAAATTACCGGAAAAAATCAAGTATGATGTCAAAATTAAGTGTTCGTATTGGAAGTTTCAACTTGATACAATTTCAGAATGAAAATTACCTCTAAGTTTCTTTTTTAAATTATAAATCGAAAAAAGTATAATTTCCAGACAAATGGCTGTTTCGGTTTCTTTCTTTCTTTTTCATTTTTCTTTTTTTTTGTGACAATTTTTCTTTTTGTCTTTTTTAGGTCAACAGACCTAAATTTGTTCTTAAATAATGTGAACATGTAATTTTTAACTTATCGGCTTACAAAATGCAGAATCTAAAAAAAAAAAAAAAAAAAAAAACTTCTTGAGAATTCCGGAACATACTTAGGAATGTAACTAAATAAATTTCTTCGTAGAATAATTTAATAATTAAAAGTTAAAAAACAGAAAAGATTGAAGAATAAGAGATAAAGAAAGAAAATAAAATTATTAACCCTTTCGACTCCTGCGTCTCTTACACAAATTTTAATCGATCGGAATCTGTTTTTCTTGTATAAAGAAGTTACTTTCTATTTAACAGTATCAAACATACTCTAATTAAAAAAATTGTATGCTATTTCCTCTATTACTGGTGAAAAAAAATGCAAAGAAAGATGATGTTCAGTCAAACTGGACATACTGTCATTCATTCATTTGAAGATTTTTGCAAAGAAAGTGCTTTTTTGCTCCAAAAAGGGTTGAAGGAATAAAGCATATTTTACGATTCAATTAACTCTTTACTGTACGACTATTTTCTAGTTTTGTGAAAAAATTATTAATAATCTATATATAGATTTAATAATGAGAAAAATAGTAAAAAAAATTAAATTTGAAATTTTCAGCTAAAATTTGATTTTTAATGCATGTATCCTATAAAGACAATTAGGGTTTTAAATGTAGCATTGCTTTATTTTACAATTAAATGGGCTTAAATTAATTAATTTTATCTGCTTAACACTCTGCAACTGTTTTTGTATTAATAATTTAAATATTCAATAAAAGTAATAAAAGTTAATTTTCCTTTAACAGCTTGATCGACATTTTTTTTGTTTCCAAAGAACAAATTCTAATTTTTTGTCAAATACAGCTATCTGACATGTGACAAATGAGAACTATTCCATTTTTCGGACTGTTCTTGATCAGTAACAACGATCATTTTGGCCAAATTTATGGCATATAATGAGAATTATAGTGTTTTTAGGCATATGCCTGATGTGGCACATAGTGCAATAAAGGGTTAAAAAAGCACAAAAAGCTGGCAATAAATCGCAAGTAAAATAATACAAATTTATATAACTTACCATTATTTTGATTTTATGGTGATTTGTATGAAGTTTTATTATTTTAAGTATAATTTAAGATTATTAAGTCTTACATCTATACCAAAAAAACAATTGTACGATTCTTTTATGTTTGACCTCTTCGTGACGGGAGCCTTTTACGAAACTTTTAATGTTTTGTCACCGATTTTTAAAAACAGAAACTTGTGCCTTATTAAATCGAGAAAATGCTCCGATTAAAAAAAGCAAATTTTGCAGTAAAATTTTACTTCTGTGAATAAACAAGGATTCTTAAGCCTTTTTGTGGCACGTATGCGTGTCGCTCGTCCCCAAGGGCTTAAGGTGTTAACCGTAAAAAAGTACTTTATAGAACAACTCTTTGATTTTTCTAAAACTATCGTGATCTCTGTTTGTGATCTCTGTTGTTGCGTTTAAAACAGTATCAAGAAGTTGTGATAAATAACAATTAAAAAAATAATAATAACATTGTTTTGATGCTATGGTGATTTATATAATGTTTTAACTTTTCAGTTATAATTTAAGATTATTAAATCTTATAAATATAATCTAAAAACATGTTAGGTTTCATTTTTTTAAGGTGTTACTCGAAAGAACTACTTTATGGAATTACTCCTTAATTTTCCTAAAACTATTGAGATCTCTGTTTGTGTCTAACATTACATCAAGACTCTTTTCATTTTAAAGTGACTTATCAAAAAGCAGTTTTTTCCTACTTATTATAACAATTAAATGCTCGTAAAGTTACATTCTTAAAAGATTTCCAAGAAAAAGGGGCCCGAGTGAGGTTAATCACTAATCATGAAACGAGAAAGTTTCAAAAGAAGTGAAACTTGAAAGTGGTTTTCAAGAGGTTGGTATTCAAGACAGTAAGAGAGATTAATATATAACAGCTTAAGATCGCTTTTATTTTATAAGACCTGATTGTATTTTTTTTTTTTTTGACCGCGTTTTTTAATCTCTGTTTAATCAAAGCGATGCAAGGAAAAGTTTATATACTTTTTTGTTACAACTGTATCATGTTTAATATTGCTGAAATCTTGTTTTATAAGTTTAGTGTGTGAACGGAAAATTTAAATTAGTTATAAAGTAAAATTGATGTGCTTTTCTTCAAAACAATATGCTGATAGAAATTTCATCATTGCATGATGCAAACAACGATTACTAAATCAAAAAAGTGATGTTTTCATTCATTTTTATACCACTAGTTCAAAGTTTTATTAACAGTGCTATTACTACCATTATTATTGATATTATAAATTCGATAAGTCACGTTATTAAAAGAAAAACGAGCACTATGTATATATTTTAAAAACAATCAATTAATGACAGTGATAATTTTATGCTATAATATTTAAAATTTCATTTCAAATGATTTTATTATTGTTAATTATTATTATGTTTTCTTTTCAAAATTCTTTTGGATCGTGCATTTTAGATGTTGTTTTCAAGTACCACTCAATATATACTCGAATGACTAGACATTAAGTATTAATATTTTGCATAGTCTTTTAATAATAAAATTGTTTACTTGCATCTCTTCAATATATATCCGGGCATTATAATTAAATGTTTGCAGACTGAATACGGCGCCCCTGGAAGAGTTAAGTAGTTTCAGATTTATGAAGATCTAAAATTTAGAACTCGCATTATTAAATTTATTTTTAAAGATTGTAAAACAAACTGCAAAGGTTGTAGGTTTGTAAGCAGAGCTAAAAATTACTTGGAGGGAAGAGCTGATATTTTTAGATTCGCATGTTTGAAGCGCTCAGAAATTAAATTTTGTTAAAATTTGTGCACATTACAAAACGTATTGTTTTAGAATGCAAATCATAGGGCTGTTTCAGGATACTATTTTTCAACTGAATTTCACACCACTTAAAAAAAAAAAACTTTTACATATGCTTTGACAACATTTTCAAGTGTAATATACTACAAAATGTATTTTTTAAAAATAGTGCCTCGAACAGAATATAAAAATAGTCGATTGTGGCAGCCCTGAAATTAATATTTAAAAACTGTACATATTTATCAATGAAATTTTAAACAAAAATAGATTTTTGAAACTTCAAATATGCGAGTCCGAAAATTAATTTATTTCACCATGTAGTTTTGTGTTATTCTTAAAACAACTACACATATTACAGTTTAATTTGCAACGGTGAAAAAAAAATAACATTTGGAGCTCAAAACTTTACATTGGAATAATTCCAAAATTACTTCCCCCAAGTCCCTTTTATTATTTCAAGTTAACCCATTAGTGCCTAGCGTCCCATTTTTGGGACAGTTTTAAAAAATTCAACTTAGCGCTTTTCACACCAGTAAAAAAGGGCATAGCTAAATACATTCTTTCTTGAGACAAATTCCTCAATAAATTAAGATAAAAATTTCGCTTGTTTTAAAAGTGGTTTGAAATGCAAAATTTTCAATTTTAGCGAAGAAAATAGTTCAGGCAATAATGGGTTAAGATTTTCGAACAAATCCAATATCAATATAAAGTTTTCGCATTGAACGTTTTAATATTTGATGAAATTTTTATATGAAGACGGCCATTTTTGTTTTTAAATATATGATTTGAAAGAAAGTATAATTTTCAGTCGAGTGACTGTTTTGCTTTTCTGCCCGATAAATTAAAGATTAAAATAAGTTAGCGAGCTTTCGTTTTTCTCCCCCCCCCCCCTTTCTTTTGCCGAACTCGACTGTACATAAAAGTGTTCGTTAGATGTATCAATATTTCACTCTCCAGAATTATTTATAGTTTATTACACAGGGTTCGTACGTATCAGGGAATTTTCTAGTAGAGTTATCAGTATTTTTTTTTTCAGAAAAAAAAATCTTGGTTAAATACACGAAATTTCGCCTCCTTTTAAGGAGAGATTCTGAGTAAAAAAATACTGGTGCCGAAGATTTTCTTAAGTGCAAAATTCTAGGAGCCGTATGAACCCTGTTATACTATTGAAGGTTCCCACGAGTCCGAATTTTTTAAAGACCAGCAAATTTTTTGAAAGAAATTCGTGGTAGGATTCCGCAACAATTCCAAGAAAAACGCTTTTCTTGGTATGTTTGTACGAAAGTTATAAATAAAATTTTTCTTTAAATAAAAGTAGTGCTCAAAAAGTGGTCCAAGTGGGAGCAATGACTATTGAATCCGTAAAAGTGTAATGAATATATCAGAAAGTAATGTCATTAACACATATGGAAATTTTCGATCTATTTTTCTTCTTTTTTATCAGGTATATCTACACACCTATAACATATTGTATTTAAAACAAAATAACAGTTGACGAATTTTGATGGAATATTAACATTCTATATTTTATGTTTCTGATTTTGTTTATTTTATTTCTTACTTAGATATTGAGATTCAACTCTTTAAAAATTACATCATATTTAATTTCGTTCACTGGGCATGGCATTCTGCTAACTGAAAGTAACCCATATATACCGGATGTCTTAAAATGAACTGACGTATTATAAAGTTTAAATACATGGAAATGGTGACAATTGTTACAGGAATTCTTGCAGAAAAGTACTACATGATCTCTGGATTTTTTTAAAAACTACGACTTTCGGTAAATATGAACAATACATGGCGTAGAAAATAGTGAGATGAAAGCAATGGGGAAATAATGGAGGTCAAACGTATGATGGATCTCATTCACCTATATAACCTCATTTTTAGGGCCTGCTTTTGAAATAAGTCTGCATTATTACGAAAACACTGGTACCAGATTTGGATTAATATATATATTAATATATATATATATATATATATATATATATATATATATATATATATATATATATATATATATATATATATATATATATATATATATATGTTATACAGAATTACACAGACAAAGTTCATATTCGGGACCCTAACAACAAAATTTTATCGACGGTTTGACCTCCGTCATTCGATACCATTACTGTCATCCCAATATTTCTGCCTCGATACAGTGCCTACTGCTAACAAAGTCATCTATTTTGGTAGTTTGAACTAAAACTAAGAATCACAGAAGAAAATACTCCTGACATCATATACTATTCTGCTGCAAATATTTCCTAAAACAGCTGTCACCGTTTGCATGTTATTGAATTTCAAATCAGTGAGTCCGCTTTAGGACACCCAGTATATATATATATACAGGCGAATCGAAACTGCAAAGCCTCCATATTGAGATTTACTGTGCATGCTCATTTAGTGTCGATTTATACAACAATTTCGATTTATATAAAATTTTTAGCTCCGGATTTTTCGATTTATCCCTTTGAGGGGCAATGCACTTATTTTCCTAAAATACTGAAATGATTGCATGACACCAGAATTTAAAAACAAATTTCTTTTAAACTAAATTACAACTTTTCTTCACGTACTTAATAGAATTAAAATTTTCATTTCAAAATTCTGGTGTCAATGTGGCATTTCGCAATTAAAAGTAAGTGGTATATATTATATACCACCGCCCTTCAAGGGGTTAAATAACATTTTTAGCTCCGGACTTTTCGATTTATTTATATTTTTTAGCTCCGGATTTTTCGATATATGCAGAATTTTTTAGCTCCCGATTTTTCGATTTATAAAGAATTTTTTAGTTCTAAAGTTAGTTTTTTTTAAGTTGTTATTTTTTAGTTTCCAAAGTTCTAAACGAAATTGGGATAGCGCATACGCGGTGATAGTCTTCGTAGTGATGCATTGCTGTTTTGATCCACCAGTTATATATTGGTTTATAATGCATGTATATATACATATTAAATAATATTAACAATATAAATATAATTTCTTTTCTCAGCTGAGTAAGTGGCCTCTGTATGAGACAGAAATAATGATGTCAGAAATAAAAAAAATGCATGAAGTGATTTAAAATTTTGTATGTATTCTTGAAAAAAAAGATCAATGTTATGATTTCAGATTAACTAGAATCATAATTATAATATTAGAGTTTATAAACATTTAAAAAATATTTTTTTTTCAGGGATATGTAATGCGATTAGAGTAGCTTTTCATAAAATATTGCCCCACCAGTGGCCGAGAGATTCGGACCTCTCAACTGATAGACGGTAGGTGCTGGGTTCGAACCCAATCGCGGCTGTCGGCCTAACCGTTCGGAGTTTTCCGTGGTTTTCTTCGAACCTTGCGTAAATACGGGTTAGGTTCCCTTAGAAAGACCCCCACGGAGGGCACTCCCCCTGGTCCTATATCCCATTAGCGTAGATAATCGGACGACAAAAATAAACCAAACCAAACCATAAAATATTGCTGCAGCTTGTACCGTAAAAAAACTTGTTGGTACCAATAACAATATTTAAAAGTATAAGAATTTATTTTTGATCTTATAATTTTTGTGGCAGTGTTATCATCAAATTCTTTTTTTTAAAAATATAATAAAATTAACTAATTGAAAATGTTATAGATTTTTCTTGCTGTAAAATAAGAATGTGTTACATAGTAATGATATTCTTGAAATAAAAATGTAAATTATACCTCTGATTGTGTTTAGATACTGATGTTTAACAGTAAACTTATAACAAATAACAATATGACAGCCATACGAACAACCTTTTTTTTAACCCTCTAAGCGTTTGGCCCGTAATATTCCGTACACTAAGCTCCAGGTTTCACTGCAATATAAGCATTGTTTAAGATATTATAATTCTATAAATTTAATGAATTTTCAAAGCATTGAAGAATGATTAGGACTCTCAAGGAGAACATTTATATTCCTAAATAAGATTTTCTATGTAATATTGAAATAATAATATTTTATTAGCATTTAAAACAAAATGCAGAGAAAACAACATTACAATTTTACCCATTTGCTAGACGCTTGGAGGGTTAAATATCCAATTTTATAAAACATTTTAATGATTTTTTCTTTATTTGCCTTAGATCAAAAGCACAATTTCCTGTCTAAATTAGTTTCAGTAAATTGTTGCTGATTATCAAAGTGATTTGGGTAATTCCGCTAATTTCAGTTATTTGCTCTGTAAACGGCCAGACGGCAGTTCGATATTCTAATTACACCGGCGGGACCATCCAAATCATTTAATATTCAGTCCACAGAAGAGAACTAGCTTCCTACGAATAGAGTTTAGTTAAAGTGTATGATGCATACAACATTAGGCGTCGCTACCTTTTATCGTTAATTATTTATTGCCAATCAACTACAGTTCTCTTTCCTGATTCATGATACAATTTTTTTAATACAATTGTTGTGTTATGCCACATGTGTAATTCATATGACATTTCTAATTTAGAACAAATCTTTCTGTATGGTAAATATAAAAACATTGAAAAACGCAGCAACATCAAACATTATAGAAGAGTTTTTAAAAGCAAAGCTCTAGTGATGCAGATAAAGAACAAGATTGCATCACGCATGAATTTTTATAACCTGAGGTTTGCTGTCATTTACTATATACATTAATAGGCTTTGAAATGTATAATTATCCTATTTATAACAATTACACCTGCAATAAAATGACATTGAAAGATTTATTTGTTTTAAATTTGTGCACCAAATCATATAATTGAAGTTAAAAGAAGTAATTTTCAGCCTACGTTGTATTATGGTTATATTCTTATAAATTAATTTTTTGTGCGCAATAAAAGAGCATTATCTTAAACAAAGTTCAGCAAATAATTGTCTGTATTAGATTAAAAAACAATCATGAATTTATGCAACTAATTGCGGATTGATTTTGTAATAATAAATTATTTTAATTTATATGATTATGATATATTTGTTTGGCGTATCTAAATAATTATACATTTAATATTTGATTAATATTATTTATTAGAATATTTTGAGGGTACGGTTTACCTTTTCAAAAGTTTTCTTTATTTTTTAAAATATGCTTCAAATGGTGAAAGCACTGCATTTTAATGTTCAAAAAACAGTGAATTTTTAAAAAAAAATTACTGCAAACTTAATTAAAAAATTTAAAAAGTTTAGAAAAAATTACATTTTAAAAAAAAACTTTACTACATTTTTAAGTATTGATATTTTTGTATAATGTTTTTTTAAGATTCTCAAATGTGTATTACACAAGATTGAGCATGGAGTTTTGTATTACATCTAATATTACATTTAGTATACTTATTTTTACTGATATGTATAGTAAAAAACAATGAAATTTAACACATCTTCATATATATTTTTTAAAGAAATTTTTAAATAAGAAAGTGACGAAAATATGAAAGCGGATAAAATGCTATTTAAAGTTTTAAGTTCTATGGATAATTTGCGCTGGAAGTATTAGCAGAATTTACGATATCTCACGATATAAGTATACCGCATGGTTAAAAACGAGGTGTCAAAATATTCCCAATTGAAACAGCTTCCATTTAATATTAATAAAAGAAAACCGAATTCTTGATTAATATTAGGATAAACGGCCCTCTTAAGAATAAAAAATGATATATAAAATGAGCTTTATTACTCAATTCTTTTATCTCATAATGAGTCACATGATAGAAAATATTTTAAGTTTAAACAAATATTAGAATTTAATGTATAATTTTGAATAAATGTAATCATGGCATATATATTGTTGCTGGTTGTTCATGGTCAATACCATAAATGATTAATTACTTTAAAAAAACTAACTTGATTTTAGTAAATTAGCTCTTCGTTATAACGCTTCTCGTTAGGTAGTTAATTCGGATATATAGGGTGTTTCGCTACCAGACAGACAAATTTTGAGGGGTGATAGTAGACATGAAGACAAACATTATTAAATAGGAAACCATGGGGCGCAAACGTCTTCCGTAGGAGCCAGGGGCCATTAAAGTTTAAGGTCCAAAACTTCAAACGATTATAAAAAACGGGAAAAAGGGTAGATTCGTTTGCGGTTTTCGTTAAAATCCTTCTTTATATCACGTTTTGTTTGTAAAATTTTTTTAAAGGTTACGTTCAAAAATTGTCGATAGAGGGCGCTTTAGACTTTAGAGTAACAAACAACTACTTTTTACCCTTATTTTGTGCACGGGGTTGAAATTATTCTAAACTTTTGACTTTAACTTAAATTTTAAGCCGAAAATCCAAAACATTGTTATCGGGTAACTAGCGAAATTTGAACTGTGGACAGAGGAGGGGATTTTGAACGCTCATAAACATTTGACAAACTACTCGATTTTATTGCGGTTTGCGTGTAGGTCATTCCCATGGTAATTATTTTATTCAAAATGACATACAGCATTGGTGTCCCCATTTTTTGTTAGAGGGAGCTTCCGACACATCACCGAAATTTCAATGCATTACTCTTGGGTGTTTTACTACCAGACCAACATACTACCAGGAAGTGTTAGGGATGAAAAGACGACTCAGAGTCATAATATAATGTAATTTTAAAACTATCTTTTTTACGAGTTAGGGTAAAAGAAGCAGAGAAAAAAGCCACTTGATATTTCTACAACACGTTTTGTCGGAACTTCTGGTAAAAGCACATTTTCCTCTTTCGTTGCGCCATTCTATAGCATGATGGGGCTCCTCCACATTTTACCAATGATGTTCGCTGACACTTTAACGTAACATGTGGACAGCGGTGGATAGGAAGTGGTGGCCCGGTTCGTTGGCCTGCCAGATCGTCGCACCTACTTCATTATATCAATTATTTTTTGTTACCTACCTTTATTTTATTAATGTATAATTTTTTTGTGTTTTTTAAATAAACATTGCTGGGTGAGGCTAGTTGAGCTCAAACCAATTGGTAACCCCCCCCCCCCCCACCACCTGGCTCAATCTGAATCTAAATCTGTATGGATTTCTTCTGCTGGGATCAAATGAAAAGTGAATGTATGAGACTCCTGTACCGTCAGTGGAAGACCTGTCAGCTCGAATTTCTGTAGCTGCCAGAAAGCTATCCGATATGCCAGGAATCTTTCAAAGCGTAAGGAATTGCATGCGACGCTGCTGTCAAGCATGCCCGACTACTTCTGGTCGTAATTTCGGATACATTTTGTAGTAAAACCTTTAACTAAATTGCTTTCTATCACATTAACGTGTTGCTGTTTCACTACCTGTTTCTGTTGCTTTTTCCTCTGCTTCTTTTAACCCTTTCCGGCACACTGTGCCCGGTTCGGGATACCTAATTTTAATTCCAAACTTTCAAACGGCACCAATAATATTTTACTGAAATTTTGATTTTACAATAAAAGCTTAAATTAAGGGATTCAAAATATCTAAAAAAGTCGTTTGCAAATTCCGGTGGCAGTCGATAATTACTCATTTTACTACAAAATTTGCCCGTTCCGGAAAGGGTTAACCACAGGTGGCTAAAAAGGCATTTTCAATGTTACATTCCTATGTGATTCTGAGTCGCTTTGCTCCCTAACACTTCCACGAAGTATGTTGGTCTGGTAGTAAAACACACAGGAGTAATACGATTGAAATGTCGGAGATGTGTCGGAAGCGCCCTCTATCAAAAAATGGATACACAAGAGCTGTAAGTCATTTGGAATATAATAATTACCAAGGAAATGAACTACATGCAAACCGCAAAGAAATTGATCAGTTTGTAGAGTGTTTAAAATCCGCTCCTCTGTTCACAGTTAAATTTTCGCCAGTTACCCGATCCCAATGTTTCCAACTTTGGGATTAAAACTTAAGTTTAAGTCTAAACTTTAAAATAATTTCAATCCCATGCACAAAATAACTGTAAAAAGTAGTTGTTCGTTATTCTAAAGTCTAAAGCGCCCTCTATCGACAATTTTTGAATGTAACCTTTATAAATTTTTTTTTTAATCATGCTATAAAGAATGATTTTAGTGAAAATCGCAAACGAATCGACCCTTTTTTCTGTTTTTTATCATCGTTTGAATTTTTGGACCTTAAACTTTAATGGCCCCTAGCTCCTATAGAAGACGTTTGCGCCCCATGGTTTCCTATTTAATAATGTTTGTCTTCATGTCTACTATCATTCCTCAAAGTTTGTCGGTCTGGTTGCGAAACACCCTGTATTCATTATTTTCATCTTCTCCGCAAAAAATAAATTCCATTTTAACGTTTTCTTGTCAAGTTTAACTGCCGTATAGGGTGCACAAAACCTTCAACTCGAATTTCAACCAAGTTTAAATAGTAGTATTTGCCTTACCATATTAAAGATATTTAATGATTAACCATTTGCTCTTGAGATATGGCTCTCACTCACGACTGGCGTTCTCAGGCATCCCTCGTCAATCGACACATCAAATGCTTTGGATACAACTAATATCTTACATTTTATTTCGCCACGTTTTATCACCGGTTATTCGGCCATTAGACAAGTTTAATAAAATTAATTTAAAATACTGGTGTCCAGAGCATTTGGAGCATCCATTTATGTGGGATTCTAGTGGTCAGTGAGAATCACCTATCGAGTACAAAGGGTTAAATAATACAATTTTTAGTATGGTGACCGAAAATAAAACTATTCATATATAAAAATAATTATAATAAACTGACGTGATTATTCGTACACTTTAAGTAACTTTATGTATGTGTTAGATACATTAAACACGTTGTAAAACATATTCAGCAAACTTTCTAATCATTCAGACTTTTATATGAAAAATGTATATATAACCAGCCTTTATTTCTATCCTGACCAATGAAAACGCTTCATAATATGGTCAAGTAACCTTTATCTATAAAAACGATTGAACCACTTGAGAGTTTGTTGCAGATTTTTAACAGTGTATGTGGTCTTTATGTTTATTTTAGTTTAAAAAATTGTAACTTGTTTATAAAATAACGTTTGACAGACAATACATTTTTTTTATCGTAGATTGAGATCAATGAAATGTGTTAAAGAATTAATAATTCAATAATTCGATTAAGTTTTGAAAGAAAACTGAATTATCCTTCTCGTACATTAAAAATCCAGACAATATTGTAGAGTTACCGCATCCAGACCATGCTGGTTTATTGCAATCTGGTATGAGAGAAATAGTTTGTTTTTTATCCAATACTGTTACAGTTTTTCTGAAATATATAATTCTACACAATGTTTCCATGCTTACATTCAACATTATATTATTGAAATGAATGGTTCAAAGATTACGAATATTTCTACACTGGCACAAATTTACAGCAGATTGTCCAGTTATTCATTCTTTTTTTTTGGGGGGGGGGGGACACTTACATAATCGTAATTTAACTCTATTCTGACCATGTTATTGACCGTGTTACACTGTAAAAAAACGGGCGGTTTTACCGAGATTGTACTGGTAATCGGGACGCCAGTACAATTCACTGTTTTTTAATGGGAAAATTTCTGTAAATTCCAGAAAAAAATCGGAAAAAATTCTGGAATTTACGGTATTTTTTCCGTTAAAAAACAGTGAATTGTACTGACGTCCCAATTACCAGTACAATCTTTGTAAAATTATCCATTTTTTTACAATATATGGTCATGATAGAATTAAATAATGATTATAAAACCGTTTTTATAATAACAGTTGAATGACCAGACAGTTTTCTGAAATTTTTTTATAGTGTAGTAAAATACAAATAATTTAAGAAAGCAATATATTTATAAATAAATCATCATAAACGAAAAAAAAACTTAAAAAAATATCAATGAAGATTGATAAAAACCCCGATGGATAAAAATTACAGATTTATATTTCAAAAAGGTTTTATAAACTAAAGAGAGAATAAAAAATATTATAAGATGGATTTCTATTAAAATATTCATTTTTGATAGAAAGTAAAATTATTATCATGTGTTTTATTATAGGTTGGGTTGATTCCTTCCAATACGTTTAACAAATGGCACATAATTAATTCTATCACAGAAAATTACTTTTTTGTAAATTTTTCACTTACAGAGCTCGAAGAGCCGATAATTTAAGGAATGCTGATTCTGGAACTGAATCCAGGAGGTTGTTTGCCAGGTTTCTGAAAGACAAAAAAGAAAAGTTAGTAGTTTATTTTCTGATTTTATAAGTATTTGCCTGAAAATTAAAGATTATAATTAATATATTTATTACAAGATCTGAGTTCTTCTGAGCCTATTAACCTATTTCGAAATTTGTACTTAAGCAATCGATTCAAGTGGCAATTCTTATGCAATTCTCCTCTACACCAATTAACTCAAATTTTTGACTATACCACGCAATGCATGTCTAATTGTTGTGAGTGCTTTAAGGTTCCGCATCAGACAGACTGCAAATTTTTCTTTCTAATGCTAAAGATATGGGCTTGGAATGCATTCGTATTTTTGAAATTTCTCCTCGGAAAATTAAAATTTTTACTTTCTGTTTTCTGTATGATCTTCTTGAAAGATGCGTATTTTTTAAATACGGCAAAATATTTTTTAAATACATTGTTAGTTTTATGTAAAATGTTAATAAAATCTTACAACTCACCTGAGTTTAATATATAAACTATCATATGTATTTATTTTAGTAACACTTTGTCAAATAAAAAAGAAAGAAACATCTTCCAAGAAGCGTATAAGGGAAACAGAAAGTAAAAAATTTTATTTTCTGAGGAGAAATTTAGACATTACGGATGTACTCCAAGCCCATAGGTTTAGCATTAGAGAGGGAGATTATCGGGAAAACTAGGCGTTGTTTAAGATTTGCTGCTAAAAATACTGACAGCAACATTAGTAAATCTTCATGAAAAACATACGAAGAAAAGGGATTTCTCGTGGTATGCATTACTATTTCTTAAAAGACTTCAAACATAGCGAGATTCCAGATGATCCTCTTCAGTCTGGCTGTAAATTTACCTAATTTACTCTAATACTAAATCTATGGCCTTGGAATGCATCCGTATTTTTGAAATTTCTTCTCGGAAAATTAAAGTTTTTATCTTCTGTTTTCTACATTTGAGATCATAGGAGAAATTTGGCTCTTCTTGAAAGATGTATCCTTTTTTTATTTGGAAAAATATTTTAAAACTGCATTGTTAATTTTATTTAAAGCGTTAAAATCTTACAACTCGCCTGAGTTTAAAACACAAGTAAATATTTATTCTGGAAACATTTTGTAAAATAAAAATGAAAGAAACATCCTTCAATGAGAGCATACAGAAACAGAAAGTAAAAATGTTATTTTCCGAGGAGAAATTTGAAAAATA
Organism: Maratus speculifer; assembly: GCA_964019185.1. Classification (NCBI taxonomy): domain Eukaryota; kingdom Metazoa; phylum Arthropoda; class Arachnida; order Araneae; family Salticidae; genus Maratus; species Maratus speculifer. The sequence continues at coordinate 299,973,203 of OZ025293.1, forward strand.
CAGATGTATTCCAAGCCCATGGATTTAGCATTAGAGAAGGACATTTGTGAGAAAATATAGCGCTGTTTAATATTTACAGTTGAATTTACTGACAGCAACATTGATGAATTTTTATGAACAGCGTATAGAAAAAAGTGAATGCATGCGGTGTACATTAATATATATTAACCGCATCCTGTTTTTGCCAATCAAGATTTGCACGTACCATGTTCGGGCATCCATAGTCCAATCCTAATTTATTATTTTCACCAGTACAGTTTTGTTGTAAATTTTGCATCATTTAGTCCGAGCATTTTTCTGATTCAATAAGCCAAAAATTATGTTTTGAAAAACCAGTGATATAAGATTAAAAATTCTGTAAAAGACATGGAAAAATATTGGAATATTTGAAAGCATTTTTCAAAAATATTGATCAGTTAAGTGCAGAGGTCGAAGCATATAGGACAATTTTTATTGTTCTGACAAGAATTTTTTAACACTAATATTCATAGTCTATTCCTATTACATGTTTTATAAAATTGTCTCTTAAGGATCATTCTTAAAATAATCTGGTCAGAAAAGTAAAATTTGTCCTATATGCTCCGACCCCTGTAAGTGGTTAAAAGAATTCAAACATAGTGCAAAATTTATTCGATCACACTCTTTGCTAAATGTTCAACATAAATTCAACATTACATTGATTATGAATCTACATTCTCTAAGGAAATAATAAAAAAAAATATATATTGATCAAAGCTTTACGAAATGGGAGAGAAAGAGAGAAGTTGATAAAAACAGAACAATAGGTAATATAAATATAAATAAGTGAATAGGTGAATAATATGAATTACCTATTTATGCTTCGATATTTCATTTAAATCTAACAAAATCGTACTAGTATTAATAGGGGAGAGAAGGCAGAAATAAAAGAATTTTCATGAAAACATTTCACACTCAGTATGCCCTTTCTCATTTTAGTGTACCTATGTACTACAGTAGTGGTCAATATTGATGAGACTAAAAAAATATAACACAAAATATTTAAAAATTTAATTTCTATATAATTTATTCCTTTGCACTCGCAAGGTGACTCTCACGCACCACTAGTTTTATCAGTTGTCCCTCATAAATTGGGCCGTCAAATGCTTTGGACACCACTAATATTTTATAGCTTATTTCACAGATTATTCGGCTATTAGATAAGGTGAAGAAAATTAGTTTAATATATTGGTGTCACGAGCATTTGGAGAACCCATTTACGCAGAAAACTAGTGTTCAGCTAGAATCACCCCTCGAGTGCAAAGGATGATGAAAATCTGTGAAAATCTTGTACAACCCTTCTCGAATTTGTGACAATAGTTTACAACGTCATCTTGTGCAACATCATAATATGTATTTATGTACTGAAGTATGTCAGCTGATTGTTGTTGCAGATAACTCAATTGGAGAGCATTAACAATTTAAGCCGTCAGCATACTCACTGGGATAAAATTTGCCCGAATCACATTGTCAACCCAATCTATAATTATAGGCGCTTGTGCTGACTCGATGAGCCAAAAGTTCCGAGTCCGATTTCTGACTTACACACTTTTCTCATCAGTCGGTAAAAAAAAACCAACTTGTGTGATAATTTTAACACCTAGTATGATTGTGTTAAAACTTATATATTTATATTTATTAAAATTCTTTTGAAAAAACATATTTTACTGCTAATTTATGATTATTTAACTTCATACTGTGAAAGATCTTGTTGTTAATAACTGTAAATTCTTTTTGCAATTCTGATTACAATGACTGAATGGACAATAAGAAATTTTAAAACTTTATATTATAAAAATACTAATTCATGTGTTAATTTTTCCAAGCTTATTTTCCATTGTTATTGCATGGTTATTTCATGGAACTATTAAGAACAAGTAACTGACATATCCTTAACCCGTTATATATAAATACTTTTATGCTTAATAATAAAATTAACTTTCTCGACCTTAATATTACTATTTCTGATAATAAAATTCTATTTGATATTTATGATAAACGTAATGATTTTCCTTTCAAAGTAAACCTCTTTACTAATTATAATTCTTGCCTTCATAAATCTGTATATATCAATATACTACTTAATTTTTCCCATAGAATTAAAAATATTTGTTCACCTAATTTTAAAATGCATAATTTAAAAACTGTTCAAGAAACTGCTATAAGATATGGTTATCCTTTACATTTGGTTAAAAAATATTATCTGTATAATCATTTATTTAGTATTAACTGTCTATATTTTCCTCAACCAAATATTGCAAACATTAAAATGCTAATTTATACAGCACCATATGATGTTATTGTTAAGAACTCCTATAATCTTTAATATATAATAAGTTATTACATGATCTTAAAAATAATTAACACATTGCGTAAAAATTTTTTTAAAAAAATTATAAAAAAAAAAAAAAATAAAAAAAAATAAATAAAAAATAAAAAATACAAAAAATTAAAAAATATGTATAATAGGATAGATGGGTGGGTTAGATGTTAGATTACGGATCAGGGCGGTGTTGTTTGGATAATACGCAATGGTTAATTATTATATATTTAAACAAAAAAAAAACTTTACACATAGTATTAAAATTTATGTTTACCTAAAATTAATATGCATAACTTAAAAATGATCAAGTTATTGAGATAAGATATGGTTGTCTATTGCATTTGTCTTAAAGAAATTATTTGTAAAATATTAGAATAGAAATTTTTCTTGGAAAATTCTTAGCTTTTAAATAATTTATTTTATTCCAATAATATTTCTCAATAATACATGGCTATATAATATAATTTAATTAAGTATTAAGTAATATAAGTATTTAATTAAGTAATATAAGTATCATAATTTAATTAATATATTAATCATATAGATGGCAACAATAAAACATTTTTTTGTGTTTGTACTAGAAGTTGAAGTAACATATTCTAGTTAAATAATTAATATAGTAATATTAATAATTGTTTAAAATTATAGTACTTCTAACAGTAGCAATTATTTGTTTCTAAATGTATTATGAATGTTATAGTATAATATACGTTCTACTAATTTTTATGATTATTGTTACAATTTTAATTTTATTATCTATATGACTTATACTGTGACTATAACCTTAACTGTTACAAAGTCACATGTAATTTATATCTACTTGAGCTTCACTTGAACTACACATCATGCTAGGATATAGGTATGGTAAATATTTTAGTATATATATACTTTTTTAAGAAATATTATATATTGTTATTTTGTCATATTGTTTTTATTTTCTTCAATGAATATCTTTTTACTAATTTGTAATAGTAAATAACTTCCAACCAGTCGACACTTGTGGGACGAATTACTTAGCTTTTAGCTCGTCCCATAACAGAAACTGGTTGGTTGCTTTTGCTTTTTCATTCACAGAGTACGGAACAGAGAATCAACTTTCATACACTGGAATGGCAACATGTTTAACATGGGATTACGCATAGACTGTAGCGACACGAGCGGACCACTCTGAAACTACAATCACAACATAAGAGAGGTTGCTAATTAGGCGAAACATCGCTTCCTTGGCGACAAATGATAAGGGTAAAAAGAAAAAAAAATACAGCGACGGCTTGCTGCTTCTTGTTTTGAAATTTATGAAAGAATTATTTTAATATGAAATAACTTTGACGTATTCGTCTTGCAAACAATACATGTGTCTCTTCTTAACATAACGAACTAATAATTTAAACTTGAAAATTCAAGAACAATAACAGTAATAATTACGAATCAATATAAGCGCAGAAATCTAAGATCAAATAGCATAAGCACGTGTGCAAAGATAATCAAATCAGCATTCAGCAAGAAGTGCGAAGCCAGAATATGGTTACAGTTAAACAGAAATCACGAGAATAAAAATCGCCAACGCGATGGTTTAGTTTTTAAGTGATCCACTGAGGGCGCTCTTTTCAAGCCGAGTTGAGGCTCTGTCCGTACTCTGTGTTTTCATTAAATTATGCACCCCTGACAAGTAGTTTAATGAAAAAGACTTCTAATGTCCATTTATCCATTTATTTTTTTATTATTTTGGTAATCTGCCTTCTATTTCACTTCAAACTTCAAGTGTTTTCAATAATATGATTGTAAAAATACTGGTTTCATTGGTTTATTGAATGGTATTGTCTGAATTACTTTGGTTGTATTTATAAAAGTATTTATATATTCAACTTCCATAATGATAAGATGCATAAGCGCAATCATTAAGGGATAGTTTAATCTTTTATGTTATTTATGTTATCATAAGATAACACGAATTCTTGCAGCTATTTTGTGGAATATTTCACTTTAGGTCTATTTTGGCATAAATTAACCCGTTATATGTATATCTTAACATCTAAATCCTTTTTTTGTATTTTTCGTATAAATGTACACAATTAAAGCTATGAAAGTCATAATTTTAAGAGAAAAATCTAATTTTAACTTTTATTTTTTCCTATTTTAAATTTCAAATTACTCTTTTTACTAAAAATAATCAAAAATGAATAGTAGACTTGATTTAAAATCATATATATATATATGCATATTTTTATATAAACATAATATATATATGCTCTATTTTATTTAGTGCTATAAAGAATATCATAAAAGACACTGGTTTTAGTTGAATAAAGAAAATTGTCACTTACTTAATCACTGTTGCGAGAAGTAAAAAATAAAATCCTCGAATTTGAAAATTTAATAATTATCACAGTGAGTACGTAAGACTTGTACTATTTTAGAAGGAAATCCCTTAATATATCCGGTTAGTCTTACTTAAAAGAAACATATTTTGTCTAAGATAATACCGGCGCGCAAAAAGCCGGAGACTTGCCAACTCTGAAATTGTAAGCTGCTTTTTTTTGTATCAATCAGAAAATAAATCAAATCAGTTCTAAAATAGATAGTCTAGAGTTAAAATCATCAAATAAAGTATATTATAACACATCAGTCCTTTGGAAAACTAATCCAAAAACATTAATTTTACACATTTTTGCATTTTCTTGAAACTTTTGGAAGACGAAATGTAACATTCATACTAATTAAATACAACTATGCATTCTTCGAGATTTTTAAACAACTATTGACTTTTACAACTGTTCATTTGTTTTGAACAGAAACATTGATAAGGGAAATACTTGAAAAAGAAAGTTCTTTAACAAGAAAATATTTTTCTGTATCTCAAAATTTATTATAAATACCTGAACTTGTTGCAATTTTAAAAAGTCTGAAATAAAAACAAATGGATGAAAAATACAGAAGCAATTACCTTCAAGAATGTTGTCGAAAGTTTGTAACCTAATAAATTAAAAACTAAACAAAAGTAAACTACTTTTCTTGTATACATTCTTCGTAATACTTTTCTTGTTACTTTTAAATAATACTTAATTATAATAATTGATTATTCATCAAAATAAAAAAAAAATCTTAAGGGTAAAATAAAGCGGAATTCTTAATTAATTGAGACATTCTTCTTCGTAAATTTTATTGGTGATATGTCTCTTTCTAAAAAGATTTAGAAAATTAAGGATGTAGTTCATTCTCTTGGAAAAGTACAAAACGATGTCACTGACTATTAAAAAAATTAATTGAAACTGAAATTATCTAATAATGGAAATGTTGCGGTATAACCGTACAATACATGTAAATAATTACATCGAAACAAAAATCTGGAATCCATGGTTAAAAAGTAAAAACGGAATTATCACAAGATCACTGCTGTGTCTGTTCGTCTGCCATAGCCATTTTACTCGTAAACTGCAAGACATGGAATGTTCAGATTGGGTGACGTAATAGAAATTATTGACCGACATATTTACAGATTATTAAAGGTCCACAAATATATTTATAAAATATAAAACAAAAATGTGTAAGACAAACAAAATGCATTTTTTACCTAAATGATATTTTTTTCTCTTTTTTTAAAAATTGCGGACTCCTTAGTATTTCAGTTGGTAAGTATGGGCTTCACTGGCCTATGTGGTAAACAGACCAGGAACCCTCCCCCTCTATTTCCAATCTACATAAACTAAAATTATGAAAAAATTAGAAGTACTAGGCGTTTGTTAAATCTTGCAGGAACACTATGACGATTACCGTAAGTCGCTTGTTTTTGAGAAAAGCACATTTTTTTGTTACGTACAAATTTCGATCTGCGGGCAATCAGCAAAGGTATTGAGGAGCTTACCGATCATAACAGATGTGTAAAAGCATTGTTGATAATGATTTTCAAAGAAAATAGACAGTATTTAACTCACTATTGACACTTAAAGTCACGGAAGGTTTGGACATATATAATGATAGGAGCGGCTTACTCTATGTACTATCGGCTTTTAAAGCGTATATAACAAATTTCAATGATATATCGGTGTAATGTAATGTACAGTAGCAGTATAAAAGCAATAAATGCCAAATTGTTAAAAACAGACTAATTTAATTAGAATTAGTCACATAAATACTATGAAATTTGTGATTGGTTTGCATTCAGTGGATCTCTCAATGCGTTTCCCGTGTAAGTTAATGAGAAACCTATCTCGGAAAACGTGGCACGGATCAAGGCAACGTTGCAACTTTGCGATCTCCTTTCGAAGCGCGCTTAATACAATGACTACAATGCCACGTTTAAACTCTGAACAGGTATTTTGTTTTAGCTACACTGTAAAAAAAAAGATTATTACTGCGCTGAATTTAGTTTTATGAAATGCCAAATGAAGTTTAAATATGCACGATTTTTACAGTCAGTGCCGAGTTTAAATTCATGAAGAAATTGGATTTGTATAAGATTAAAATAAAGAGTTATACAGAACAGTAATATCTGATTTTTAGGCTTCATATATCCTTGAACTTCTATAGTATACCTAATAAACCCAAGATTTAAATAAAAGAAATTGAAAAATACTGTTCGTATTTTGCATTTTATCTAAATTCTAAATAAAGAGTTGGAACATATTTTTTGGTTATTTTTATAGCAGATTAATTTGCAAAATATTAATTGTAATATACCAGTTCAAAGACAGATTAGTATTAAAGGACTGCAGTATCAGTCATTTCATCCCTGCATTTCAGTCCACGTTTAAATTGATCGCGAAATATTTTGTGGCTACATCATCCGACATTTCACCTCTAGATTACAGAGTAAGGATTAGTTAAAATTATGCAAATAATAATTTAATATTTTTTAAGGGAATGATTCCCCAATGAGGATTTTTTCTCTCCAATCGCGAAATCCCATTTTAGCCTACAGAAAAATAAGTTTAAGTAATGGCGTGATCTATGATCTAAATTTGGAACTAATTTCTTTTCATTCGCACGAAGAAACGTTTTCCTCCTGAGAAGCGTTTTAGTCCAAACTGCACTTCTGTACGAAACTTACTTGATCTTTTATTAAATTTTAAAATGTATCCAGGAATTTTCAGGTACCCTGTATAATCATTTTCTGCATAATCATAAAAACGTTTGAATGACTGGGCGGCTTGCTTCAAAATTTTAACAGTGCCAAAATGTCTGAGGTCAAAGTGAAAATTAATAAGTCAGGTTAGCGATCAGTGAAAAAACAACGAAGTGTCCCTTAAGATCAGTTTCATTGTCTACCGCTTCCGAATTCCAATCCTGAATTGAAATGGCAAATCTACACTGCACTTGGTTTGATCGACTTAAAAATGCTCACAATTATATGATAAGAATTAATTTACCCATGGGACATTTTGAGCGGAACAATGGATAGTCATATCTAACATTTGTATAAAACGAAAATTTTGAGGGTTTATCAACATGCGGATCTTATAACCATGTATTTTTTAATCATGGGGAATCTCATATTTCTCTGTATAACTATCAATAATAAACCATTCGTTTTATTCAGCTAATTTATGTATACCCTGTATATGTATTTTTAAAATCTTTATAAAATATCTATATCAGATTTATCATGATTATTTGAGACATTTTTTGTAGACTGAGTATTTAGTAGTTTTATGTTACGGTAAAATCGTTTGAGAATGCTTTCTGAACTATACAGAATATTTTGAATTGCGAATTTGATACAGAAATTTTAAGAATTTCAGCCTATCATCACGTACTTTGTGCAGATGTTTTTCGTCTCTAGAAGCAACAAATATAAATACAGGGTGTTCAGTAACGATGCTAGAAAGTTCAAATGTAATAATTCATTAATTACAGTTGGTAGAAATCTGAAATAATGGAAATGTTCGTAAAATTGCTAACAAAAGTTATATAAAGTAATTTTAAAAAGTGATTTTAGTCATTAGTGGCGCTGCATTGTCTCAGTCTGTAAGAAAGTTAAATGTGACTTCAAAACGTGATTTTTTTGCTTTTCAACAATTGTACTGAATGAAATATAAAATCCGAATGATTCATGATCCTGTTTTACACATTTGATTAAACAATATTACAGGTTGAGACAGCACAACGCTCTCTTTTACAGAGTTGCGAGTGGTCAGGGAAAAATACAGTCAAAAAATGGTTAATAACCAGTATTTTCATATAGAAAATACTTCAAATAGTATAAGGGGATTAAACAAGGCTAATTTCTCTTTAACAAAATGCTGGTGTTTAAAATCTTTTTTGTAATGTGTTTTACCCTGGCCACTCGCCACCCTGTATTAGCATAGGTGCCAACCTGACATCTATTATCCGTAATACATGCGTTAATTTGACCATGGTTTAACGAGTTTCGAACCAGAATTTTTTCAAAGAAATGATGTTAAGTATGTTCCAGTAACAATCCTGAAATTAAATAAATAAAGATTCATGAAATATATTTTCTGGTTTGAAATAACGTTAACCTGGATCAAACTAATCCAGGTATTACGGAAGATTAGTTGAATATTGGTAGCTGTGTATTATCAAAAATGTTAGTGATTTTTTAAATTACTGTATTTAAAATCTATGAAAAAGATATGAACTTTCTTACTAATTTATCACTTATTTCAGCTTTATACCTATTATAATTAAACAAATATTCAAATTGAATTCTCGAACATTTGCTTTGAGACAACTTCTATCTGTGTTTTTCATAAGTTACAAAATAAACCGAGCAATAATTAGTATTATTGTAAAAATATGGGAACTATAAAAAAGGACGACTTTATCCTGAATATTACTTATAAATAAACCTAAGGGGTGTGAAAGACAAACAATGATATAACTCTCAGAATAACTAAGAAAGTACTTCATATGTATCCATGAATATATATCAAAAGCTTGAATAGATTCTGAAGTTTGAGTAAAAGATTAGAATCAGACTTTTTTTGAAATTTTAAATAAATGTTTACGAACCCTATTCTAGTGCCCAAACTTAGACGATGTGTTTGACTTTGCTGTTTGTCTTAAGATGTGTGGGAAGTTTTTAAGCACGTTCATTTTTTAACGATCTTTTTAGAATTGCAAAAAAACTTAACATTTAAGAGATAAAACGAAAACGCGACATTTGTTTTAATACAAATAAAAGAAACGCAACATAAATTGAGACGTATGAAATTTAGAAAATAGAAAAACGTAATTGATTATCAACAATAAATAAATAAAAATATATGTATGTTTACGCTGAGGCAATAAAACTTTATATTTTCAGTTTCATAATGGAAGCTGCTTTATTTAATATACATTTATACACATTTATCATAAAGTAAATATTATTTTAAATTATTTTTTAGCTATTTTCGCTGAATTTTATCTAATATATGTATGTTTCCTTACTCATTTTAAATTCAATGTTAATATTTAAAAAGATTTTCGATAGCATTTTCTTAAAATATGATAGTTTTATTTTTGGTATATATAAGCAAGTTTTATGAAGACATATATACATAAAAATATATACATAAAGTTTTATATACATAAAGAACAGAGCGTAAACGAAAAAATTTGTAAGGTTGCTACGGTTGAATATTTTTTTTATTGTACTTTTGAACCACAATTTTCTGGCAGTAATTTTTATGATAAATTTCAACTAGAAATGTACTGCGAAGATTATTGTTTTGAAATAGTTTTGGATTAAATAGTAAACATGTTGATCTAAAATATAGTGAGTTTATATATATATATATATATATATATATATATATAGAACCATTAGATAATACTACAAATCAACATCAATTACTGTAAAAATTTTGTTAATGCCAAACCATATCACACAGAGGAGCTGTCAGAATTAGAAATAAAATTGAAAATGTGGTATTTAGCTCGTTATCAAGGGCAATACTAAATACCCACATTAATTGCGATTAATTTCTGAGTTGAAATCAGGATAGACCTAAAAATGATTTCCACATTGCCCGATTAATCGCAAATGAGAACTTATTTCAAAGAAAAATACCAAGAAAAATAACAAGAACACAATAGAATCATCAACATAGTAATTGCAATAGAAAAACCATTTCAAAGAAAAAATATTAGAAAAACAATTAAACTGTACCGTAATTTCGGGTGTATAAGCCGCGGATCAAACAATTCTTTTTGGACCCAGAAATCTTATTTAGTGATTGAAGACAAATATTTACGTCGATCTAAGTAGTAACATTTGTTTCTTAAAAAATTCTGGATAAAAAAAGAATTGTTTGATCCGCGGCTTATACACCCGAAATTACGGTAATTAAATATTTATAAAGATAACTTACAATTATCAATCGCAACCATAATTTCCATAGAGAACAAGAAATAGAAAATAAAAATAAATTTGAAGTAAAAATGATTAAATAGAAAAAATATGTCAAATGGAAATAATTAGACAAATTAAATTGTATAATAGGTTAGCTTATATATATATGGCTGCCAACTACTACGCCTATTTAAAGTCAAATAAACATATTAGAAACAGAAATTTTAATAAATTATTGACAATATGTAATGTAATACATAGCATTGCATATATTTGGCATACATTTTACTAAAATAAAATTGTTGTTCCAAACAAGTTTATATGATTTAAACAGGCGTAGTAGTTGGCAGCTCTGTATATATATATATACAAAAAAAACTAACTAGCTCGATTTAAAATAAATGGCCAAGTGCGAGAATTACTCACTCTCAGAGGGTTCCATACAATAAATATATGTATTATTTACCTCTCGGGGTCGAGCGACGGGTATACGTGCCATTTAAAATGTCAGAATCCTTCATTATACCCACCATGTTTAAATTTAGCATTCTGCTGAAGGAGCTTGTGTAGAAAGGAATTCGTAAATTTGAAAAGCCGCTTTGGTCCGTGATGCGTCTTTTCAGATAGATTTTTAATTAACTTTTAAATACACAAGAGTCGTAATGAGAGACGCAGTCAACGCAAACTAATCGCGAACCCCATAGTATTTACGAAGAGGTAGCATATGTAAAGAAATAAAAAAAAAAAATAAACATTTTAATACCAGAAATTTCACAACGTAGTGGCTGTAAAGAATGTTTAGCATTAAATAAGGCAAATAATACTTAAAACTAATCCTGGTATTAAAATGGATATATAGATATAAATATATTATTTTTATGCGTACGAGCCCTGATTTATATGATTAATTCTAATTAAATTAGCATGTCTGCATCAGTATAAAGTTTATTGCTTTTATACTGCTAAAAGGTATTGTATTTTACAAATGTATTATTAAAAGTTGTATAAAATATTCCATATTAATTTTATAATATTTTACATATATTACAACATATATTACATATATTTTACATATTTTACATTATAACATTTTATAATATTTTTTTTTCATATTTTGGAGATTTTAATACTTACAGTTCTTGAAGATGAGAAAGGTGAGAAAATACTTCAGCTTTCAGTTTTCGAATACTGTTCCAACTTAAGTCCCTAAAAAGGAAAGATTTCTGTGGTTAATAAGGACAAATTGGTTAGAAAGTAGAAAAATTATTGACAAGAAATAAGCATTATTCAAATGGCTATACATTTTCAGGTAAAACGTATTCACATTTTTTTCTGCCATTGTTTAAGCGTACATATATTGCTTCAGGGTGTATTAAAATGGATTGACTGTTTTTAAAATTCTTTAACAAGTAAGCGGTGACAGCTATTAAAATTATTCTCATAGGGTGTGATGTAGAATCACATATAGTCTTTTTAAATTATACATTTTTCTTAAATTACAGTTAAAACTAATCTTTAATTACTTATTTATTTTATCTTAACGTTTATTTTCGATCCCACAATAACTTTCCTTCAAAAGTAAAGAAAGAAAAACATCTAGCATCTGCTTTATTACTGAAAAACGGCTGTCAGATAAAGAGAATTCATTAAGATGCATATTTCACCCTTGGTAGAAATAAATAAAAAAAGAATAAAGATATACTTTGCTTGCGGTCAGCAAAATATCGCTTTTCTCTCTGCTTAATTTTGAGCCTAACTTCCTTGTTACATAATAATCTTTCATGTACATACTGTATGTTGTGTCTTTCAATCTAAGTTCTCAAAATATGCTCCTAACGTACGAATTGGCTATCAAATTCTTTTTGGCGTATTTTTAGGACTGCCCATTTCTGGTTGCCCTGCCATTAAATTCAAAATCATCTTAATTGTTTAAGGCGTAACAGAAAATTTCACGGATATGATATCATTCATTTTTCATATGCTTTTTGTCGCCAATTGTGTAGTGCCAATGTTTGAATTATAGAATGAGGAATCCATTACCTCGCCCTCGCTTTACGAACTCAGTCATGTGAAGAGTGTTTTCTTAAAAATGCTTCAGGCACCATCCCTATCTTTTCTGTATGAAAGTTTTAAATTTATAATTTACTGCAAATAAATAAATTTCTTAAAAAGCCTTTATTTTGTTATAAGTGATCACAGCCTGAACTCTCGCGAATGCATTTAAAAAAGGACCTGGCCAATTATACTTTAAAATACAGATCTATACTACATAGGGGATTATACGAAGTTGAAAATTTCTTTACTAAGTTTTTTGTTTTAGTTCCAAATATTCCGGAAAAATGACACTGCGCTGTTCCAAAGCATTAGAAAACTCAAATTAAGATAAAGTTTGTTATATTTAATTTATTTCATATCTATTAGGAAAGAAAAATTGATAAAATACTTCACAAATATTTAAATTACTGGCTTTTTTCATTTTGACACTTATGGGAACATGTTTATAGTACAATGTCAATAGTGAAAATTTAAATATTTTTTCAGTCTTTCACTAATATTCTATATATTTCTGGAATGTATATTTTCCTAGATTGGTGCAGTTTCTGTATTGGTTAGTTCTTCAAATAGTACTTTAGGTTAGAAATAAAACGAATATTTAAATTTTTTGTACTATAATCTCTTATTACTAGCTGAAAAATTCGTTTTCCTTGAATTGTATTTATAATAAGATTATGTTGGAAGAAACATTTTTCTAGAAACCTTACATTATTATTTTGTTAAAATCTTTATACAGCAGCAAATTAACCATTACGATTTAGAAAAAAATGAAAACTTTCCTTCACAGGTGGCATATAATAAAAATTCAAACATTTATTTAAATTTCCGAAATTAAAATTTAATTAATTCACTGACACGCTACCAAAAAAAATTATCAGTGTATTAGCGCGAAATGTTAAAGCTTTAGGAAATAGCAATGTCGGAAGTTTATTTATAGATTGAGAAAACTTTTTATTTATGATCTCTCTATAATTAAGCTATGTATGAATAAACTAAAAAGAAGAAAATTTAAATAAATGCGAAGCAAGATAAATGACCTAGAGTCATTATCTTAAACTTATGGAAAAATAGCTGAAAACTCATGTTTTTCTACCACACGCCTGGCATTCCATAAACGATTAAAGAGTTAGGAAGCATGTGGGAGCTTTTTTCATTTTATTCTAATAATTTATTGAAGAAAGCGTTTTTCTTCCTTTACTTTGAGCAAAAATGGTTTATAAAAATTAAATTTAGAACTTTTGAATATAGTCATAATAATAATATAGATAATTAGTTGAATTCAAGGAAGATAAAAAATGAGTTAGTAGATTATTTTTCTTCAATTATAGGACATTAGCAGCGGCTGGACAGATTTTTCAAACAAAACAAAAATCTGATTCACTGCTTAAGTAGGCAGGTGATAAACATTAAAACTTCTTTTTTTACATTGTTAATAGTATCTTTTATAACGCATTTAAATATTGCTTTTTGTGAAATGACAATCATTTTTCCATTAATCTGTATGGGCGTAACAGATTGTATTGATACTAATAAAATAGAAAGATCTTGGGAAGTTTTATTATTGTTTAAAGATTAACATTAATTATATTGTAAATTAATTTATACTTTATCTATGACGACATATTTTTTGCAGCATACCTATTTCGGTTATTTTCAAGTGTTCAAATTTGTTATACAATAAAGTAAAGAACATAGAGATTTCATCGATTAAAAATTTGTACTGATGTTTCCTTAACCCTTTCCGGCACGGGCAAAGTCTGCACTAAAATGGGAAATTATCGACTGACACCGGAATTCACAAACGAATTTTTTAAATATTTTGAATTCCTTAATTTAAGCTTTTATTGTAAAAGCAAAATTTCACTAAATTATTACTGGTGCCGTTTGCAAGCTTGGAATTAAAATTAGGTATTCCAGACCGGGCACAGTGTGCCGGAAAGAGTTAAATGATTGACTTAGAAAACTAGAGCATGCGAAATGATTAAGAAACATATGATCGTATGACTAATTTTTACAGAAAATAAACACATTCGGCAGAGTATCTATATAGAAGCTCGAGGAGTTGCAATTTTATTAAAAGTAGTAAAGCATCCGAAAGACTGAAATATATTGCCCAAAATTCGAAACTCATGTTTTCAAACAAATATATTGTTTTTAAAACACTGAATAAAATTTAACATCTTTTTTTCGAATTGTTGTAGATTAACACTAGAACCGCGGAGACGGATCATTTTAATCCATACTCAGTGAAAAGATGTCGATTCGAACCAGATAAGTCTTCTAGAAATAATTTACATCTAAGCTACAAAAAAATTATTTAACATAAATGAGTTAAATAGACTTAAATGAAAATTCTGATGTGAACGATTTTTGTAAAACTTGGGTAAAATTTCCCGCGGTTCTACTGTTAATACTTGAATAAAATGGAGAACAATGAAAAAATTTTAGCAATATAGAACTGTGAAAAAGTAGAAAAATATCATACAAACACAAGTTAACACTAGAACCGCCATTAGGGGGTCAAAATGACCCCTTCCAGACTGATAATACTCGATCCGAACCAGAAATTTCTTGATAAGATATGTTAAATCTATGCAGCAGAAAAATAGACTAATTAAATAAGTTAAATAGTTTAAAATTTAAATTCTGGTGAGAAAAACCTTTTAAAAAAATTGAGTAACATATCCGGCGGTTCTGATGTTAAATACACTGCTCAAAACAATTAAAGGATATTTGAAGTTTTAAATAAAATAAAGATATAAACGAAATTTTTTTTGCCGAAAATAGAAGAAGAGAATCACAAATGCAAACTTTTCTGGTTTTCAAACTGTGGAGTATGCAAATTTTGAGTTCGACGTCAAAAACGTCGCTTCAGCGGCAGCGAATGAGATTTCACTTTCAACTGGATAAAAGAGAATGAAGAAAAGGATGATCGGCATTCAGTGATTGCTTTGCTTCGATGAGTACGATGTCTCAGCGAAGTCATTTGACAATATTTAGAAGCTTGGAGAATTGTTGGTAAGTTAGAAGGGGGCCAAACTCGAGCCGAAGTAGCGCAAGCCATTGGAGTGTCACAAAGTGTCATTTCCAGGATCTGGAACCGTTTTTTGGAGAGTGGATGTGCAGGCCGAAGACCAGGGCAAGGTCGTAGACGGGCAACAACGCCCAATGAAGATCGGTATTTAGCGTTAACAGCTCGGAGACACCGAAACATGAACGCTACTCTTCAACAACACCTTCGCTCGGCTACAGGCACCACGATTTCAACTCAGACTGTCCGAAACCGGCTCCATGCTGTAGGTCTGTATGCTCGCCGACCGATGGTATGTGTTAGATTAACATCAAGGCATCGTCGCGACCGCAGGGAATGGGCAACCGAGCATGTCAACTGGAGGAGAAATGAAAGGAGCAATATTCTGTTTTCTGACGAGTCCCGTTTTTCTGTGCATCCGGATAATAGGCGTATTTTCATCTGGAGGGACCGTGGCAGTAGGAATAATCCTACGTTCGTGCACAAAAGTGTCAGATTTGGCGGTGGAGGAGTGTTGGCGTATTATGGCATCTCCATTGACGGGCGCACTGACCTCTACATCATTCGAGATGGAGCTCTGACTGGTCGCCGATATAGGGATGAGATCCTCAGACCTACTGTAGTCACATACGCTGCAGCAATCGGAGATAACTTCATTTTAATGGACGATAACTGCAGGCCACATCGTGCAAACCTGGTGGAGGATTTCCTTTTCGAGGAAGAAATCGTTCGAATGGAATGGCCAACGTGTTCTCCAGACATGAATCCAATCGAGCACGTTTGGGACGCTCTAGGAAGACGAGTTTCTGGCCGCCAACAACCCCCACAAACTCTCCAAGAACTGGAAAGAGCTCTTCTGGAAGAGTGGGGCAGAATACCCCAACTCGTCATTAATAGCCTCATTGAGTCCATGCCTCAAAGGTGTTCAACGTTGCTGGCCGCCCGTGGAAACCATACCCCCTACTGAAAATGATTTTCTTTGAAGAAAACACCTTTTCTTATTCTTTTTTTCTCATATGCACAAATTGTGTTTTTTTCCTTTTGTACACAAATGCGCAATAAAATGCATTTTTTTCTGCCAAACGTGTAATTTATTCTCATATAACCTACTATGTCTGTCGACCATGTATCAATCAGCTAAAAAGTTTCCCAGATACAAAATCCACCTAAAACTGCAATATCCTTTAATTGTTTTGAGCAGTGTATTTACAAATTAAATGTAGGTAAGTTTTATTAAGTTTAATAAGTTTATAAATTAGTAAAAAGTAAGAATTCATTTTTCAGATTTTCATTTTATAAATGAAAATATTACGATATTAAACATTCTAGTTTGTATCACTTATTCCATAGAACATCTTGATTTAAATAATCAATTATTTAAAGCAAGGTTTTCCAACCTGGCGTTCGAGAGGTACCAGAAAATTCTTACAGCGATCAAGACCTTATTGAATCGGGGATATTCGGGGATTTAATAAGTCAAAAATTTCTGGAAAATTTTTCTGGTGTTCCGTGGGAGCCAAGTTGGACAGCTCTGATTTACAGTTATAAATAATCTAAAATATCTCCTAGTCGTTAATTTATTTTAATTAGCGTTTATTTGAAGAAATATATTTTATAATTATTAAATTATTATTTCATAAAATTTTTATTATGTTATGAGAACCATTATGTAAAAAAGAGGAGAAATATTCCTCTTAGTTGGCATATAATTAAAATAAAAACATTTATTAAAATTTTTACCTATTAATTTAACAACTTATACTAACATATTATTTAACAAATCATTAGGTTTTTAGCATAAACCTTAGAGCAAAGAAAAATTGCAATGAAGTATGTTATATTTATATTGGGAAAACTTATAGTTATGATAATGCTATTATTTAATTATGTATGAATAAATTAACTGAAGAAAAATGAAATAAATGCGAAGAAATATATACTTAAATATAAAAGGTAAACTTGATGAAAACCCATGCTTTTAAATCACACATTTTATGAAAATTATTAAACTCATAGGAAGCACGTTAGAGCTTTTAACGATGATATAATTTGTTCTATTGAAAAATAATAAAACTAAGTTGGTAGTTTGATTCAACTATATGACATTATACTGTAAAAAAATCTGTAATTTTACAGATTTAAAGTTATAGAAATTTGTATGTTTACTGAATTTTATCTGTAAAAAAAAAAAAAAAAAAAAAAAAAAAAAAAAAAAAAAAGATGTAAATCTGCAAAACGAGTTATTGCAAAGCTACAGATATCGGTAGCTTTACCAAAGAATCTACTAAAATTGCAGTAATCTTACTAAAATTTATCTGTAACTTGGGTTCCAGTTACATAAGACCTAGGCATCCCAAGTTACCTAAAAATTCTTAGTAACCTTACATATTTTTTGATTTACGATGCAAACGTGTATTTGTAACATGAATTTTTATTGTTGACATTACTAAACATTTTCGGGATTTCAGTTTCCTAAAAAAATATTAGTAACTTTGCAGATTTTTTTTTACAGTCTAGCAGCGGTTGAAGGGATTTTTCAAAGAAAACAAAAATCTGATTCATGCTTTAAGCAGGCAGCTGATAAATATTAAAAATCCCTTTTACTTTGTTAATTGTATATAATTACACATTTTATTATCACCTTAATAACGCATTTAAATATAGTTTTTTTGTAAAATGACAAACTTTTCCCCATTAATCTGTATCGATGTATAACATGTTACATAGATACTAATAAAATAGACTAAGGTGGCGAAGTACTGTTATTGCTTAAAGTTGTTATTAATAATATCATTAAAAAATTTATGTTTTTTCTGTGTTAAGATGATTTGTGTTTTGCAGCATAACTATCTTATTTTGTTTTATTAGATCCAAATTTGATATACAACAAACGAATAAATATATGAACAAGTTATATGTTAAAATTTTCCACTGAGGCTGTTACTTAATCCTTAATTGGAAACTTACCGTCTGTGATGCTTGCGTCTATAAGGTGGAGAGAGGTCAGGAGAAAATACAGTCATAAAAAAAGGAAACTAATAGTATTTTCTTATATAAAATACTTCAAATAATATAAAGGGATTAAAGAAGGCGAATTTCTCTTAAACAGAATACTGGTATTTAACACATTCTTTGACTGTTTTTCCCTGACCATTCGTCACTTTGATCTACATTAGTGGCTGGCATAGACAAAGACAGGAAGGGGGGTCCAAACTCTGTGGATACCACTATTTTTGTAAAATTTTGTCAGCCTTATCTAATCGGAGACTTTTCCTAAACTGATTGAGGCGTAGAAAACTCTGAAATATTACTAGTAACCAGATAATTTGGACCACCATCTCTAGCTATGCCACTGATGTAGACGCAACCATCTCACAGACGATGGTATTTCTGGTTAAGGGTTAAAATGATTTATTTAAAAAACGATATTTCGAGAAATAACTAAGAAATACACTCCACTAACAAAATTTTTACAAAAAACGGAACACGTCCCTCTCGATACTGGTGCAGATAATGAAAGGCTTACAATTTTATTGAGTGTAAAGTATTCAAAAGACGTCAATATATTTTCCGACTTTGTAATATCCGGATTTTAAGGAAATGCATTGTTTTTAAACAATAAATAAAACGTAGTAATTTTTTAATATAATTATAGATTAAATTATGAAATTATTTTAAATACTTAAGTATTTAAAAGAATAATGAATAAACTTATCAGTAAACAATTATATAAATATAAAAATATCCTATAGAAAGTTAAATTTGTACTAATAAAATATACACATATTTTAATTTTTTCATAAATTATTAATGTTTAAAAATGAATCTTTTACTTTTTAAATTGTTTAATTCAGATGTTACGACACTATATTTCTTAGTTATCTCTATAACTCTAGCTTTTAAAGTCATAGAATGGTTGTTTTTAATCAATTGATAAATTAAGGTAATAACTAATTATTCCACTAATATTTAATTATACTAATATCTAATCCACCTCCAATGCATTATTAAATTTTAAAATAGAAAAAATATTTTTTAATCATCAAATTGTTATTTTATAACTTTTTCAAACTATAATAAATTAATCATTTGCAAAATAAAAAATAAAATAAAATAAAATAAAATAAAATAAAATAAAATAAAATATATAAAAAATAAATAAATAAATAAATCTTTACTTTGTTTATATAATTAAAATACGAACATTTATTAAAATTTCCAACCGTATAATTTAGTGTTTTATATTGACACATTATTAAAAACATCCAAGTTTATTAGCATAAAATATTAACTTGAAAAGTAACCGTGAAATAATGTGTATTTAGACTTTGAAAATTTATACACATGATAATGTTATTATTAAATAAACTAAAATATATATAACTTCTTCAGACCCCAAGATTTATTTTTATGTATTTTTTTAAACTTCAGTTATAAATTTATGCTAACAAACTAAAAACTAAAAAAAAATTTTGATGCGAAAAAAAAAAAAAAATCATTTTTTTAAACATAAAATTTGATGACACATGAGAACATAAAAAAGCATTTTTTTGACAATATGTTAGGTAAGGTTTGATATACTTATGACAGCATGACATGATTGTCTGCACAAGGGACATAAGTCCTATTGCAGTGCTCTTCGTGTGGGGGAGGGTCTTTCTAAATTAACCTCACTCGTATTTATACAAGGTTTACCATAGTTAAATGAAAACCAAACCAACGCTTAGCCCAGCGGGCGCGACTGGGTTCGAACCCAGCATCTACCATCTACCACCTTCGAAAACAGAATCTCTTAGCCATTGGTGGGGCGATAATATGTTAGATTTTTTTATTTTATTTTTTGCTTTGCAAAAGCAATGATAAACTCGGACCAATTATATTTGTTATTTTTTTTATTACTAATGTACTCTAAAAATGGTATCTTAACGTACAGAAATATTATTTATGTTTTAATTTGTCTACATTTCGTACATTATTGCGCAAGCTATTTTGTTTAGTTATGCTATCTCGGTTAGGCTCCATTCACACTAATTTCTTTTCTTTTTTTTTAATTATTTATACACGTGGAAAAAATTGTAAAGATGGGTATCCAATAGGATACACCGGGGGTTGAAGGAGATAAAGGAAATGAATGCGAAGAACAGCAAGTGATCTACTGTCATTAACCACTTAAGTGGTCAATATTTTTGAAAAACACTTTCAAATAATGCCTACTGGTTTTACGTTTTTTGCAGAATTTTTAATCTTTTATCACCGGTTTTTCAAAACAGAAATTTTTGCCTAACTGAAACATAAATTTGCAATAAAAATTTATTGGTGAGAATAATAAATCATCATTGGCATAAGAATGCCCGTACATGGTACGGGCGAATCATGATCGGCGAAAACAAGTTGCCCGTATGACGCACGGACAAAGCAGGGAAGCAGTAAACAATAGAACCGCGGAGACGGGTCATTTTGACCCATACTCAGTGAGAAGATGTCGATTCGAACCAGATAAATCTTCTAGAAATAATTTACATCTAAGCTGCACAAAAATTATTTAACATAATGAGTTAAATAGAATTAAATAAAAATTCTGATGTGAACGATTTTTGTAAAATTTGGGTAAAATTTCCCGCTGTTCTAGTGCTAAGCAGCTTAACCCTTTCCGGCACGGGAAAATTCTGTTGTAAAATGACAAATTATCGACTGTGACCGGAATTCATAAACGACTTTTTTAGAAATTAAGAATCCCCTAATTCAAGCTTTCACTGTAAAAGCAAAATTTTGTTAAAATATTACTGGTGTCGATTCCAAGTTTGGAATTAATATTAGGTATCCCGGATTGGGCACAGTGTGCCGAAAAGGGTTAACCCTTTGAGCTCTGGTGGATAAATTTCTTCAAAATTCCAAATGTTACATTGGCACCAGTATTTTGCAAAGAAAAAAAAACGATTTACGATATACGCGAAAACAAAAATGCATTTAACCTTTGTCAAATAAATTTGGTCGAATTTTCTGGTGTCGTTGTGACATTTCAGAATTAAAATTATGTGATAAAAAATTCTACCATCAGAACTCAAAGGGTTAAACATATAAAAAATATCTGAAAACCCACGCTTTTCAATCACACGTCTAATATCCCATAAACGATTAAACTCTTAGGAAGCATGTAAGAAGCATTTTCTTTTTTCGTTTAATTGTAATAAATTATTTCAGGTAGCGTTTTTTCTTCCTCTGCTTCCACCAAAACGGTTTTATAAAATATCAATTTACAAATTTTAAATATCGGTATAATGATGATATAGGTAATTTCTTCAACCCAAAATGATGAAAATGAGTTAGTAGTTTGCTTTTCTTCAATTATAGGACATTAATAGCGGCTGGAGAGAATTCTCAAACAAAATAAAAAAACCTATTCACGCCTTAAATAGGCAGGTAATACATTAAATTTTCTTTTTTACTCAGTTAATAGTATCTTTAATAATGCATTTAAATATTCCTTTCTGTGAAATGACGATCATAATTCCAATAATCAGTATCGACGTAACAGATTGATATAGACGCTAATAAGATAGAACATGCATGTGAAGTACTATTATTGCTTAAAGATTGTCATTAAGGATATATAAAATAATGTATATTTTATCTTTGACAAGATAGTTTATGAGTTTTATCTTAAGTAGCGCAACTGTTTTTATAGATCTATATCTTTAAAAATAATAAAGGGATAAGAATATTTCACAGGCTAAAAATTTGCAATTCATAATGTTTTTTTTTAAACTAAAGATTGAGGAATAATTAAGTTATAGTTTTTAAAGAATTAACAGGAAAATAACAGAGAAGTACTTAAAAAAATGGAATATGACAAGAAAGACGATTTTGTGAAATTTATAAATTACAGCATGACATTTATAAAGGAAAAACTCGTCCATGAATAACGCTGCCGTGATATTGATTGTGGCAACACCTCTCCAATAAATTTCTATTTCGATGCAAATTTTTCAATATTTCTAAACATCGCACAATTTAAATTTTTGCATTGTCAAATAATGAAATTTTCTTATACAATTTCTTTGAAAATTGCATCACGATTTACTGATAGTTAGAAAATAAATCATACATTTAAAGACACTAGGGGATTCAACATTTGCGAAACTCCTTTTCAACACTTTCCAACAAAGTTGAAAAGTGCTTACGCATTCAGTTTTTCTGTTCGTCTGTCCATATGTTCTTCTGTCCAAGCTCTAACTTCCATAAATATACTTGGATTTTCCACAGAAGTATCAATAATTTATTGATACTTCTATGGGATTTTCATGCAATTGATAAAGCTTATTTAGGGTCACCAAAGCATGTTTGGTATTGCACGTTACGTAAGAACCGTTAATGGTTCGTTTACAGGGTTACTCAAAAGAATTCGCTTACGTAATGGTATGTGGGAAAAAATCGTTTGGAGAGTAATTTAACACTGGAACCGCGGTGACGGGTCATTTTGACCCGTACAAAACGGATATGTATCGATTGTAACCAGAAATTTCTTCATAGAATAAGTTACATACCTCTTGAATTAAAACAGTATAAATAATTAAGTTAAATAGTTTAAAATAAAAATTTTGGTGTAAAAATATTTTAATGAAATTCGAGTAAATTTTCCCGCGGTTCTAGTGTTAATAACATTATACTATTTCAAATGTATTGAAACTGATATAAATCACTGAATTTAACTACGATCACGTTAAAAGAGAGAATTCATAGCATTTATAATTAATTTAGAGGGACACAATAAAGAAATCGGTTACAGTAAGGTCTTAACGTAATAATTGATGGAGAGTACGTTTTAAAATTTGATATGCGATTGTAAATTTAATTAGTTTTTTACGTATTATTCTTCATATACAGGGTGTTTCGCTACCAGACCGACAAACTTTGAGGGATGATAGTAGACACGAAGACAATCATTACTAAATAGGACACCATGGGGCGCAAACGCCTTCTGTAGGAGCTAGGGGCCATTAAAATTTAAGGTCCAAAATTTCAAATGTTGATAAAAAATGGAAAAAAGGGTCGATTCGTTTGTGGTTTTCACTAAAATCATTCTTTATATCACGATATTTTTAGAAAAAAATTTTAAAGGTTGCGTTCAAAAATTATCGATAGAGGGCGCTTTAGATTTTAGAGTCACGAACAACTACTTTTTACCGTTATTTTGTACATGGGGTTGAGATTATTCTAAAGTTTAGACTTTAACTTAAATTTTAAGCCCCAAATCGGAAACATTGGGATTGGGTAAATAGCGAAAATTGAACTGTGAACAGAGGGAGAGATTTTAAACTCTCATAAATATTGGACAAACAAATCGATTTTGTTGCGGTTTGCGTGTAAGTCTGTAACGTTACACCCATGGTGGGCGTCATTTGTAACGGTGGGTTGGTCGTGGTGGAGGTTAAATGTAGACATACTCAGTAATTTAGGATAAAATAACAAAGTTTATTAAAGTGATAATGGCTGAAGGGAAGTGGAGCAAGTCTCAAATTTACACAACTGAAAACACTATGAACAGCTAAATCATACTCACAGGCTTCGGCCTAGCTCAGTCGGGGCACCGCCTAACACTTCTCACTATCTTCTGGCTGAGCTGCTAAACAAAGCTTGATTAAACAGCCCGTGGCTGTGGGTAATTCTTTATTTCACCAAATAACCAAAAATGGAACTAATATAAACTCTCTTACCACGGCCGAATCTCAAATCAATTGTCCAAACTCCTTTCCACTTCACAGGAGGCCGTCGCGACTTCCTATTCGCTAGTACTTCGCTGAACAATAATTCACTTCGCTTGTCTAACACTAGAGATCCTCACTCGCTGGCTGCTGGCTAATGCCAGAGACACGTCAGAGACACGCCAGAGACACTCAAACCCAAGCTTTTATATGCTGCAAACTGAGATACTTCACATTAACATATTACTAATAACCGCAAGCTAACTGTAAAATCCGAAAGAGCACACACACTCTAGAAAGTTAAAGTAAAAGAGAGGATAGATGTCGCTTTTACGCTTACACTTGTTAAATTATTGACGTCACGATCTCAGAAACACTAGAGTGCCTTTATGGAAAGGTCACTCCCTCACAAGTCATTCCCTTGGTAATTATTTTATTCAAAATGACGTGCAACTTTGGTGTCCTCATTTTTTGATAGAGGGCGCTTCAGACACATCTCTGATATTTCAATGGCATTACTTCTGGGTGTTTTGCTACTAGACCGACATACTTCCAGGAACTGTTAGGGATACAAAGATGAATCGGAATCACATAGGAATGTAACGTTGGAAATGCCTTTTTTGCGAGTTACGGTTAAAGGAAGCAGGGAAAAAGAGAAACAGAAACAGCAACGAAAGAGCGATACGTTAATGTGACATAAAACAGTTTATTTAAAGATTTTACTAGAAAAGGTGTTCGAAATTGCGACCAGAAGTAGTCCGGGAAGTTTGACGGCGACGGTAGATAGCGCTGCGGTTTCTTTGCGGTAGATGGCGCTAAACGGTAATGCGCTTGAGCAGTGACCATTTTGAAGTGATTATTCTCGAATTGGTTCCAAAGGTAGCAAAATGAAGTACTTGAACGATGAACAGTACGATAGGGCTCCTCCGCATTTTACCATTGACGTTTGCCGGTACTTCAAAGTAACATATGGACAGTAGTGGATAGGTCGTTGTGGCCCGATTCATTGGCCTGCCAGATCGCCGGACCTATCATGCATGGACTTGTTCTGCTGGGGTCAAATGAAAAATTGGCTGTATGAGACTCCCGTACCATGAGTTGAAGATCTCGCAGCTGGTATTTCTGTAAGTGCCAGAAAACGATCAGAGATGCAAGGAATCTTTCAAAGCGTGAGGAATTCCGCGCGACGCCACTGTCAACCATGCCGGACTATTTCTGGTTGTAATTTCGAACACCTTTTGTAGTAAAACATTTAAATAAACTGTTTTCTGTTAGATTAACGTGTTGCTCTTTCTCTGCTGTTTCTGTTTTCTTTTCTCTGCTTCCTTTAACCGTAACTCGCAAAAAAAGCGTTTCCAACGTTACATTCCTATGGTATTCCGTGTCGTCTTTGCATTTCTAACACTTCCTGGAAGTATGTTGGTCTGGTAGTAAAACACCCAGGAGAACACCCATTGAAATATCAGAGAAGTGTCGGAAGCGCCCTCTATCAAAAAATGAGGCCATCAAAGCTGTACGTCATTTTGAATAAAATAATTACCAACGGAATGACTTACAAGCAAACCGCAACAAAATAGATTAGTTTGTCCAATATTTATGAGCGTTTAAAATCTCCCCCTCTGTTCACAGTTCAATTTTCGCTAGTTACCCGACCCCAGTGTTTCCGATTTTGGTCTTAAAATTTAAGTTAAAGTCTAAACTTTAGAATAATTTCAACCCCATGCACAAAATAACGATAAAAAGTAATTGTTCGTTACTCTAAAGTCTAAAGCGCCCTCTATCGACAATTTTTGAAAGTAATCATTATTTTTTTTCTAAAAAAAAATCTTGATATAAAGAATGATTTTAGTGAAAACCGCAAACGAATCGAACCTTTTTTCCGTTTTTTATCATCGTTTGAAATTTTGGACCTTAAACTTTAATGACCCCTAGCTCCTACAGAAGACATTTGCGCCCCATGGTTTCCTATTTAATAATGTTTGTTTTCATATCTACTATCATCCCTCAAAATTTGTCGTTTTGGTAGCTAAACACCCTGTATAAATTCTATACCACATATACAGGGATGCACAAAAGTATTCGCATATCATTCTCCTTATTAGAAGAAGTCGTTGAAGAGGAATTTTCAAATAAATTATATGTATCTCTTAAATGAACTAAATTATAGAATTCATGTTGTTAATAGATAGAAATCTCTATATCACATACAGGGCTGTAAAAAATTTCAGATAATTTTCCGATTGTGGATGGGAACAGCTGAAAATCGGTTTTGACATGCGTTATATATTTCCATATGGTGAAATGTGACGTAATATTTTAATTTTTTAAACGGTGCAGTTTTGTTGCATTATTCTGAATGTGTTGAAAATTGTTTCATCATCTTCGCTGGACACCTGAGTTTTTCTTTCTTGTTTTAAATTGAGAACTGTTGAAGATTTTTTTACAATTAATATGTTACAGGCCAAACCCGATTTAAGGCCAAACTTGATTGGCCTAGGCCAAACTAGTCTATCCTAACACACATCGGATAAACTAGTTTTTCCTAGGCCAAACTAGTCTATCCGAACGCCCATCGGACAAATTAGCTTTTCCTAGGCCAAACTAGTCTATCCGAACACCCATTGGATAAATTACTTTTTCCTAGGCCAAACTAGTCTATCCGAACGCCCATCGGATAAACTCGATTTTCCTAGGCCAAACTAGTTTGGCCGAACGTTCGTTAGGATAAATTAATTGAGCCTGCTATTGATTGGTTGAATCTAGTTTATCCTGGACCGATCTAGATTTTCTTAGGCCAATTAAACGTGGCATGATTTTGTTGAATCTAAAGACCGCCATTGCGACAACTTTTTAGTTTTGATCTAATTTATCCTTGGCCGATGCAATTTGACGTGATTTTAGCTCACAGATTATCAAAGCCTAAAAGCTAATGTGCTCGCAGATTCTGTGTGTTTGTATGTAACCATGTACGTATGTATGTACGTATATACGTAATGCGATAACTCCTGATAGAAATATCCAATTTGCTTCAAATCTTGGAGATAGATTAATCCTGAGAACGAACCTCCCTGATTAGTTTCAGGAGTTCATTGGATAAGAATAAGGGGAGAGGAACAAAAGGCTAATCCACCCCCTCCCCCCTTCTTAATTTAGTTAAGTCAGTTTTTCATGCAAAAGTACTGACTTTATTAAAAGTACAGACTTTATTAAAATTTTAGGTATAAAATCATTTTGATAAGGCACCTCCATGAATAGTTGTGGGTGTTCATTGTTTACATATAAAGAAAGGAATAATGGGTGGTAACCCCCTTAATTTATGTAAATAGGTTTTTCATGGAGAATTTACCGATTTGTTTCAAAATTTGGATGTAGGTTCCTTCTGATAAGGCGTTTACCTAATTAATTTTGGGAGTTCTGAGGTTAACTATAAAGGGAAAACGGATTATTTTTTCAATCGGATAAAAACTTTTGGTTTCATGAAGGATTTTTAATTTGTAAGATATATTGGTTTTTGCACACATCACGTCACGCGAAATTGTTCATTTAAAAAAACTAAATATCCGACCCCTTTTAAAAATAAGAAAAAGCTTAAATAAAGCATGACACTTGAAATTTAGGATTAGGGGCGGGGGGGGGGATTGATTAAGGGGACGCTAGAATTTTTTTTTAAAAGCTCAGCGTTTTTTACGGTTTTAGCTGCTAATTAAATATTACCATTATTTGAAACTTTTAGAAACATAATAAAACATGATGATAAATATTTAAGAAAAAGGATGCCGCATCGAAATACCACTATTTTCTAATAGTAATTTTAGTATAAATGTTAAATTCTTGCTGGAACTTTTTGAAAAATTCGCAACAACGTTTTTCAAATTCTAACTCAATTTGAAATTTGAGAAAATCTGTGTATTAGTACTATTTGAGGTAGAATTATCGCAAAAATCATAAAAAAACTGGATAGAAACTCTACCTATTGAGCCATTTTCCTTTTTTTTATTTGAGCCAAAACAAAAGAATATTAATTTATATCAGGGACTAATTGAATTTGAAGAGATAGAACTATTGAGATAATCATGAATAATGCCACATAGCAGTGCCACCTGTTGCACGATTTACTCCAAAAACTTAAAAGTACTTATTTATATCAAGGACTAACAGAATCTGGAGTTTGATGAAAGTTCATGCATTAGATCCTGCGATAGAGCTATTGCTATAATCTCGAATAATACCGAATAGCAAGGCCACCTTTCGTGAGATTTACTCCAAAAACTACAGAATTCTAATTTATATTTGGGACTCACTGAATCTAAAGTTCAACAAAGAAAAATTCGTACATTATTTCTTGCGACAGTGCTATTTCAGGAATCGGGAAAATTGAGCATCACAGCGCAACCTATTGGGCAATCAACATGAAAACGCAAACAGAGTTAGTTCATATCTCGGATTTACTGGATCGGGAAGTTTGAGGAAAATCCGTAAATTAGTTATAGAAATAGTGTTGTTTCAAATTGGTAAAAATGTAGTTTAGAAGCGCCATCTGTCGAACGATTTACATGAAAAAGTAATCAGCATCAATTTATATCAGGGACTATCTGAATGTAAATTTTTATTAAATTCCGTTCATTAGTTCTTGAGATTCAACTATTGTAAAAATTGTGAAAAATGCAGCATAGCGTAGTCATGTTGAATGATTTACTTCAAAATAGAAACAACACCAACTCATGTCATGGACGAACTGAATCTGGAGTTTTATGTAAATTTGTGTATTAGTTATTAAGATAAAGCTGTTGCGTAAATCATAAAAATGCAAAACAGCAGCTCCACCTGATGAGCGATTTACACCAAAAACTAATCAGCATCAATTTAGATCAGAGACTACCTGAATGTAATTTTTTATTAATTTTGATGCATTAGTTCTTCAGCCGCGTCCTCACTGCTTGTGGCAGCGTATAGCATGTGTGCTGCACGCGCACTGCCGAATGACCTCTTCCTTTTCGAACGAACTTCGAAGCAAACGAAATTCCAATCGTAACAAGCGTGCTGAGCAAGCACCGCCGAATGTAACCGTCCTTTTCGAAAGAAGATCGAAGCGAACGAAATTTGAACCGTATCCCCGCTGCCCACGGCAGTCCGAAAGCAGACGAAGCCAGCAAGTTTCAACTAAGCCGCGTTATATTAGTTCCTCATTCCAACACCATCGAGCGCACTCTATTATTAACAAAACTATATCTGAATGAAATTACGTTAAACAACCTATTAGTAGATATGTTACTCGAGGTCGCGGTGCTTTAACACCTAGAATTTTCATTATATTTTCTGATTTTGTTTGCAACCGCACCCTCTTTCACTCCGAAATGTGATTTTTTTTTATAAATTTATATCATATGCCATAAACTATCACAAAGTTTCTAAAAGTTCCAGCAAGGATTTAACATTTTTACAAAAATTACTATAGTGGTATTTCGAAGCGGCATCCCTTTTCTTAAATATTTATAATCCTGTTTCTTTCTCTTTGAGGTTCGTTCGCTTCAACATAGGTCTGTTTTGAGATTTTATATAAAAGAAGGGGCCCGATAACGGGCGAAACCAGCTGGTTTCAATTAAATCGCGTTGTATTAGTTCCAAATTCCAACACCAGGGTGCTCGCGTTACATTAGTTCAATATTCCATCACCAGGGAGGACACCCTATTATCAACAAAACCGTATTTGAAGGAAATTCCGTTAAACAATCTATCAGTAGATATGTTACTCGATGTCGCAGTGCTTCAAAACAAGAATTTAAGATTTTTGCAAAAATCACTATTCGTAAATAGTTTCATTTAACGCGGAATACCTTTTTATTATAAATTTATATTATGTGGCATAAACTATCTTAAAGTTTCAAATTGACCAACCTAAATTTTCCGTTATATTTCCTGATTTTGTTCGCCCCCCCCCTCTTTCCTTTTCGTAATGGGACTTTTTTATAATTTTTTATCATGTGTCATGAACTATCACAAAGTTTCAAACAGTTCCAACAAGAATTTAACATTTTTACAAAAATTACTAATAGGAAATGGTGGTATTTGACTCGGCATCCTTTTTCGTAAACATAACATTCCCTTTCTCTACCACCCACCCCCCTCATCCTACGTTTCAAGTGTCATGCTTTATTTAAGCTGTTTCTTATTTTTAAAAGGGGTCGGATATTTAGTTTTTTTAAATGAACAATTTCGGTGAAGTGATGTGTGCAAAAACCAATATATCTTACAAAGTAAAAATCCTTCATAAAACCAAAAGTTTTTATCCAATTGAAAAAATAATCCGTTTTCCCTTTATAATTAACCTCAGAACTGCCAAAATTAATCAGGTAAACGCCTTATCAGAAGCAACCTGCATTCAAAATTTGAATCAAATCAGTAAATTGAAAATCTATTTACATAAATTAAGGGGGTTACCCCCCATTCCTCATTTCTTTATACGAAAACAATGAACACCCACAACGAATCATGGAGGTGCCTTATCAAAATGATCTTATACTTAAAATTTTAATAAATCATGATACTTTTGCAGGAAAAACTGACTTACCTAAATTAAGGAGGGTCGTGCGGATTAGTCTTTTGTTCCCCTCCACTTATTCTTATTCAATGAACTCCTGAAACTAATCAGGGAAGTTCATTATCAGGATAAATCTATGTCCGAAATTTGAAGCAAATTTGGATATTTTTACCAGGAGTTATCGCATTACGAACATACGAACGACATAAG
Organism: Maratus speculifer; assembly: GCA_964019185.1. Lineage (NCBI taxonomy): Eukaryota > Metazoa > Arthropoda > Arachnida > Araneae > Salticidae > Maratus > Maratus speculifer. The sequence continues at coordinate 300,004,376 of OZ025293.1, forward strand.
TACGTGCGTACGTACATACATTCGTACATGGTTACATACACACACACAGAATCTGCGAGCACATTAGCTCTCAGGATTTGATAGTATGTGAGCTTATATCGCGTCAAATTTCACCGCCCTAAGATAAATTAGATTAAAACTAGAAAGTTGTCGCTGTGACGCTCTTTAGATTCAATAAAATCATGCCAAATTGAATTGGCCTAGGACAATCTAGATAGACCTAGGATAAATTAGTTCAAACAAATGAATAGCAGGTTAAACTAGTTTATCCTAATGACCGTTCGACCAAACTAGTTTGGCCTAGGAAAGTCTAGTTTATCCGATGAGCGTTTGGATAGACTAGTTTGCCTAGGAAAAACTAGTTTATCCGATGGGTGTTAGGATAGACTAGTTTGGCCTAGGAAAAGCTAGTTTATCCGATGGTCGTTAGGATAAACCTGGGCCTATCTAGTTTGGCCTAAAATCGAGTTTGGCCTGTAACAAATATATTCCTTAGATTGATTTTTAACAACACCAAAACCCATTTTTATAAGAAAAATATCAATATTGTATTCAAAAAAAGTTTTTTTTAATTATTAAAAGGGATACTTTCGTGTTAACATTGCAGACATTAATAATGCAAACATGACGTCATAGATAATCACAGAAATATTATTGCATTATAATATAACAAAGAACGTTGCACAACGAATAATAGTTTTGGAATATGTTAAAGTATCTTCAACTGATTGTAAGTGTCATTATTCCTAATCTATGAGTTATTTGAATTCTATAAAAAGTTTGCTAAATTACACTTTTACGTACCGTCGTGGCATAAAGAATTAGAGCAAACATTCTTCCTCTCTGTGTTTTTTATTATCAATTTCTTTTTTCTTGAAAGAAGGAACTAACTTTATTGGCATAAGTTGAATTATTGCTGAATTAAAAAAAGTTATCCGAACACTTGCCGACTTTTATACTAAACATCATACTGCGAAAATAAACTGCTAATTTTTGATAACGCTTACAATTAGTTTACCTTTTTACTAATTTTTATAATTGAGAATATCAGAGAAAACGCATTTATAAAGATTTGTGTTTAAACTATAGCTATAATTTTTTATATATAAGAACTTTAAATTACTATAAAAATATGCAATAGAAATGCTCATTTTATAAGTATTCTATTTTTTTCTTTATGAATAGAAAAGAAATTGTGTACAGTCGTGGACCTTTCCCCTACTAACTCCGCAACAAATTATTTCAGAAAAAAGTTGTCTTTCAAATGATGCATATAAAATTTATTTAGGGAGCTATCTACATATTTAAACAAACCCAAGCTTTTTTAAAATGTCAAACACATATTTATCGAAATATTTCAAATCTCCGGTTCAAACTACGCCTAGCCACAAAATTTCAAGTCATTAAAAAGATAAGTTTTTGAATTATAAATATTCGAAATGTAGTACTTCTGATGTTAAATTACAATTCCATATTTTTATTAATATCTCCTGAAATCATGCTGGTAATGTGCTAACTTTTTATGTAGCAATAATACTAAAATACCCAAACATAAATACATTTTATTTGCAATTTTATAATTTTATTATATGAATTTTGAATTATGAAATTAATGTTCGAAAAAATTATGAATTACAACCTACATTTTTTTGATGGATTTAAATTTATCAAGTCCAGCTTTATGGAAATCCAAAATTTAATTTTTTTCTTTTAAGTAGTTTTAAAATTATGCTTAAAAAATGGCAAACTGATGGTTTAAGGGGCTGTCTATGATAGAAGTAACTAGATATTTTGAAATTTCTCTTGTCATGCTGTAACCTAGCAGTCTTCAATGACTGAGTGGTGCCTAATATGCCTTGATCAAGAACGGGGCTCTCTCTGTCAAGTGTCGTGTACCGTACTTAAATTTGGATACATCCTCTAAAACATGGTCGCTTTAAAATAATTATTTTCTCGGAAATGAATCGTTCGAATTGCATGAAAATCTGATTTTAGGTTAATTGAAGAGTGTAGAGTTCATTTATCCTGTCAGAATTGGGTACCTCTAATGAAACAAACAAGCAAGGATAAAAAAAAAGTGAGGGTTCGTTTTAATATGTAGATGACCCCCAAGCAAATTTTGTGTACATCATTTAAAAGTAGGGTTTATTTCCAATCATAAATATTTATCATTTTTATTCGAGTGACCTAGCAAAAGTAACTTATGTCGTAGAATACATGTAAAATTAAAGAAAACGTATAGCAACATTTCCTAAAAATTACAGAAAAATGCACACACTTGTATCCTTTTTCCATTAACCATTTCAGGGGCAAGATAATTCGATTAGTAAAATGCAGAAATGAGTGATATATATCAGAATTCAAAAACAGATTTTTTTCTACGGATTTAATGAACGGAAAAATTTAATTTCAATATTATGGTGCCAATGTGACGTTTACGTACAAAACTTAGGTGGTCCAAAAATGAATTACCGCCCTTGAAAATTTTAACCGAATAAAACGAATGCGAGACATTCCAGAGACTTTAGAAAATAATTCGTATGTTATAAGTAGAATAAATATATACTTTTATTATCAAACGGAGTAAAGAAAGATTACAATATCATAATATAAATAAATATATTTTTAATTTAAAATAAAATAAATGTTCACTTTATGTAACATATGCTGTAATAAAATAACATGTGAGTACCAATAACAACGACGAGAATAAAAATCCAACAATTGGTTACCAAGCATCTTCTGCAACCACATATTATATATTTTTTGTTATTTTTTACTTATCGTCGCTACTGTCTCGCAGATTTATTTGCCAGGGCTTGCTTATGTTATAACTTTGTTGACAATATTGAGTAAAAATAGATTGAGTCTGGCGAGCATATAATATGAGCTCATAACCCACTTTCAGAGGTCAAACTTAGATTAAGATGGGATGGCAGGGAAAAATGCTTACACAACCGCAGATAAATTTCAAGTAGATTTTGTAGAAGACTCTTGTACTTGGCTAAGACTTGGGTGAAAAGTAAGCTATCATTCTGCAGATGTGGGAAAATAAAGCAAAATTTAATCAGTCGTTTGGAAATTTTTATAGGTTCAAACAGATGCTAAGAAATATGAACTCTTTATTGTATTTACAAATTATTTTATTACAAACAATTTTATTATATTAAGGTGTTATATTTTCATGAACTTGTGCTACGAATAAGTAATTCAGTTTCTTGATCGCCAAAAATCGAGAAAATGAAAGTATTTAATAGATTTTGAGGGTACATTTAAAAAAGTACATACGCTTCAATTACACCATTGAATAAATATTTGTGGAATTACTAAAGTTATCCTTTGTATTTCATAAAAGTAACAAAAATGTAAAGGGAATTTATTTGCAATTAAGAATGCCTATGAGAGAGTATTTCTTTACGTTATCAAACCTTTTTTTTCTTTAAACTCATTTTATGGTCCGAAATCGTAAAATTTTCTCTTTTAGGAGTCATAAACCATTTTATATCTTTAAAAGACTTTTTCGAGACTTTTACATGAAGATAATATGTTCTTCCTCTTATCATTAATCTCTTCTTTCCATAAAAGAAAAAAAATTTGATTTCCAAGTTTTTATTTGCTGTGTAAAAATAAAATAACTAGAGGTCATTTTATTATTGTAAAGATAAATTCCTATATATTTTGGAAATTGTAAATTAACGTTTATTCTATTTTTTAATTATTTTTTACTGTTTTTACGTTTTAACTCTTTCGAGACGGTATCGCTTACACAAATTTTATTTTGATGACGCTGATTTTTTAAAACGTCTCTCTTTACTTGGGAAATATCAAACATGCTGTAATTAAATAAACAGTCAAATTTGAGTACTACTCGCGCTCAGAGTGTTCCGTACAATAAATATATGAGTTACCAACTGCATTATATTATTCAAAAACCTTCGCTACAAGAATAATAAGACTTGGTAAAAAAGTATACAACGTAAGGTTGGGTATAGCTGTATATGTTAGAAAAGTAAAAAGTATAATAAAATATCAAAGTGATATGAAGCCTAAGTAATATCAGAGATTGTTATTCTGTATAACCCATTTTTTAATCTTATTTTAATCTCTTTTCTGTTGTTTTTATATTTTTATATGGACTTAATTCGTTACTGACAATTAAAAAACATGCATATTAAACTTCATTTAGCATTTCATAAAACTAAATTCTACGTAATAATAATCTTTTGTTTTTAGAATGTAGCTAAAATAAAACCCTTGTTTCAAGCTTAAAGTTGGCATTGTGCTAAGTGCGCTTAGGAAGTATGTCGTAAATTTGCAACACCGTCATGGTCCCTACCACGTTTTTCCAGATTGGTTTTAACACTAGGCAGGCCGAAAATTTAGGAAAGCTTTATAAAAATATTACACAGCAGAATTTTGATTTAAAATATTTTTTTTCTTTATTTAACTTTTTTCTTCTTAGTATATTTTAAACATTTTTATAATAAAATTTCTGGTTTGAATCGAAATATATTCATATGATAGCAGTCAAAATGACCGTTCGCAGCCATTCTAAAGTTAATTGACTTTTAAATACGGGAGAGGTGTTTGAGAGATCCACTCAACGTAAACTATTCATGAATCCCATAGTATTTATCTGACTAACCCATTAACATCCAGTGGCATATTTTTAGATCACCAGACTTAGAGGCAAGAAAGCGTTTTTCATCCCTGTAAATATGAAGATAAATGCATACTCTCTTTCACAAGACAAATTCTCTGATAAAAGAACATAAAAATATTCTTCTTTTAAAAATGGTGGGAAAACTAAAATTTACATTTTAACGAGAAATAAAATTTGGGCGTTAATGAGTTGATTCTAGTTAGTTTAGTCTGCTTTTAATAATTTGACCTTTATTGCTTTTGTACTGCAACCGGGAATTGCATTACCAAGGTTCGCACACTTCTTGGAATTTCCGAGGACTCTAGCACCACTATTACAAATAAGAAAATTTACATTTAATTTTTATATCAAAACATTCATAAGCCCCGCCTTCATTCACAGATTTTACGATACTTTTCTGCAGTGAAACACTTCGAAAATATTCTTAAAATTTAGTGGAAAAATGTGCAAACCCTGGCATTACACAAATATTTAATTAAATGTTGTTATTCAGGCTTTAAAAGCCGATGGTGTATGAAGTATGCCTCCCCTATCATTAAGTATGTTCAAACTGTCCGCATCTTTAAGGGTTAACACTAGAACCGCGGGAAATTTTACCCAAGTTTTATAAAAATAGTTTATATCAGAATTTTTATTTAAGTCTATTTAACTTATTTATTTTAAATAATTTTTGTGCATCTTATATCTATATTATTTTAAGAAGATTTATCTGGTTTGAATCGACATCTTTTCACTGAGTACGGGTCAAAATGACCCGTCTCCGCGGTTCTAGTGTTAATATCTCGTCTGAGTTCCGGCGATTGTTTTCCAAAATCATTATCAACAATGGTTTTACAATTCTGATACGACAGGTATCTCCGGCACTCCTCTATCCTTTACTGAAAGCCAGTAAATCAAAATTTGTATGCAACGGAAAAAGGATCTTTTCTCAAAAACTATGTGCACTCTAAACTCTCTCTAAACTTAGACAAATATTTAATTAAAAGCTGTTATCCAGGCTTTAAAAGCCGATGGTTTATAAAGTACGCCTCCCTCATCATTAACTATGTTCAAACTGTCAGCATCTTTAAGGGTTAATATCTTGCCTCAGTTCCGGCGATTGTTTTCCAAAATCATTATCAACAATGGTTTTACAATTCTGTTACGACAGGTATCTCCGGGGGGGGGGAGGGGGATATATTTTTGTCCTTTATTTTTGAAGATTATTTCTGAAATTATAATACCTAAAATTAAAAGAAATGTGTTTTTGACTTCATAGTTACAAAAGCTTTCAAACGATACCGCACACGGTATACAAAGAAATGATTTTTTTTTCAAGTAACGTCATTAGCCCCTCTATATTTTCCCTAAATATATTTAGTGAGTGTTTGAAAATCTGTAAATTATGTGGGTCAATACTTTTTATTACTTCTCCCAATTTGAACTTCCAGGTTCCATAGTTTACGATAAAAATAGCTGTGAAAGACAGGCAGACGAACACAGGATGATCTTATAATTGTTCTTTTTCTTCACTTTTTAAGTACGAAACATTAAAAAAAGACAAACATTACATTCATTTATTAATGGTGCCAAAATCATATTCCACGTGCACGTTTTGACGATGCATAAATGCCACACTTGTCCCGAAAGAGTTACTAAATTATTAAGGGCAGTTTTAAATTTTAATTTAGACTATATAAGGATTAGATTTTTATTTTCTCTACCAAATTATTCCAATCAAACGACATATAAAGGTACCAGTAAACAAAAATTTTCATTTGCAAATTGACATTTTTTTTGTTTGAAGCAGCCTTTCTGAAGCTGAAACTTGCTATAAGAATTATGTTTTTGTATAGTAATTTATTTTACGATGTCCCTTTTTGGATTCCATCCAAATGTTCATTCATAATGTTCTTAATATTCTTAACGTTCTTAATGTTCTTAATCTTAATGTTCTTAACCCATTCGTGCCCACGACCTTTTGCGCAAATTTTATTCGGTTAGCACCACTATTTTTAAAAGAATTTAGTTAAGTTGATTAATTACGAAAATGTTTCAATTAAATAAAATAAAGCTTGTTGTTCTTTTTTACCGGTGTCAAAAACAGTGCTACATGCACCTTTTGAAACGTCCCTAAAAGGGACGCTAGGCACTAATGGGTTAATCATTCATAATGTTCTTAAATTTTCTACGTTTACTAACCGGTTCTAAATATTTTACTTTGCTTTTACTCTTAGAATATATTGCTTTTTTTATGACGACACTAACTGATTCTTCCGGTGTACCGGAGCCAAGATGAAAACTTCAAATAACTTAAATTTATGTTGAATAATTTTTTGTTTTCAGAAGAAAATCCTTCCAAACGAACTCAATTCCGACGAACAACGAACTACTAAACCTTTTCGCCCTGCAGCGATCTCGTCGTGCTAAGATTCGGTTGTTCAAAGATAACATGATATGCTCAATAGTATAAATTTACATCTAAATTTTAACATGAGACCGAAAACTTAACTTATTTAACACTAGAACCACCATTAGGGGGTCAAAATGACCCCTGCCAGATTGATAATACTCGATTCGAACCAGAATTTTCTTCATAATATATGTTAAATGTATGCATCAGAAAAATAGACTAATTAAATAAGTTAAATAGTTTAAAATTTAAATTCTGGTGAGAAACACTTTTTTATAAAAATTGAGTAAAATACCCGGCGGTTCTAGTGTTAATTATTTTCTTCAAGCATCAAAAATCACTGAAAATTGAATTTTTCACGTTTTTTAATGAGCTTGCGCGATCGGAAAATATTCTCTAAACGCAATTTATTTTTTTATTATTATTAAACAGTATAATATGCAAATATTTTCCACTATAGTGATAAAATATATGTATATGTAATATTTTTTAAAAAATTCTGAAAAAATCGGAAATTAAATTTTTTTTTAATTTTTAGGTGGTTTGCGCGATTGGAAGATAAAGTCCGATTTGAAATATTTTTTTTAGTTTTTCTTGTATTTACCAATCGCAACTTTTCCGCACTATAGCGATTCGGAAATAAAAACTTTTGTTTTTCCGCACCACCCTACTGGTTACGCTTCTAGGGTGGTTGTCCAAAACCAGTAATATTGTAAGGTTTTCTTCTCCTTCATTTATAGCAGAAAATGTTTTGGTTAGACAAAACGAACAGAACTTAAAAAAATTACCGGTGTTTACAGCACTTGGGCACCCAATCTGGTAACGCCACTGAAAAATAAAGGAGTATTGTTACTTTTAGTTTGGGCTCATGAAATACCAAATAATGTTTAGATATAATCTAGTTTTAGTGTGAGCTAGTGATGGGCAATTCTCGAAAATTTCCTATTCGATAAAAATCGTAATCGTAAGAAAGCACATTCGATAAAGTCATCGATTAATTTCGAGAATCTACAATCGAGATGTTTTACAATCGATTATTAAAATCTTTGTTATTACATCTTTAAAAAGCATAATTTAGTAAATATATGGTAACTGAAAACAAATGAATTTAAAAAACAGCAACAAACCAAAAGGATGTTATAATAGAGCCGCAATAGTAGAAAAGTCATGTAACGGCGTTCCTTGGTTGCAAAAAGTTGAGTCGCGAGTAGCAAAATGGCCAGAGAAAAAATAATCAAAAGCACTCCTTGTGTAAAGAACATGAACTAAAATGATATTAAAAGATATCAAAACCTTTTATTGATTTTTGTACATCATTTGAGATACGATCTACAATTCCCCCATTATTAGAAGACTCTCTATTGACATACATTAAACGGACCACCCGGGGGAAAAGTAGTGCAGGAGCAATGAAAATGCATAATATGAGTAAATGGTCATTAGGCTTTCCAACAATACATCGCATGGTGGGTGTCGGTTAAATTTATTAAAGAGCTTTCCGCGGGGGCAAAGTGATGGGGGGATGAGCGCGGGAGGTATATAAAATAAAATGGTATTTACAGAGCTTTCTAATGATATATCGCGAAAGAGGAGTCAACAAAAGATATAAAAACACTCCCCTTACAGTTCCAACTATTGCAACACCCGGAATACAGCCTGTCCTCACTGTTTGTGAATTTTCATACATTATAAATAATATATTAGAAGTCCCCATAAAAAAAATCAGATCTGAATTCACAAAAACGAAATGATTTCAAAAAAGTTTGCAAAGCGCTTCTGTAAGGAGTCCAAATTGAGGAAAGGCGAAGAAAGATTCATAATATGAAAGAGTGGTTTGAAAACTTTCCGATGATACGTCATATGACGGGTCCATAAAAAGCTTGAAATTTACTCTTCACTGCTCCACTATTTTTTTCTTCCCTGAATACAGCCGGAAATTACACAGTCTCGCTTTAAAATGTTTATATTTGATAAAATATTTTTACTAAAGGGGTCCATCAAAAAATCACATTTAAAATGAAATTTAATTTCAAAATAGCTACGATTTAAAAAATGTACCCCTCATCGCTCCCCTCCTTCCTGCGGAAATTCAACCCCAGAAAGAGAAACGTTCATAATATGAAAGAGTGGTTCGAAAAACATTCCAATAATCAATCACATGAAGGGTCCAAAAAATGTTTGGAATTTACTCCTCACCCGCAGGTTTACTTTTTCTTAACAGAATACACCCGGAAATCACGCATCCCCCACTTTAAAATGTTTATAATTAGCAATTTTTAATAGAAGGTTGCATCAAGAAACCACTTCTAAAATGATAGTTATTCTCGAAATAGCTACGAATAAAAAAATTCACTCCCTGTCTCTCCCCCGTCCTGAAATTAAACTGCAAGAAGAGAAAGGTCTATAATATGAAAGAGAATTCTGAAAACTTTCCTATGACATATCACGTGACGGGTCCAAAAAAAGTTTGAAATTTACTCCTCATCCGTGGCCGTAATGTTACTTTTTCTTCCCAGAATGCACCCGGAAATCACGCAGTCCCCATTTTAAACTTTTGTATTTATGAAATAATATTTACCGGAGCGCACCTCTGAAAACCACATCTAAAATGATATTCATTGTCAAAATAGCTAAGATTAAAAAAAAAAAAACTCTTATCGCTTTTCCTCCCTCTCCTGAAATTCAACTCCAGGAGGAGAAATATTCGTAAAATGAAAGAGAGGTGCGAAAAAATTCCGATGATATATATATATATATATATATATAACATGACGGGTCCAAAAAAGAGGTTGAAATTTACATGTCACCTCTGGGTTCACTCATTTTTCCCAGAATACACCTAAAAATGAAGCAGCCCCCACTTTAAAATCTTTATATTTAATAAGTTATATTTACCGAAGAGTTCCATAAAAAAAAACTCCACATCTAAAATGATATTTATTGTTGAAATAGCTACGATTTAAAAAATTCACCCTCTTATCGCTTTCTCTCCCCCACCTTCTGAAATTCAACTCCAGGAGGAGAACGATTCGTAAAATGAAAGGGAGGTGCCAAAACATTCCGATGATGCATATATAACATGACGGATTAAAAAAAAAGGTTTGAAATTTACATGCCACCCGTGGGTTCACTCATTTTTCCCAAATACACCTAAAAATGATGCAGTTCCCACTTTAAAATCTTTATATTTAATAAAAAAAACTTACTGGAGGGTTCCATAAAAAATCCACACCAAAAATAACATTTATTGTCGAAATAGCTACGATTTAAAGAATTCACCCCCTCATCGCTCCCCCTCCCCGCCTCCCATCCCTTAAAATTCAACTCCAAAAGTAGAAAGATTCATAATATGAAAGAATGGTTAAAAGAGCTTTCGCATATGCCTCTCATTTCAGAAAATCTCATTCCGATAAATTCAGACATTTCGAGAAACTCTTTCTTCGCGATGAAAATTTACTCCGATGAAATAGGTTTATCGAAGGATAGCAATGAAATTTAACCTTGATAAAAGCGGCATTTCGAGAAGCTTGTGGTTTTCTGATGAATGCCTTTTTCGATAAGGATGATTTTCGTTCTCACTGATAATAGAGATGAGGAGGTTTATCGAGGAGAGTTTTGTCGACGAAGCTTTGTGAAATGACAGTTTTATCGAGAAACGAGGTACAGAAAGAAGCATGAGAATATGACAATAATTTGTGAAATGAAGACCTAATTTTCAAAGTTTCTCGTATTTTAATCTTACCATGCTGTCACGTATTTAGAACCCCCCAATAAATATTATTTATTAAAAAGAAAAATTTCAAAGGGGGGGCTGGAGAGAGGACGAACATATGTTTAAAACTGTAGCGATTTCTACAATACCTATCAATTTAAGTATGGTTTTTCATCGAATCATTCGGAAAACATTATTTATCAAATGTAAAAAAATTAAAATGTCTGCTGCAGGAAATTGAGGGCGAAAGGGTGGACTGACGGGGGGCGGGGGAGGGGAACAATTTTCACTTTTTTAAACCCGTCATATTGTATATCATCTTGAAGATCTCGGATCACTCTTTCATATTATTATGCTTTCTTACCTCCCCTCTTCCGAATTTGGTTCCCACGGCGGGGGTGGGGGGGTAAAGGGGGCAGTTTTCGAACCTTTTTGCCATTTCATCATTTTAGATCGAGTTTTTGAATTGAAAACGTTCTTAGGCGCATTGGAAATTTTTTTGAGATGGGAAAAAACCATTGAACTAGTCACATTGTTACCGTAACCTAGGCACATTGTTTTAAAGTTCCCTCTTTGACGGCCTCTTCCAAAGGTGAGGAGCTTGACCCCCCCCCCCCTCCAACATACACTTTAAAATATCGCTCATTTTTTTTCTCTACCAATTTTAACTTAAAAGTTTAAGCTATGTGACACAACCAAGGCTATTGCTCCCCCCCCCCCCTGTTGGTTATTCACCAATATAATTTTGCTCATTCCTTCACTTAATTTCAATTTTTAAAAGGCTATAACTTTGCTTCTATGAGAGTTACAGTGGGGAGAAAAATTATAGCATAACTAACTTTTCTTCGCCGCTCTTTTTGCAGTTTTTTTTTTGGGGGGGGGGAGAGGACAGGGGGGCCATTTTCCATTTTTTGATGTAATATGTTTATTGAAAGCTTATGCTTCATACGTTACCAATTTAGCATAAAAAAGTTTCTCCCGTCATTCTGGGTCACGTTACGAATCCATAATAGGTTCAAATTTAAATTTCTCAAACTTCTTCGAAGTTTTCGCTAAATCGGCATCCGAAAAACATCGTGCCAATGTGGTGCGTGTATGACATCTGTATCATATAAATGTTGTTCACCACTGTTGGGACTCTGGCCTCCTCTCGCGGGTAGGCGTTTATTTACCGCGGTTACTTGGTCCTTGTATTTCCTGCACGATAAAATATTTCCTGACGATATACACTTAATTGTTCAAGTTTTCACTTCTGTCGGCACTCCCAAAATGTTTATAATATATGATATATAATAAATGTTTATAATATTTATAATATATATGGAATTTAGAAAAGCAGGAAGTTGTTGTTTGGCATTTGACCACTTACTGATCTTATGCACCCGATCTTATATATTCCCCCCCCACCTCGTTACCTTCAGGGGGTGTTGGGGGCAGTTTTCAAAATTTAACGTTCGATTCGAGATTACGTTCGGTTGTTCGTTCAATTCAATTTTTTTTTTTTAGTTTACAAGATTTTGCTGTGCGTGCACACCGCGTTTGGTATATGATGCCATATACAATAGGGTGGATCGAAAATTTTTTTTTCACAGTGTCAAAACCTATCTATGCGGAAAAGATGTTCTCTTGGATGGATATTAAGGGAAAAATAAAAAAAAATTAATTTTAAATTTTACTACTGCCACAATGAGGTTGAATTTCGAAAAAAAAATGAAAAAAGACCTAATTTTGGCTAGATGATTTTTGATTCAAAATAATAATTAAAAAAATTATCCAAAATCTACCTATGCGTAAAAAATGTTATATTATATGCTGAGTATGAGAAAAATAATTAAAAAAATTAATTTCAAAATTTAAATCTGCTGCAGTGTGGCTCAAATTTATGTATTTGAACGTTTTTACGGTAAAAAATCTTTTTTTTTTTTTTTTTTTTTTTTTTTTTTTTTTTTTTGTAAAATAAAATATGAATTTTAGAATTTTTAATATTTATTGCAATGAGGGGATATTTAATTGATTACAAGATAAAAACTTTAGTTTCTCATTTAACAGCTTCATTAGTATTAAATCAAGAAAAATCGTCAACATTGCAATTGGTGATAATGACGTTCGATATTGAAAATCGACATGAGATTTTGTAATTCAATTCGATTTTTATAAAACCGTCTCTTATGTATGGTCCATACACAGCAGAAATACTTCCGTGACTATTTTGATTATTAGTTTTGTAGAATGAGCGTTGCGTGAATAGATATTATTGATAGTAGATGTTATTGCCACTGGAATGATTGCTGGATTTACCTATTGCTTCTGAATTCATGTCGTTACTAAATCCGTCAGTTAGTGGAGGTTCGACACATTTTCCTATTTAATTAAATCTGTGTAATCCGTCGCAAAAGGTCAAAAAGCTGGTAAATGGAAAATATAGATATTTTTTAATCTAATGATTAGGATTACAGCAGACCGTTTGATTTTACTCGTGCGCTTTTAGAATTCATATACTCACATAAATGAAAATACAAAAAGCTTCTAACATGCTGCGAATAATCTGTCTATTTCACCAGTGAAACATTTGTTCCCAGCCGCGGTTACATCCACGCTGGAAAAAGATGACATAGTGGAACCTCATTGGTGTGTAACTAACACAAAAACCATTGTAGTGGACGCTTGAAGATCAGTTCCATATTTCGAATAACACATCCTTTAACATCTATGTTAACAGATATTCCGTCACCACCGATCGCAACTTTGTTACATGTATATTATTGTTAACACATGACAAAATATGTACGTCGTGTTTTCAAATTGTTTGGTGATCTTCCAGAATTTACATATATGTGGCCGATGTATTCGAAACCAAGTTCTTTTTTCAAGCTCAAGTCTGCTTCTATTATGGTTTTTCTTCTGTTTTTTTCTAGTGATGTAGTCTGTCTTTACACTCATCAAAGTTTAAAGAAAATGGCCATGATCATAATCTTTTACAAAATTCTAAAGAGAATGGCTAAAACGATGGAGTGGTCTTTGGTTTGTTTTGCCATGCCAATTTTTTTCTGTCAATAGCATTCTATTCATAGTTTTGTGAGATAATGCCCACAGCTTGAAATGAACCAGACACGATGGCAGTACCTGCTTGGCCGTAAGTGCCCAAACTGTCCAATATTCTGGCTGATGCCAATCTTCGTCACTACAGGTGATGTGACACCTCTAGCTCGGCAGCATTTTGGCTTTTCAGTGATAGCTGATGATGCAGAAAAGTGAGTTTGCTCTCAATACGACGGTTTAGTTTTCACTCAATATTCATATTCATATTCAAATCTATTGAACTGAAAAAATAGGCAGTATTTTCGAAAATGGTCCAAAAGACTGTAATAGCTTTCAATATCTTATTTTGTTTTACAAGAATTAAGAAGAGCGCAATATTTGTCGTTAAACAGTTTAATTTTTCTTAAAATGCTGCTGTGGTAAATTATTGAGATTGAATCTCATTTACAGGTCACTTGTAACTTATTAGCAACTCTTTCTCACTGGCAGGAAATAAATAAATGTTGACCGATTCCTTTCTTCGGTTATTTTTTAAGTACCAATATATAAACTTTTTGTAATAGGGAGCATATTTACTGCCATATCAAAGCCAGTCCCAAATAGGGTGTAATTCATCTCTCTCTCTCTCTCTCTCTATTTTTGTTTTTTTAACAACGCCATGGTACAGTAATATTCAAGGTACACTAAGCTACACAATACAAAAGCAGACAAATCCTAACTGAAAAAACTGGAACTGCCAGTTTTTCGAAACTTTAAATCACATGCAGCAGTATTAAATATCGAAATTAGTTTATTTATTTATTTATTTATTATTTAATATCCATGCAATATAATATTTCTTACGGAAAAGTAGGCTTTGATTGATATTAAAATGATTATTTTGCGTCAAAAATAAATTTAACTAAAATTACATCTTTTTCAATATTTTATCGAATTTTCAACTTTTTTGGGGCAGTATTAAATTTCGAATTTATTACTTATTATTGTTTTTTACTTAACCTGCATGTGATATAACATCTTTTCCGCATTGTTGGTTTTTAAAAATTATTAAAATAATTAGTTTTTGACAAAAATAACCTAACAAAAATTCGGTCTTTTTTCAATTTTTTTCGAAAATTCAACCCTTTTGTGGCAGTATTAAATTTTAAAATTAATTTTTTTAATTATTTTTCCCTTAATCTCCGTACAACAGAACATCTTTTCCGCATAGGTAGATTATGATGAATGGTAATTTTTTTTTCGCCATAGACAATCGATCCACCCTAATATACAATGAGACCCCGTTCGAGATTTCATATTAGAAGATTGCGTATAAATTAGATACACCAATGAAAGGAGGGGCTCACTAGCGAGTGAATCCGTCGTGTCTTTATTAACGCCGACTCTAACGACGACTCTTGATAAAATTGAAACCTGTATGGTATAAAAGCAATTGTAAACTGGAGTCATCGGGAAAAATTTTACACAATCGAAAGTTATCGAGATGTTCATACAATCGCGAAAATCGAGAGAAAATTCTTGTTATTACCCATCACTAGTGTGAGCGTGGAATAAAATGTTATGATGCACTCAAAATGATATAGTTTTAACCTTTTAAAGAAATTGTTAAGCGAAACACCAATTAGGGTGTAAAGTTTTTAAACGATATCTGACATAGTCCGCCATTTTGAAACCCGTCTATAGCGGTATTCCCGGGTTCTGATTTTGTGTATGTTTCGATAGGTTTCTTAGAAATTGTTACTGGCTGCAGTGTTGCCCGAGTTGAAGCTGTGTTTGTTCTAATTTTCTTGGACTTTTTATTCGAAATCTACATCTTTTTTGCGTCTTTGTAAATGAAAAGTATATGCTGCACATTTCGTGATCATTGCAGTGCTTTATAAATTCATATCAGTTTCATTATGGTTGATCATCATTAACCCTGAGTTAGGCGCAAGAATAGGTAACTTGTTAAACATTTAGTCGCGTGGAGGACTATGTCACCTATTTTCAATATGAAGTTTTGTTCTTTAAAAAAAAAAAAAATAGTGATAAAGCAACATTCTAAAACCAGGGTTTTTACGGGTACCTTATTTTCTAGGTGACATACCGGTAATTTTTTTTATAGAAAAATAAATCAACTTCAAACACGCAAAATTTCGTCTTATTTAATCAGAGATTTTCTATAAGAAAATACTAACACCGAAGAATTTCCTGGTCATGAAATTCCAGGACCCATACTAAGCCTAAAAGCAACAAAATACACATTGAGATTTTATTTTTAAAAATTAAAAGTTATTACGAACTATACAATTGTGAAGGAAAGGAAAGTTATCTAACAAAAGGAATTAAGAATTCAAAAATTTTAATTTTTTCAAATGTCATCGGTGACAAATGTCATCTGCGCGCCTGGCGTAGGGTTAAAACACAACGCAAACAAATTCTCAAACGCGATCATAGTATAATGAAATTATTTTGCGTGACCTTGCAAACGGGCAATAAATGCTACATATCTTTATTTTGACTACCGAAAATTCTATAGTAAACTTTAATAACATATGAAAATTATAAGGCAATTATTCTATACTTTTTAGAAAGCACATGGAAACCTACCTGAGTGATTCATATCCATTTTATTATGTTTGAAATATCGTAACATGTATACAATGTACCTTAAACGATTTTTTCCTGTTGATTCTAATATAACGGAATTTTTTTGAAAGAATAATATAAACGAATTATGGAACACATAAACGAATTGGCATTGTTACACTCTACATTTTCAATACTGAGCGTTCTTTAGTAAAGCTCAATAAAATTCCGTAACACTCTAAGTATATAAATGAGAGCTACAACACGGCTAGACTGCCAGACAGACAAAGGAAATTCATAAATCTTTCAGCTTCGTTGGAAAGTGTTATTAACGATGATTTAAAGTATGGAGATGAAGTTACAATGGGTCAGACTCAATAAGTCATTGAAAAAATATATGTCTAAAAAATAAGAAATTGTAATCATTAAGAAGATAAAATCTTTCACAAAGTATTTGAAATTGTTTTTGTTTATGTAGAAAATATATGTATAAAACAATAGGAGATTATAATCATTTAGAAGATAAAAGCTTTCAGTAAGTATTTGAAATTGTTTTTGTTTATCTCTGTCTAGGACTGTCGACTTTATAGAAGTTTTCATACGCAGTTCAACACAAATTAATCTCAAAATAGTATTTATTATTATGATTACTCATTTTTATTGAAGTATTCTGAATATAAGTGATATACTTATGTATTATTTGCATTAAATGCAGAAAAGGAAAAGTATGTTTATCTAAGAATTCAATTTTCTGAAAGCAGTGGTTTTAAAAATACATTTTAAAGGAAAATATTTCCCACGACAGCTTTTGTCAAAAGATTTTTTATGGAATATATGCAAAGATTTTAGCCGGCTGCTATCGTATTTCTATCAAAATGTGTATTGATCCTAAGTGAAACATGAAAAATTCTTTCAGAAATTTGAAAAAAAAAAATAGTTTTTTTCACAGATGCCACCAGTAAAGTAGCCAGGCCGGATTTTGTTTAAGAAATAGAGGGAAGTGTTGAAAGAGCAGGAGCTCCCTTAAATAAATGTAGGGATATGAATGTAGACAGTATACTCATGACTAGATAAAAACATTCATTTCCTATATCTGCAGCTACCAAAGACCATCTTCTCCATAGTTGCTTACCTATACGACAGATGCAAAAATAAATATAAGTAGTATTTTATACCTTTCATTGTAATCTCAATGTAACCGGGTATGAATAATCGAAAATATCTCTAGAAAAACGCTTAGAAGCATCTTTTTTTATGCCTGTAATTAATTCAATCGACAAATAATTTTTTATGATTATAGCTACATATAATCATATACTTCTATTTTTATTTTTCGGCAAAAGTAGAGGTATACGAATAGAAATATAGGTAGAAAAAATAATCTGAAACTTTTTGCAACAGATAGTGTAAATATTAAATCATTTATTTGGATGTAAATGTTGAAAAAATATAAGAAAGTCACTTGTGTGTATCTGTTCATTTTGCGATGCTATTGAATAAATTAAATTGACTCAAAATATTTCAGAAAACTGATATCCATGCAACATGTTTATAAATCAGAAAATTCAAGCTAGGAAAAAATTAGCACGCAATTTTTTGCATTAAATAAAGTAAATGCTAAATTCCATGTTTGCTTTTATTTATATCTTTGAACATCGTAAATCGAATAAAATAACTGGTACTATAACTGAAAGAAGCATAATTAAACAATGTAAGTTTCAAGAGTTATAATTTAGATCTTTTTTAAACTTTTTTTTATCATTTCATTATCACATCTTCCTTATGCGTACTTATGTGCATCTACACAAGTCAAAATGTTGAGTCAGTAGACAAAGTAATTAAATATATTTTAGATCTGTTGGATTTAGAATTTATACTTTTTTATTCATTCGAACAACAGATTCAGTATTCAATGAACAATTTTCAAAATTTATGTTAAATGGTCATTCAGAAAAAGCATGACTTTTTCAGTGTGCGGAAGTTAATTTTTATAGATTTTTTTAAGCGTTTTATACAAGTTTAAGCACAATATAAAATTTTATTATTGGCTCAAAATTACTTTCCTTTTCACACGACCTACAAATTACAGTTTAAAAAAGACATTTAACAGATTTATGCTTTAAAATTCATCTGAAATAATAGAATTTATCAAAAGAGCAAAAATGAGTTTGTCAGACGTTTAACACAGCAATTCTTTAGTCTTTAGTAGAACAAAAAAATAAATAATAATACCTGATAATTGCTCCATTCTGCTGAATTCCCATCGATAACATGAGATTCTGTATTGTTTCAGATTTTAAATCACGCGTTTTTAGTAGCATCTTCCAATTCTTTAACTGATGAGTATTGTTCTCTATTTAATTAAGTTGCATGAGTGAGAATACCACACATATTTTCTACAGTCTTTAAATCGAAGCTAATTGCCGACCTCTTCAAAACACATACTTCTTTTGATTTAAGCCGCGTTGAAGTTGAGTTTGAGGTATGGATCGAAGCATTATTATGTTGAAATAATCATTTTCTACCCCCAAAACCACGGAAGTCGGGAACAAATGATTTACAAGTGTCTCTTGATAGTTTTCAGAGTTTTCATGACCACTGATGAAAGTTAGAGATGTCTGATCATTGAAAGAAAAAGCTTTCTCCATACCGCTACACAACCTTCACCATGTTCTCGGCTAAATATATTCGTAGGTTCTTTGGTAAGATTATGCCAATAGCACTTAAACCCACTAGGATCATCGAAGTTGTATTTTTAAAAATCAATGAATTTGTATTAAGTCCCTTATCACGTAATGGCCCATTCTAATTTAGCTTCTTCATGGTATCGCTTCAGACATGGTTACCAAATCATTTTACACTTTTTGATGTATTTCGATTCTAAAACGCCTCCATGAATAGTTTTTTTTCGATATCTGTCCTCCAACTGTATGTTTTATTTTCGAAACAAAGTAATTACCAGTTGAAGTCAAGTTCCTGATGTGGCGGTCTTCGAGCAAAGTAGTCACTCGTGGCCTTTCTGAACAGAATTTTCCTTTGAAATCTTTACCACGAGCCGAAACTTGAACAATAACTCGTTTTAATATTTCTAATGCACTTGCAATTTCAGAATTAGAAATGTTTTGCATTCATATTTCAGATATTTATCATTTCCTCTTCTGAAAATACTTTCAACTTAAGTATTTTGTAGTAACTCAAATGCAACAACTGGCTGCTTTTTCAACACCCAGAAATCATTTGCGTGTACAATTGTTTACATGATTTCGTAAAATTCCATAAAATCGATTTTAAGGTTAAACTTTTGACACGATTATTTTAGTTCTTTTCTTAAACTACATGGTTCGAAATAAAATTTAAAATATAATTTTCTTGAATATGGTGTTAAACTGCTATTATTAACATATACAATACATATATTGAAAAAAAAAGTAAATATTAAAGTTTTATTTTAAAATTGTTATTGTGATTAAACTATTGGCGCGCACTGTAGCAGTTTAACATAACTTAACACATTAAAAAAATATACTTAAAGATTGATGATTTATCGATTTTTATTTGTCTTCGTTAATGAATAGAGATATACTTTGTTACATGTTTCAACTTCTTTCAGAAATTTTAACTTGATTTTTAAATGTGATAAATATATTATTCATTAAATAAATAAATTTTTTCTCTGAAATTTTTTTTATGTGTAAAGTAAGCTTAAAAAATTATCAATGAGTTGGAAAAAAATATCAATAAAAATTACATTTTTAATTATTTTTCCAAGAACTTTTTATATCTTTACTGTACAATTTTGTATAATAATTCCCCAAATATCGAGAATTAATCACCTAAGAAAATATTTCGAGACGTTTAGCACTCATTTTTAATTTCAACTGTTAACAGTGAATGTGTATATTGGAGGTGGGCATGGTCTTATTTTATATTTTAGACTAGGAACAGGCTGGGACTCAGGCATATTTTTTCTGCAAAATTGGGACAGGCCAGTCATCGTTTTATTCCTCCTGGTCCATGTCAGGCTGTCCAATATTTTGAAAAGCTAATAATGATAATATAAATTTCTTAATACAATTATTAGAAATGTATTTTGGTTTGATAAACTGGAGAGAAATATTTTTAAAAATCGACCTTTTTCTTCTTACAGAACTTTAAAATATTATACTTAAACATCATTTTCAATTCAATTTTCACTGCATTTTGATTTAATTAAAATTGTCTAAGTGTTCATTAATGTCATTATTCCGTACTAGAAGACAGCCCGTCAAAATGACGTGTTTCTATTTTTGAAAGGATGATAAAACATTACAACAACTTTGGTCAATCATAGCCACTTTAGGCTTAAACAATTTTGAAAAATACAAAAATTGAACACAAGAAAAAAATCTTTAAAAAAAATCAATAGAAATCTGCATTTAAAACTATAACAAAACTATCTGGTGGATAGGGAGAGATTGTAATGAACAAATGGTAAATGCATAATTTTTAAAAGAATAAAGTAAGGTAAAATATCAATTATAAAAGAATACATTGTGAAACTACAGCCAAAAAATATTTTAAAATACTGAGAGAAAATAATAAAAACATCCAAAATGTATAAAAATTTTTCCCATTTTGGCCATTTCCAGACGACTATGAGAGGGTAGCTAAATTATTAATTGAATGGGTAAAATAATGGGATAGAATATGCCGCTAATGAATTTCACTCGCAAAATTACAGTAATTATATCCCAAAAAACATGCAAATTAACATGCTTTTATAATGCAAAACATGTACTAATAATGCTATTTTAAAACATTTGTGAATTATCTATTTTATACCATTAGCTAATACTTAAAAAAAAATACTTTATAAGATCGGAAACAAATGTCAACAATAAAGAGTAAACAATCGTGATTCGTTATGTGACAATAAAGTCATTAACGGCTGTAATAAATAAATAAATAAATAAATAAAGCAACACGAATATAAAAATTCTAACAATATTGTATTTAAAACGCACCTTCGCTTTTCTTAAATAAAAAGTTTTAATTAAACACTGTTAAAAATTTGACTGTTTTGCCGCATCGTCATTACACAGCTTTTATAGGAAATGATTCCTTTACCGTATTACAGTGTAAAAATTTGACCCATTTGTTGCAGCGTCACTCCACAGCTTTTATAGAATATCTCTTTTATGACCAATGAGAATGCTTTATATCACATTAAAAGTAACCGTTTTATATAAAAGCAGTGGAGTGATGTTGCAGCAAATGGGTCAAATTTTTAACAGTTGCTGCAGCATCACTCCAACGCTTTTATAGAAAACGGTTATTTTGTCTGTGTTACTTACAGTGTATTCTATAAAAGCTGGGGAGTGATGATGCAGCAAAAGGGTCAAATTTTTAACAGTGTACTGCTAAAAATTTGACCCATTTACTGCAGCGTCACTCCCCAGCTTTTATAGAATGTCTCTTTTATGACCAATGAGGATACTCCATAACACAGCAAAGTAATCGTTTTCTATAAAAGCGGTGGAGTGATGCTGCAGCAAATGAGTCAAATTTTTAACAGTGTGAATATTGTGTTTGAAATAGGGAAAAGATTTCAAAGCACAGTAAAATGTAGTGACGTCATTTAACAGCTCAAATTGTAAATCTGACAAATGAGAACGCTCCATTACGACTCTCGAGATAACTTTTCACAATGGAATTTGTCATTGGTCACAATAAGTGTTTTTTCTCGTGGATGGGTTGACCCCGGAATCGTTATACACGGAGGGATTTTATATATATAATTACATAGCTTACGAACACATAGTCTGAAAAAATCGGTTTATCTTCATTAATTTCTGCGCGGACCTGGCTATAAAATTTTGAAAACAAAAACAGGCCAGCGGAACTTTAACCCTTTCCGGCGCAGTGTTACCACTCCGGCAACACCTAATTTTAATTTCAAACTTACAAACGGCACCAATAATATTTTAATAACAATTTACTTTTACAATGACAGCTTATATCAGGGAATTCTTAATTTCTAAAAAAGTCTTTTGTAAATTCCGGTGTCAGTGAACAATTTCTCATTTTATGAACAGAAATTTGTCTGCGCCGGAAAGGGTTAATATTGTACATGAACCTGGGCACGGGCTTGAAAATTTCGTTTCGCGCAGGCCTGTCGTGAACATTATGGTTTTCATTAATTTTTAAACTTTTCGTTTGAACTAGAAAAAGACGAGGCCATTAAGCATTTTCCATTTTTAATTTAAACATAAATTATTTACTATACAGAATTTTTTAATTTTATACATAAACTATGACATAATTACTAAAACATCATTTTCTACCATAAATAAGCAGTTCATTATCGAACAATCACTTTGTATCCTACATATATGGGTCATTTTTTACAGTACTATTAAAGAAATTGACACCTACACTTTTATTTTTAAAAAATAGCACCAAACGAGGAAAAACTGCATGACTACTTATATAAATAAAAGAAATGAAAGATAAACTCTAGATTTTAATGTATATTTATTTTGTTTAAATTCTTTGTGTTCAATGAAGAATATTTTCAGTATTTTTCCCAGAGTTAATTTTCATTTTTCGTTTTACGATTGTACCAGTGTCCGTTTAAAGAAGACTGGAATTGCTGTGTTTCTTTCACTCTCTATTCTGTTTATCTGATCTCTTATTGTACGAATGTCTCTAAAAATATTTTGAGTTAAGACAAGTTTTAAGAGAAGTACGTTTCCAATTTTATTAGCGCCTGAGTCAGGAAATTTCTTAAACGAGAAAAGGCTGTTTGAATACCAAGCACTACTTTGAAATACATAAAATATGACAACAATATGAAGAGAAATTTTATATTCACGTATTTCTATGCTTGCTTTCTTTATTGTAGATATATGCTCTATTTGGATAAAAGCTGTTCACATCTCATTAAACAATTCCTCGAATGAGAACTGCTTTTGCCTAATTGAAAAGGATTTCTCTTCTAGCATGCGGCTTATCGTAAACCACTGGATGAATGTCTTCTCCATTTCCTTAATGCTTAAAGCTGTTACTTTTACTTTTGTTACTCTCTTATCCACGCAAGCGTAAATAAAGACTATGAGAACCACCGTTCAAGCAAATGGCATTTCGTCTATACTGCTGCAAAGATTGTGGTTGAAAGAATATATTTCGTATTAAGTATTAATGTATTGTACTAATTTATTTTCTATTAAGCTTGACACCTAGAGCAGAAAGTCATTGATAATTCCACACAATTCTACACAAAGAAAATTTATAATTCGGCTGTAAAGAATTAAAATCGAGGAATATTGAAATTTTCCTGAAGCAACCTATTTCTATTTAGTACATTCATTTAAACAAATATTTGATCATTGTCTTATATATAAGGCATCACACATTTCTAACTCATACTAATAAAATATGTGTGCTAATGTTTTTCTTTTTCTATTACATTATTCTAAAAAAAATTCTTTTTTTGCACTGGCTTAATCTTTAATTTTTAATCACAAAAAATATTTTACAATGAATTTTCAAGGTATACTTATTATGAGGAAACGGGAGACAATTTAACTACAAACTTTACAACATAATTTTACAAACAACTACATAATTTTACAAAAAAAAAAAAAAAAAAAAAAAAAAATACACTGCAAAAAATATGATGTTGGATTCTGTTTGAACTGCTTCTTACCATTTTATTATAAAGAAGTTTCAATACAATAATATTAATAATGATAATAAAGTAGCAGAGATGCAAGCAATGAGCCACAAATGGCTGACTTTTATCACTAAATTATAATGGCCTTCTTTGTCTTACTAAGTTTTAGAAATGCAATCATTAAATAAGGTGAGGAATACTATGGAAGTTTGCGGTAACAATCAGTCATGTACAGTGCAGTGCTTGCATCCTTTTCCACATGTATATATGCCAACATTTATAAATTTGAAAATAGTAGAGTTTTGCTATTTTTTTTTCATTTTATGCTTTTCCTCATGTCTTTATGAAGTTAAATCATATTTTGTGCAGAAAAAATAAAACAAAGTCTTTCAATACGTGATCAAATATGAGTTAAATTTATCAAAATAGTAGTGCAAATAATTTTGGTATTATTTAGAACGATGCAAATTAAAAACAAAAATAATATGACAAAATATTTAACAAAGTGATGTATACAAGTGAAGTAACTATGATACTTTTTCTAGCTTCTATTGAGATGTATACTTTAGGCAATCGGCAAAATGAGAGCATCCCCTCTCTACACACACATACTAACTCTGCCGAAAACCCATCCTATAAAAATTGCCTGATACCAATCAATTAGTAATAACGTATATTAATTAGTGCTATACAAAACTTTTGCTTGAGAATTCGTCTACATATAAACATTTTACCAAATTCGAAAATCTTCAATACTAACATCTGATTTCAATTCCCATATTTGAAAATTTCAGCATGTTTTACCTTAGGATACTTAGCGGTTAGTCATTCGTTCAAGTAGTTTATGAATTATCCAAATTTTAAGTTTGTAATCCCACTGTTAATTTATTTTTAATTGTCGGAAAACAAATTGCGATGTAGCTTTTCAATTATTTTTAAAAGAATAACGGCATTATAATCTTGTTGGACCTATTAAAATAAGGTTAGCGCTAGAAGTTCCAATTTTTTAAACTTCATAAATTACTAAACTTATAGACCGAATGACTGCTGTTTGGTTGATTTAGCATGATTCGCATTCTAGGGGGAACATTTTATTTTTCTTACCAGAATCCTTCATCCATAATCTTCATGATCATTTTACATAAAATGTACCATAGAAAGGTATGATAAAGAAATTATATTCAAAATAGTGGTAGGAACAATAAAATTTTCTCTATAAAATGCAACTCTTGCCTAAATATACTGGAAAATCTAAGTATGATGCCAAAATCAGGTGTTAGCACTAAAAACTTTCGAGTTGAGACAATTTATAAAGACGACACTTAAAGCAAATTTTAAGGAAATCAATCATGAGTAGACGTTATTAACTAATCTACTGGTATCAGTTACAATTTTATGTGATGGTTTAGTGAGTAGTGTTAGCATAAACGTTAGGATTAGTATGGGCAGTATTGCCTGTGGGTTATTTTTTATATTCTGATTTCTTGATTCGTATTACTGTTTTTGAAATGGTATAGTAAACCTTATTTTTATCTCAGTTAGTTTGCCATTAAATAAGCCGTATTTAACCATTTAAAAAAAAAAAATTGGTATACAAGAAATCTCGATAAAATAAAAGCAACCCATTGGCAACACAGAGTGTGGGATGTTCTATCTCTTTTTGTAGAGTGTATATTGTGTAATTAATAAAGAAACAAATCGTGCACTGCTTGAAAGTTTAATTCCAATTAATGATTAAAAAATTATTTTTTTAAAATTTTTGTTAGTCTTTTTCTTAATATATGGGGTATATTTTATTTGTAGAGGTCATTTTATATATTAAAATTGACTCTAATAGAATTATTACGAATACAAGAAATAAACATTCTGAAAGCCCGTTCAAGCAAATGATACTGCGTTCATATAGCTGCAAAGATGGCGGTTGAAAGAACATATTTTGTATAAAGAGTTTTCTTACTTTTGTAATACTGCCACCTAAAGTAGAAATTGATCGATAATTTTCAGAAAAGTTTTCTATGTGCCAATTTACAATTCAATTAACACTAGAACGCCCGGAAATTTTACTGAAGTTTCATAATAATATTTCACACCAGAATTTTTATTCGAAATTATTTAATTGATTTATTTAACGTAAATCTGCGTGTTTGAAATTTAACTTATTTCAAGAAAAAAATTCTGGCTCGAAATGAAATTTAATTACATGGTTGGAGTCGAATCGACTCCTTTCGGGCGTTCTAGTGTTAAAAAGGATTGAAACAAAATAATGTCGTTTCCCGAAACAAAGCATTTTAATTCTGTATTAGATGCAGTGATACAAGACGCCATGTTCTGTTGTAAGTTTTGAATGCATTAGTCGGTTCAAGAGAAACTGCGGTGGGGAAAAAATTTATAACGATGGGAGGAAGATAGAGGCAACTACAGGTTCATAATGTACTTTGCTCAAAACGTGCACGAATAAAATGACTGCTTGCATCGCACATCTACACATAAGTATATTTCAGTGTTAATAATAACATTTCATTCAGGAAATTCGCTTTAAGATGTATTTAAAATTGATCAAAGAAACGAATATCTCTTGAAAAAGGTTTTAGAATGATAAAAAATGCGAAGAAGAATAGTGAGATTGTTAATCACTGCGTAACAAATTACACCGATTTAGAATATATTTAATTTCTATTTAGATAAGTATGTGGGTAATAAAATTTTCTAAAATGTCATTTCAAGACATTATTTTAATTCTGAATAATGTATGAAAAAACACCGTTTTGTTTTTTAAATAAATGTGTGTGGTTTAATCTAATACTCACATATTAGAACTGAGCCTAAAAAAACGTGAAATAAGTTGAAAGACAATTATTTGTGAATTAAGTTGTGAATCAAGAAATTAGTTGTGAGGACTTTCTTTCTAGAATTTCAAGGACATTCATACGGCCGATTCTAAAAAAAAGTTCTTTTCAAAATAACAATTTCTTTTATAGAGCATGCCACTTTCTTCTCGCTCATTGAACGGATGGAAAATTTACATGCATGTACACCCATTTATTAACAATGGAAGCACACAGTGGTATCTATCGATAATATTTCTTTTCGTTTGAATGAAAGGCCATTTCATTGCACATGAAACCCGTTCTGATGGAGAATACACTATTTAATTAAATACACTATTTATTTAAATTGTGTAAAAGATTACATACAGGATGACCATAAATTATTTTCGGAGTTTCCTTACCTCATAACTTTTGAGCTTTGAAGTAAGAACATGACAAAAGCTATGATTTGTAAATTTGTATTTGTATTTGAATTTGTATTTTTAAAGTACAATTCATATTTTATCGCACAAACAAAGTTATATATGCGTGAAGTTGCAACTCAAAAATTATATTAAAATATTTTACATTGAAAGTACATCAAATTTAACAAAAAGTAATTAAGGAATTATGAGCATAAAGTTCGTTTCAACATGGCTACTACTGTAGTAACACAGGACATTGGAAAATCGTCCAAAATCCAAATATTTTGTTTTAATTGCATTTTTTAAACGTTTTATATACTACTGTATACTACACTGTTAAAAATATCTTAACAGATGTTTTAACAAGTGTTTGTAAAAATGTTTTAACATATTTTTACTGTTTTTAAACAGAATATATGCACTTCTAGTAAAATACACATTTTCTGCGTTATTCAGAAATGAATTAGTTTTCGGCCTCTAGGGAAAAACTTTCAAAATAAAGGGATTCTTTTCTATTGACTAACAAAAATATTAGCAATCATTAAAAACGTTTTTAAAGAAAAATAGTAGAAAAATGTTGTTAAAAGAACTTTATTTTAATCATTCAGAAAATACCAGAAAAACTGTAAAAGAATATGGGAGCGATCATGTACAATTGAACACTGTTGTAAAAAAAAGAAAGGCGCATCGTTAAAATGGTAGCATTGAACTCGCAGGCAGTTCGCGTTAATTGTCTATTGCATTATTTTTTTTGGAATATTACCCATCGATAAAACAAGGCAAAACAGACCAGGGTTGACAGTTTGGCGTCGACTATTAATCAGAAAGTTCGAAATCATGCAAGAAATTAAAAGCAGCATTTTTTGTTTTATACATTGGTAAAAATTTTGTGATTACTTAAATTAAAAATTATTTTTTCAAAATTTCTGGTGCGAATTTGAAATTTTGAAATGAAAGTGAAGGCCAAACTGGTAACCCTAAAATTGTCAAAAAGGCAATTATCTAAATTGAGTGGGGGAGGGATTAGCACCTTTATTCCCCTTTTATTTTTTAGCAATGGACCTACAAATCTAATCAGGGAAACTCGTTTTCAGAATAAATAGGTGCACCAAATTGAAGCTAATCGGATAATTCTGCATGAAAAACCCATTTATTTAAATTAGGGGGGGGGGGATTAGCCCCCGTCCTCTTTTAATACTGAACAAATGAACCCCAAAAGGTAATCAAGTGAAGTGCCTTATCAATATGGGCTTATATTCAAAATTAAAAGCTAATCGATATTTCTGTCAAGAGTTATCGGGTTACGTACATACTTATGTACCTACAGAACTTGCGAGCACATTAGTTCTCATGATTTGTTAGCCTGTGAGCTAATAAGTAAAAAACTGTTATATAAAGCAGAAAGATTCTATTTAATACAGAAGAACCCTGTTTCTGATTAAGAAGTTTGAATCTTCTATTAGATGGACAATTTTGTCTGAATTTAACCGAAACAATGTTTGTAATATGGGTACATTCTGTTTCTTACAGAGAAAATCTTTATTCATTTAGCAGAATTCATCTGCTTAAATTACAGGAAAAATTGGTAACATTTCTGAAAGATTTTTCTTTTAACATCTAGAGGATTTTTTTCGAGTATATCACTCACTCGCAAGAAAAGTGACCCATCTCGACAAAGGTAAATTTCACAGGAGAGGCAAAATGAGATTTACATGACTTTACTGTAACATGAAATTATAGCACTAAACTCTGCATGCAAGGATATAAACGTGTATATAGCATAAAATCCTTAATAATGAAATCATATGATGGGGTTTCGAGGGATGGATAAATTTAACACCCACACAATCCACCAGTCTTCTGTGGTCACAAATGGACAAGTAGCGTAATAAAGTGATCATCCATATAACTAAATTTATGAAACTTTTTGTATAGCAAGACACACCTACGACAGACCTATTAGTCGAATAAAATGCAAAATATATTTTTGCGAGATCTATCACTTTTCTTGCGGGAGATCGATATATCGTCGCCTCAGAGCAACAATAGGAAATCTAGTAAAAATAAAAAATGAAATGTCTGACTTAATGATGATAAAATAAATTTGCATCTAATGAAACAACTTCTAAAACACAAAGTTACATTTAATATTTATAAAAATTCCCTATTGTTTCACTAGATGCAGACACAGTAAGTCATACATCTCCTTTTCGACTATTACTCGACGTCCTACTGTTGCTCATAGGCGACGACATACACGATTAAAGAATTAACTCTATCAGGTATGATCTCCCCTCACACGACAATAAATTTCCATAATTTTCTTCATCCTGTCAGAATAGATTTATACATAAACTAAACAATTAATTATATCACCGCTTTTGATCAGGGAACGGATTCTGGAATTTCTGACAGAAGCTTTCTCTCAAAGGGATTACAAAGTTTAAATCAGCCATTAATGTAACATAAATTCAAAACAAAGCTAGGAAAAGTTACAGGTGGAAATAATTGCTTATTTGTCACGATATATAAAAGTTTGGGGAACTTTTTGACTGACAATGGATAATCATGGTCTTCTAACATTAATCCACGTTGAAGAAAATGTTCCCTTAATGAAAGAAGAAAAGATGATGGAATGATTCGTTTAATGAGAAGCGAAATGGATGGGAAAGAAAGATTTCGCTTCTTTTTTATTGTTTTTCAATGCATTTAGAAAAAGATTTTATTAAGATTTTTATCGCTGCTTTTCTAATCGGAATATATTTTATTTTTTACAATGGAATCTATCGGTAATATTTCTTTCATTTTGAATGAAAGGTTATTTGAATGCACATAGAAACTGTTTTGTTATGGAATACACAGTTTAAGGGCTCATGGAACATCTCTACAAGTAAAATGAAGCAGATTTTGCGAAATAAGGATTTAACATAATGTATTTTACTTAATAATAGAGATAGAAATGAAAGTTTTTTTACAATAATTATACACAATATAACTCATATATAAATCAAGAGAAATTAATTTCATGCATAAATTAGTTTTCAAGTACTAATTAACTTTTTACATATTTTTTTAACTATATGTCTGTTCGGTAGACTTTTCTAAAAAACTTTTAAATGTAGCATCTTAACCCATTAGTGTCTAGCGTACCTTTTTAGGGACGCTTAAAAAGGTGCATTCGGCACTGTTTTTGACACCGGTAAAAAAGAAAAGCAATAATTATTTTATTTAAAAGATGCATTTTTGTGATTAATGAATATAAACTTAAATCTTCTAAAAATAGTGGTGCCAACCAAATAAAATTTAAGCAAAAGATGCTGGGCACGAATGGGTTAAAATTTGATGAGGTGTCAGAAAACGTGCTATTTGAGAATATTAAGCAGCAAATAATCTAAAAAACTTTGTAAAATCACCATAAAAAAGAAAATTAAACAGGACGCGTTTCGAGCTTCAAAAATACCGCTCGTCATCAGCTAATCCAAACACGTGTCACAAAAGGGAGAGAGTGGAAATAAAAGTGAAACAAAGAGGGAGGAGATTACAAAGAGTGCGACAGGTGGCGCTGCCTGACAGAGCCAAGGAGGAAGAGAAAAGTAAAGATAAAGTTAAAGAAAGAAGGAGGAGTTTACAAAGAGTGCCACAGGAGGCGCTGGCTAAAAGAGCCCAGGTGGAAGAGAAAAATGATGATAAACTAATAAAAGAAAGGAAACAGTGGGAAAATAATAATAAAAATAAATAAATAAATATAAAATAAAATATAATGAAATAAAATAATTGTAAAAATAGTAAATAACATAAATTAATTAATAAAAAAAAAGTAATTTCCATGCAGGAGAAAGGGAGGGGGATGATGAGAGATCATTGACAAGAGTATTAGAATTTTTACAAATAAAATAAGCTTCGTGAATATCTAAATAAGAAGGAGAGGCAGGATTAGAAATAATTCTGGCCATGGAAAAATTGAAATAATGACCGGAAGACCAACAGTGAGAAGCAGCCAGATTTTCCATGGCCAGAATTATTTCTAATCCTGCCTCTCCTTCTCATTTAGATATTCACGAAGCTTATTTTATTTGTAAAAATTCTAATACTCTTGTCAATGATCTCTCATCATCCCCCTCCCTTTCTCCTGCATGGAAATTACTTTTGTAGTTTTTTTAAAAATTAATTAATTTATTTTATTTACTATTTTTACAATTATTTTATTTCATTATATTTTATTTTATATTTATTTACTTATTTTTATTATTATTATTATTTTCGCACTGTTTTCTTTCTTTTATTAGTTTATCATCATTTTTCTCTTCCACCTGGGCTCTTTTAGCCAGCGCCTCCTGTGGCACTCTTTGTAAACTCCTCCTTCTTTCTTTAACTTTATCTTTACTTTTCTCTTCCTCCTTGGCTCTGCCAGGCAGCGCCACCTGTCGCACTCTTTGTAATCTCCTCCCTCTTTGTTTCACTTTTATTTCCACTCTGTCTCTTGTGACACGTGTTTGGATTAGCTGATAACGAGCGGTATTTTTGAAGCTCGAAACGCGTCCTGTTTAATTTTCTTTTTTTATGGTGATTTTACAAAGTTTTTTAGATTATTTATTAATTTATCGCCAGTGATTTCGGTGTTTCTCAATATTAAGCAGCAAATTTCATTTTGACTTAAAAAAATAAAAATAAAAATACTTTACGAAAAAACTTTGAAAATTCTAATAATGTTAAGAAGATGTTTATCATTATTTAAAATCTTTTTTCAATCAGACTATTAGATATTTTTAACACTATTTCTACATGTGTCAAAAGACACCTTTTAAAACTTTTGATTTATAGTTATTCTATGTTTAATTTGTAACTAAATTGATGAAAAATTCTTTTTGATACACTGAATGTCTCACCTATGATTATCTTACTTTAAAATAGATAGATCAAGTTACAACAAATCTAACTCTTAAAAGGTGTCATTTGGCACTGATAAAATCAGTTTTGAAGAAAAACGTTAGTTACATAACATTGGAAAGTTTCAACTGTTTACCTAAAATAGAATTTTAGAAAAGTGTATCAAAGCATAAAAAACGCATGTAAAAAAAGGCAAAATAAATATAGAAATAAATAAATAAACAATAATATGTACACATTCGCAGTGCTTAAAATATATTATTTTAAAACCTTCCATCACTATATTTTGGGTCCATAATTATTTAGCACCATAATCTGTTATCTTTATTTTTTAGGCCGATTTCTAAAAACTCAAAATTTGAAAAATTTTATGTTCCACTGCTTTTAAATTAGCTATTTAAGTAAAAGATGATATACAGGGTATCTATAAATTACAGTCGCTGTTTCCTTACGTTATAACTATTGATATAAGAACATAACAAAAAATATTATTATATGGTCGTAAAGTACAACTCTAAAAATATTTTTTATCACGCAAATTAAATTACATATGCCTAAAGATGCAAAACGGTTATAATGAAATACTAATTAATTTAAAAGTGTATCAAATTTAGCAAAAAGGTATTAACGAATTATGACAATAAAGTTAATGGCCAATATTTAACATTTTGATAATTTTAATACAGTATCAGTATTAACTATTATTTTATTATAATCGTTATTTGGTTAATAACTGAGTTGTAACTTTGTATTATTAGAAGAAAAACTCTTTTGAAATGTACTTTACCAAAATGTAATAATATTTTTCGCTCTGTTCTTAAATCAAAATTTATGAGTTAAAAAAACCTCTACATTAATTTATAGACATCATGTAATACTGATACAACATGCTTAAACTTTTGCAGATCTAATTAGGATCCAGGGATGTTTTGAATTCTTTTTATGTTTGCCCCTCTAATATTCTTTTTTATAAAAAATATCGATCATTAAACACGTATACATGTTTCTATGATGATTCTAATTAAAGACATGGCCACTTCTAACTGTTCTCGCTAAACTGAATAAAAGTAATGGATGGTGAATTGATGACTAGGTTTAATAACAAGCAAATAGTAAGACTTATTTTTAATTTTAAGCATAGTTAAAGGTAAAATTTGTAAATTTAAATAAAAATGAAAACATGCTTTTAAAGTGAAATTTAAAATATTTTTATTGGTAAAAGGTAAAACAAACCAAATATAATCTTCACATATTTCAAGCTAATCCTTACATTTAGGTATAGGCAGATGTTCACGAAAATTTGATGATTTGCAGCAAATGCATGCCTTTATTTTTTAATAAATTAAATAATTTTATTGTGTTGCTGCTCTAACGCCTTTGGACGACCGAGACCTCAGAACAAAAGCGCTAGACAACGGGTGAATGCAGTGTTGCCATGTTGCCAGCTGTCCCGCGTAAATCAGTGCTCCGAATCAGGGCTCGAAAAATCTACATGCCCGACATCAGTGTTGTTAGACGGCGACTCTTTAAAAATTCAGATTGGCCCCACTTTTTTTATTGGTAAAATTACGTTTCGTTTAATGACATATTAATCAAGAGGAATTTTATCCTTTAATAAAAGTGGTGCCAATCAAATTTTTAAAAAGTCGCCGTCTAACAACACTGATGTCGGGCATGTAGATTTTTCGAGCCCTGCTCCGAATGCTCGTGGTACTAGTATTTTAAAGTAATTTTCTTCACTTTATCTAATAGCAGAATGATCTGCCATTAAAAATGGCGTAGTCAACTGTCTGAAATTAGCGGTCTGTAGAGAATATGGAGTTCGGATTTACGCTGGACACCTGCAACAGTAGGTTAATGGAAGAGACTACAGATTTCTTTAACTGTTTCGATGTTTTGCCCGTACGTAGTACGGCAACGTGTATTTACCAATCATGATTTGCTTGTACCACGTATGGGCATCCATACTCTAGTCATAATTTATTATTCTCACCATTAAAATTTTATCATGAATTTTGCATTATTTAATCAGAGCATTTTCCCGATTCAATTAGGCAAAAATTTCTGTTTTGAAAAACCAATGATAAAAAATTAAAATTTCTGTAAAAAAACATGAAAAAAATAGACTTTATTTGAATTTTTCTTCCAAAAATTTTGATCGTATAAGTGGTTAAACAAGGCTAACAGGGAAGCTCCTTTACACTCTTTTAGACTAATAGAAAGTTAACTACAGTAATGGAGTTATGAAGAAAGAGGAGGAGGCATATTGTGTATTGTCTACTAGTTACGATTAAAATAACTGAAAAAGTTCTCACAAGGTGGCGGCTGTTTCTTTTAAATCGGATCGACAATTTCTGATTACCGTCGGATTAAACTTCCATCAGTAAATTTGTTTTGAATTTTTTTTTCTTATTTAAGAGCATTATCGATAGAAAATATCTGTCATACATATGGTATACATTTTCTATTTCTTTTTATTGGTGTCAGTTTGCCCAGGTATTGCAATCACTTTAATTGACACTGAGTCAATCACTTTAATTGTCTCGGTTGTTACACCATGGCGGAAATGCAGAGCGCAAATACCACCAAAGTAATCGTTTCCTTTAAAAATGGATATCTGTTTTTGCAATTATTTTTCACTGAAACTTTTCATTTATAAGATGTTAAAATTAAATAAGGAGACTTTTTTATTTAAATTTATTGGTGGAAGATTTTCCAGCTGGTTATCAAATTTCCCAGTGGTTATTTCCTGCAAAAGCGATTAAAGTTGAAACTACACTATTTTAATCCTCTGTGTCACAGCGCTCTATTAAATGGACCACCCAACTTGATTCCCAAATACCCCTGTGACACCAGAATTCTGATATAAATATTTTCAATTTATCATGTATGGAGGGGAAATAGCATTTTCTTATTTTCAAATAAATTTGTACTTAAATTCCGATGCCAATCACTGAATTCAACATTTTCGCAATGGGAGTGCTCTGGTAAGGATATGCTAGTTCCGCTTAGTTAATACTTCCATATTTTCAGTATGTTTATCTAATTTTTGAACAACAGTATAACTTAAAAAATTTCTATTTAGTTTTAAATTGTGCCTTGAATATTGAATGCAATGACAGGGTTCGCACAGCTCTACCACTAAATTTTTACAGTATTTTCAATGTATTTCACTGCAGAAAATTTTTGCGAAAATTGCGAAATGAGGAGTGGATTGCGAATTGTGTATCTTAAAAATTAAATATAAATTTTCTTATCATTAATAGTGGTGCCAGAGTCCTTACAAAATATAAGGAGTGTGCGAACCCTGAATGATGAAAAATTCCCAAAAATATCGCTTTTAAGATTTTCTATAAATATGCAATTCTGTGATGAAAAGAAAATGAACAAAGCCCTCTCTTAGTTATAAGTACTAAAAGTTTTACGTTAATTAGAATAAAAATTAATTCTTAAATGATTTTTCAATTCGATGTTCTCAATTGGCAAAATTGTCTTCTGAAAAGTTAAAAAGATAACAAAAACACAAACAAATTTTTCATTTACATAGTGGAATCGGAAATCTAAAAGAAATTCAAAATTAGATTAACTGCATAAGGTGGTGGTAGACTTCTATATATTTTTTTCACGGTATATTTATCTCAGTACTCTTCAACGCTTAACTAGATAAACTTCTATCGATTGTAAAATTATCTTCGGGCTGTCTCGGAGTTTGATTCTGCTTTTCATTTATAGTAAGTATTTATAGTAAGTCATTTATAGTAAGTATTGTGTAACTTTCTATTATAAGAAAGTGCTGAATCCCTTAACTGATCAATATTTTTGATGAAACTTTCAAATAATGCCCTTTTTTCGTATTTTGCAGAATTTTAAATCTTTTATCACCGGCTTTTTAAAGCAGAAATTTTTGTCTAACTGAATCAGAAAAATGCTCAGATTAAATGTTACAAAATTTACAATAAAACTTTATTGGTGAGAATAGTAAATCATGATTGGCAAAAACACGTTTCCCGTGTGATGTACGGGAAAATCAGGGAAACGGTTAACCACGTAATTGATCAATGTTTTTGATAAAATCTTTTAAATAATGCGTATTTTTTCATGTCTTTTACAGAATTTTTAATCTTTTATCACCGGTTTTTCAAAACAGAAAATTTTGCCTAATTGAATCAGAAAAATGCTCGTATTAAATAATACAAAATTTACAATAAAAAATTACTTAATAACTTTCTTAAGCATGAATAAAATTTACTTAAAAAATTTTCTTAAGCATGATTTATTTAATAATAAATCATGCTTAGAATATGGATGCTCGTATGTGGTAAGGGCCGAAACACGTTTCCTCATTTAAGTATAAATTTTGTTACTCATATTTCATTAACAAAACAAATAGAACTGTAATTCAGGCGCAAAACAACGTCAAATTATGGCAGTTGATTTTCGAGTAAGGAGCTTATAAGGAATATATTATTATGCGATACAAAATACGAAAGTTCAGAAACTAACAAATAAGATCTTCATAAATAAAGACTGATTTTTTTTTCTTTTGCTTTATAAGGCAATTCTTACATGTTCTCATACGAGGTCCGCATGAATGAAAGGGTTAAGAATAACATCATCTGCACTTTCAGAATGTATGAAGATATTTCAATTAAAGATCGAATCGATCACTATCTCCTTTCAATCTGACATTACTAAATCATTAAAAGAAAGCTAATGGATTACTTTGGAAGGCTGCTATCCGGCGTCAATGGAATCTCAAAACATGATTTCATTGAGATTGTTAATTGAATTGTAGATTTTTACTGGGAGTGCTTGTATTATTTATAATGTTTAGTATGGCATATATTGTCTTCAAAATTATTATATTCAAAGTTTCAGCCCATTTATTGAAAATGAGATATCTCTTTCATTTAATACGGTTTGGATTTTATAAAGGAAATTTATCACATTTGTGATGAAAGTTACAAAAAAAAAAAAAAAAAAAAAAAGACCAACAGATTATCATACAAAAATATTGATGGCATTGACGACTTAAAGCATATGATATGTAGTAGAAATAAAGTCAGTTCTATTTCTTTGGATTTATGAACATTTCAGTTAGTATTCAAAGCAACCAGCTCCTTTAATCTGGTATTCTTATCACTAAATCATGAAAAAAATATATTGATTTCAGTAAACGTGCTATCGGAATTAATGATTATTGAAGTTGACATTTATTTGGAAGTATTTGTTTAGTTTCTTACATTTTATGTTGCGTATTTTCGGATCAAAATTATTAAATGATAAAAGTGGAGGAGGTATGTTTGAGAAAGTGTAATAAATTCATTATCATTTTACAAATAGAAGAAAATAAGAAGAATTTATTGTTCTTACCAGTTGAAACACAATAGCAAAATAAAGTTACTAAAGATGGAAATAAAATAAGATCAACAAACAATCGTAGAAAAAAAATTGTTGTTGTTCTCAAAACATAAAAGATTTTAGATATATTAACAAAAAAATCTGTTCTGCTCTCTGAATCTGTGAAAAAATTTCAGATCACGATCAAAGCAACCACTTCTTTAATCTGGTATTCTTATCACTAAATCATGAAAAACAAACATGAAGATTTCGGAAAACGTGCTATCTCAATCAATGATTGTGTCAGAAATGTGCATTGAATTTCACATTCATCTGGAAATAAATGTTTGGTTTCTTATACTTTTTACTGAGTAGATTTTTTTTTCAGCATTAGTAGATGCTAAGGAATTTGAGAATTATTTGTTATTCGAGAATATGAGACTAATATTTTATCATGTTTCATATAAATAATGAAATAAAATGAAATCGCAATATTTTTTTTCAAAATAAAATAGGCAATTACACTGTCAAAATTTTGTTTAATGTATACAAAATTTATAGTAAAATAGAATATACAATTCACTTCAAATGCAGCTATTTTGAACAAAAGGCAAATTCTAAGTGAAAAAAATTCTTTTTGACGTCTAACATTCGATTATTATCCTAAAAATAATACGTTGTATCTGTCAGATACACAATCTATTTTCCATATTTATATAATTTATATAGAAGTATTTCGGGAAATGTGGTAGGCTAGAAATAGTAATTAACTATAAATGTATGTTCATTTCCCTTTAGTCACAAAAATGAAAATAAAAAATAAAATTATAATTAATAAAACTTAACATAAAATTATCATAACCTTAAGCCTCAACTTTGTATTTTATATATAAAAAGATATTAATCGAGTGTAAATTATTTACAAATAATTTAACCCTTCGGACTCAAGTAGACAATTTCAAAAATTCTCTGATTAAGTATGGAAAATTTTATTTTCCTTTATTACTGGTGCCAAAAACAAATTTTGGAAGGATAGATGATGTCTCCGCAACGGAGACAACGGAGTGCCAACAATAGATAGATGGTTAAAACAATAGATTAGATACGAAATATTGGCGATTTTTTTTTTCAAAAGTGATTGATTTCAAATATTGCAGATAAACTAATCTAGAATAATCTATGATTCAACAATGATATGTTCACTGTAAATGAAACACACGATTAGCTAAATAATTTTTTTCAACATATAATATTAACGACTACAACTAAGGTTACGAGAGCAACTATCTGTTCTCAAGTTCAGGGAGATTAGCAGAGAGTAGTTATCCGGATAAGAGTACATGCAGAATCTTTTTCACACAATGGTCGTGGTCTGTTATAATTATATAGGGAATAAATTTATTTCATGATAATATGACATTAATATTTTAATCAGGAATCTAATTAGAGTGGTACTTTTTATGAATAGTAATATTTTATTTGTTTAATGTCCGAATTTGCAAAAAAAATTCTAATGTTAAATAACGCGATGACTGTTATTCAAAAATAGCGATATACATCTGAAATTAAAAAAGGACCCCTTTACGAACCCATTTTCATCCAAAATCACGCTTTCCACGAACACGATTATGAAATTCTTCTTTGAATATAGAAGAAGAATTTCCTGAAGCATGTGTATAAGACCAAATGCAACATTACTGTGCATTCTTAGGATTATACTTTATACTTGTACACTCACAGGCAATTTAAGTAAACTATTTTAAGAGTGTATAGCTTATTTCAGATAGTAAGAGAGATAATTTCACATAGAAAGCGTTCAGAAAATAAATAATTTCATTATTTTATTACGGTTTCAAAAGTAATTTTTTAAAAATAAGATTTAAATAGCCTTATGGGCTTTAACCACTTAACTTATCAATATTTTTGAAATGAAAAATACTTTTAAATAATGCCTATTTTTTCCCCTGTCTTTTACAGAATTTTTTTATCTTTTATCACTGGTTTTCAAAATAGATATTTTTGCCTAAATGAATCAGAAAAATTCTCAGATTAATTGATCCAAAATTTACAATAAAAATTTACTGATGGAATAATAAATTGAGATTGGAATATGGATGCCCGTAGGTGATACGGGCAAATCATTATTCGCCAAAATAACTTGCCTGTATGACGTACGGGCAAATCACGGAAGAGGTTAAGTAAAAGCTGATTAGCTCGGATTGCCTGCAGTAAATCAAAAAATCGACAGTGCCCAGTATAATAGCCAAACAAAAATCGCTTATTTGTTTCGTTGATGGAAAAAAATATCCATGATTCTTTGCTATAAAGGGTGGCTGGAAAACTTTCACATTTATTTTTTAAATATAAGTAAAATATTTATAAAGCATTTTATCTCATTATAGCGATTTATAAAAAGAGGCTAAACCTTGGAGAACTTTATGCGAAAAAAAGAACAGTCTGTTAAAAACTAAATATTGCTTTGAAAATAACCTGCTGATGTAATAAAAATGTCTTTGGCGCTTACATTCTGTCTCAGATTTTCTAAAACCACTTAAACTTGCAAACCAATATTTGAGTTTAGATATTTCAATAAATATTTTTTATAAGATATATTATCTTTTTAGGTGCATTCGTAATTATAAAAATACGTAGCACCTATAGTCGTCGTTTAGACAGTCCGTATGTCCGCATATAACAGAGAAAAAACTACACAACCAAATCGTTTGAAATTTAAAATATATAATTTTTGCATAATTTTGTTGAGTCATTTCAAGTTTTATTAAAATCGGATTATAGTTTAGCTACAGAGAAGATCAAACGTATTCCATTACATTACGGCCAATGGGAAAAAATGGTTTCAAGTGCATTTTAATTGTGTCCCACTCTTTCGAACATAATATAAGTGATATGAATCTATGAACTATATACTAAAATATATATTCTGTACAATCTGTGGTGCAAAAAATATTGGTTATTAATTTACAGAACCACACAAAAGTATTCCACGACATAATTGTATAGGCGGGGAACATTGTTTGGGGCACGTACAAGGATGAGATTTCTGCGTTTTTGAACACTAGCATTTTGTTTGAGAAAATGTTTCATTTAATAGGAACATTTTTGCGATTTAACAAAATGATATATTCTCTAACAAAATACTGTTGTCCAAAAACGCGGAAATCTCATCCCTAGGCATGTATTAATTATATTAAACTACTTCACATTTTTTGAAATTGATATACGTTGCTGAGGTTTACTACAAGTTGCTCCCCGTATAAATGAAAGCAAGTAGTATTTACAGGAACACACAAAAGATTTCTGCACCTGTACTGTATTCGAAGTATTATGCACTATAACAGCTAGATCTAAATATTTCAAAACTTTGTTATTGTATGAACGTACCTCATTTGCTACGTTTGCATGAACTTTCCAACTTTTTACTATAGTAATTAGTTCATAATGAATATTAATTACATGTCTATAATATATATGGCTTTTTTTTAGAGGATGGTGACATAAAATAGGGTTAGTGTAGTAAAAATGGTTTTTAATTGACATAAATTCCATTAAGTTTTAAAATTTCATTCTTAACATTATTTATTGGTGATAAAATATTGAAGTTTCTTGTCTAAAAAATAAATCAAGATACTATTTGGTTATTAAAATATTAAAATAATTTTGATTGCAACAAATAACATTTTAATCTCAATAAATACTTGATTTTTAATTGCAATAATAATATTAACTGCAATAAGCATTTAAATTTTTATTTGTAGTAATCCTATTAATTTTTATTTCTAAAAATCATTTTAATTTCAATACGCATTTTTATTTTTAATTACAATTCTCATTTATATGCATTAAACATTTTTGAAAGAAAACAATAATTTAATTGTTATCTTACATATGTACAAAGATTTATATAATAAAATCGATCAGTAAATGAATTTTTGATTATGAATTCTACTTTTTCTGTCCGTTTTTTAATAAATTGGTAACTTTTATTGATTGTTTTTCCATTGTAATGTATTTTAAATTGTTTGGATATTATTACAGAAACTTTTCCAGAGTTACTTACATTTCCTTTATCATGCACACGCAATATTTCAGATCTAATATTTCTTTAAAAAATCTTTATAAAGCAATTTAAATGTTTCCGTGTTACTAAAATAGTTTCAACTTTTTAAAGAGTGCTCATTTAATGCTTTAAAGGAGCGTTTTTTTAAATAAAAGAGCGAGTTATAAAATACTGGCATATGGCTACAAGATGTTTAGGGAGTATTTCAGAAGAGCTATAATCTTGAAAATGTAACAGTTCGTGCATGGTTGACCTCGTTAAATGAAAGCGAATTTTGGAAGTCCCAGCAAACTTTCATCACCACGCCCATAAGACAAATTTGAGCGACAAGAATAAAAACAAGAAAGA
Source organism: Maratus speculifer (assembly GCA_964019185.1). Lineage (NCBI taxonomy): Eukaryota > Metazoa > Arthropoda > Arachnida > Araneae > Salticidae > Maratus > Maratus speculifer. The sequence continues at coordinate 300,046,289 of OZ025293.1, forward strand.
AAAATCTGCGTTAAGCATAGATTATGTAATGCTCTCTGAATATTTTAACAAAACTTCTTTATTTATGGAAACGTAAATAAGATACGTAAGTAATTTCCGGCATATAATCCGCGGATCAAACAATTCTTTTTAGACCCAGGAATATGTGATCCAGGATTGAGTGATTGAAGACAAATATTTACGGTGATCTGATAAGTTACATTTCTTTTAAAAAATCCTGGGTCTAAAAATAATTGTAATCCGCGGATTATACTCAGGAAATTACGGTACTAAAGTAAACATTTTAGAAAACACATAAAATATTTCAAAAACTCATTTCAGCAGTTACCGTCCATAGCCAAATATGTATTCCGATTTTTGTGAACAGCCCTGATTTTGATATATAATGGGCTATATAATGGGAAATTTCAATTTAGCAAGGAAACGCATAGCAGATTCAATTCTCTTCCAGCATTTTATACTAATATATGGAAACATACCTTAATACTTTTCAGTCACGTAATCAGGGTGGGTGATTAAAACCAGTATTATTGTAACGTTTTCTACTTCATACATAGCAAAAAATTTTCTGGTTAGACAGGGTGCGTAGTCTGGAAGCACCTTGTAAGGACCTTTTACCAGAATTTTTATAATTTAACATTTGTTTTATTTAACGAAAAGGAAATCCTTTTTTAGATGTAACAACCAGTACTTTAAAGAATTTCTGTTACTAAAAGAATTAAAATCCTCTGAGTTTCTTCATAACTACGCACCCTGTTAGATAAGGTGAATGGAACTTAAAAAAATTACCGCTATTCAGAGCACTTGGGAACGCTATTCAGAGCACTTGGGCACTCATTCATGTTACGCCACTTTTTTTGTACAGCCCTGTAGTTTACTTAATACCTTTATTACACACCACTAATTGGCTGAAATTTAATTCGAACTAAAATATTCTTAGGACTATTGAAATCACTTTGCTAGAAATTATCATCCATAGATGGCCTTGAATCCAATTCTTTGCGTCGCCCTTTATATCATTTTATCTATATTCTTCAAATGTTTCTTGGTAAACTAAATTCAGGTCAGCATAAAAATGCATAAGTCTTAAAAACGATACTTAATTAACTTGCACTCATACTTAATATTCCTAACGAACTCTGTGTGTAGCCCTGTACATGAATTATAGCATTTATAAACACCATACAGTTTGCTTAAATATGGTGAAACTTAAAAGCGCATATCGTAACGCAGGGTTCGCACACTCCTTAGATTTTGTAAGGACTCTGGCACCACTATTAATGATAAGGAAATTTATATTTAATTTTTAAGAAACAGAATTCGCAACCACCGCCTCGATTCGCAATTTTCGCAATATTTTTTTCTGCAGTGCAATACTTTGAAAATACTGTAAAGATTTAGTGGTAGAGCTGTGCGAACCCTGTCGTAGAGCATATCGTATCGCTTTTCCGGTCATCAACGTTAATATACAATTCTTCGGATACAATAAAGTAACTAAAAATTCGTATTTACAAATGAAATAACTTATAACAAACCTCAGCGACGTATATCAATTTGTATCATTAAAACACGCCACAAACGATTCCCGCTCTATGTCATATAGAGGAATTATTTTCAGTGGCTCTGTAGTTGTGTAATAACTATTTATTCTTTGCAAAACATATACTACAGAATGCCTGTTTTAGTGCAATTCATAAATGCATATCAATTTTATTATTTTTGAAAAGGTGGACTATTATTAAAAACATTTGAAACGGAATACTTTTGAGTGTACCTGTAAATAAACTAAACATGTTACACACATCATTTGAAATAGGGATGGAAACTATGGAAAATGTTAGTAACACCCAAAAAATTTTGCGAGAGTTAGAGCGAGGATAGACGGACAGACGACCTGATAACCAGAGAGCATGCCAACCAGATAAACTAAAGTCATAAAGACTTTTCAATTTTGTTGAAAAATGTTAAAAAGGAGGTGTTCATAAATCTGAAAAAAAAAAACATATTTTCAATTTCAATTTTTAATTTTCCTCTTATATTTCCATTTATAAAATATGAGAAGAAATACAGACATTTTTGTAGCACTTCTCGTTAGATGTTACAGCGTTGCGTAATAAAAGGAAATTAACCCTTTCCGGCACGGGCAAAATCTGTTATAAAATGAGAAATTATCGACTGTAGCCGGAATTCACAAACGAAATTTTTAGATATTTTGAAATCCTTAATTTAAAGTTTTATTGTAAAAGCAAAATTTTAGTAAAATATTACTGGTGCCGTTTACAAGTTTAGGATTAAAATTAGGTATCCCAGACCGGGCATAGTGTGCCGGAAGGGGTTAAACGTGAAACAACACATAAACACTTTTCATCTTTGTTGGAAAGTATTAAAAAGTAGATGCTCATGAATTTGAAATGAAAATTGATACCTATTTTCAATTTCAATTTTTTATTTCTTTCTTACACTTTCTTTTACAAAATATGAGAAGAAATACAGATTAATATTTTTTAGTGCTTCTCGTTAGATGTTACAGTGTTGCGTCATAATAAAAAATTTGAATACTTCTTTTTTAGAATAGCAATATGTACTTTATTTATTTAATAGAGATGAGATTTCTGCGTTTTTGGACACCAGTATTTTGTTAGATAAAATGTCATTCTGTTAAATTGCAAAAATGTTCCAATTAAATGAAATAATATTCTCTCTAACAAAATACCGGTGTTCATAAACGCGTAAATCTCATCACTGAATTTAATCACTGGATTATTTGATTAAAGATTTTTTTTCGAAATAGTGGTATTCAAGTTCTGGTACATGTAGAAAGCCCAACATTAGAAATGTTGCATAAGCAATTTGCAATGCATGCTTAAATTCCAAGGATGCCAGGTTTTGAATACCATTATTTACGAATAGTAATCTTTATTTTATATAAACACAGAATTCCTGTCATTAAACAGGGCGAAAAAATAGTATAATAAGGTATAGGGCGTAAAAATGTTTTAAGAAGAAACAGAAAACCTTGGAATCTATATACACAATATGTCGTATTGCAGTCAAACATTACTACAGAAATATCGCAACCATCAGAGTTTGTTTTAGTTGTTTTTTATTTGTAATGAAATTTTTATAGCTTCATGTGGTCAATCTCTTTGAAGAACCGTCTTCGACATTTGCGTATAGTTGGAATTTCCTATAACATAGTTCTTAGGATCCTTGAATTTGAGTAGTATTATTTATGAAAAATTAACTTTACCTTATTTAATTGGAGAATTTGTTATTCTTTTCTGCAATTAAATAAACAAAGCATTTCTATAAATTTCTCGAATAGAGACCCTTAAATTTTTATTATAAATCACCAAGTATCTTAAAGTGACCATTACACTATAGATATTCTTAAGCTAAAGTAATGTCTTAAAATATTATGAAGAACTTTTATCATGATAGCAAAAATTAAATAAATACCTTTTCTTAAAAATTTGAGTTCAACCCAATATCATTTTTTAACTACTAAAATATGTTTAGAAGCCTGTACTTGAGCGCAAAGAAGGTATAGAAAATTAAAGCATTCAGAACCAAACTGGATGAAGTTATAAAATAATAATCATTGATATTTGGGGATAAATTTCTTCTGCATTTCATTTAGAATGATTTTCGAGTAGATCAATTTGTTGCTCACATTTTCAACTTCAGAATTGTCTCGTTAAGGTGCGGCAAAAATTATTTTCTATGAAGAAGTAATTTATATCGAACACGATTGAACAAAGAAATGTACTTGGTACACTTTGCTTCTGAACGACTCAATTATCCTAGTTCAAATCAAATATTTTTTTCTGAGAAAAGTGTTGTAGTATAAAAAGAACAAAGAAAAACAAATAAACAAAAATGTGTCAGGAGAAAGAAAAAGAGGATAAAGTTTCCAAAGGCAAACAGGAAAAAAAGCATTACTAATAAATGCAAGAGTCTAATACAAAGGCATTTGTATATTTTTTCTGCAGTCCGAGATCAATTTTGCGTATGATCCTAGATCGGATGGATATCCTTTCCGGACGACAGAACGCGAAGTCCAGGAAATGAGTGTTGCCATAGCAACAGCATCGCATACACAGCTTATCTGAGAACGTGGTTCAAGTAACATAGTATGTGTGATGACCGATAAAAATTTCATTGGAAAAGAATAATATTCAACAAGAAGCACTAAAGTGGGAATAAACTGTCGACGAAAAACTTCATATATTAATAAAGGGTATTTATAAGGTAAAAAATGAGTTTTTAACATTAGGTTTGTTTTGACATTCAATCTGTAAAGAAATAAGTGTTTAATAAATTATTAAAGACAGCTATAACATTTTGATGGCATTAAAAAAAGCTTTGAGACCTCCATAACATTGATTTTAGAATTTAATATAAATATTGAATTTATTTTTAAATTTTTATTCATAGGAGTGGTAAAAAGTATTTTAAAAATAAATGTGGTAAAATGTAGAATTCAATGATATCAGATCATCCAATCATGAAAGAAAGATTTTATGAAATTTGTTAATTAATAAATTGACTTAACAAACAGTCGTATTTGGAAGCCAGATTCACCTTATTTTTCTTTATAAAAACTCGAGAACGTTTCAAAAATACTTCATCATTCAAAACACGTTACGACCGGGTATCCCAAAAATGAGAGATGGATTTCACAATACCCTTCACATCAAACATAACACTTCGTACCATCGAGGTGTCATAAAGATCAGCTATCACAGCATGTGATAGACATCACTCCTGATGCGTCCTTTAGATTATCAGAAACAAATGTAAAAAACATACAAGGCAATCAATTATGTATCATGTATTATGTCACAATCAGTTATAGATCATTTATTTTGTGTAAAACATTACCATACTTCAATGGGTGCGTCTATAAAGCGCAAATAAATTAAATGCTGTGTAACTGTTTGTGGCAAAATAAAAGACCCTTAACTGATTGTCTGATGTTTTTTATGCTTCTTTCTAAAAGATGCCATAGTTGCAACGCCATTTAGGGTTAGAGTTTGGAACAATTTTTCATTTCCTCCAAGAAAACTTTTCATCGTGAAAAACATTTTAGTCCTAACCACACTCCCGCACGACAATTATTTGATTTTATATCTTCTTTAAAAATGTGCCAACGTTTAGACCCCCGCCCCCTGTATTTTTTTGACACTCAACATATCTAGTTTATTTAAAACATTCTTTTAATCTATAGATGATTATATATTTTCTTTTGATATGCGCGAAAATTCTTGCATATATGAAAAGTTTCAATAATAAGAACTTCAAAAAACTTCATTTAGTTTGCGAACGGTAGAAATGACACGTGAAAACTATCTAGGGAAATAAAATAAGTGTCAGACTATGTCATGCTTAAACAAAGAAATGTCATTACAAACTGATTAATTTACGATAATTCCTTTAAAAAAATTAAAGAAAGAGCTATTTATACGTGTATTTGTCATTTTTTTCCCTTGTCAAAATGCTATGGAAAAAACGCTGGAACTTCTCCTCATGATTTTCTGCCCGCTTTAATTGAACAGGAGAAACTCAAACGCAAACAGAAACTAAAAGTAGCAAGAAACGTGTGAAAACATAACGTGCCTAATGAAAAATATTTAACAGCAGTCAGATGAAATAATGATAAAACTGTCATCTAAATCGGAAGTAAAATCTTTTATACATGTATATACAGTAAAATGAGAAATTAAAATTACATATGATTTCATATCGCACGATTGGTACTTTATTTGTCGCAAAATGTTCGAAATATTAGTTTTACATTTTTTATTTTATTCGAAATGTATTTAGGCATTCGGAGTATCCTTCGGTGTAGTTTCTTAAGGATAAAAAAAAATTTGGATATACGAAAACGGCTTTCAATTGCAGGAATGTTTTTTTTTTTTTTTTTTTTTTTTTTTTTTTTTTTTTAATGAAACTTAATTAAATTATTTAAGTTTGTTTTTCTGAATTTGAGTTTTTAGATGCGCTTGTAATTCTGTAAATTTGAAGCACCTATATTCGTGGTATGGTCCGTCGGTCGGTCTGTCTGTTCGCCCAAAAAAGCGCAAAAATTGCTAAACCGAATGGTTTGAAATTTCAAATATATAAATGTTGTATAACTTTGCTGAGTCATTTCAAATTTTATGAAAATCGTATTTATAGTTTAACTACAGGAACAGCAAAAATATGCCGCTGCATTACGGCCAAAGGGAAAAATAGCTTCAAGCGCATTTGAGTGATTTTGCGGTCTTTCGAACAAAATAAAATTTATATGCATCTATGAAGCCCATTAAAATATGAATCTGTAGAATATGCGGTGTAAAGAACATTTATATTTATTTACAGGGCCGTACAAAAATATTCCATAGCATAATGGTATAGGGAGAAACATTGTTTTGGTGGTATTTAATATATTTAACTATTTCACATTTTATGAAATTTATATGCGTTTCTGAGTTTTACAACAAGTTACTCTGTAATAGAAAGCACATAGTGCATAACTGGGACACGTAAAAGATTTCGGATATTATAATGTATCCGAAGAACTGTGTTTTAGCGATGATTACTGGAAGTTCATTTTTGCGACGATTTTGTAGCATTCTGTATTTGGCTGAATTTTTATTAAGGTATTCAGAATTCTCACCAGTATGTTTAAACAATTATTATTGTTTTATAAGAGTATAGATATTTCAAGAATAAAATATAAGAAAATTGTTATCCTAAATTTACCGGTGTAAATTCCAAACACTAGCGAAAAGTTGGTTTAATTCTGTTATCAAGGCCTCGTGCCGTCTGGCTTTGAGTATTTCAATGGCATTGCCTGTTCCCTTCGAGCGAAGCGTTCGCAAACTAATGCCAATCCAATGGGGAGATTATTTACTAATATCTCGTTTATCTTTCAACAGTTTTAAATATTTTTTTTCTTTGGATGCCTCAAGTGCAGTTCTACATCGGCTCTTTATTTCGATTTTTGTTGCATATATTTTTTTAGTGACATTTTCATTTTCAGAACCGGTTTTGAAAGTGAAAGTAATTTTATATAAAATATCTGCAACCAAAATCGGAAAACCAAGAAAGGAGTGGCTTACAGACGCATCTCAGCTATCCAATGTAAAAAAAAAAAAAAAAAAAAAAAAAAAAAAAAATGTCGAAATGCCAACGAGGTATTAGCAAATAACCTCCCCGCATCATTAGCATTAGCTCACGAGCGCTTCACTTGACAGGCACAGAAACCTTAAGTAAAAAAAAAAAAAAAAAAAAAAAAAAAAAAAAAAAAAAAAACACTGAAATATTTTTACTTCGTTTTTCCATTTTCGTCTTTAATACGATCAATGTGGATTTTTACATTTTTAAATACAATTATAAAAAGAGTTTGTAAATATTTCCTCGATTCGCAGTTATCGAATCATTTTCATACGTTGAATGCAGTCTATTAAACACTCTACTTTTCTTCCACCTAGCAGCCTATGATTACATTATAATGATACGTTAGACAATACACCTATAATTATGGTACAGCTAATTACAGTTATTATAACACTTTGACGAATAATCCGAACGTAAAGACGTTTAATTTGGGATCTACGAGGAATGTAATATATATTAAAATGTCACCATTATTCACTTCTAGCTTCATTTTCTCTGACATTCAGTCGGATCACTGTAATGTTTCAGCAAGTTTCAATTGATATTTTAAAAGTTTTAACACGCTCTTTAAAGGGAAATGTATGATGTATCTGTTACCAATAATTGTTACCTAAGAAAAAATTCCATTTAATCCTTTCAAGAGCGATGACATGTTTATAAAACCACGTAAACTGGAACTACCGGAAATTCGAGGGAAGTTTTATAAAAATATTTCACACCGGAATTTCGATTTAAAACAGTTTAAATTTATTATTTAACATTTTCCATCGTTGTACCTTTAAAAATTACTTCTTAATCAAATATCAGGTTTGAACCGAAACATATTCATATGGTAATCTTCAAAGCGACGGCTCGCGGTAATTCTTCTGCTAAATTTAATTCGAAAATGCCACATTAGTCCCGTAACATTCATTATAAATTTTTTCCATTTAAAATATATGTGAAAAAAAAGGTATTTTCTTGTTTATAAATAAATGTCTATGTAAATTTCAGTGTCATTCATTTATTTAAACATTTCCGATATAGAAGTGCTTTATCCCTGAAATGATTAACTGAATTTTGTTTAGAAATTTTGTATTTAATGAATGTATTGATTGAACACGTAAAACATTTGTAAATTTTAACCGTAAAACATTCCGAACTAAAGACTGATCGCATAAAGTTTGCGTGCATTTAATTCTATGCACAGACTAAATGGGAATTTAAAAGAACGAAAAGCTTCACACATCCTACAGAAAAGCTTATAAATAATCTCTGATGATTTGATATTTATAAGTGATTTAGGACAAAGCAATAAATGCAAATTTTATTTTATTTTATATGAGGAATTTTTATTTATAAGCTGTGATTTACTTGCCGAAAACATCATATTCGAATATACTTATTATACAGGGTGTCCCAGAAAGACTTGGAAAACTTTAAGGGGTGATAGAAAACATTACAAGGATTCAGATTTGTATAGCACCCATTGTCCGGAACGCTTTCCTGGCGCGGTAGTGATGACACAAAACAATAGAAAGAAAGGACTCGAACAGGGAAAGAAAACATGCTTATTAATCTTAGTGCTGCAAAAATGCCAGGGCCGCACTAAAAAGGGCTGAGGAACTTGTTGTATGCATCGTGGTAGCCGCTGGGGGAAGTTTCGGACATTTTAGGTATTTTGGAGAGAACATTAGGTTTCCCATGCGTCAGACATGCGCCGCCATGCATCACAATCTGGGGTCGAAAAACACCCTTTTTTAAGATTTCTGTTGTACTAAGGATAATAAAGATATTTTCTTTTCTTATTCGTGTCCAGTCTTTCTTGTGCTTTTTGTCGTCACTACCGCACCATGAAAGCATTTCCGACCCCAGGTTGCTGTGCAAAAAAAAAAAAAAAAAAAAAAAAAAAAAAAAAAAAAAAAAAAAAATTGAAAAATTGTGATGTCCCCAACTTTAAAGTTTGTACCTTTAAAGTTTGTCCCCAACTTTAAACCTTTTAAAGTTTGTCCCAATATTTTTGGGACACCCTATATATCAAAGGTACTGGTAATAATAATAATATTCATCAAAATATAGTTCCTTAAACATGATGTAGGTTCCAAAATTGTATATTTTCTGATTTTTTTTGATAAACTATTAACGTGAAAAATACATTCCCATACTTAATTTTTTTGTCTTAACCGGCCAATAAAATAAAAAACATGAAAAATTCTGATTTAATTTGAAAACAGATCCTGCGGCTTTTAAAATTATAACTTGTATTTTTATTTAAAAAAATGCTCTGAAAAGATAAATAACGGATATTTTTCTTCAAATCATTTATCACAACTCAAAATATTTAACTGGTGTGATGTAATGTTAAATAAAATTTTATGAAATAAAATTTATTTTCCAAAACAATTTTTCCTAAATGCATACATCTTTCATAAATTCAAAACTCTGGATGTTTTTAACATTAATAACTTTCTTTTGTTTATGCCAAAAAATGTAAGAAATAAACATTTTAAAAAGTTTCCTTAATATTTAAAATATTATATCTGAGAAAAATGAAAGGAACAAAATCTTGAAATAAAGTTTGTTTAAAAGAAAAAGTTTTGGAGACGCAAATATTTTTCTGTGTTTTACTGTCGTAACCTTAATATACGTGTATTTTATAGTATAATATTTTCTTTCAATTATGCGGGAAATATGTACATTGGACTTCTTCATTAAAAAAATGCTCTTAAGTAATTAAGATCAATATCATAATTTTGAGCTTATATAGCAATGACCAAAAGTTGCTATAAAGTCGAAACTCTCTCGATCATTAAATAAAATTTATTTTTTAACAAAAAAATTTTAAGGGGGGTTTTTAGAGGAGGGGATACACACACTTTTCAGCATTTCATTATTTTGTATACTTTTTAATCATTTATTTTTTACGTAACCGAAAATTCCTATAAAGTCGAAATTATCAATATCATGTAATAAAATCATGTAATAAAATGTCTACTATTTTTTTAATGCTCATACATTTTTCTGGATCTAACCTTAATTTCCGACGTATAATCCGCGGATCAAACAATCCCAGAAAGATTATTTAGTGATTGAAGACAAATATTTACGGCGATTTGATAAGTCACATTTCTTTTTAAAAAAAGTTTTGGGTTTAAAAATAATTGCTTGATTCGCGGATTATACGCAGGAAATTACGGTACTATTCTGGATATCTGAATATCTTGATTTCGATTTTTTCCATTTAAGAAAAACATATCTGGAACAAAAAGAAAAAAAAAAAAAACTGTTAAATTAAATGTGCTTTGCTTGAATGAGGTAATTACACTGCTCAAAACAATTAAAGGATATTGCAGTTTTAGGTGGATTTTGTATCAGGGAAACTTTTTAGCTGGTTGATACATGGTCGACAGACATAGTAGGTTATATGAGAATAAATTACACATGTTTGGCAGAAAAAACTTCATTTTATTGCTCATTTGTGTACAAAAGGAAAAAAACACAATTTGTGCATATGAGAAAAAAAGAATAAGAAAAGGTGCTTTCTTCAAAGAAAAGGTGTTTTCTTCACAGAAAATCATTTTCAGTAGGGGGTATGGTTTCCACGGGCGGCCAGCAACGTTGAACACCTTTGAGGCATGGACTCAATGAAGCTATTAATGACGAGTTGGGGTATTCTGCCCCACTTTTCCAGAAGAGCTCTTTTCAGTTCTTGGAGAGTTTGTGGGGACTGTTGGCGGCCAGAAACTCGTCTTCCTAGAGCGTCCCAAACGTGCTCGATTGGATTCATGTCTGAAGAACACGCTGGCCATTCCATTCGAACGATTCCTTCCTCGAAAAGGAAACCCCCCACCAGGTTTGCACGATGTGGCCTGCAGTTATCGTCCATTAAAATGAAGTTATCTCCATTGCTGCAGCGTAAGGGATTACAATAAGTCTGAGGATCTCATCCCTATATCGGCGACCAGTCAGAGCTCCATCTCGAATGATGCAGAGGTCAGTGCGCCCGTCAATGGAGATGCCACCACACACCAACACTCCTCCACCGCCAAATCTGACAATTTCGTGCACGAACGCAGGATTATTCCTACTGCCAGGGTCCCTCCAGATGAAAATACGCCTATTATCCGGATGCACAGAAAAACGGGACTCGTCAGAAAACAGAATATTGCTCCATTCATTTCTCCTCCAGTTGACATGCTCGGTTGCCCACTCCCTGCGGTCGCGACGATGCCTTGATGTTAATCTAACACATACCATCGGTCGGCAAGCATACAGACCTACAGCATGGAGCCGGTTTTGGACAGTCTTAGTTGAAATCGTGGTGCCTGTAGCCGAGCGAAGGTGTTGTTGGAGAAGAGTAGCGTTCATGTTTCGGTGTCTTCGAGCTGTTAACGCTAAATACCGATCTTCATTGAGCGTTGTTGCCCGTCTACGACCTTGCCCTGGTCTTCGGCCTGCACACCCACTCTCCAAAAAACGGTTCCAGATCCTGGAAATGACACTTTGTGACACTCCAATGGCTTGCGCTACTTCGGCTTGAGTTTGGCCCCCTTCTAACCTACCAACAATTCTCCAAGCTTCTGAATCTGTCAAATGACTTCGCTGAGACATCGTACTCATCGAAACAAAGCAATTACTGAATGCCGATCATTCTTGTCTTCATTCTCTTTTATCCAGTTGAAAGTCAAATTTCATTCGCGTCCGCTGAAGCGACGTTTTTGACGTCGAACTCAAAATTTGCATACTCCACAGTTTGAAAACCAGAAAAATTTGCATTTGTTATTCTCTTCTTCTATTTTCGGCAAAAAAAATTTCGTTTATATCTTTATTTTATATAAAACTTCAAATATCCTTTAATTGTTTTGAGCAGTGTATTTGAAAACTACTAAAATTCTTTTTTAAAACAATTTTTGTAAGTTTTAAAAAAGAAGGAATTGGTATGTATGCTGTTGTAATATAATAATTACTTTATTTTGAAAATGCCGGAAAAATGCTCATAAAACATTTGCCCCAAAATAAAAATTGCTCTTAATATTTAAAATGATCTGTTTGAGTAATGACCGAAAGTTGCCATAAAGTTGAAGTAATAAAAGGCATGTAACAAAATTTCCTTTCAAAAAAATATTTTTTAAAGGTGCATACACTTTTCAGGAACTCACAACTCAGAATATCTCTGGTAATATTATAATTACTTTCGTTCAATAATGCCGGAAGCATATTCATGGAACTTTCGGCAAAAACAAAAATTACCCTTAATGATTAAAATAATCTATTAGAAGCAATGACCGAAAATTGCCATAAAATCGAAACTATTAAAAATCCTTAAATGTCCACTTCGTGTATATCTCATTCTTTTACTCACGATCCCAGAGAACTAGCTGTCTTCATTGCGGCAAGTCATTCATCTTATGAACGCCTGACAATGTGAGACCGATTCGTGGCTTCTTTTCATTCCAGATTTTGATCAATTTCATTGAGTGGAGAAAGAAACGGAAAGTAATGAAGACTTCATTCCCAGGTGAGAACAAGTATGGGTAAAGTTACAAAATTGATGGGGCAAAACAATCGTAATTAAGGGACTTTTGTATCCTTCAGTCAGAGAAATGTGACGAAAATATCAATTTCCCGATATTTTGTTTAAAATGAATTTAGATATCGATAATATATTCTGACGACATTTCGTAAAGGTACCCATTAATTAATAATAAGAATTCGAAAAAAGCTTTTTAAAGTTTCAAAATGATGGTGCAAAACAATCGTAATTAAAGAGTATTCTTCAATTTATGAAAAGTGACGAAAATATCAGTTTCCCAATATTTTGCTTAACATGAATTTAGATATCTATAATATATTCTGACGACGTCTCATTAAGGTACCCATTAATTAATAATAAATATGCAAAAAAGCTGTTTAAAGTTTCGAAATGATGGGGCAAAACAATCGTAATTAAGAGAATTCTGTATAATTCAGTATGAGAAAAGTGACGAAAATATCATTTCTCCAATATTTTCTTAAAATGAATTTAGATATCTATAATATATTCTGTCGAAGTTTCGTAGAGGTACCCATTAATTAATAATACGAATCCGAAAAAAAGCTTTTTAAAGTTTCAAAATGCAAAACAATCGTAATTAAGGGATTCCGTATACTTCAATTTACGAAAAGTGACCACAATATCATTTTCACAATATTTTGCTTAAGACGAATTTATACATCGGTAGTATATTATGTCGACAATATTTTTAAATCCTCATTAATTACTAATAAATATACGGAAAAAGGATTTTTCCGTATCCATTGCGCTTGAAAAGATTCAAAGTCGATTGACATAATAAAAATACAAATATCAGTCGGCAAGAATTTTTGTAATGGACGATCTCTATGAGGCATTTGATAATACTGTGGATATGATTTTCAGTAATAGAAATAGCTGTTTTTAATAACAATATAGTTTTAATAACAATAGTTATTTTTAATGTCTTTATATATACTTCATCATATTGTATATATTTTTTAATTGATTCTTTCTGAGTGTGGCACTTACAATAATAACAAGGCATAGTTAAAAAAGCATGACAGAAATATCGTTGCAAAAAGTTTCAAGTTATAGCAGAAGAGCATTTCTGAAATAATCTCAATTTTTTTAAATTAAAATTTTCATACTTTACTGTCCGAATTGCATTTTTTCTAGATTAAATCATTTTCTTTAATAAAATATGAAAAAAGAATTATAAAGTAATCAAGTAGAAAAAAAAAGATCAAATAGTATCGAGTAACTTAAACAGTAGAATCAGGTGAAAATGACGATTTTCGACCAATTTTTCAAAACTGAGATTATCACATTTTTAAGAATATAAGACTCTTTCTCTTAATAGACAGCGCCCATTTACTGAACTTTACAGGATTTCGTACGCTTCAAGGGCTTTCAGCACCTTTCATCCGATTATTTGTGAAGTAACATTTGCCTTATTTAGCGAAAAAAAGCTAACCTCAGTCATAGTGATCAGCACTTTGTTAAATTTCTGGTACTACAACATTTAAAATCTCATGAATCTCCTGATGCATACGAACCGGGCTTTATTCATAAAAATAACTCTTTTTTATAGTCTTTACTCTAAGCGAACCGAAAAATCACTCATGGCTATTGAAGCAAAGTCATACATAAGATGCATACATTAAAGTTTTTAAATCTTGATACGTACAAAGCAAGAAAAGTAGTTTTGCCCCCAGTTAGCATTTACAACTGAAAAAGTTAACAAAGCAAATAAATCTCTCTCATTCATTTAATATATTATCCTTGCAATCAGTGCAAGGATGATTACATTAATGGGCTCCGGTACAAAAAAATCTTATACTTTTCTAAAAAATTTTATTGCAGTAAAACTTTAGTTGTTTTTCCAATTAACCCTTTGCTTACGGGGTTGGGATATATGTCGTCCCAGAGAAAATTGCTTTATTATATTCGCACCACTTTTTTCAACTAATAAGTGCCATACATTTGTACCAGAAAAATTTCAAGACAAATCTATGACAAAATTTTTTTTTCGTAAATTGTGGTACGAATGAATATATAAAAATCGTCATTTCTATCCCGTAATCAAAAGGTTAAGCGGGCTCAGGGGTTGAAAACTTTTCAAAAAATCGATTTTTTTATCTAGTTTGATTATTCAATTAATTCTTAACTCAATGCAAAAAACCGCATAAAAATATTAGCATTTTTAACGGAGTTATAAGCATTTATGTATCAATATTTACATAGCCGCATCCATATAATTTCAACTTTAATTCTTGTTTTCTCAAAACTTGATTTTTGACGACGAACACCAAGATTTAAAAAAAACTGTTTCATGGAATGGCTTAATTTTTTTTTGCATGCATATAACATCATTATCTAGATTATGAATTAAGTATATGACTATCACTTAAAAAAATATTATTGAAAAATATCTCAAAGCTGAAAATTTAAAAAAACCCCTAAAAAATACAACTTTTTTTCCATTAAAAATACTCAAAATATTAAACGCCCCACCAGTGGCCGAGAGGTTCGGACCTCTCAATTGGTAGACGGCAAGTGCTTTGTTCGAACCCAATCGCGGCTGTTGGCCTAACCGTTCGGAGTTTTCCGTGGTTTTCTTCGAGCCTTGCGTAAATACGGGTTAGGTTCCCTTAGAAAGACCCCCACGGAGGGCACTCCCCCTGGTCCTATATCCCATTAGCGTAGATAATCGGACGACAAAAATCAACCAAAATATTAAACTATCTGAAATATATTATTTCATAATCTAGATAATGATGTTATATGCATGCAAAAAAAAAAAAAAAAAAAAAAAGGCCATTCTATCAAATAGTTTTTTTTAAAATCTTGGTGTTAGTCATCAAAAATCAAGTTTTGAGAAAACGCGACTTAAAGTTGAAATTATATGGATGCGGCTATGAAAGTGTTGATACATAAATGCTTATAACTCCGTTAAAAATGCAAATATTTTTATGCGGTTTTTTGCATTGTGTTAAGAATTCAATGAATAATTAAATTAGATCATAAAAAATCGATTTTTTGAAAAGTTTTCAACCCCCGAGCCCCCTTAAAATGACACTTAAATCATATTTATATCTTAATTAGCATAGGAAGTATTAATTTTTTCGTTTTGGTTTGTTTTTAAAATCTAGCTTTCAAGCAATGGCTGTCATGGAAACTTCTTCTGAAAATGTTTTTCTTCGTGATGGGTTTTTTCAACATTTCTCCTATTTAAATTGCTATAAGTTAAAAACCGTTAAAGTTAATTGTTTCAAACTTAGAACATGATTTTTTTAATAATTTCACTTTAATTTTCATTCAGCAAAATTAAAAAATATATATATTTATTTTTGAAAATATGATTTTTTGAAAAAAAAAACCTGCATCATATTTTTCTTAATTTTTACTTTAAATACGTTTAGATTTTATTTAAATTAATATTTTTAAAAATGCTAAATAAAAATTAAAACTTATATATTTTTGTTTATTTAAACGAAAAACAATTATTATTCTACAAAAAATATTTCGAGTTATAACGATTGTAAATTACCCCACTTTTTTAACAAATTCTAAATTTAATTTTTTAAAAATACTATGTATGAGAAGTTTTATCGTTTGATTTTGTTTACAAAAGATATGGTAAAACCATCACACAAAATTTCAAAATTTTAACTTGATAAATACAAATTATTTTAAAAATGTGATATGTGCGAAAAAGATTTAACAGAAACCTATTTCTAGAGTATTCGAATAAGTGAATCTAAAACTGTGAAGCTATTTCTGCTAAGTAGATTTTAAATTATGCGTAAGGATTACACAGATTGCAGATTATTTTGGAACTATTAAATTTAATATTAGGACCTCAAAACTTCCCATCTGATTATTCCTAATCAGCTTCACAGAATGAATTTCCGCTTGTTATCCCAGCGAAAAATGTTCCAAAATATTCAAATATGATGTAAAAATTAATGTTCGTATTAGAAATTTCAAAGTTTATTATTTGTATGTAGCTAACCCCTTAAGCTTTTTTAAATGAAAATTTGAAAAAAGACAAAATTGCCAACCGAATGCCTGTATTCTTTTTTTCTCTGATGTAATTTGGCTCTTAAAATTTTTCGTAATTGGAGGGTTTTTTTTTTTTTTTTTAAACCAACTGTACTTTAAATAAAAATCTTACGAAAATTACAATATTATAAAATCCAATATCATAAATTCTGACATTGTTAAAATATATAAAAAAACCCCAATATTATTTGCAAAAAACTGTCCATTTGTGAAAATTCGGGGAATGATATGCATTATTTGTAATTATTTTAAAATGTTTCGAAAATGAATAAAATTATAGTAAGAAGTACACTCATGTCCAAAATTACAGTCACAAACATAAAATCTGTGAAAACTGATGAACTATTCAATGTGTTGTTACGAAATCTGGCATATAAATGTATTACAGTAGGAGAAAGAAAGTAGCAACATATTAATGTGAAAAAGATTTTAATTTAGAATTAAAAAACACGGTATATCAAGAAGTGTTACATCATGAATCAGAGATAAAATTTTATCTTGGGTAAAGTTTGTCTAAAATGAAGTGTGACTACTGTGCACTGCTGTAAAAGCTTACATACTGTTTATGAGGGTATCAATAAATGTATGTGGGAACAAAGCTCGATTTTCCAAAAGCACAGCTTTTACTTCCTAACGGGTCCTGGGAGGGGGGTTTTCGCGGTGCAATGGTTCTTAGACCATCCCAAACACGTTCAATACAACTGAGGTCCGGTTCTTTAGGGCCAAGTCGTACGGCGAATACCCTCTTCATGAAAATCATCAACAATGTGGGCTCTGTGTTTCTTCGTATTATCGTCCTTAACCCCTTAACGCGCAGTGTTGACGGGTCGGCAACACCTAAAGTTCCCTCTGTTTAGAGACACAAAAACTCCGTAAATATTTCAAAAACTACTCTAATGGCTACTTTAAATTTTTCTTATGAGTTCTAGATGGCAGCACCACAGAGATCAAACTCTACTGTTTTTAAATAATAGGTAAAATGTTTTACTGTAATACGCGCTTCGCAGCAATGCTCTTCTCACTGCGCTTATCAATGCTTTAATTATGGGAGGTTATCACTTCGGCAACAGCTGTATAATTAAAATAGTTGGTGCAATCTTTATAAAACAATACCTATGTACTCCTCTAGGCCTAAATAGAGTGCCTAATTTTTTTTCTTTAAATTCGAACTTTAAAGAGTAGTGCGCCGGAAAGGGATAAACATGAAGACTGGACCTACATCACCCCAGAGCAACCTTACATAGGCTTCAAGGACCTTACCCCTCTAGCGATGTGCGTTGTCAGTATCCGCTTCGAAAACGGACAGTAGTGTACGACTGATCAACATTATGCCACCACAGACAAGGATTCTTTCGCCACCAAATCTGTCGATTTTTTTTATGTTGGAGGAATGATAGAGAGTTCTACGTTCTCTCCAGATGAAGATTCGATGAGAATTAATCTGCGGGTGAATCTCGACTCTTCACTGTAAAGAACAGTGTTCTATCCAAGTTTGCAGATTCCTTTCGGGAAATAACAATGGTGTTCGGGCAGAAGTTCAACTTTTTAAATTAGTTCGAGGCATGCAAATTTCAAAATATATCCCTTCTTATTGTATCCAAGACTGATGTTTTCGGCTTTGAATAAGTGAAACACTCCCTATTAGACGACCTTATCCCACACCCTATTACACCAAATTTTTCCGAGATAAATGCATTAACTCTGATTCAAGATTTAACACTTTTTGATATATCCTGTAATTTAATTCAAAACTAAAATAGTTTCAATATTGTTTATGTTTCTATATTCTCTTATTGTAATACACTTATATGCCAAATTTCGTATCAACACCGTGAATTGTTCATCAGTTTTCGCAGATTTTACGCTTGTGACCTTCATTTTGGACTTGAGTGTATTTTGCATTCGCAATTCGCCCTAATCTATACGCAATTATCTAATTACTGTCATAACTTAATTTTTCAAAGTCAATAAATACAATTATTAATTTAATTTTATTATAAACATTGTGAAGCATATTCTCAGCAGCCAAATTCAAAACACTTATTAACTCTTTCAAGAGTAATATTAATTAAAAAGAAATAATAATGAAACGGTTTCTCGCAAGTTGCGCTTTCATAGAAGTCGATTTCGCAAAAATCTGTCTTGTAACTGAAGCGTTAAACAGAAATATTTTATTACATTTAATACATATAACTGGAGAATTTTTGACATCGACATCCGATAACAGCTCGACAATTTTAACATGAAATGGCTTGACAGGCAAATCATAATAATGCATGAATATGAAATGGCATTTAACATTCAAGCGCCTACTGGAATGCAAAATACCGCTTTTATTCTATTTTTAGAGCATGACCCTTCTTTTGAAATCTGACTAGAAAATATTTCTGAGACATTTGATTTATTACATAGTTTAGGAAGATATTTTGAAATTCGAGAAAGATATCTCATTAATTTAAACTTTGGTTAAGAATATTTATTTGCATATAAACGCACGAATATTTTTTTACCAAGTATGTATGAAGGTCAAACGTCAAATATGCTTCAATATGTATTTAGAATGAAGGTTTGTATACTTTACTTTACTCACAAGTTTTCTATTCTATTAAAAATGTATTTACTCTAATATTTAATGGTTAGGCAGCGATACGTAGAAAACTATCGGACCATTATTTAGTGCAGGGTATTTCCATGAGCACTTGTCGTGTGTCACATTTCTCATAACTGCTAAATTGTTGACCACCGTTATTTTCGAAAGGTTTGCATGGCCTTATTCAATTAATGAAATATCTTTGATAAAATAAGTCAAATTTTTCCGTTCTAAAATACTGGTGTCAAAAATCGTAGTGTGTGACTTATCCTCGTGACATGTCCTCGTGGAATTACCCTGCAACAATATTTGCAACTATAAGACTGAGAAATCTTGTCTGAACCTTGGAGCTCTGAACACTTTGAGCTAGATGAAAATTTTGATAATTATAGTTTTAGTTATTGCAACACAAAAGATTGGTTCAATTCACTACAAAATAGTAGTTGTATGTAGGGTTGAAGACTCATTTCACGCAAAACTAGGCTCATTTTTATCATACTATTGCGCGAACGGACTCGCCTATATTTCCGTATCTCATGCATATCAAATAATCCAAATATGTTTGTCGATACTAGTGAATACATAGTGATCCCAACTGTGTATTTTACTTTATTTAGATCTAAAAAAGCGTAAGAAAACAGGAACAAAACATAGATTTGGTCAAAACTCGAAATGGCTTGAGCACTTTATTGATTGTAGCTGTGTGAGATAGCGACATAAAATGGTTGTTATATTTCTCTAATTAATCAGCTAATTGGTGATTTCCAAATTTTTCAATAACACTGTTTTGTAGCCGATATCTCATATTTTTTATTGATACAAGTGTCTGAGTTAAAAATAATAGCTCTATGTATAACGTATTACAGATTCAGATATTTTGTGATTATGTCAGACATTTTTAAATTTTTAGAAACTTATGAGTGTACGCATTCAAATGTTCTCTATTAGTTGAAACGCAAAATGTTTCCTTTTCAGCAAAATGTTTTTAAAATGTTAAACATGGATAGATTTTTAAAATTTACAATGAATGATATAAATGCAATTGTCAGTTTGTTGGTTGATTCGTAGTATAAAAAACATAAATAAGTATCCATTTAAATTATTGAAACATACCAATTAATGTTACTTTTCCTTTATCGATAGAATTAACGGAAGTTTGAATGAAGTTTTATAAAAATATTTCACAGCAGAATTTCGATTTAAAGTAGTTTAACTTTATTAATTAACGTTTTTCTTCTTTGTATCTTTTAAACTTATTTCATAATCAAATTTCTGGTTTGAAGCGAAGCATGTTTCTATGGTAGTCGTCAAAATAACGGTTCACAGTAGCTCTAGTGTTAATATGAGCATTTAAATTGCCTTAATTAAAATTAATCTTAAACTATTAGGTATAAAAGGAAGGCGTACTTTGAAGAATTTCATTTTCATGCAATATTTTTCCATGTGTAACGATACAAAATATTTACAAAAAATATTCAATGAAATACCTAAAACAGATATTTAATGATATTATATGTGCAACAAAAATATATCTTTTAGATATCAAAATATTATTAATATCCTACACCTACGACTCTAGAGCAAATTACTTTTATCTCACTACTTCTGTTTTTATGTAATCCTACCGTCCATGTGAATCCATCCATATTTATTATATCTCAACAGAACGGAATGATCTTGGAGTGTTTTGATAATCACACACTCTTGTCTTCTCAGGGTTAAATGATCCACCCACAGGTTAGCAGTACATATAGAAGAAAAAGCGAAACAAATTTTTCCCAGAACATTGTTCCAGAAATTTCATATGTAAGCTTACTGAAATAAATTCGTTTCTTTATTAGGAAAATAATAAGAAGGACTAGAAGACTTTTATTGCATATTTTATGTTATTTTATTGAAATATTAAAGATGCTATTCACTCAATTTCCAAATACCATTTATTAATGATAAGTCTACGGGATGGGATGCATCCATATATTTAAAATACCTTCTCAAGAAATTAATGTTTTTAATGGCTTTTTCCTTTGTACTCTCATAAAAAAATATCTCTTTTTTCCTTAGTTCTGAAAATTTAGCTAAAAACCATGCTTAATTTAATATTTTATGCGTTAAATGCTGACGTATTAAGATGTTAATGCTGCGATCAAGATGTTAATACTTCATATAAAATTAAGTATGTATTTCAGAAATATTTTTAAACTGAGAAGAAAAGAAGATCATTTAAGAAAAGCAGATAGAAAAAATAAGTTTAAAATTGAAATTTTCCATTGAGTAATTTTAAATATACGAATGTATCAAATGCTCATAGACTTAATATTATTGAAGGGAATTCGGAAGCTGAGTGATTAGCAGCCTTAATATATTGAATCCAGATTCATTTTGTGAAATCCCAGTGGTGTTCAATATTAATACATGGAAATGAGATTCCTTTCGGGAAATAACAATGGTGTTTGGGCAGAAGTTCAACTTTTTAAATTAGTTCGAGGCATACAAATTTCAAAATATATCGTATTTTTATGCCCTGTGGTATTTAAAAAATATAACGATGCAAATCACATGGATCACATGGAGTTTATGGGTTAAAAAGTATTTACAGGACGTTTATAATAGTGTTAGGAAGAATATTTATTATATATATCTCTAGTTATTATAAAATTTCACAGGATACTCAACATTTTACACTATAAATAGAGGACAAAATGGGGACTTAACACTTTATCGGGCAATGGTAATATACTTACCACTTAATTTTTATTAAAAACTCATTGATTCGTACAGGAATTTTTAATGAGATGGTTTGTGTTTATGTTAACCTGACGGAAAAGGCACTTTTATTTTGAAATAAATTTGTTTATAGATAATGGTGGCAATGAAGCTTTTCAACATTTTAGCAAAAGAATTGATTTGCCTGATAAAGGATTAAGAGCTATCTCGATAGAATGAACTGGAATCCACCGCAAACATCCAAATGTATTAAGCACCCAGATCCACCCAAATCCGTTGGATGATGCATTGAACTCGTAGAATTTGTCTTTACATTTTTTCTAATGTGGGACCTTCGGTCATCGGATTTACAGTTACCGTTAGAGCTTGTGTTAAAAAGTGCAATTTCCGTTACACTCTTACAATCTATCTAAGGGGAATTATCTAAAGGGAATTTGATATAAGAAAAAGGTAAATGTTTGTAAAATGATGACTGAGAAACTCATCGAATCCATTTAACCCTTTACGACGCAATGGTCCCACATCGAGACCACTTAATTTTAATTTCAAACTTACAAACAGCATCAAGAATATTCTTTATAAAATTTTGTTTTTACAATGAAATTTTAATTTCTAAAAAAATCGTTTGTAAATTCCTGTGTCAGTCAGTCATTTTATCATTTTTCGAACTGAAATTTTCTGTGCAGGAAAGGGTTAACATAGAACTAGCGTAAAATTATAGAGATTCTAGTTTTTTTGGGCATTTTTACAAAAAGTTTAAATAGTATACGACGGGCAATCATTCACCTTTTCCACAAAGTAGCGGCATTCATAAATAAATATCTGTCAGCCAATAAAATGTGTTTATTTTATTATATCTTGCATTATCTTGGTGTGGCTTATTAGATCATTAAATATGAAACGTCGATTACAAATGAGCCTAATTAACAACGGAGCAAATTTCCACCAGCAAATTTTAATAAAAATTGTCGTCGTATATAAGCGACGTAATCATGAAAAATTACTGTTATGAATAAGGAAATTTTGTATTCTTTTTTACTGGTGGAAGTTTTCCCCGTTAATAATCTAGTCCTTTTGTAAACGGACTTTTGATACTTAATTATTATTTTAATGCTATTTAATAAACATCTAACGTTTTAAGTAAAATTCATCAAACTTACCACAATCATGAGCCAATTTTCTGGGAAGCATTTTAATTTTATGTACTGTTTAAAAAAAGCTTTTAATGGATTATTATGGCTAACGTAATTAGGCATAAGTGAATTAATATTATAAAATTAACTTGCATTCAATACGAGATAAACTTTTAAAGTTAAAAAAAAATGCACTTTAGTTGTTGTTTACGAATATTAAAAGGCAATTCGGAAAAAGCAGTAATGAATTAAATCACTGAAGCACAAACTTTTAAATAAAAAACACAAAACTTAATTAAAATGTACTATGTTAGCAAAAAAATTTAGAGTTACTTTAAAAGACTTTTGGCAAGAAACAAAAGAAATTTTACTTTTTATAAATAAAAAGGGGAACATATTTTCGCGCTTTTGGTTTGAAACATAAGATACTTAAGTAGCAAATGGGAAAATTCAGCCAAAGAGACGCCATTCATTTTTTCTGCAACAACAGATGTGAGATACTTTTTTTTTTCTTTTCTCCAACAAAGGGGTTAACGGAAAAAAGAATATTGAATAAAATGCAGAAGACAGAATATGTTAGAATTATTTTAATATTTCTTTTAAGAATTTGTCACGATTCATTTTCAAATGTATTTTCTCTAAACTTGTATTTTTTAAAAACATTTATTTTGCGTTGATAATAAGATAAGAAAAAAAAAACATACGTTATTTTGATACTTTAACTAAAATATTTATCAAATATTGGATATTCAGTTTGGAGTATTCCTTCTTGAAAATTTAAAAAATAAAAATTTGTCATGCATGAATACCATAGAAAAGTTATTTTATACGCATCATACCAACATTTATTGACAATAGCAAACAAAACGTAATTTTTACTCATTTTTATTCAATTTTTCATAAAATTAACCTATTAACTCTAGAACGCCCGAAAGTTTTACTCAAGTTTCATAATAATATTTTTCACCAGAATTTTTATTTAAAATTATTTAATTGATTTATTTAACGTAAATCTGTGTGGATTAAATTTAAATTATTTCAAGAAAAATTTTCTGGTTCGAATTGAAATTTATACACATAGTTGGAGTCGATCCGACTTCATTCGGGCGTTCTAGTGTTAACAACCAGTGACCTGGGTTGCCAGTTTGGCCTCTACTTTCAATTTAAAAGCTTTGAATTAACATTAGAAATTTTGAAAGGAGAATTTTTACTTTAGGTAATCACTATACGTTGTCATTAAATAAAGTAATACTATGAAGAATTTATGTATGTAAATGTAAAATTTCAAACTGAAAAACAAGCCAAATCTGGCAGCCCAGCCAATGGAATACTTTTTATATTACTAGACTTAGTGGCAATAAACCCTTTTCACACCAGTAAATACGAAGATTAAATGCATCCTTTATTTCACAAGGCAAATTTCTTGATAAAATATGATAAAAATTACTCTTATTTTAAGAGTGGTGGGAAATCCAAAATATATATTTTAATAACGAAGAAAATAAGTTTTGCGTTAATGGGTTAAGTTGCGTATATTTGAAACAAATTAAAATTTTAAAGGAAATGAAACACTAAAAAATACAAAATTTTTGCTTCGTTAGGATTTGATTACATGTGATATATGAAAATTAAGGAAGTAAAAGTTCATTTTTGATGTAGACATACTCAGTTCGATATGAGAAAATTGATTTACTCATTTTTGAGTATTTCATTCGTTTTAGTGAACTATGGAATTGAAGAGCTCACACATGTTTTCTAAGTATACTAACACGTGCAAACAGAATGAAATTGTTTTTATAAGAAAATTATGTTGCGTTTATTCAATGTTTCAAGCATATACTGCTATACACATGCACTCGCATGCCCACAGTACAATTCTGGTCTATACATTGAAAATACTTAATTTGATTTCATTATTATAATACAGTCATTATGGTAACTTCGAACTATAGGGTGTAACTTTGCACCCCCCCCCCCTAATTTTCAATATATTTGACTTCAAAAGACTAAATACACCTCAGAATAGTGCTCTGTTGGCAAGGTTCTAAACCTGGATTTCTACTCTTTGTTTTAGAAAAAAAAAATAGCATTGTACGCAATTAATTGCATCATCCAACTATTTTTGTGACGTACTGTTTTCAAGTTGGTTTTGAATGCTGTTTTGAAGTTGTTGCAATCCAATTAATTTTTCACAGTAAGTAACAATCTACTGATTTATAAGACTATTTTTATCTAAATGTTGTAAATGTGCTAATGTCTTGTGATTGTTTATTTATTAACAGGAAATAAAATGTAAAAGCACTACAGTTTTACCCACTTTTTCAGGGTAACTTTGAGCCGGCTTAAAGTTGTACTGATGTTTATAATCTATAGATTATAGGTGTTACTGTTAAAAATTTCCTTATATTTGCACGTATATTTTACATAAATGCTAAAGTGTCCATTAGATGTAACATATAAATATTTTTACATATATATGTAAGATACATAAAATTCATTTAAAGGCGTTAGCGACATTTTGTTGTTATGTATGAACAATAAATAGTTCTTTTTACCGTAATTTTCGGCGTATAATCCGCGGGTCAAACAATTCCTTTTAGACCCAGAAATATTATTTAGTGATTGAAGACAAATATTTACGGCGATCTGGAATATTACAATTCTTTAAAAAAATTCTGGGTCTAAAAATAATTGTTTGATCCGCGGATTATACGCGGGGATACTATCATAAATTATACAAATCTTGTGATGCTGGGAAATGTAAATTAGGAGTTTTCACATATCTGAAGACATTTTTTGGAGTTCAAAGTTGTCCTAACTATAATACTTTTTTTATAATGAATTATTTTAGATGATACTTATCATATGGTGCCTACTTGACAAATATCATCAAATATCCTAAAGGGCTGGATAATTTTCAACAGAAATAAAAATTCATTTTTCATTTCTTATAATATTATTACTAATTAATTTTTGATAGTCTTACAATAATTTAGGATCATTTCTTCTACTTTATGCCTCTAGTTGAAACAATGTTCTTAAAATAAGAGTATGGCATATGAAAATAGAGAAAATGTGGATCAAAGTTACTCTGAATGACTATATATTTTAAAGAATCATATTAGGGCGATACATTTATTGGCCAATAGAATTGCGGTTTGGTTTGGTTTATTTTTTGTCGTCCGATTATCTACGCTAGGGATATAGGACCAGGGGGGAGTGCCCTTCGTGGGGGTCTTTCTAAGGGAACCTAACCCGTATTTACGCAAGGTTCGAAGAAAACCACGAAAACTCCGAACGGTTAGGCCGACAGCCGCGATTGGGTTCGAACCCAGCACCTGCCGTCTACCAGTTGAGAGGTCCCTACCTCTCGGCCACTGGTGGGGCCAATAGAATTGCGGAAAAATTGAGCGGATAGACTTTAACTTCTTTATAGAGGAAACAAATTCCTGCAGTTTTGTTATTTGTTAAACCTGCAGCTGCAATCACTCGCCCACTATATATATCAGCCAAATTCCATTTGAATTATGATGACTATACTCTGCATACTTGGTAAATATTTTGGTTATCGCCAGGTTGTTTTATATTTTCTTATATTGCACAGTATAAAATCTTATCTCAATTTTCAAATTATCAAATATTTCTAATTGTTTCAGTTTAAAAATTTTTTGGATATAAAATGCTCAAAACCCCATCATAAATTTTACGCATGTTAATATGTGAAAAATAAAGCAAAACTCGTGAAAAACTACGATGGTATTATAAACACTTTGTTAAAAGAAAAAAAAATGGTGTAACTGAAGCATGGTAGAGTTTGCTAAATAAACCTATGTTTCTGATTTTCAAAATGCATTTAATGGAACTTTGAAGGGAAATGAATCAGAAGAGTAGTAAATATATAAAAGAGACTAGGGAGAGTTGACCACAGTGAAGGGTTGACTTACCTTTCAGTTTTAGATTATTAAAAGGTTTTACAGTTTTGCCAATACGTGGGAATTAAAGATACTAAATTGCGCAAACAATAGTCTTTGTTTTATGCAGGAAATTGAAACAGCGGTGGAAAAATCAACTGTGAAATATTTTCAGTTGCAAAAGTGTATTTTTTTAGAAACATTTTGTAAGCTTTTTCTCAAACAAAATGCACTATAGAAGTTTAAGTAAAATAGATTATTATTAGGTTAGTAAGTTATTTAAGTAATGGCAGAAATATTGAGCTTTCTTTATAGGCATACAGATTGAACAGTAATTTAGTTTAAAAGTAACCTCGTGCTGTATTCTAAATAGTGGCTATGTAAGGAGGCTTCATCTTAATCAGTCTGCACTATTATAAATTGTGATTAGATAATAAAAACATGCAAGTTAAAAGATTTTTTTCATAACGGTGGGGGTGGGCAGTGCAAATTAATATGCACAATTTAAACATAATTTTTCCATTTAAGACTAGAGTTAGGTTTTATCGTGCATGTAAAAATATTATACAAAGTCTCAAGAAACTTTTTAATATACATTTTGAAAATAACGACATTTAGTGGCATTTTTTCCCTGTTAAACACAAAAATTTGGTGTAGATGAAGCATATTAAAGTTTACTAAATGAAACCATATTTTTGATTTTGTGGAACATATTTAGGCAATCGACAAAATAGAATCAGATACCGCAAATTGTGTGAAAAAAAATCAAACCATCTAAGTAATATTAGTGCATACTAATAGGGAAGGGGATTAATGTTTATTAACCCATTAGTGCCTAGCGTCCCTTTTTAGGGACGCTTCAAAAGGTGCATGCAGTTGCGTAGCTATGTTTTTTGGCACCCGGGGCCAGCAAGAAATTTTGCGCCCCCACCCCAATATAGATATATAACAATTTCTCTCAATTTGGCGCCCCTAGGCCTCGGCGCCCGGGGCGGACGCCCCCCTTGCCCCCCCTTAGCTACGCCACTGGGTGCATGTAGCGCTGTTTTTGACACAGGTAAAAAAGAACAGCAATCTTTATTTTATTTAACTGAAACATTTTCGTAATTAATGAACTAAACTTAATTCTTTTAAAAATAGCGGTGCCAACGGAATAAAATTTGCGCAAAAGGTGGTGGGCACTAATGGGTTAAACACATCTTTTTAAAGTGTTGTTCGAATAGAGAATAGAATTTTTTCATCTGAAAACAATCATTCTGTAATAGTAGAACATGAAACTTAGAGGAAAAATAGACATGAAACTATTTATTATACTTTAAGAACAATGAAGTTTTTTTTCCCATTGAATGTATTTTGTTAAAACTAAAAAATATCCATTTTACTCTGTTTATTTTTCCTTAAAACAGTTAAAATTCATAAATTTAAAGTAAAAATTATAAGAAATCCTCCAATCTCAGCTGTATTTTCATCAAATCTCAGGGGTGTTGCAATAAACCTAAACAATAAACCCTAAATGATAAAGAATGAAGAGATTTGGGTTATGCTATCGGAAGTCATTTCTTAATTTCATTAGCCTGTGGATCTAATATTAATAGTTTGGATTTAATATACTTATAAAACTTGAAATTATCATATACGAATCATGCAATTACAGGCTGGCGAGTTGTCAGAGAAGAACACAGTAAAAAAAAAAAAAAAAAAAAAAAAAAAAAAGATGGAGCAACCACTATTTTCACATAGAAAATATTTAGAATAATATAAAGGGATTAAAGAAGACGAGTTTCTCTATAGCAAAATACTGGTACTTAACACCTTTTTTGTTGTGTTTATCTCTTACCACTCCCTACCC
Source organism: Maratus speculifer (assembly GCA_964019185.1). Classification (NCBI taxonomy): domain Eukaryota; kingdom Metazoa; phylum Arthropoda; class Arachnida; order Araneae; family Salticidae; genus Maratus; species Maratus speculifer. The sequence continues at coordinate 300,075,219 of OZ025293.1, forward strand.
TAAATTAGAGTAATGAGATGATCCAGAAAGCATACTTTAGGGATCATGAAACAATAGAATCTTTTGTGTCACAATTAGTCACAAATGAATTCGAAATATAAAAATATTGTTCAAGTAGCAAGGAAAATTTTTGCATTTGAAAATGTCCATTCTATATTGCCATGTACATGAACAAAAAACATGTACATGAACTTTTGAAAATATTAACATTGATTGTTTCCTCAAAGTAATTCATGAAGGATTCCTCACAGTTATTCATAAAAAATATAAAAAATTCTAAAATTATTGTTTTTTTAACAATTTATTTCATATTTTTTAACACTAACATTTTTATATATGTAATTTTTAACTTCTATATATATATTTGCTTTTACAAATATAAATGTACTGTTAAGCAATTATGTTTCGCTTTCGATGACGCATTCCAAAGTTCACATTTTTGACAAGAATTACCTTTAGCTTCTAAAACATCATTTAATGAATATCATTATTATCAGAATTAAGGATTTATTTCATTACTAATTACCAACTTCCCGTATTTTGCGCGGCACTATTTCCAAATAGTATGTTATAACAGGAAAAAAATCTAAATTTCAAAATTATTTTGATAAATTCTAAAACGGTTCAACCAACTGTTTCTTTACAAGATTAAATAGAGCAATACAAATATTTTATCTTCAAAATATTTTATAAAACATTAATTTTAGTCACTCCGTTTGATGGGAAAAGAAACTGAAGAAATAAATCTAATATATCATATGGAAAAAAAATGCTATATATTACAATGGACAAAAATATCTTTTTTTTTTTTTTTTTTTTTGGTCATTTGATAAAATTATTTTTGTTTGTAAATAAAATAAAGAAGCAATAACTTACGAAAACTTGAGTTATTTGAAAGAATTTGAATTAAAAATATAAATATATTTCAACAATAGTTGTTTTAAAAAATATCTTTAAAAATGACACATCGAGATTTATTAGGCTAATATTTGCATGCATTTTTATTAGAAAACTAACATTTCCTAATTTTAAATAACCGATCAAGTGCAAGTATTATTCGCGTACAGAGGGTTCCGTAAATTAAATATATGAATTAGTAACTGAGCATTGCTTTACAGAAAATATCATTAATATCAGGGTTCGCACACCATTAAAATTTAAGAATATTTTAAGTATATTAAGAATTATATATAATACGCATATTAAGTGTGTTTAAGTATTTCGCAGGAGAAAAACATTGTGCAATCTCTAAATGATGGTGGCGGCTGCGAGTTCTGTGTTTTAAAAAAATGTAAATTTTCGTATTTTTAATAGTGATGGCAGAGTCATTAAAAATATAAGGAGTGTGCGAATCTTGTTAAAAGTTTTTATCTAGGATTTAAAAGCCGATGGCGTATGGAGTACGCCACACATTGGCGTAACCAGGGTGGATACCCAAAACCAGTAATATTGTAAGGTTTTCTTCTTGATTCACAGCTGAAAAGTTTCTGGTTAGATAAGGCAATAAGAGAATTTTAAAAAGTTACCGGCATTTCTAGCACTTCAGCATTTACCCTGATTACGACACCTATGTTTTTATGTATGTCCAAACCGTTTATGTCTTTAAGAGTTCATAACTAAGAGTTAATTACTGACAATTTTTTTTAAATCAACATCAACAATACTTTTATATTTCTGCGAGGTAGGTACAATTGTGGGAAATTAAGAATCATCCTCTACTACAGGGTTCGCACAGCTCTACCACTAAATCTTTACAGTATTTTCAATGCATTTCACTGCAGAAAAAATATTGCGAAAATTGCGAATCGAGGCGGTCGTTGCGAATTCTGTTTCCTAAAAATTAAATATAATTTTTCTTATCATTAATAGTGGTGCCAGAGTCCTTACAAAATATAAGGAGTGTGCGAATCCTGTTTAAATGATGCATATAAAACCTGCTTAAGGGGCCATCTACGTATTAAAATGAACCCTAACATTGCTTTGTTTCAATAGCAATATCGATTTCTGACAGCATAAATAACTCTACACACTTAAATCAGCTTAAAAACGAATTTTCGTGCAATTCGTAGGATACGTTTCCGAGAAATGAATTATTTTAAAATGAGCATATTTTAGGGACTGTATCCAAATTGAAGTTCGGAACTCGATTTTTGACAGAGAGAACCCACTTTTTGATCAAGGCATCTTTGGCAATGAAAAAATTTGAATTGGGAAAAAAGTAGCTCACTGGAAACACTGCAATGGTAAATTAAAATTTGCGTGTAACGGAAAAAATGCAATTTTCTCAAAAATATGTGATCCAGGGTAATCGTTGTAGATTATCTGCAAGGTTTAAACTAGTTTCTACAATCCTTATTTTTTTTCATAATTATAGTTCAACAGATTTGGAAATAGAGAAGGGATGGGGATATTTTTGCATTACATTTTCGACGATATCTCTAGAAATATAATGCCTAAAATTAAAATAAATATATGTCAGTGTTCGGTGTATAAAAGCTTTCACAAAACGTTACTTTCAAGTTACAAAAGCCCCACACAATATTGATATTAATAAAAAAAATTTCTTTTTCAAGTAACTCAATTAGCACTTCTCTATGTTTCCTAAATATATATGGTTAATAATATATGAATATGTGGGTCAACAGCTTTTTTTTAATCTATATAATTTGAATTTACCATATTCCATAACTTACTAGTAAAATGGCTGTGACAGCCGTATAGACAGATATAGGAGTGATCTTATGATGGTTACGTTTTTACTTTTTAATTACTGAAGCATAAAAAGAGCATAAAAATAAATTGCTGTGTATTAATTATAGCCCGCTTTTTTTACAAACTCTACTGATTTATAGTATTAATAGTTGTCTTTAGTGGCCATCAAAATACAGACAGTAAATATCTTTTTTCTCGTATTTTTAAACTACAGGTCATATAATACATTCAAATATTCTTTGGGGATGTTTCACTAATAAGTGATAGTAGATAAATCGCATCACAGATTACATTTTACATTTCGCATATTTTTAGAAAACACTATTTATAAGCCAGGACTCATACAAGCTCCTGAAATCAGTAATACATCTATATTTAATGTAAATTAATAGAAAGGAAACAAAACGGAATATTTTACATTTTCAAAACATGATGAATGATGTTTATTTCCTTTTAGAATGAAAATTAATAGATTTATGATTAAATTCGCAGTTATTTGAAAAAAGATTTTATCATTTGAAAGTACCGTTAATAAATAAAAGGCAAAGCCCATTTCTCAGTGCTTATTTGATGCGTTGTGTTGTGATGCAGTTCAAAATGAAAGATAGCATTTTAGTGCTAATGACCATAATGATACAGTAAGGAAAAAATTAAAACCATATTTAAAAAAAATGCATCGTGCTTAATTTTTATAGCTGGAAATGATAACTTCTTATCTTTAACCCTTTCAGGGGCAAGGTACATGTCATCACAAAATGTTGAAATAATTCATTGATACCAGTATTCACAGGAAAAATTATTTGTAAACTAGTAAAAGCGTATTTTCACTCATTTAATAAAGATGAAATTTTCTTTAAAAAATTAGGGTGCCAATCTGACATTTAGGAATTAAAATTAAGTGATGCCGTGGCGGCATCACCGCCCTTCAAGGGGTTAATGCGCGGTATATTTGAAGTAATGTATTTTCTTGGAACTCAGGGCTCGTGAGCTTCAAGGACTTTCAAGCAACTTTTACCAGAAAATTTTGTAAGTATTACCATAAAGTACCGAAAGTAATCCCTCTCCGAATACTACCTTCTCTTTTAACACTACAACGGCCTTGAACGGTCGTTTTGACCGTTGTCTTAAGACTATATTTCGATTGGAACTAGAAATTTCATTATAAAATAAGTTTAAACGATACGAAGAAGAAAACATTAAATAAATAAGCGATACGAAGAAGAAAACATTAAATAAAAAAGTTGAATTATTTTATATCAAGACTCTGGTGTAAAATATTTTCATAAAACTTGGCTAAAATAGCAGACATTTGTAATGAAAGTATATGTGCAGGTTTTTTTTTTTTTTTTTTTTTTTTTTTTTTTTTTTTTTTTTTTTTTTTAAGTACCATTTATAAGCCTTTCTTTTCAAAATACCCTCCCAATTTGCCGATCTTTCTCAAAATAATCGTAACAATAAACCTCTTTTAACCTTCCTACTTTGTTCAAATTTTACTCAATCTTGATTAAAAACATTTCACACCAGAATTTCTATTTAAAACCTTTTAATATAATTGGCTTATTATTTTTTATCTGTTATTAAACTTTCTGTATGAAAGAAGTTCTGGTTCGAATCGTATAAAACGAATTATAGTTATGGGTCGATTAGACCCATTCAGGCTAGAGAGGTTAACATTTCGGACTCTGGCGCCTCTTACACAAATTTTATTCGATTAGCACCACTTTTTTGAAAGAACTTTCTTTGAAGTAGACAACTTCAAAAACTCTTTGATTGTATAAGGAAACTTTTTCCCTTTATTACTGGTGCCAAAAACAAATTTTGGAAAGAGAGATGATGTCTCCGCAGCGGAGACAACTGAGTGCCAAAGGTTAAATTCATTAAAATTTCCTGTGTGCTAAAGGAGGTCACATCCGGTACCTTACGGTATTCGCCCTATTTAATAAAAAACTCTTCTAACTTCAGATATAGCGATTACTGCTTTACGGAATTTCTGGTACTAAAACGTCTTTAATCCTCTGAAACTTTTAATGCGTACAAGGTCTGGAACTATTAAAAAATACATATTTCACATCAATTGCAATCCTTCTTCAACCATGCATTTCACTGTTAATCTACAAATTATGAGTAAACATGAAATTATAAAGTCATTGAAAAAATGTAAAACAACAAAATGATATTCCAATGCCTAACTAAATATAACGCTATACTAAAGGATCTTATTACGGATATAGTTGTTCTTTATCTACAAGCCCCACCAGTGGCCGCGAGGTTCTGACCTCCAAACTGGTAGACGGTAGGGGCTGGGTTCGAACCCAATCGCGACCGTCGGCCTAACCATTCGGAGTTTTCCGTGGTTTTCTTCGAACCTTGCGTAAATACGAGTTAGGTTCCCTTAGAAAGACCCCCACGGAGGGCATCCCACCCCATAGGGCCTATATCCCATAGCGTAGATAATCGGCCGACATAAATACAACAACAACAACAACAACTTTATCTACAAAATTGGGAATATACGTTAGAATATTCAAAATATGTCAATTTCTGGTGGAATAAAACAACATTTATTAAAATTTAAGGTAAGCACTTCCATTTATGACTTTCAGAAATGCTTTTTCCGTCAACGAAGACTGTAATTGTACTGAATTATGCTAATGTTTGAGACGAACTTGGTGGCTGCCTAAGGTAAATAAAGAAGCAGTGGAAAGGTTAAAAAATATAATAAAACTTACAAATGAAGGCAGACATGATACTCATCAATTACTTTTTAATATATTTTTCAGGTTTCAATTTCTACCTTCATCTTCCTACGTATTATTATCAGCCATTTTTCATTATTTGAGTTTGGAGAGATTCTATGTTTATAGAATGCCAATAAAATATTAAGTAAAATTTTATGTTGAGTTCTAATAATTTTAGAAATGAATTTAAATCTCGGAAAGTCTATATTAGTTACAGGGATTTCTTAATTCTGAAATGATTCATTCAGAATTTATTTTGAGAAAGTTAAAAATTATGAGTTAATTTTTAAATGCAGAAAAAAAAGAAAGAAAGAAAACTTTTTAATGAAATGTAATTTTCATCCAAATTAAAATTCTTTTAAATTCAAAATACAAATACCGTCGATTAAAAGGAAAATATACAAAGGCATACAAAGCTATGATCTATTAAAACCTACGCAGCATTTCCAAAAACCTACGCAGTAATTGAAAACTAAATTATTCGCTCTGAAGTTTTATGGGCCATTAAAACATTAATCAATATAGCAACGTAGTGAAGGCAGTCTAAAACTTTAGAATATTTATTTTATTAATAGAATTTAAAAATAAAGTTTTTTGAGACTATAGAGGTAGTGTATCCAAATGTAACAAAATAAAATTTAACACTTAAATGTTTTATATTTATTACCTTATTTTTTGTTCGAATTTCTTTATTACAACATCTACTGTAAAAGTTAAATTGATTTACAGTAATGCATGAGTTTTTCAGTTATGCTAAACTGCCATTCAAATAAATTAAATGAACTTCCTCAATCAACCTTTAATATGAAATAACGATAAAAACGAGAAATTATGCTTTTTATAGAAAATTTTTATTTATTACTCAAAGGGTTTTGTGCTCAACAGATATAAGTACGTTGAAAATAATCAAAATCAATAAATTAATATAAATTAAATTCTCATTAAACACAGTTCTTGATTTCACAGCAATAACCGCCGATATCGTAAAAAGCGATTTTTCAAAATTGGCCAATGTCGGTCAAAATCGTACCGGAGAATATTATAAGAGAAGTTTTTTCCCAATATTAGGTAATTTCTGTTATCTAATACCCAGTAGCGGCTTGTCAGGGAGTGCTGCATCAAACTTTTCTTACCACTAAAATTTAAGAAAATCTTTTATATTATTTATTCGACAACCTTTCATGATTAATTAAAGCTGAAATTTCTTTACAATTTTAGTGGTGTGAAAAATTAGATGCAGCACCCCCCCTGACAAACCGCTACTGCTAATACCATTTATATTGTTGCTTAGTATTGCTCAAAGTCATTAGAAAATATTTAGCTGGACTAACCTGTTTACTATTTCATTCCATATTTTTCAACAAATTTTCTCGTTATTTACATATAATGGCGGTTCATACAGTGGCGACCAGCTTTTTAAGGCGCAACATTCATAATGTAAACTATTATGTTTCTTTGTTACCACACTTTAAAAATAGAAATATTCACATTATTTCGTTGAAATTTTGAAGTTTAGTAAGCAGAGTTCGCACACTCCTTATATTTTGTAAGGACGCTGGCACCTCTATAAATGATAAGAAAATTTATATTTAATTGTTAAGAAACAGAATTCGTAACCACCTCCTCGATTTTCAATTTAAGCACTGATTTTCTGCAGTGAAATACATTGAAAATACCGTAAAATTTTAGTGCTAGAGCTGTGCGAACCCTGGTAAGACAATTAAAAAAATGTGTTTACATAAAAGCATAAAATATGGAGCCCTGCATGTAAGGCCCTAAAAAGCCATTCAGGAATCAGGAAACACAACTGTTTATTTAAATAAACGAACTCTTTAAAACTTATTTAAATGTTATTTAACTAATGAATTATAATGTTAGAAATTATATCTTGTACAGTTTTGTAAGGTTAAAACGCACAAAGTATTCTTGTTTTTCTGAGTGTTCTAGTACTAAATTTTCTATCGAAATAGTGTCTTAAAGATATTAGTTCGAATTTATTTTGTTGAGAAATGTAGAGCAATCGAAACATTTCATGTGCTCATCTTATTAAGCTCTGGGAGAATTGTTTGTAACAATTTTTATTTGTTTTAAAATGTTGTGTTATAAGTTAGGCTGAGTTTAATACTTAAGCTGTATTAAACTCATAAACATCTGAAGTAAATCAAATATTACTCCATGATTCAATTTCGTAAAGATTAATTTACATTTAAGAACAATTTATAAACGAAATTTAGTGTTCATGTAAATCTTGAACAAAATTAAAAAAATACATTTTAATGGATTTTTTGTGTGTTACACGTTCGCTTTTTAAAATCTTTACTAAAATCTTTATTAAAATCTTTAATGAAAATATTTTCATTCAGCTAACTAGATAAGGGCAATTGTTTTCAAAATCATTTATACCATGTATTATTTAAAAATTAGTTTATTGATACTCCATAGGTCATTTCCATGAAAACTTGTCATGTCTGTAACACAGCTAAAATTCGCTATGCTTGTTAGTCACCGTTATTTTCGAAAAGTTTGCTTTGCCCTATTCAACTGATGAGGTATCTCCGATAAAATAAGTCACATTTTCCCATTCTAAAATACAGGTAGCCAAAAATCGTTGCATGTGACAGACATGACCTATTATCATGGTATTAGCCCATATCTATTTTAATCACTTAACATTACTTAGACATTTCTTTACTGTCCTCTTATTTGAATCTACTTGTTACTTTGTGGAAATAATAATTTAATTATCTAAATTATTATTTCCGCTCAACTAACATTAATTCTTCCCCATTCAGCCGCAAACCCTCAAAGACTGTTTTAAAATTTTTTAACCCTTTGCGGCGCACAGCAAATTCATTGCGTAAGTGTTGAAATTAATGACTGACACCGGAATTTGAAAACAATTTATTTTTAAATAAGAAAACGCTAGATTTCACGCATTCAATAAACCTTAATTTTTTTAAACAAAATTCTGGCGTCAATGTGGCGTTTGGGAATTAAAATTAAGTGGTATATCTATGAAACCACCGCGCCGTAAGGGCTTAACTAAAAGTCATATGACTTATTTTTATTTTGCAGTATTAAAAAGTAAGGGATCAGGCGCCCAAATACAAAAGAGCAAAACAAGGAAACCAAGAAATTTCTTCTTTTCTTACTACACCGTAGACCATTGAAAATTACGCTAATTTCATTGCTGAAAATTAATTAGAAAATTAATTAAATTGTATATGTGTTCACCGATGCTGGGTTTATTTGTGTCTCATATTACGCTTCAGGAATGTCCGCTCATGAAAACTATTCCATATTGTGCTGCAGTGCAGCCTTACCAACATACGGAAGTGAGGAATGCCAAGCTGGGCATCATCCTCGTAGCTTAAATGGTAGAGCACTTGGAGCTCAATTCCAATTGTTCCAGGTTCAATCCCCGGATTAGACATTCCCCCCCCCCCCCCCCCCAGTTAGTTTCTACACTTTAGTTTCTCAACTGATAATTCAGGTATTAAATATACAATAATTGAACGTAATTCCATTGCTGAAAATTAATTGAATATTTAATTAAATTGTATACGGGGATTTATTGTTTTGAATTTGCGTTCATATGAATCTTTTTCTATATCAGTAGTAAAACCAATTAAAAAACACTCTTATTATTGAATTTGATACAAATTATGCTTTAGTAGTGACCCTCATATACACTATTGGTGCAGTTTAAGATATGATGATCCAGATGTGGGCCATCTCTAAAAATTAACGAAATATTTATTTTTAAAACTGTAAGCTTATGTAAGAAATTATTTAAAGCTTATCTCGTTCAGAACCAACCTCTTTTACACGAATTTTTTTTATTCGTCACTACTTTTTTTAATTATTTGACTTAACTTTATAAACAAGGAAAATGTTGCAATTAAATAAAATCTATTTTATATTTCTTTTTTAGTGGTATCAAACTCAAGCGCTGTATGCACTTTTGAGGATGCATATATGCATCCATGGTCTCGAAAGGGTTAATAAAAAATTATGACTTTATTTTCATGCAAAATGAAATAGACTCATTTTTTATATAAATAGTGACATAAATTATTATTTATTTTTTAATTGAAAGACGAAAAACAGTAATCGGACAAAAAAAAAAAAAAAAAAATCAACGGCTTTATTATTCTTAATGTTTTTCAAAAAATAATCTTTGTCTTTTACGTGATAAAATAAGCAACAAAGGCTGCATTGTCAAATATTCAATGCAAAGTATAATACGATGAAATTACATTAAAGTGCATGGATTTCCAAAAGAAGTCATTGCGTTTTTCTCAAAAGTTCAACAAAAAGTAAAAGTTTAGTTCGTTGTTTCAACTGCATAAATGGAAGAATTCTCATTTTGAGCCAGACATTTTTCTTTTCTTTTAGTTCAAACACAACATTGGGAAATTGAAGGTTTCATTTCTGTTCTTATGCGCGTATTTGGATGTCTTTGAAAATGATATGCATGAGTGAGCTTGATTGATGTTAAGTTTTGCTGCAGTAATAAATTTAGAGTCAAGGAATAAAAAAGTATCTTTAGTAGAATATGATTAAAAAAATCTATTAATGAAACAATGAAATATTTTGTATATTTCAAGGGAGGTCATTTAGTTCCAATGAAATTAATTATCACAAATTCGTTTTTACGTGCGTCCAAAATTATGAGGGCTATTTTTAAAGTAAGGGCCGTTTTTGAATTTAAAAAAAAAGAAATGAAAGGAAACATTATTTTTTCACTTACATTTGATAGACATATTATGTAGTTACTTCTCAATATAATCGCGGTATGAATTAAAACATTTATCATAACGTACAGTAGATCGTTAATTCCGTTTTCTATAAAGTTTTGCCACCGCTCTACTCATCATTGGGATTTTTTAAGTTTATCGCACATCACTCTATGAAAAAAGAATTTTTTAACCACATAACTAATTTGCCCGTAAGTCGTACGGGCAAGAAATATTTACTTTACCCATCACTTAAAGCTTTTTGACAGGATTAAATTTTTTAATTACAATTTCATACTATTTAACTGCAGAAATATTTAGATTAAACATGAGAATATTTTAGCTTAAAAAATGTGGTGTCTATCCCATATTTTCATATCATTGTACGTAAAAAGAGAAAATCCGTTACGTAATTAACACTCATTTTTATAGCATGTCTAATATACCACGAATTTATTTTTTAAATAATGGTGCTAGTAGAATATAAAAATAGTTGCCAATGGCTGCCACCAAAGACTATTTTTAAATTCTACTACCAGCATGATTTTTAAAATATAAGTTTATTGCATATTTCTACTGTACATGTTATCCAAATAATGAGTGTTAAAGATTCTGTTATGAGAGAGTGGTGGAAGATAGATTTAAAAATCCCATTGTTGAATAGGTCAGCGGCAAAATTATGAGCAGATGGAATTAACAAGCTACTGTGCGTTAGGATAAATGCTTTAATTATTCGGCGATTGTTTTTAAAAGTAGCTGCATAATCTAATGTAAGTGGTACAAAATGTTTCCTTTCATTTTTTTTAATTCATTAACGGACCCTTTTAAAAAATAGCCCGTGTATACAAACCCAGTTAAAAATGAACTGCAGTTTTTTTTTGCAGAAGTAAAGTGTTTTTGAGGTTTTTCTAATGTTAACTATAGACTTTCTGTAGTGCAATCTCGACTATAAAATCACTTCAGTTATTTTATAGTTAATTGGAGGTGATTTTACAGTTATTTATTTAAAACATTTTGTGAGCCATTAACTTTAAAAACGCTGTAGTTTTTATGAAGTCATTTTATAATCAAAAATTTTAAAATGTATAAGATTTTCTAACTATAGAATCACTGCAGTTAATTTGAAGTTATTATCCGACCATAAATTTAGAAGTACACTTTCTAATGTATCTCTAGTATAACTGTGTCCGACAAATTCACAGACTTTAATCGGAGAAAAATAATTTCAATTATGCTTCAAAATCGAACTAGGGATTTCCCATCCCATCCACTCACTTCCTTAGCGAAAAATTTATTAGTTCCTACTTTATTTTGTTACTTGGAAATTATAAGTTTTAATGTGTTAAAATCCATCCTTTTTTTAATTCAGACATGGGCGTACCTATCTATACTTCCTTCCCCCTAACTTAAAATTCTTAGTTCTTTTATTATTTTAAGCTAAGAGAAAAAAAATTCAATTTCACTAAGTTACATTTCAAAATCACTATGAGTGGTAGTTGACTACCTATGCCCCCTGCCTACAACGGAAAATTTTTAGTTCTTTTATTTTAATTTACTCTGAACGAATATATAACGCTATGTTTATCAAAATCAGAGAAAAAATATATTAAGATTAAAAAATTATGAGGGACAATGGGCATTTCACTCAGCAGGTCCTTAATGAGAAATTTCTTCTTATTTTTTATTGTAAATTACTTGAAAATTATACATTTTACTATGCTTTTGAAAATAGAAGAAAAGTAAAAAATTATTAATTGTTTTTTTTTAATTATTATTTAGAGAGGGGCAACAGCTCTCTTCTACCTTCCTCCCCCTAACAGAAAATTCTTCGTTCCTATTATATTTTAAACTAAGGAAAAAATATAAATTAATAAAAAATAGAGGAAAAGATTAGTTAAATTTCAAAATCGAGGGAGGAAAAATGGTTCATCCAAGTCCCCTTCACCCAACGGAAAATTTTTCGTTTCTTTATTTTAAATTAAACTAAAACAATGCATTTTATTATGTTTGTGTAAATTGCAGGAATAAATATTAAATAAATTTCAAAATCGAAGAAGGAGCAATGAGTCTACCCTATCCCCCTAATTGAAAATTTTTTACATCTTTTCCTTTTAAGTTACTCGAAAAATTTACATTATTTTTTTTAAAAATAAGAAAAAGAAATTTTATTTAATTAAATTTTAAAATCCAAGGAGGGGCAATTTTTTCCTCTGCTTCCTGCCTCCATCCCCCTCCATCTTCATAACTGAAAATGACTTTCAATTACTTCATTTTGAAATGGACATACAAATATGTCAATCATCAAATAATTTTTTTAATCGTTCTTTAAAATTATTCGTTCTAAACTTAACAATAGAAAGAAAAAAATATACTTCATAAGTTAATATTTTTGATTTTCTTATTATATATTCATTTTAAAGGCACAACAAAGTTTAATATTTTAAATATATATTAATTTATTAAAAGGATTAAAAAATATTTTACAATCAATAAAAATACGAAAAAAATCTAGTTTTCTTTTTATATTTAAAAGTTAAAAGAAAAATTCAAAAATTTCCCTTTGTAAAAAATTACCATAAAAAAAGAGATCAAATGATTAAGAGCCTATTTTTTTTTTAAGTTAAAATTAGTTTTTCTATTTTACAAATAGATATTTCTTAAATTAACACATTTAATTACATTTTAGAATTGTATTATCAGAAAATCCTCTAAAATTAACTTATTTTGTTAAATATTCTTAAATTTATAAGAAAAATTCAGAAATATCCACTTTTCTAAATTAACTGCTTAATATATATATATATATATATATATATATATATATATAATATATATATATATATATATATATATACATATATATATATATATATATATATATATATATATATATATATATATATATATACCGGGTGATCCAGAAGTCCCGGGACTTTTGAGATGCTAATAATTAGAAAACCATAAATAATAGAAGTATGCGGTTTTCACAGAAATGCTGAGAAACTTGTGGGATTTGTTTTTTCGATGAAAAAAACATATTATGTTAGTTGCACTTTTTGACAGCAGGTGGCGCTAAAATTGATAGTATTGTTTTTATAGTATGATACAGCTCATTTAAAAGAACGAATTAGTGTCCAAGGGTTACAAAGTTTAATCATGACGCTCATGGCTTATAAGTACCGCCGTGAGCCGATGCAAAACAGCGTGCACAGTATCCTCAGAGCAGAAAGAAATTCCAGAAGAAATTTCAGTTCATCGTGATATCACAAGTTTACTGCACTCACCATGAACTGGTGATTTCTACAGAGTATTGGCATAGAATCCTACCTAATTTACGATTGTAACAGACATTTGGGATCTCTTGTTTCTATTACGATCTTCCAATGAGCCTTTTTCTCAAACCTTGCTTAGCATAGCATTTCACATTTGCAATGGCCATCGATTCTTTTGCAGTTTTAACTTGACGTATTGTACGATATGAAAACAACGCGACATGCAAAGATGTATCTAAACATAGTCTAGACAATGTCTAAACACTGCAGTTGCTCATGAAATTTTGTATCAAATTTCCCTTACAATGCAATTTCATTTACCTTACAAAAAATGTTTGAACATAAACCACCCTTAAAACGAAATCTCATCAATATCATAGAAAAGATGTTTCGCAATGAACTCTTGTGTTTATATAACGCATGGTATAGGTACATTCAGTCTTATACAACAGCGCCACCTGTTGCTAAAAATGGTAACTATATATATTTAAAAAAATTCATTCTAAACAAAAATCCCACATGTTTCTGAGCATATATCTGAAAACAGAACCTTTGTATTATACATAGTTTCCTAATTATTAACTTTTCAAAACTCCCGAAACTTCTGGATCACCCGGTATATATATATATATATATATATATATATATATATATATATATATATTTAATTTTATTCTTAAATCAAAAAATATTTATAAGTAACAAATTATTATTGTAACATAATAATAAAAAATATGTTCTACCTAAATCATCAAGATATAAAAAATGATTTTTATTCTAATTAAAATTTATTGATTTACTACCTGTATTATTTAAACCTTACCTAATTTTACCTTAAGTAAGTGTTTCCATTTTATATGTGTTTTATAAATTAACATAACTCATATCATTAGATTATAATTCATAATAAAATTTTATTAATTGAACAAATAATATTTGAACAAGAATAAAATTATTTTATTAAATATTTACTATTTCTTACATTTATAAGAACAACCAATTTTTGCTTTAACTAATTTGCTAAGATATATATTTCATTCATTTAAATATTAAATTAACTTTTAAATACGCGCGCAAAAGGAATTTACAATAAATAATAAATTTATAATAAAATAAAAGCATGTAAAACTTCCAACTTTTTCGTCTCCCATACATCTTCAGCGATAAACAATCACTTATCGAAATGCCTCCCATAATACACTTAATGCTTCCCATACAAACAGGTGTGTGTTGTCGAGTTGATAGAGCGTCCGATTCCTGTGCTCAAGGTCCCTGGGTCGAATCCAACTGGTTCTAGCGTAAAAATGTGTGTCTTTGGAATGTTGTTTGACAAGGTCAATAGATGGCTCCACCAATGTAGTTTTTTATAGTATAATTGCTTGTCAACTATAAATTCACTGCAACCGCAGTAAATTTGTAGTTATGTCGACTTAAAAAAAAACTTCAGTTATTTGTGCCAAATCACCACAGTTTTGCAACTGCAGTTTCTTTGCAGTTTCACTTCAGTTCATTTTTACCAGGGATGTAGCTCCTAAAATCCTCGTTTGTCCTAGAACCTATACCCATTGTTACATAATAGCGGGAAGTTATCCAAGCGAATTTTTTGAAGTTTAGTGTATACGATTGTTGTAAAAGTTTCTCGAATCATTTCAAATTTTATAAAAATGCATGGATTTTTATGAAAATGCACCCTATTTCTTGATTAGCACTAGTTTTTTAAAATTGTAAAATTTCCCTTGTTTTCGCCCTAATTAATATGTTATTTCGTAAGGGGAATTTTACCATTTTCAAAAAGTGGTGCCAATCAAGCAATCTAAATTTAAAAAAATTGCCCACCGGAAACATTAAGTTTGTACCCTAACTCACAATTTCGGTGTATTAAAGCCTGCACTGCTATGTCATTCCGAGTCTTCTCTAGGCCCACTACACCTCCTGCAAATTTGTCTATCTGGTAGTGAAACACCTTACATACCGTAATTTCATGTAGATAAGCCGCAGCTCAAACAATTCATTTTCGACCCACAAAATCCATTTAGTAATTTAAGGCTACAGTGGACTCTCAAAACTATTTTTTTTAATTTTCAATGAATTTTTTTTTAAAATTTCTGGAAATAATCATAATATATATGACGAAAATATTCATTCTGAGAAAAACAGGTTTTAGTAACTACAGTGGTTATAATTGCTTAATATTTTCCTAGTGACACAGTTTCAGCTATTAAGGGATATAATATCATTTCTAGCTTATATGTAAGTGTTTTATGTTTTTATGGTAAATTCACAAAAAATAAGTGTCTTCGACAGTAATTCATGCAAAGGACGTGAAGTATCTGAATTTTAAAAATCTTTTCAAAAGTAACATTTTGTATTTTCTAATGAAATTTTTTCAAATTTTACTAGAAATATTCATGGTATAAACCTCTTATTGTACAAATTTTTGTTAAATATATTAAATATTTTTAATATTTTAAATATAATAATATTTTTTAATTTACGCTAAAAAGATTGGGGACAAAAAGCAATTACTCTAAAAACATTGTAAACAATCGCTTAAAGAAACAGTTAAAAGTTACAGTTAAAGTATTGTTTTGCGAAATCACAAAATTAATAATTTCAGTGCAAAAAAATAACATTTTGTACGGTAAAACTAAAAACTAGGCTAAATTTTACGGATGTGAATCGGCAAAAAAGTAAACAAAGAGGCGTGGCACAATCAGCTGATTGGACAAAAATGCTTCTAACTCCAGTAAAAACTGTCGAAATTGAAAAATTATTTTTGTGTTCAGTAGCAGGGAGTTCATATAATGTTATTATGCTGAAAATGAAAATTCGATAATTTGATGATTTTTGGCGATTTTGAAAGTCCACTGTAGCCTTAAGATGACCAAATACCGTGATTCAAAATATTACATTTTATTTTTAAAAATTTCTGGGTCGAAACAGAATTATTTGAGCTGCGGCACAAAGATGTTTAACCCATTAATGCCCAAATTACTCTCTTCATTAAAAATGAAATTTTGGGTTTCCCACCACTTTTAAAAAACAAATAACTTTTATCTTAATTTATTGAAGAATTTGTCTCGTAAAAAATAGTGCTTATTTATCTTTCTATTTACTGGTGTGAAAAGTGCTTTATTGCCTTTTTTTTAATCGTCTCTAAAAAGGGACGCTAGGCACTAATGGGTTAAATCTCTATCTGAAACACAAAATAATCCCCAGCATTTTTAAAATATGAAAGATAAGAAAATATGAACTTGGGAAAAAGGTCATTTAAATTTTTAATTTGTGTAGGTAATTGCGCTGGTTATATTTACAAAATGTACCATATCTCTCGATATAATTGTCATATGGGCAAAAGTGCTGTGCCAAAATATTCGCAATTAAACAGGTTTTCCTTCAATATTTTAAAACAAAAATAGACCTTTTGATCAACTGTGGAGTAAACTGTTTTCTTAAAATAAAAAATACTGGAATTTTATCTTAAAAATAACGAAACACGTTTTAATGCTGAATATGTAACTGCTTAACAGTGTATTTCTAATTTTACGTCTTATCACTGTTAATTTTGCGATTTTAAACTAGCACCACCGCTGCCAGTATACTATTGCAGGGCTCTAAAATGGTCCGCTAACTGAACATAAGAATTTTCTTAGAGTAATTTTCTTTTTAGATTTTTCTCGCAAATTACCGAGAAAGAACCTTTGGATGTTAATTTTAACGCAAATTCAGTCGAAAACTATGATGAAATTTTCATTTAAAAAATATTGATATTCAGTTCGCGGACCATTTGGGAGGCCTGATATTGTAAAATCAACAATATCTTTTTACAGTCTTGAGGAATATTGTAAGTTAAAAATTTTTTTTGGCGAAATAGGCTAAATTTCGGAAGAATAAATACTATCGATTTTTAATCTCGTTTTTAAGGAGCAGTACAGTATGAGAAAGAAGATTGATTAATGAAAATATTCTTAGAAATACAAGGGGCGGAGAAATTTTTTTTTAAATAAATGATTTTGAAAAATAAATTTTACTATCAAGTTATATAATTAAGATATTTTTAGAGAATGATTAATTGATTTTAAAAGGTTTTTGCATTCCCAGAAATCATGCGTAATATGTCGTTTAAATGCATCATAATTCATTATTATTATTTTCCAAATTAATAAATATTTAAATAACAAGAATCCGTTTCATACACAAAAATTTACTACATGCTATTCTTGTAGCTTTATTTTATCTATGTAGTTTATGCAATCATATGTTTCAACCGTTTCTTTTAGAAAATATTAAGCGTTTTCAGCATGGATTTTATCCGCCAAAATTACGTTACTATTTTAAAGTACTTTCCATTTCAGAAAAAAACTGAATTATTCTTCAAATTATCCCCAAAAATATACATATAGCGAAAATGTTTTACAAAAGTGTCGTTCAAAGCATCGTTTTTAGAAAAACGTAACAAGTTTAAAAATGTTCCCTTTAAAAGAGGACAAAAAACATTATGGATATTTAATCTCTTTTGTCAGTAGCAATATTGTATATGAAGAACATTGTGAAAGGAAAAAAAAAAAAAACTTGAAACACGAAGAGGTGGAGAACAATCGCCTAACAAATAATTTTTTCAAGCATAATTTTAGCGTAATGATTACTTAATTTTAAAATATTTCTGGGTGCTCAATAGATTATACAGAAATATCTTTCCTAATTTTATCATAGTTTATTATTATAATGTTCAACAAAAATTTTAAAAAATGAATGCTTCTCATATTGGAAAATACCTGATTCTTATTTAATCCGGCCAACTGCACAAAAAATATTACCATAAAACAGAACTATAAAAATTTGAAATATTTTGTGTTAGCAATTTACAGATATATGCACTTTTTAGTAACTCCATCACACAATATAGATCTTACGTGTAATCAGATCTTTTACAAATACAGGATGTTTAGTAAACGATGGGCAAAAGTTTAACAGGTGATGGTACACATCCATGCAAACAACTTTCATCATAGTATTTTCAACCTGGCTTCCGCTAGAGTCTCGGCACTTGGGACGTGGGTCGAGACCTTTCTTCCAGGCTTCTGCCAGGTCAGAATAAGAGAAGAAAAGCGAAAGGACCTATTCAACCACCCCATAATTCGCAGTGCGCGCGGTTCTTTCAGTTTCCTTCTCTTATTCCGACTCTCTAGCGGAAGCCAGGAAGAAAGGCTCCGTCCCACGTCCTAAGAGCTGACAGTTTAGTAGAAGCTAGGTTGAGAAACAATCTCGTAACCAGAATGGGTGCCCAAAATCAACAATATTGTACGGTTTTCTTCTCTTTCATTCATAGCAGAAAATTTTCTGGTTAGATAAAGCAAACTGAACTTTAAAAAATTACCAGATTTTATACAATAGAATTTCATACAATATTTATATGCATAATTATATTTTGAACTTAAAACAGACACGTACATTTAGAGAAAGCGAAATTTTTTTTCGAGCACCTTCGTCGTTCCAAGCCCAAGCTCGCACTCTGATTGGTTGTTGCTCTCGGCACTGTTTTCACGTAACTTGGCGATAACCATACTTGGCGAAAAATACTTCGATCGTAAGTGAACGAGTAAACCTAAAACCTAACCTACTCATTCTCATTCTTCCTTCATTCTTATCCTCGTGGTCTTGTGCTCTTGTGTGTAAAAACTTTTAAAGAATACAGCTTTCAGTAAGACACGTTCCATCCAATCCAATGCTGCAAGAGAAAAGTTACTTAGTACTCGGTTCGGAAGGAAATCAAACTCGAAGGAAGCATCTATTGCTAAGCCAAGTATGATTATCGCCAAGTTACATGAAAACAGTGCCGAGAGCAACAACCAATCAGAGTGCGAGCTTGGACTTGGAACGACGAAGGTACTCGGAAAAAAAATTTAGCTTAGAGAAACATAATACAGGGTTGGACTTTTTCCAGAAGGATGGCTTAATTAAAGCATGGGCAAACTCGGCAGTGTGTCCCTCAACCCCTACGATTTTATGTGCTCCAAATTCAAAAAATATTTTTTTTCCTTATATTTTGAAGGTGCTTCGACATTGTATGGATTATTATCAGAGTTTTGAACAGTAAAAGTAGAATTAGATCAAAAACTAAATATAAAAAAATAGAGTAAAAATTCTCAATCGTGATCATCTCGGGAACTCTGAATTTGCCTACTAATTGATTGTGTTCTCTTTTATGAGGTAAAAAAAATATTTATATTGAAAAAGGTAGGTGTTTACTAAAAAAATTGACCTACGAAAGTTTTGTTGTAAAATTTTCATAACGGACACTCTTAAACAGAGGACATCACTTTTAGGAAGCACGTTTTTTATTCATAGCATTATAATTTTTATGTACTTTTACCTAAAAAAAAAAACAGACATCTCCGAATGGCGGACAAATTCTACGGTTCCAAGGTGCCCGCTATCGAGAGGTTTTATTGTACTGCAACATATATTTTAATTTTTAATTTTAATCTACTTTTAGAATTCAAAATATTTTATATAATCAGCACAATGTCGAAAAGGATTTCAATTATCAGCTTTACGGATATTGCATACCATATTTACGGATATTGCATACCCTAAAATCAGGCTGTGTGGGGTTAGAGGGGACAGGATACTGTCCATATATTTTTCCAGGATAAAATGATCAGAGATGGCTACGTTTAATGCTTTAAAGTATGGCAACGATTCAGATGTTTGAAGTGTCTGAAATTTGAACGCAAGAAGTGTCTGAAAATAATTAAGATATTTTAAATTGTCTGAAAATTGAACACTCCGTTTCAGACACTTAAGTGTCTGAATTTAAGACATTTCGATTTACGCTGCAGAAACTGGTGTTTTATTTCATAAAGATATAAATATCAAGAAAACCCTCTTTTAAATAAAGTGTTAATACAAAATCATAAATTTAGACAAAAGATCGCACTTAGGAATATCTAATCCTTTTCATGAAAAAAACATTTTTAAAATTCACAAAAAGCTAATATTTTCTTTATATTCTTTTAGTTTTGTTTATCCAAGTATTTTATTCTATCACGTACTTTAGGACTTCCGTTTAGAAAAATTTAAAGCTCTGGGAAAAAAATCTTATCATTGTTTTCATCTGTTTGTTTCAAGCGTCCCAGAATTAGGACATTTTGATTTTTCGGAAATGAATTAATGTATTTTTAACTATACTTCATTTAATTTTTTTAAGATTATTTTATACAATTTACAAACAGAACATTCAGAAAAGTATAATGTGAAAAATGTTAAATTATATACACACATGTACATACGCTATATGGCCAAAGGTAACCGGCCCCTTGTGATTTTACACATTTTGTTCAATATCTAGAAAAATACATGAGGAATTATCCTGAAACTCTAAGTGAGTAAACAAAATAGTACAGGTCATACATTTCCGTGAAGATTTTCTGTGACTCCATAGGAGACCGTCAATAAATTGAAATGAACGAATATTTTCTGGATAACCCAGTCAAAACTAATGTAACAAAAGCATTCAATCTATAGATTAGGATTAAGTAGCTTACTGTAATAGAATGTGTTTATTTTTATACGGAAAGCATGTACACTTGTAGAGAAGTTAAGATTTTTACAAAAACAGTCTCGAATTTTTCAAAGTTTTTTACTTGTAATTAGCAGAGTTTTAATATAAAATAATGTTGTATTCCGAAAATATGACAAACAACATTATACATAATATCCTATAATCAAAATTAAAAAATAATAAAGATTATATGAAAAAGGAGCAGGTTTACTAAATAATTTTTCATTGCGCATGCATGAACGCTATCAAAATTTTATTTGCATATTGTGTTAGCTAAATGTAGAGAGCAGCTTTTGCGAAAGTCTAAAAACCACAGCTTGAAAATTCTGAAAGTTATCGTCGATGGAATAAAATTAAAATCCGTTGTTCTCAAAATATATACTTCCCATAATATATGTTTTTCTAGATTTTTAACAAAATGTCTAAAATCGTAAGTTGCCAGTTACTTTTGGCTATATAGTGTACATACCGGGTATCCCAAAAATGACTGATGGATTTTAAAATTCAATAACTTCCAAATGGTGACAGCTATCAGGTAACCAAGAAAGTTCGTGCGGTTTTCATCAGCATAAAAAAGTCCCACAAAAATCTCAAACACTTATTTTATTCTTTGAAATAATCGCCATTGGCTTCAATTACGTGTTCCCAACGAGACACAAGCTTATAAATACCCTTTTTGAAAAAATCTTTTGGTTTAGAGTCCAAAAACTGGGTTATAGTTTTTGTGACATCATCTTGGGTTTGGAACTGCTGTTCCCGCAGGTGATTATCCATGGCCAAAAACAAGTAATAGTCCGATGGGGCGATGTCCGGAGAGTAAGGTGAGTGAGGCAAAACTTCCCAGCCCAATGTTTTTATCACGTCCCTGGTCGCTTTGGCCATATGAGGTTTGGCGTTATCGTGAAAAGAAGAACTCCTCCCCTGTTGGCCAGCGCTGGCTGTTTTTCGAGCTAAGTAGCTGAAACCCTTTTCAACTGCGACGAATAGACTTCGGCTGTGATTGTTTTTCCGCTTTCTAAGAATTCATAGTGAACTATACCAGCGCTAGTCCACCAAATACACAGCATTATCTCTTTTTGATGGATGTCCGTTTTAGCAACCAATGAGACAGAACCAGAAGTCGACCAATGATGTTTTTTTTCGGTTATCATACATTATCTATTTCTCGTCATATGTCAATATCTGATCCAGGAAAGAGGCTTTGTTGTGGCGCGACACAATGACAAGCAGACGTTCAATCGTTGGAGCTTGTTTTCTTCGGACAGGACATGAGGAACCCACATATCAAATTTCCATGACATCCCAAGGCTATGAAGATGCGATCGAATGGCTTCGTCAGATACTCAAAACCTTTGCGCAAACTCCTGACATGTTAGATCAGGATTCTTTTTGATTTCCTTTTCCAGCTTGTCTTGGTCTAAGATGGATGGATGACGAACACGGGGCTTGTCTTCGAGACTCTCGTCTCCGGACGAAAATCTGCTGAACCACTTTTGAGCGGTCCGTTCACTCACCGAAGTCTCTCAAAACACGGAGCATATTCTTCTAGCGACCTCTGCAGCTTTGTTTCCTAATTTGAACTCGTAGAGCAAAATAGGTCTCAAAATCTCCTTTGTCAACGACAACCTTTGTCAACGATTGTACTTGCTACAAAACTGATGGTGAAACGTGAGATACGTTAAACAGCTCTCTACTGATTGCAATTTAAAGGCAATGTATAGAAATGACGTCATCAGAATCAGTATGACCACGCCTACGCAACAAAATTAGCTGTTCTCAAAAACCACAAGAACTTTCTTGGTTACCTGATATTTAAAAATTTTTTGCAGGAGGGTTATATATACTGTCAGGAGTTTTTTTACCGTAATTTTTTATTTTAGTTCGAATTTCAAACAATAAGTGGTGCTGACGGCGGTCAAAGCTTCACTCAGCACTGATCACCTGGCCTTCAATCGCCGTCAGGGCCACCTATTGTTTGAATTTCGAACTAAATTAAAAAAATACGGTAAAAAACCCCTGACATTATACATAACCCTCCTGCAAAAAATTTTTAAATGGCTGTAACCGTTTGTAAGTAATTGAATTTTAAAATCCACCAGTCATTTTTAGGACACCCGGTATATAGGTGTTATAGTTAAACAGTATACTGAGAATTAAGAAATTAGGTAATGATTTCCCCCCCCCCCCTTTTATGCTAAATGAAAGAATATACAGAAAATATAGCTATGTCGTGTTGTTAAATCGAAAATCCGTTCTATGTTTTAAACATTCATGGTTTATTAGTAGATGATCACCTTACTATTAACTATGTTTTAACGTTGATAATACATCTCAATAACTATGTTTTAACGTTGATAATACATTTCAATCAACCCTTTGAGCTCTGGTGGATAATTTTCTTCAAAATTCCAAATGTCACATCGGCACCAGTATTTTGCAAAGAAAAAATTCAATTTACGATAAACACGAAGTTACGTTTTAAACCTTTTACAAGTAATTTCGGTGGAATACTCCGGTGCCAATGGGACATTTCGGAATTAAAATTAAATGGTAGAAAATCAGAGCTCAAAGGGTTAAGGTGTAAGCTGTAAAAACATTCTTTGCAAGTGTTTACTGAACCCGATATAATACGATAATATACGTATAAATTGATAATACATTTCAAGTAGTGTGCAACTACTTTGGAGTAAGCTGGGAAAACACTTTTTATTGGACACGACATAACACAGGATTCGTACTCATGTAAGGAATAATCGGATTATAAGTGTTTTAATAACAAAAACTTTTTAAAGTTTTGGTTACTATATCTGAAGATAGCTAGATACATTTTTTTTCTGTTAAAAAAAGACAAATATTGTTGTACAAAAATTCTGGTAAAATGTACTTGAAAGTCCTTGAAGCGTACAAATTCTGTAACATGATGCATATTAAAAGTTGATAATGCTTCCCAAATGATATGCAACTATTGTGGAGCAAACAATAATGACTTTATTGGTCACGATAAAAAGCGATACACACATATAATACACATATACATGAGAATAGACTTCTCTTAGGTTGCAAGTGTATGGAATAAGCTATTAAATCATTATGAACAAGAATTTATTGGACACAATATGATAAGAACGGATCAGAAACTGAGGTTTATCAACTACTATTACTATCTTCCCACAATGAAAAGTGTTTTACAAAAATATTATTCTAACCGTCATTTATAGTTTCAGATTTTTTATTCTTTTGCAGAATAGGATTAATTTTGGAACAGTTAATATTATGGATTTTTCATTTCGGTTTTCAAGAGCAATATTGTAAGTGCAAGAAGTTTGACGAATAAAGATAAAAAACCCGTGAAATAAAATATGTAAAGAAAAATTAATTAATTAAATGGCTTAAACATTTTTATTAGTCACACTTAAAACTGAAATAATATTAGAAAAATAAGTATTTGGCTTAGAAGAAATTTTATTTATTCGGAACTTATTCATAAATAAACTTTCTAAATTTATAACATTTTATATTATTTATTTGTTATTTGGTGAATATATTAATAACAATAAAATACCTAATTGTAAAAACAATTGTTTCAAAATTATAAGTTCCAATCAAACATAAATTCATTGAAAAAAATTTTTAATCACAAGTCATTTTGTAACGTTATTTAGCTAACTCGTTCATTTTATTACATACTTCAAAATTCTTTTGGAAACTAATAAACTTTTCATCATAAATTTTAATTCTAGAAAAAAATGCTATCACTGTTTTAAAGCATTCAATATTTTAGAAGAAAACCGAATTATGTTTAAAGTTATCCCAGAAAAAAATAAATATTATGAAAAATGTTTTACAAAATTGCCGTTATATACATCGTTTGTAGAGAAATATTAAAAGCTGAAAAAATGTTCTTATTTTGACAAAGAGGAAAAAATTCGGAAGAAATTTTTTTATGGACATTTAATCTACACTGTCATAAGAAACATTTAATGTGCAAGAACATTGATTAATGAAAGTTTTTCCTTGAAATACAAGGGGCGGTGAACAATTGTTTAATAATGGTTTTACAAGAACATTTTTACTAACAACACTTATAATTAAAGTAGCGTTAAAACAATGATTATTCGTCTACGAAAGATTTTATATGTCTGTAAATTATAAGTCAATAACCCTTTTAAATTTATTTTATTTTCGTTATTTTCTTGTTTGATAAATATATAAATAGAAAGATATCACCTTGCTAAATAAAGTGTTGTTTCAAAATTAAATTTTGGTGATATATCTGAGTTAGCGATATTTTATTCTTCTCACATGTAAAATATTTTTTTTAATTCACAATGTTTTTCACTAAAGTCATTCTTGTACTTTCATGTAAGTTAGTAGTTTATCACATATGTCAGAAGCTTCTTCCAAACAAGATTATACCTTTTCACCAAAGATTTAATCCTACAAAAAATCTTATCACTGTTTTAAAATTTCCGAAGAACAAATTTTATGAATTTTTAATTTATATTCTCTGAAAAAAAATTTTGAATGTGCAATAACCTTTATTGTGCAATAAACATTAATATCCAAACTACTTTTTTCAAATACGGACGACAGTAGCGTAGCCAGGGAAAGGGAGAGGTCCAAATGGCCTGGTTAACAGTAATATTGTAACATTTTCTGCTCCTTGATTGATAGCAGAAATTTCTCCGATTTTATATGGCGAACAGAACATGCTACGCCACAGACGGACATATATTCTGACGTTTAGTGTAAATTAGTACTTTATATTCCACATGGATGTACGCGATGTAAGTCAGGTTGGGATCCGGATGCGCGCATCGCACATCATGGATGCCCACTGGTTAATAAAGGTTTTTTTTTAAATACAGATAGCGAAGAACAACTATTTAATAAATGATTGTACAAGAAAAATTTTATTAACAAAACACAAAACATTAAATTAACTAGGACTTCCCTCAGAGGGATTAATCTGAGCGATATTGTTGAGAATACACATTTAAAATCCCAGTCGGCTGGGCCTATAGGCGGAGGTAGATTTCGAAGGGTGCTCATTTCAACAAAAAAAAAAAAAAATATATATATATATATACCGTAATTTCGGGTGTATAAGCCGCGGCTTAAACAATTCTTTTTCGACCCAGAATTTTTCTAAAAATAAAAGTTACTACTTAGATCGCCGTAAATAGTTGTGTTTAATCATTAAATAAGATTTCTGGGTCCAAAAAGAATTGTTTGAGCCGTGGCTTATACACCCGAAAATACGGTATATATGATTACAGATAAACCCAGTTTAATAATTTCATTTGGCCGCTTATGAAAAATTTTTAATTTCATTTTTCTGCAAAAACTGGTTTTATCAGAATCATCTTAAGAAAAATTCAGCTCAAATGCCCATTTTGACAACATATTTTGAAATAGATTCTGAATTTATTAAAAAATCCACCAAAGCAGTACATTATACAGTTCCTAAATAACAAAAAACTGTCAGTTGAATGCATTTGAGAAAAAAATTAAATTTAAAAATGAGCAATAAAATAACCCATTTGTTGCTTGAATACATTCTTAATTCTTTAATCATGATTGCTTCGGAAAATTTTGTGCGAAATACTCACTTAGACAGCATTTTTAAAAATATATTCTATCTTTATCAAAAAACTGGTCAATGCGTCACAGTATATAGTTCCTAAATAAGAGGATCTGTAAATTGGTTGCGTTTGAAAGCGAAAATGGATTTTAAAACGAGTCATAAAAAACGCAATTTGCTATGTGAAAACGTCTTTAAATTTTCAAATCACGAAGACTTCGGGAAATTCTGTTCAAAATACCCTTTTTGGTAGCCTTTTTCAAAATATATTCTGTCTTTATCAAAAAACCGATCAATGCATCACATTATATAGTTCCTAAATAAGAGGATCTGTAAATTGGATGCATTTGAGAGCAAAAATGGATTTAAAAACGAGTCAGAAAAAAACGCAATTTCTTATTTGAACACTTCCTTAAATTTTCAGTCACGATGATTTCTGAAAATTCTGTTCAAAATACCCTTTTTGGTAGCCTTTTTTTAAATATATTCCGTCTTTATGAAAAACCTGACCAATGCATCACATTATATAGTTCCTAAATAAGAGGATCTGTAAATCGGATGCGTTTGAGAACAAAAATGGATTTAAAAGCGAGTAAAAAAACGCAATTTCTTATTTAAATACTTCCTTCAATTTTCAGTCCCGATGACTTTCGGAAATTCTGTTCAAAATACCCTTTTTGGTAGCCTTTTTTGAAATATATTCTGTCTTTATCAGAAAATTGATCAATGCGTCACTTTATACAGTTTCTAAATAAGAGGATCTACCATTTGGATGCGTTTAAAATCAAAAATGAATTTAAAAATGAGTCAGAATATAAGCAGTTTGGATTTGAGGTTTTTTCTCCAACTCCTATTTTTGTTTAATTTCTTTTTGCTATACGAATTGATCCTATGAAAAACTTGTCAATATAAAAGTTGTAGATATTTTTGAGAAGATGTAAAATAAATTTAATCAGATTTGATATCTTAAAAATTGACGGAGTTATGGATTTTTCTCTTTTTTCAGCGCCCTTTTTCTTTTCGTTTTTAATTTTTTTCTTCGGTAAAAGTTGGTCCTATCAAAAACTTGTAAATACAAAAGTTTTAGATAATTTTAAGAACATTTACAAAAAATTTAGTTGAACTTGATATCTTGAAAAGTGACGAAGTTATGAATTTTTTTCTCTTAAAACCCCTGTTTTTTTCGCACCTTGAGCCCACTTCTAAATTTATCAAAAATCATGTCATGCATAAACGTTTGGCCCATTTTTAAGAAGTAATATAAACTTTAAACTGATTAGATACCTACTTTACTTAAGAAGTTATGGCGCTTTTTCAGTTTTCACAAAAACGCCCCCTATTCCGACCCCCTTGGTCCGATTTTGCAAATTAACGAACTCAGCCAAGATTTTATCCCCTTTGATTTTATGTACCAGTTTTGTGGTGATCGGTGAAGAATTATAGAAGTTATCGTGTCCATAAAAAAGCGATATATATATATATATATAGGTAGATAGATAGATATATAAACTGGTGCGATTGCAATAGGTAGTATTTCTTACGAAATCTACCTAATAACTTGCGATAAGTAAAGAAAATGAGATGTTATCTTTAATTGGTCATTCATTGTGAAAAATAGGATGAAAATAAGCATATAGAATCATAGAATTACAAAATCGTATATATAAAGTTGCATATACTATTTTTATAAAAGAAAAGCAAACCATGCATGGATATATAATTGAAAATATGCAAAATGTTAAAAGTAATACAGAAAATAATACACCAAATTTTCCTATATTGGAAATATAACTCTTTGAAATGATGTCATGAGCATAAACAGAAGCTTCACACCGACTTGAGAAACTATAAATAGCATAAACTATTATGTTTGAAGAGAATGGAGTGTATTTGGTATGGTGTGAAATCCGTCTGAATAGTTTATAATGTTGAATATCTGCTTTCCACGGATGCAATGAGGTTGTCAATAAGAGTTAAGGAATTCTTTTTTAAAAATTTGTCCTAAACGAGCACTTACATCTTAACCCCTTGAAGGGCACCGGTATATAATATATACCACTTAATTTTAATTCCCTTATGCCACATTGGCACCGGAATTTCAGTATTAATATTTGCTTTTTACAAAATACGCGAAAAACAGCTTTTACTTTCTAGCATATAAATTTGTTTGTGAATCCCGGTGTCAATCAATCATTTAAACATTTTAGGAACGTAAGTGCTTTGCCCCTCAAGGGGTTAAAGTTACTGTGATGCCAAAGTTATAGTTTCTGACCCCAACAGTATCCTATAAATTGCAATATTCTCAATAAATTGGGTTTAAAACTTTTTCTAGAAAAAAAAAATGTTTAATTTGTGAAATTAAATTGTCGAATGTTTTAGAAATTGTTCATAACGAGAATATTATATCTTGAAAATTGCCACAAAAAAAAAAGATATTAAATTTTTAGTCATATCAACATCAAAGAATTCTCAATTTTAGAGCTTTTTTTGCTCGTGCATTGATGGTGATTATTGTTCCTACGCAAAATATAGTATATTTTGAAACAAAGATGGTTACCAACATTTTTTGCCCACATTATTTTTTAAATCGGCTAGGTACTCCCAATGATAACTAAAAACACACAAACGTTAATGCTTTATAGTATAGAATTATAGAATCAAAAGCTATTTATCTCCTATTATATACACATAAATTATCTAATTAGTGCTAGCAGATGCATTTTTAAATATACATAGATCAATATAATGCTTCATTTTTCTTTTATTAGTATTTCTTAGTATTCATTTTTCATTTATTTCTATTATTCAGTAAAAAACTCACTTTCTTAAGCCCGAATTACGTCAAACTTTTTAAAAAAGCGTTTAAGTCCATATAACAGCGAAGTATTATGAAGAGTATTAAATACAAGGTAATAAGACACTTAGCCAAACGCAGGTAATAAATCGCCAAATATTGCTCTTTTCGCCCTCTCTCGAAATGCATTTTTCCCGTACATTTAAAAAACACGGTTTTGAGTCATCTTATTTAAAATCCAAATAAATAAATAAGAAGAAACAATAATAGCATAAGTCAAAACAATTTATTTCAGCATCAAGGAATTGTATCGTAGTTACACATGTGGAAAAAAGCTGCTTTTGGCCAAAAAACGTTGTCTTCACTAAATTTGGATCCGATTAAAAAAGTACCGTGATTAATTAAAATGTTATAGGCAGAGCTGCCAAGTCTCCGGCATTTTGGATTTCCTGTTTGGCATTGCTGTATTTTAATACAGAAAATGTTTTATTAAATTAGAACATTCTGCGGAATTAAAAAATAACTTTTTCTATAAGAAAATTTTTCTGTGCAATAAGCGGGGGCTTGGCATCTCTGTACAGGAATATTTCGTAATCTACTTTTTAACCTTAAAAAAAGCAACGACTATTTTTCGGGTACAAAAAGTATTGCTAATTGTTCCATTTTGCATACAAAGTACTGATTGTAATATTGATACATCTATGGTGATAAATTTCCAATAATTTTTCAAATCCCATTTATTTCGTTAAAAATATAAATCTTTTATTAATTTAGTTTAAAATAAATGGTTTTTAACTAATTTCACAATACTTTTGAAATATCACTTTTCATTGGCCATTTTTTAAAGCATTTAAAAATGGTTGTTGTTTTCAGTCAAATATAGACTTTGGTCTGTCCGCATTTTATTTTATTATTATTATTATTTATAAATGGTGGAGAAATATTCATACTTAATCCATAACGTACATAATATATGACTCTGTTATTACATAAGTAACCTTTTTATTATCATAAAAATTATGTTTTTACTGATTTTTATTAACTCAATAGGAAACATTTTGTGCTTTGAGCAATAGATGTCCGCATTTCATTTATTTTTTTATTTTAACAAAATTCTTCGTATTTAGAAGAATTTTTATTTAAATAGGAAATCGAAATGTCGCTGTTAATAAAGAAGAAAGTTACAAAAAAAGTTACAAAACGAGGAGACGCATACTATCAAATATGGAAAAACGACGAATCCAAAAAAGGCGTCGTATGAAATATCATCTTTTAAAGCAAAAAAAAAAAAAACGAAGTCTGATTATCGAGCCTACTGATTACAAAATGCGCATTACATTAAAAAAAAATTACTGCAAATATTTATTTATATTTTCTTTTTTGCAAATTTAGCTTCGAAAGGTGCGCTATGTTGCAAAAAGATATAAGCGACTATGAAAACACACTTGGTAGACGTTCATGTTCAGTTTTACAAATAGATATGGCACATATATGCCCTATACACACCGAGGTACCTAATTGGTGCCAAAATTGCGTTCAGTTACCTAACATATGCTGGTTATGATATAAATGTTATGATAAATTGTTTGTTCTAAAAATATTATCATTTATTGATTGTTATTTCTTTTTTTTTAATAACAGAAAATGTTTCGTTTATTCCTTTTTTTTTCGTTTTGAAATAAACAAATAACGTGTTATTATGCATGCTATATGTATCTGGTAATCAAAACGATGTTTTCGCCTAGTTGGCATAAAAAATCTCGCCAAGCCCGGTGCTTATATCCCTAGTATATTATTTCAAGTATTTTATTTATGTATACTATAATTGTTTTTACATGCCACTTACTTCTTCTGGCATGTAAAAATAGGTAAGTGGCTCCCTTATGCAGTATAAATTGTATAAATCTTTAAAAAATAGCCTCCGTTGCCCCTGTTTTGGATCGAATAAAAAATAATCAATGTCTAAGTCCAGTATTGCTCCCAGGTATGCATACATAATCCAAATTTCACAGTTGTATGTCAACAGGAAATGGATGAAAAATGGGAAAAGATGTCAAATGTGCACCAGGGAACGTCATTGGCATCAAAATGGCATTATTTTACCTGAGATGGTAACTCGGCTTTATTTATTTATTATTTGTTTATTTATTCATAAAATGTTTATTTACTTTCATTTCCTTTTTCTAATTATACAAAATATTTCTTTTTATAGTTATTAATTATTATTATTATTTTATTTACTGTAAATTATTTTTGAAAATAGAAAATAATTTAAAAATGTGTATGTAAGCGTTATTTGAAAACGGAGTTTTCGTCAAATGAGCTTTGAAAAAAATTGCGCCAAATCTGATGCGCTTGTGGTATCCGTGCCGAAAAATTAGTGACCAGAATTGACTTCCACACACAAACAAAATATAAGTTAAAAGAAATCATGTAATAAAAATAAATATAAAGGGAAAATGATGTCATCAAAGAAACTTTTTATTTAAAAACGTAATTGTTTCTAATTTTCACACGCGAAATATATAAAACATTCTTTTAGCGATCAAAAAATGCTATTAAGAAATTATCACAAAATCTCAAAATCAAAGTTTTTATGACATTTTTTTAATATAAAAAATAACAGTTTTATTTTCCTGCATGATTAAATTTTAAAATGTTTTATTGCATTCAATATTTCTGAGTGCGTAAATGATTATTATTTACTCCATGTACTGATTCGGTTATCTACGAAAATATCCAGCCTGTGAAAATCACGCGCACCAAATTTCTGTGAGGTATGCAAACAAATTGTGTTTTTTTTATCAGTTTTTTAATATAACTTTTAAACTATTTGGAACTAATTTTTTGTAGTAGGTGCATTCACCAGATTACCTTCATAGGTACCTATTGGTACAAACAGAATCAAAATCCGACAAGTACTTTTTGAGATTTGCTTGACGAAAGAATTTTTTTGACTTTTAATATCGTTACGTACTCTAAGTATAAGACTTCGCTACGCTCAGACAATTATTATTGGTTTTCTCTTTGATAAAGATATAAATAGAAAGAAACCGCCCTATTAACCCCTTGAGGGGCAAAGCACTTCTGTTTCTAAAATGTTCAAATGATTGATTGATACCGGGATTCATAAACAGATTTATATGATAGTAAGTAAAAGCTGTTTTTCACGTACATTGTAAAAAACAAAACTTAATATTAAAATTCCGGTGCCAAAGTGGCTTAAGGGAATTAAAATTAAGTGGTATATATAATATACCGGTGCCCTTCAAGGGGTTAACCCATTCGTGCCCAGCATCTTTTGCGTAAATTTTATTTGGTTGGCACCACTATTTTTGGAAGATTTAAGTTTAGTTCATTAATCACGAAAATGCATCATTTAAATAAAATAATTATTGCTTTTCTTTTTTTACCGATGTCAAAAACAGTGCTGAATGCACCTTTTGAAGCGTCCCTAAAAAGGGACGCTAGGCATTAATGGGTTAAATAAAGAGTTGTTTTAAAATCATAAATTTTGATGAAATATCTGAGTTAGAAATATCTTATTCTTCTCATGTGTACAATATTTTTTCAAGTCACAATTTTTTTCTTTTTTTTTTAATACAAAAAATTATTTCTATAGTTTCGTTTAACCCTAGTAGTTTATTCTATCACGTACTTCAGAAGTTTTTTCTAGAAAAGATTATGCCTTTTCATCATAGATTTAATCCTACAAAAAATGTTATCACTGTTTTATTGTACGCCATATTTCATAACAAATCTGAGTTATGCTTTATGTTATCCCAGAAACAATAAATAGCATGAAAAAAAAAACTTTGAAATACATGGGTGGAAATCAATTGTATAATAAATGCTTTGGAAGATAACTTTTATTATCAGGATGTAGAATTAACATAATTTTAGAGTAATGATTGATTGGGTTTAAAAGGTTTTTGTTATGTCTGGAAATTAAGTATAAATATGCCTTTTAAAATTGTCGTAGTTCATTATTATTGGTTTTATATTTGATAAATATACAAATAACAAGAAAGCTTCTTATTAATTGAATTAGTGTTTTAAAACTTAAACTTAGATAAAAGATCTCAGTTAGAAATGCCTGATTCTTTAATACGTGAAATGTATGATTTTAACTCATTTTTCCGGCACCAGCAAAATCTGTTAGTAAAATGAGAAATTATCGACTGACACCGGAATTCAACAACGAAATTTTAAGATATTTTAAAATAATTAATTTAAGCTTTTATTGTAAAAGCAAAATTTTACTAAAATGTTATTGGTGCCGTTGGCAAGTTTGGAATTAAATTTAGGTATCCCGGGGGGGGGGGGGGCACAGTGTGCCGGAAAGGGTTAAAACTCTAAACCAGAGTTACGAGTTTGGTCTCCAATTTTATTCTGAAATTTAAAACTTATACCGCAAATTTCGAAAGATGAATTGCTACTTCATGTGATCACTAAATGCCTCTCATCAGATAAAATATAAAATGGTATTATTAATTTCTTGTATGAACATGAAATTTCTGAATAAAACTTGGAGTCCAAATTTGCAACCTTACACTAAATGTATCAGGTATTTCATTGAAGATTTATAAAAAAAGTTTCACCCCACAGATTTCTATTTAAATTATTTCTATTTCTTGTATTTAACTTTTTCAGTATTGTTTATATTTAAATATTTTATAAAGAAATATCTGGTTAATTTTTAAATATTTTCATCTGGACCCGGACAAATGACTAACTATTAATCTATTTAGTGTTGGTACAAGTCGTTAATTTATCACCACTTTGTGAAGTAATTTATTCTATCACATTCTTCAGGCGCTTCTTTTAGAAATTGTCAAGCTTTTTAAAGCATACATTTAATCAGTAAAAAAATTTTATCACAGTTTTTAAGTACCTCATTTTTCATAACAAAACTGCGTTATGTTTCAACTTATACTAGAAACAATAAGTATAATGAAACATATTTTAGAAAATTGCCATTGTAAACATCTTTTGTAGAGAAATATCGTGACTTAAAAAAGAATTACATTTTTGCAAAAGAGGAAAAATTTTTGAAATAATAAATATTAAGCATATTTAACCTCTCCTGTCAAGAGAAATATGGTATGAACAAGAACTTTGATTAATGAAAAAAAATGTCGAAATACAAGGGCGGAGAACAATTACTTTAATAAAGGATTTTTTTAAATAAATTTTACTTGAAGGATATAGAACTAAGATAGTTTTACTGCCATGATTATATAGTGTATGAAGGGTTTTGAAGCTTCCGAAAATTACACACAAGTATCCCTTCTATGCGTTTTATTATTTTATACATGAATGTTTTTTTATACATATATATTGTTGAAATTGCATGAAGTATATGTACTAGTTTCTGTGTTTAAGGGACAAGCTTTTGGAATCAGCGAAGGAAGTAGCAGAAATTATTTTTCATTCTAGATTTAATCGTCTAATTTTTTGCTAAAATTATTTAACCCTTCGAGCTTTGATGGTTGAATTTTCTAGCACTTAATTTTAATTCTGAAATGTCACAATGGCACCGGGATATTCGATCAAATTTATTTGAAAAAGGTTTAATGCATTTTTTCGCGTATATGCTAAACCGAATTATTTCTTTGTAAAATACTGGCGCCAATTTAACATTTTGGAATTCTGAAGGAATTTACCAACCAGAGCTCAAAAAGTTGATACAAATCTTTGTATGTGACACAATCATTTCACTTTATATTTTGAAAAGACTAGGCAAAATATCTTTAAAGAATAACTGGCAACACTTTGCTATTTTACTGCAACTTTTTTAACACTTTGAGCTCTGAAGTGTAAATTTCTTCCAAATTCCACATGTCACATTGGCACCAGTATTTTGCGAAGAAAAAACCGGTTAACGATAAACACGAAAATATGTATTAAACATTTTAAAAATAAATTTGGTCGATTTTTCTGGTGCCACTGTGAATATTTCGGAATTAAAATTATGTGGTAGAAAATTCTAACATCAGAACTCAAGGGGTTAAGTTTTATGCGACATACATTTAGCATGCAGTTTAAATGAAAACTCAGGGTTCGTACACTTCAAGGACTTTCAAGCACATTTTACCATATATATATATATATATATATATATATATATATATATATTCAGATATGGCCACCATTATCTTACGAAATATCTGGTACTAAAACAATTAAAATTCCCTGAATCCTTTGATCTGTACGAATCCTGGATAAAGAAAAATACGTGATACAAAATACAAGGCACCATTCATCCGTTTTCAACACAAATATTTAAAAAAATGTTTCGTGGTATTTTTTAAAAAACATTTTCAATAGAAACAACTTTTGTGGTACGTATCGACAAATTTTAAAAAGATAAAATTGAAAGCAAGGATTTTTCTTTGAAAGATTTTAAAACAGAGTGTGGGAGCCATAAAAATTAAAAAATGTATTAAATTCACATTTAAAGCAACGATTTAGTTTCAATTATACATTTACAGGGTTCGCACAATATTACCACTAAAATTTAACAGTATATTCAAAGTATTTTACTGAAGGAAAACTTTTCGAAAATCGAGAGTAAAGGCGGTGGCCTGGAATTCCGTTTCTTTAAAATTAAATATAAATTTTCTTATAACTAATACTGGTGTCAGAGTCCTTAAAAAATATAAGGAGTGTGCGAACCATGAATTAAATTTGGTGTTTAACCCCTTAACAGTTTCGCCCGAACGTCACTCGGGCAAGAAGAGTTTGCTTGCTTCTTTACTAAAAGCCTTCGGATACTGCAAAATGTTAATTGATTGTTTTGCTTTACCAACTGGTAGATAATTTTCGAATATACTAGTCAAACAATTTATTTCGGAAAAGTAGTGCTTAGTCGCTAATTTTAGTTTATTGTTTAAAAAAAAATATTGGTATTCAGGTTTTAAATAATGGAAAAAGGTAACCTGAATTTTAAATTGATTAAAAAAATTAATTAATTTTACAGTATTTTTTTAGCTTTTCATTTTAGATTTGGAATGTGGATAGCCTTAACCCATTAATGCCTGAATTATTTCCTTTGTTAAAATTCAAATTTTGCATTTTCTCACCACTTTTAAAACAAGAGTAACTTTTATCTTAATTTATCGAAGAATTTATTTTGACAAAGAAAGTATTTATTTATCCTCCTTTTTACTGGTGTGAAAAGCGCTTACTTGAATTTTTTAAAACTGTCCCAAAAATGGGACGCTAGGCACAAATGGGTTAAGTTTACAATGCTGAGGTACACTATTAAACGCAAAATCCACGCTCAATTATTTTGATTGAAATTTTATGTCCTGTACAGTAAATTGTGTGAAATAATCCAGTAGCAGCGGGGTGAGTGGTTTCAAAATCTTCTCCATATTCAATTGTTTTTGTTTTTCTGGCTATCTTATGAGAATAATCTAAATTTCAGAATAAAAATTGGGATGCCAAGTAATTAAAGAGGAGGTCTCTCTTTTATGAGGGTAGAGTTCACGGTTGCCATTAACCCCTTAACTGGTTAATTACTTTTCGTTCAATAAATAGAAAATAGCGACTCTCACCACTATTATTTAAATAAAATATTCGTAAAATTTAGTCTAAACATTTCCGCTTTTCAATACTATTAAAATTTTCTTAAAAATAACAGTGGTGTCAAAAAGTTTTAAATGATGAAATAAGCAAATTCGTCTTGCCGGAACGGCGTTTGGGCAAACCAGTTAAGGGGTTAATATAGCAATTTCATTAGAAAAAGCGCACGGGGTTAATTTGAATTTATAATGTAGTACAGTTAATTTTTGCAATTTGCTGCTGCATCTATTATTTATACGGTATACGGTGAATATCAAGATTTTTTCAGAGAGATATGTATGAAAATATGAAATTAATCATTATGTATATATACAGCTTTTTTGAAATTCTTATGCACTTAAAGTCAAACAACAAAAGACTGATACAGGGTTCGCACAACATTACCACTAAATTATTAGAGTATTTTCAATGAATTTCACTGCAGAAAAATATCGCGAAAATTGCGAATCAAGGAGGAGTTTGCAAATTCTGTTTCTTAAAAATTAACTATAAATTTCCTTATTGTTAATAGTGGTGCCAGAGTCATTACAAAATATAAGGAGTGTGCGAACCCTGTGATATATCCTTTCTAAAGACATATCATAAAATTCCAAAAATGTTCGTTGGCTGAGAGGTTTGATTTACTCTCAAAGCTGGTACATGACAGATGTTGGGCTGAAATCCAATTGTGCCCATTTGCCAAAGCGTTTGGAGTTTAGCGTCGTTTTTCTTGAATCTTGCGTAAATGCGGTTTAGGTTTCCTTAGAAAGACCCTTACGAAAGTCACCACTCTCTTCAGGATTAAATCCTCGTGCAGATAATCTTAGACTACAACAACACCAAAAACGATCTCTTAAAGGAATTAATTTTTAGCTAAATAATGAAGATTAATATTTTTTCTTCTAGACATTAAGTATCTCTTAAGTATGAGCTAAATTAAAGCATTTGCATTTACACAACGCAGTGAACATGAATTATCCATATTCTAAAAGTATCATCAATGGTGTATTGATGGACGAAAAACAAATGTAACTTCTATTTTTGGGTTTTGTCATTGTTTAGATGCATTCGACGGGTTCTGTTCAGGTATTAAAATACGCCAGTTAACCCTTTGAAGGGCAAAGCACTTCTTCTCTTAAAATGCTAAAGTGGTTGAATGACATCAGAATTTAAAAACAAACTTATTTCAAAATAAATAAAATCTTTTCTTCACGTACTTGATAAAATTAAAATTTTCATTTCAAAATTCTGGTGTCTATGTGGCATTTTGCATTTAAAAGGGATATATTTTATCACATCATCCTCCAAGGGGTTAACGCTTTGGAGAACCCTCTATATTGCTAACCTAGCACAGAGTGAACTTAGATCACACAGGACTGAACACTCAATAATGCGTTGATTTTTCTTTCCATTTGTATGGTTCCACCAATCAAATATTTTTTTAACTTTTGTATATTTGCGGGTTTTGTCCCTTGTTTCTGAGTATTTCATCAGTGTGCTCAGGTATGAAAATACAACACTTAGTTAACACTTTTGACAATCCTTTTATCAAGATAGAACTTACATCACACCGAACTGAACACGCAATAAGTGAATGTTGGTTTTGAAAATAAAGTTTTTTTTTATTGAAGTATTTTGTTTGATAAACAATCAGATTTCATCCTTCTTGATAAAAAAAGCCATATAAATTCTAAATTAAAAAAAAACAAAGGAAATAATTTATCTGCGTTAAAATTTATTATTTTTAATGTTCCATAACTTTTTGGATAGAGTCTATATATACATTGTATATATTTGAAATTTTCTGAGGATAAATATATAAAATGAAATATTCAATGTGTATCTTAAAAATAGAAATTTTAAAATACTTATTGAATTGATACTATATATCTTCTACTTTAAAAATGCATACTAGCATAGATAATATTTCTCGAAAACTTTTATATAAATATGTCTTTCCTTTCACGAAATAAACCCTTGAATGATTTTTAACATTCGAAAATAGAAATACATTTTACGCTGAAATGGAGTAAAAATGACTTTGAATGTATTAATAATTTTATATAGTATGAAATTCATGTAAAATTGTGAAAAATGTGTGGTATTTTTTAGTTTATTATAACTAAATTATTTTATAAATGTAATTTTTAATTTTTCTTTTCGACGATTGTTTGCTGTGAAGAAGGAAATTTTGTTTTAATTATGGTTGTTGTATTTAAATGCATTTAATATTTATATTTGTACTACTGTAAGTATTTTATTTCCTAAATCAACATTTTAACGTCATATATTGCACCAAATATTTAGACGTGAATTTTCTATTAACCCTCTAAAGTCTTATGTCAAGTCAGTCTCGACATCATCTTTCTTTGCAAAATTTGGATTTCGACACCAGTAATAAAATTTGCCTTATTTAATTAAAATTTTTAAAAATTTACTTTAAGAAAAACTTTAAAAAAAAAGTGGTGTGAACCAAATAAAATTTTTACAAGAGACGTCCGAGTCGAAAGGGTTATGTCCTAAGCAGAGTTGCCAGTTTGGTCGCCACTATTTTTCAGAAAATCCGAATTCGTGTCAGAAATTAAAAATAGTATTTTTAAAATTTCATAACAGAAGTTATTTTGTGATTAAATAAAGTTAATATTCTTTCAAAATTTCCGGTGTGAATTTGAAAAGTGAAATTAAAAGTGAAGGCCAAACTGACAACTCTGGTCCTAAGAATGAAATGCTGAGATGGACGAATTTACAATTTAATTAAATTTGTATGAAAATTTGATAATCTACTTCCAAAAAGTACTAGATTATCATATATTCATAGAAGTTTATTTTTCTTATATTAACGCTGGTTCTACGGTGTAAAATGATACATTTTAAGATTTTAATTTAAGAATTAAAATCCTAAGAGTATATTTATATCGCGGTAAAAATAGTTTAACTCAGTTATGATTTCAATAAACTAATATTTAATACTGTTTTACCACTTCCCTGTTTTGACTCTACATCGTACGGGCAACATGTTTTTGCCGATTATGACTTGTCTGTGAAAAATAATAAAATAAAGTGGAAATACTAATTTCCAACTCTTTGTTTCTTAAATATAGTGATTAAAACTTTTCACCATAAATCTGAAATATTTTTGAATCAATTCCCCGAAATGACGTCATTTTTATATAATTTCTTCAAAATGGTTTCAATTTCATTTTATTACGAAGTCATATCTTAAAAGACTACAATGCGTTTTAAGAATGAAGCATTGACAATGAGCATTTTTATCTAGTGAACTTTTAATCTACATTATAAATATAATACATAGCGCGAAATGCAGTATTAACAATAGGAAGGTCAGTAATTTTAGGTGAGTTTTATACAAATATTTCACACCAGAATTTTTATTTAGAACAGATTCATTTTTTTTATTTAATCTTTTTTTTTCCTTCTTTGTATATTTTAAACATATTTTATAATGAAAATTCTGGTTTGAAAAAAGTTATTTTCATATGAAGCGGTCAAAAGGACAGAGGTCACGGCCACTGTTAATATCTTACAGTTTATTTCGCCATCTTTTATCGCAGATTATTTGGCCATTAGATAAGGCGAAGAAAATTAATTTAAAATACTTGTTGAAATTCTGTTTCCTCGTGGAACATACTTAATATTATTTCTTTAAAAAAATTCTGGTCCGAAACATATTTAACCTGAGTCTAATTAACCCACACTTTACGTAAGAATATCTGGAAGTTTACAGGTCTGTAAGTGGCAACCTGCCTTTTTGAACCCAAAGAAGGAAAAAAAAAACTTTCCGAAACATTTTGTATATTGGTTTTGTTTTTTATTTTTTATGCTGTGGTTAAGATTTTCTTTGTATAGCTATCGATACAAACTAACGTTGTAATTAATTACATCGTTATTTAATTAGTTAATTAAATAACACTAGTAGTTTTAATTAGTTAAAACGGTTGTTTAGAATGTAATAAGAAAAGAAAAATAAGTGATTGTTTATCGAAACTATTTAACTGAAAATATGGAAAAAGTACTATATAGGTTAAGCGAATATTTTCGGGATCGATTTATACAAGAAAGAAAACAAGCTATAAAGAATATATATTAATCAAGCATGTATGCAACTAATAGTGGTATATTAAAAAAAAAACATGTTTAGAAGTTAGGCTAGATAAATTTAATAGGTTCAACATTCTTACACCATAACAGGATTAATTTAGAACTAAATCTAGTGTTGAGTCTTGTGTAGAATTTATTCCGAGTTCAGAATTTATCGTAAAACTCTTTTGCTTTAAAGTTGCCTTAAAAAGATATGCTCTTATAGATAATAAAAAAGATTTATGGCATAACTGTTGAATTTAAGTAAAAATCGAAATACACAAAAAGAATTTTATAAAATCGGAATCGAAGAAATGTGAAACTGAGGACGACAGTTCAGAATTAATATTCTAAATTGAATTCACTTGAAGTAAAAAATGTCGATGAATAAATGACACGCTATCTGTCTTAGATTTTTTTTAGTAATTTTACAGCTGTGGGTGATTTAAAAATAAAAGCTATAATATTAAGCCTTAACGATAGTCATTTATATTTAAAGTGATGTAAGCTTCCAATGATCTTCCAGATATTGAAATTTTAGAATAATAGTTGAAATAAAAATGCCAATCCTCTGTTCAGAAAAGGGGGTACTAAAATTTCTGGCAGGTTTCGATCATTCTTCAAAATTAAAAGTACTCACAACTGTCACTATCATTGGAAATTTATTTATTTACTTACTTATTATTATTATTATTATTATTATTTAGTAATGTATAGTACTTGAAAAAGAATTTCGAATGATGGTTATAATTTCAGTTCTAAATAATGTCACAACAAAATAAATGTATCATTCGAATTTGTATGAAGTTCTTTATATTTGCAAAAAGTTTTTCTTTTCATATATGGCTTACAAGAAAAAAAGACAAAATATTTAGTTGATGCATTTTTTCTTAAATATTCACATAGTTAGAAAGAATCAAAGTTTGAGGATGATAATGCTTAACCCATATGGCGAACTTTCATACGACGTACGGACATATCAGTTAGGTAGTTAATAAAGAAAACTGGGAAGGACGTCATACTCTAAAGATTTGATTTTCGCGTCTAAGAAGTTATTCTCAGGCTAAAGGGGGCAGTAATACTTGGGGTTTCACTATTTTCGGAATATGTCAGTCAGTGTTGGGCAGAATCTAATTACAAAGTAATGAAATTACAGATTAAAATACATTATAATCTCCTCGCAGTGTAATTAATTAGCAGAGAAGAATTACAAAGTAATTTCAAATACGCTTTTGAAATACGTAATTTGATTATCGTGTAATGGAATTACAATTCAATTCTCTTTTTATCATTTAAAATGTAATTAGATTAATTTGTATTTAGATTACAAGACGATTCAGAATACATTCTTAATTATATAATTAAATTAACCTTAAATGAATTACGAGATGATTCAAATTATATTTTTAATTATATAATCCAAGTAACCTGTATTTGATTACAAGACAATTCCGATTATATTTTTAATTGTATTGTACGCTTAAAGTGTAGTTGATTATTAGAAATTCTAATTACAGCTTTAAAAATATAATTTAGATTAAATTCTAATGTATTACAAATAAATGTAAATTACGTTTGTGCAGAATACAATTTTTACAAGCGTAATTTAATACATGTAAATCTAAATTAAATTCTATGAAATGTATTTAAATTAAATTGCAATTAATTACGAGTTCATTATAACTGCTTTTTGTAAATTGATATAAAAGTTACTTGTAATTCATTGCAAGTTAAACTGAATTACGTCTAAGAATGTAACTAAATTTATAAGTTACAAATTATATTTTAGCAAGAATTGATTTATAATGTTCTTAAAACGTAATGGAATTTTTAAAATGGAATTGTATATTTACGATTA
Source organism: Maratus speculifer (assembly GCA_964019185.1). Lineage (NCBI taxonomy): Eukaryota > Metazoa > Arthropoda > Arachnida > Araneae > Salticidae > Maratus > Maratus speculifer. Next base: position 300,118,147 of record OZ025293.1, read on the forward strand.
CATTTACGATTTATCTGGCTGGGAGGGGGGGGATTTTGGGAAAATTTTGGTATTATGTATGTGTTAGGGTATAGATGTAAATTTCAGCATAGTAATTTATAGATATAATATACAATTTCTTATTGTTTCTAGTGACAAATGTGGCGGTAAAAAATATGTTGCAAATTTTGAAAACTTTGTGTTGTGTTAGGACAGTGGTGTAAAATATTTTCCCAGTTTCAGGTGGAATGAATATTAGATTTTTTTACAAGTATGTTAGAAATACAGCAAAGAATTTTAACAATTTTCAATTTTGAGGCTGACATAAGAGTAAAGTCGAGGGGGAGGGTGTTCTGAAAACCATTTTTAAGCTATTGCATAGCTTTTATCGCGGGCTTTGAGCGCGGCGACCGAATCTAGAAATTCCGTAACGAGAAAAACCTAGCACTCCGGCTAACGTCGTTTTAGTTCGGTAGACTTCGGCAAGGTATCCTTCGGTAGACTTCGGCAGACATTGACGCGGTATTTTTCAGATATTTAGAGGATATCAAGTCTCAAACTTACGTTTCTTATTTCAGTTACCATAAACCTATAGCTTCAATGATAAAAATTACTGATTAACCTCCATGTATTGTAAGATAAAAAAAATATTTCAAACGCTATTAACTTCTCATTTATTCTATAAAAGAAAAAAATTTGTTTTCGTATCGGTCATCACGCTCAAAAAGTGTAACTTGAATTAATATCAAAGAAAAAGAAAAAACTTGAATTAATATCAAAGACAAAATAAAAATAAAATAAATAAAAATAAAATAAATAAAAAATATATAAATAATAATTTTTTTTTCCAAATTTGTAGAATCTGTATAGAAAAGAATCGTCTTAAGATAAAACAAGGATGGATAATGTAGCTTTTGGTGATTGGAGATCCGCCCCATGGTGAGGATAGAAAAATTTTAAATGCTTATAAGTCGCGATCTAATTTTTGTAGCGCGGTCAAATTTTGTTTGGTAATTTATTATGAGACCGTGTTAGTGTTTGGTGACAGGAGACCCCCCCCCCCATGATGAGAGTCGAAAAATTTAAAATGCTTATAACTCGCGATCTAATTTTCGTAGCGCGGCCAAATTTTGTTTGGTAATTTATTATGAGACAGTGTTACTTTTGATGACAGGAGACCCCCCCACGGTGAGGGTCGAAAAATTTAAAATGCTTATAACTCGCGATCTAATTTTCGTAACGCGGCCAAATTTTGTTTGGTAATTTATTATGAAACAGTGTTAATTTTTGGGGACAGGAGAGCCCCCCACGGTGAGGGTCGAAAAATTTAAAATGCTTATAACTCGCGATCTAATTTTCGTAGCGCGGCCAAATTTTGTTTGGTAATTTATTATGAGAAAGTGTTACTTTTGGTGACAGGAGACCCCCCACGGTGAGGGTCGAAAAATTTAAAATGCTTATAACTCGCGATCTAATTTTCATAGGGCGGCCAAATTTTGTTTGGTAATTTATTATGAGACGGTGTTAATTTTTGGTCAAAGGAGACCCCCCATGGTGAGGGTCGAAAAATTTAAAATGCTTATAACTTGCGATCTTCCGGTTTGAATTCAACATAATGGTGACGCAAATACTTGCCCCTCAAAGGGTTAAAGACCTGCTATATTTCTTAAATACATATTACACACTTTTTGTATTTATAATACACAAGTATTGTGAGCTTCATGCCGCATTCTGTGCAAAAATGTAAACATCTCATTGTGTGCTTTGGGACACATATAGCACATACCACAAAAATCCATATTAAAAAAATGTATGTGAAGTCAGAATTTTTTTATTATTTTTCTTGCATTTGTGACTACTTAAATTTAAAGTAATCAAAGTATTTTTTTTTCATAAAGAAAAGAAAAATCGTGCAGTGAAGGGTTAAACACCCCACTTTAGGTTACTATTAAGTTGCGGTTATGTTAAAGTTAACAAGGTAGATTACAATTGCAGTTGTTTAATCTTATGTTACGATTAGGTAACTGTTAGGTTACAGTTAGATTATGGTTAGGTGGCAATTAAATTACGGTTAGGTTGCAATTAGGTCATGATAAAGTTGCAGTTACGTTACAGCTAGCTTGCGATTACGTTACAATTAGGTTAACATTAGTTACAATTGGATCAGTATTAGGTAACAGTTAGATTACGGTTACGTCACAGGTAGGTTACGGATAGCTTGCTGTTAGGTTCCACTTATGATACGGTTAGGTTATATTTAGGTTACGGATAGATCGCGAGGAAATTAAGGATAGCTTACAGTTGCATAGGAATTCGGTTATAATTAGGTACGGATAGACTACAGTTATACTACAGTATGGTTACGGTTAAAATGCCGTTAAAGCACGGTTAAGTTATTGATAGAATATGGATAGGGGACTGTTGCGTTATACTTAGCTTACAATTTGATTAGTTATGTTGCAGTTAGGTAACGATTAGATGGTAATTTTATTAAAGTTAGATTACAGTTAGGCCATGGTAAGGTTATGGTTTTGTCAGAGTTAATTTACGATCAGGTTAAAATTAAGCAGGTCCCACATTCATGCCACATTTTTGCAGCCTAGTAGAGGATGAGCGAAGCGAATTTTTATTCTGTCCACGAATATAGACAGAATAAAAATTCTGTCTATATCCGTGGGTGCCTCACGGAGTTAAAAAAGTCAGTTTTGAAAAACATATAAAACTATCTGCTTACCATAAAATTTCTTGAAATTAATAAGATATTTTAGAAAATTGGCGTCAGAAACTGCACCTAATTTGGAGGCCGATGAAAATTTCTTACCCACAATTGGGGTGGGGGGGAGAGTATTTACAACCACTTCGCCAGCAGCTTTCGCAAACGAGAATGCTGGATTCACCTTCTTTGTGGGAAAAAAGTAACGCGTTTTTAACATTAGATTTTTTGTCTACGTTTTCAGCGATTCTTTCAGTTTGATCACCCTGCAACTGTACCATTACAGTGGATACATCAACAAGATTCATCATATTGCTTAGTGCAGGTTTTGACTTATGTGGGCCCGCACACCCCAGACCTATTATGGCACGGTATAGGGCCTTTGCGACTACGATACTTTTAAAACTGGACTTGAAGCCGAAGATTTCAGAAATTTGACAAATGAGTTGTGGTCATTTTGCTGTCTGGGCATTTGCATCAGAAACAGTAGGAGTGGAATACGGTTTTTCGTGTTGCCCCCATACATTTGAGTTACTGAGATATCATGGAGGTCATCATGATCCAGAGATCTTTGAACAACGTCAAGAGGGGTATTTGCAAGAAGACTTCTTAAGGCAAATGTAATTTTTTTTTTTCGTTTTCGAGAAGAAAACTTCTATCGTGCACCTTTTCCAGCGTTGAAATCCGCTGCACACTCTTATAGTACTGTTCAGAATTTACTGAAACTCGGTACAAATTTTATTAAACTTGTCTTCATAGACGGAGAAATTGAAGGAGCATAAATTTTAAGAGTTAGAAGTAAATTATCCTAATTTTTAATGGGTTCTATATAAAAAGGTGGAACTTTAATTTTTCAGGTTTTATTTTCGTTTTTGGAGTCAGTAGAATTTTGGGTGGTTTCTTTCTTATATTAAACATTAGTTGTTACTGTCGTCATCATCATGACATCTTTTAGCTGAGTTTGAATTATCAATCTGCATGCCATCGTCAGAATTTGGAAGATGAGAAAAAGAATTATCATTATTAGAATTAGCATCAATATTAGAATTCGCAATAGTAGAGGAAAGGGGGGATCCTCAAACATCCCATCTCTATATACCGGCAAAAGCCGGATTCACGAGCAGACAGGAGGTACGGGATTTCCTCGAGGGAGCCACCTTCTTGATCAAGGCAACAGGTTAAACGGCTTTTTCAGGACGCCATGCAGTCAATTTCTGTTCAGTTGTGGGCTAGGGATTACAATCCCGGGATACCGGGATTCGGGTATTTTTTTCCCGAAAATACACGGGATTAGTCAGAAACAATCCCGAGATTTTCGGGAATACCTAGTTTTTTTTTTTTTTTTTTTTTTTTTTTTTTTTTTTTTTTTTTAGTGAAATAATACTCAGCTGAAATTAAAAAAAGATATTTATAAATTTTTGCTTGTGGGGGAGAAAAAATCAATTTTTGTGAAATTTATGTATGACTGAAAAAGAATATATACCTCAAATATTTTTTACATATATTTCTAAGCGACTAAATCTTTTACAGTGGAAATATTTTGACTTGCAAACAGATGTAACGCTCATAGCTATTAGTCAGGAAAAATGAAATCGTTTGTTTATTTCGATTTCGCTGCGCGTATAAAAATTATCTTCGCTTCGTAGGTCCTTTTTGAATTAGATCTTTTACTGATAAGCGTCGCATTTGTGTATGCTAGTCATTATGTGCTAACTTCTTTGCATTTCGTACTTTCATACTTATTTTTCTTTAAAGATGTCGAATGAGAAAGGTTTCGTAGCTCATCGGAAAGATAATGATACATCTTCAGAAGGGGTGTAGTCGTAAAAATAACAGAGGATACACGCTCAAGGCAGACAGTATCCCTAGAGTATGTATACAACAGTTTTCTTTAGAAACATAGATTATACGGCGTTCCTTTAAAAAATCTAGAATGTATACGGCGTATTCCCTCTACTGCATCCCTGATCTTCAGTATGGTACTACTTTTCAACATCAAAAGATGGAAAAAGCGCTAAATGTAAAAAGTGTAGCACTGTGCTTAAAACATTAGGTGGATCGACTAAAGGTTTGAATACACATTTAATTACAAAACACGGTATTAAAATTCAGAATGAATTTATTATTTATTATATCCTCTCTGCCTTCCACAAGTCAGGATTGCACAGAAGATAAATTCCCTTCTAAAAAGCGGAAAATAGAGGACTATTTTAGCAGTGATAAGGAATCACTGGATTTGATTTTATTGAGAATGACTGCCAAAGATGCTTTTTCATTTAACGTTTTCATCACTTCAGTTGATTTGAGAAATTTACTGATAGCTAAAGGCTATCATGATTTGCCAAAATCTGCAGTATCACTTTGAAATCCTGTAGTGAACTAGAGTTTCATCGTAAAGGATTTAATTACAAGAGAAATACAAACTTTTAAATCTTCGGGGAAAAATAGTTTAATTTTTGACGAATTGACATCTACTATAAACAAGCGATTTATAAATATTAATGCCCATTCAAGAAATGTAAATTTGAACAAATTCTGGAATTTAGGACTTATGCGCATATATGGATCTTTCGCTGCAAAAAAGTGTATTGAAATGCTAACACAGCATCTAGAAAAGTATGACATTTCATTAAAAAAGACGCTGTTGCTATTTTAACTGATGGACCAAATGTAATGCTGAAAGTTGGAAAAGAAATTGAAGCTGATCAGCAGCTTTGTTTCGCTCATGGCATACATTTAGCAGTTTGTGATGCTTTATATTGTAATCAACGAAATACAGAACCAGAAGCTTCCTCCAGTAAAACAGTAGCTGAATCATGCTGCGGAAGTGAAAATTTAGCCTTAGAAGAAGTTGATAAAGACATTTCTTTTTTTGCAATATAGACATTTAAAAAACATAAACTTTTTTTTAAATTGTTAAACATCAACAGCATATTTGTTTTAATTTCCAGTTGTTGTAATTTACCCTATACTTTTTATTATTGAAGTAATAAATTTTGAACTTGGTATATTATCAAGCGTTAGGCTGTATTTTTGCTTTAGTTAATTTTTACAATATTGTATAATTTAGCTATTGTGAAAATTGGTGACATTGGAGAAACTTTAATTTTTGAAATCCCGGGATTATCCCGGGATCACGGGATTGAATCTAAACAATCCCGAAATCCCGGGATCAGAAATTGGTCTCGGGATTGTAATCCCTTGGTGTGACTTTCTTCGTTGAGGGGTAGCATGTGGCTCCCTTGAATTCACTAATTTGCAGTTCATTAATTAGTACATGAATATAGGACAATAAAAATTATAAAAACTTAAAGTGCTCAGAATGAGCTAACTGGAAATATAACTTTCGCTCCCGAAAACTTTATAGTTTCGGTGAAAAATCTCTTAGACACGGAGCGCTTGAAAATTCAAGCATTCTGGGGTGCAAAAAGACTAGAGTGTAAAAAGTCGGCTGTTATGCAACATTGGGAATAGTCTATGATTATCTGCTAATGATAAATATTAAGTGAAACGTAACAATGCTTTTTTGACATAGGAAGATGACATTTCAACAATTGATCAAGTTTGAATGGGAGATAATCTTCGGTCTTCATGAAGGAGGATTTTCCTATGCGCAATAGTACCTCATATGCAATGTAACAGATGCAGAATGATGAGAGTTTGAAAGCTGTGGACCGACAAAGTTCAGACAACTCAGGAATCTGAGAATAGACCCCGAACGATGACTTTAAAGTGGGATGATAGACAAATTGTCCGCGTGGCGCGGACGGATCGTACAGCTGGAACTAGACATTAACCAACTGCTACAGCTATATCACTGTCTCTATTGTCAATCCTTCGACGCCTGATGTACTGTGCACTGCGTGCAAGATTCATATTTTACAGGGATACCCCACCCGAAAAACTATCTACCTGCGACTGATCATAGAAACTCACAAGCAGATTAGAAACAAGTTGTTTTATCTGACGAATCTCGCTATATTTTGTGGTACCACTAGGGCGGAATTCGTGTTAAACGCTATGCCGGTGTGCATTAAGCGAATATCATAGTGAGCGAACATCGGGAGTTATGGTCTGGCTTGCGATTTCCCATCAAGAACGATCCCCAACTGCTACAAATCGTAGGTAATGTGAACAGCAACAGATACATAAGTGAAAAGCTGGAGTTCGATGTCGCTCCTGTCTTTCAAGGCCTTCCTGAGCTACCTTTCAGTAGAATATTGCCTGTCCACATGTTGAAAGAATGTTTAAAACTTCTTAGTAGCAGAACACACACAGCTTCTTCTGCGTTCTGCTTATTCGCTGGATATGTTACCCATTTAACATGCGGGGGATTTCGTTTTTCGGAGTCTCAGTCATTATTCCACTCTTATAGCTTCTACAGATGCACTTCGGGTACGCATACAAACATTATAGAATGTTCTTCCCCAGCCAGATATTGAAAATCCATTTGATTCATATCACATCGTATTAGCAGCATATATTACAGTATGTGGTGACTACACTAAATAATGATTTTTGACATTTAACATTTTTTTCTTTTTGCTTTGAAAATATAATCAATTGTTTATACCAGTCGCATAGAGTGGCGGTTAAAAGTTTCCGGCCAGCAAAATTTTTTACTTAATTTGTAAGTATATCCATATGAAGAGGAATTTCAAAGTGATACTTATACATTTTATTGACAAAATAGCGAGGTACTTATTTATGGAATAATATATAAATATCAATAAATTTAATTGACAAAATTAAGCCCAGAGAAAATCGCATGTTCTCAAAAGTTTCCGACTACTTTTGCAAGTTTGGAGAAAATGGCATTGTAATAGAAAATTACAGTGATCAACAACATTTACAATTAATATTTTATCAGCATTATTTTAATAATAAGTACTGAGTCACGGCAGCGTGACATTCATACAATCAGCAATTAAAGATCGCCTATGATACGTTTTTTCCCTTTTTCTTGCAATTTTTAGGAAATTTCAGCTGAGTTGAAATTTTTATAGCTCTACACACGTTTGCCAACTTCTTTTCAATGATTTTCTATTGGATTCATGTCGGTCGATTGGGCTGGCCATTTCAAAAGCGAAATTGTTTGGGTGAAAGTCATTGCTTGTCAGAGATTGCAAACAATCTTTAAATCGTTATCATGTTGAAATAAATAGTTGCGACCAGAATTTTTCCTCTAATAAATCAGTAAATAACCTTGCAAGATATCCTTATAGATTGCATCATTCACCTTGTCTTAGATTTTAAATAATGGATCTACACTTTTTGAAGAAAATATTCCCCACAGCACAACGTGCCCTCCGCCAAGTTTCATGGTAGGAATAACATAAGTCAAACCATATCTTTTGTTGTTCAATTATCGGAAGTAGTGTCTTCCATCATTTCCAAAAAAATTTTAAATTCGATTGATGGAAAAATAGTACTTTTGTCCAGTTTTCACTTGACCAGACTTTGTGTTTTTTGGAAAACGCCAATCGGCTGCTTTGATTTTTTTTTACCCATGATAAATTTTTAACACTGACACTTCCATAATGTTTTACATCACGTCAGCATTTTGACACGGTGGATCGACTTATTTCAGCAATATTTTCATTCCGTAAATAGCGGGATATTGCAACGGAATTTTTACGCATGTCATCAATTCATTTTCTCCTGATAACTCTGTCTACAAAAATAATCATTTTCCGGGGTCTCCCGGACCTCAGAAAGTCTTGAAGGCCATGGACATCTTTATACAATTTTTAAGTATCATTCACAGTTGATCAACCGATCGATAACTTTGCCGCAATATCTCGAGAATTTTGGCACTTTAGCGACGAACTAATCACTCATTTACGAACAATAATTGTTGAACTTTTCAATTTTGAATTCAAACTATGCTGTTCACATTGATTCATTCACAAACACGACCAAAAAACCCTTTACCGACAGAAAAAAACAAAGAAATGATGAGTGGCCGCAAACTTTTGCACAAGCGAATTTCTAACTGTACCCCTTTTACATGAAGCGTTTCCAGTATCCAATCAAAATGACCACGTCGTCAGATGTCATTTACTTATTACTAACTTCTTCGCAGAAACCTTCTGAGAAACTAACTGGCCGGAAACTTTTGACCATCACTGTATGTATTAAGTTAAATTTATTTCTGATGATTCTTTCATGATGTTGCGATTTCCACAAACATGAATGTATTAGCGTTCATATAATAAGCGAAGTTTTTGACTAAAAAATTGATAAATTTTCTCAAATCTGCAAAAAAAAAAAATAAAATAAAATAAAATAAACTACCCGTCAAGCTAAAGGAGTCCTCAAGCCTTAAAGGAACTAAAAATTTGAAAACGCTTTGGTTTAAATGTTACCTGTTGTAAGAAGCTAATTTGAAAAATAAAATGAAATATTGTATAAAATTTATATAACCCTTGACGGACCGAGAAGCTTTTTAAACGTTCTCGTATCGATGTAAAACTTTATTTTACAGCTAAAAAAAATACAGATTTCACGACATCTGATTACATGTTTTCCACCTTTTTTTAGCCTCTACTGAAATCAGACTTGTTCCGATTCGGGCATTGCCCGTATCCTTTTCCGTGAGCTGTTCATATATAACGATGACTATGCCGTGAACCTTAGTTATGGAAGAAACACTGCTTCGGTAGCATCAAGCCGAGTATGATCTGTGCATGCCTATTCTCTTTAACAAAATGATCAGGGTATCCTTATGAAATACTTAATTATACTCATTTTCCGTTTTAAAATAAAGAGTGAATGGTTTCGTTTTATACAGGTTTGTGTTGTACGAATGATCCATTTTAACTCGTTGCACTTTGCTGCATTAAGAATACTATTGATTTCCGTAATGGAGCATGTATATTTCCGACAAAAAAATGCCTTCAAAGGAACTGTTTCATTGATTCATACTAAGCCTACAAAATTAATTGAAATATAAAATTTAAAGTACATTCGCTTGTCTAGTTCATAAAACAAATATGTTAGTTTAACGTGAAGCTATCAAAATACTATTTCCGTAAGTTTAATTCTTCAAACTCATCAAAAATTAAAATGATGAAATAATCAATGGATTTTCTTATGCTTGTTTTAACGGCATGAAAAATCTGCTAAAATTTAATATAGCAGGAAACAAATAATGCAGCTGAAAATTAACCCTCATTTCTGAGAATGAATGCAAATATATTTCATTTTTTCCGTTTTTTTTGGGGGGGGGGGGTGGTACAGCCCTGTACAAAATGAATAAGTTTTTATACATGTCACATGCTAAGATGAAATTAATTTCTGCAAAATACTCTTAAAACTACTGCATCGGTACATGCAGAAATTATCATCCATAGGCCTGCATTTTCCTAATTAAATGAATATCCTTTTATATATTTATATTTAAGTTTTACGAACAAGTTTTCCTAAATATATTTGAACTTAAAAATATAGAATTTAATGCATTAAAAAATAAACAAGTCACGTTCATTTTCAGTTATTCGGCTGAATTCTTTTGAGATCTTTGAACATGGTGTATCGAATTTTTATACTCAATGTAAGACCCAAAAATAAAATAAATAAATTTAATAACTATATACCTTGCCTGACAATTTAATTTTAACAATCATTTCTAATTGACAATACTTCATTCATAGATGCTTATTCAATATCTTTTATGTGTCCTAGGATGAAATAAAATGCAATGAACATCATATTCTAATTTAAGCATCTTGTAGTAAATCTCAGTAATGTATATGAATTTCATCTTGTTTGAATTATTGAAACATAATTAAAATGTAATGTACATGGAATTTTTCGCGTATATTATAATAAAATAAAGCTTCTTTCTTTGATTCTGTGAATGAATGATGAGTTCTTTGCACCCTCCTCAGAAAGAATGTTTTATTGCATGTCATAAAATCATATGTGTTTCACTATACTGTTAATAGAGAAAAATCATTAAAAATATGCTGCAGAAGATTTTTTATGTTGTTATTAATATAACGGTAAATTTAAAATTAACCTGTACATGTACTGTAAGTGCTAGACTTAAAACGTTCTGTAGAAATCATCATCTAATGCACCTTAATAAGGCGCATAAATTTTGTTATGTTTAAAATTGTTTCACATCATTAAAATAAACTGCAGATGATTTTATCCATATAAGCAATAACATAACACAATACTTTTGAATTTCCATGTGAGTAACGTATAAATCATTACATGCATCATCTTCAGTGCCAAACATGTCATAATAAGTTTCAAGAACATATTTCAGTTACAGAACATTCTGAGTACGCTTGTTAGAGCATGGACAGATGGACAGTCAACCCAATTCATAAACATTTTTCAACTATATTGGAAAGTCTTAAATATCGGAACACCCGTCCAAAAGTTTTATTTGTGATAGAAATTGAAAATATACAGGCTATAAGAAAAAAAGACAGCGGCTTCTGGTAGCAGTTTAAATTTGACTAATTTATGTAATACAACTTGGTAAGACAGAAACCTAAACAATAGGTGCAAAATACAATTTTAGATGGGGTTTTTTCTCTTTCCAGATGCAACTGCAAAATAGTTTTAGAGAAATTAAGAAAATTTTCCGCTTAAGCCAAGATTCCATTATAGCAACGTATTAGAAAATAAATTTGCTGAATAACAGATTTTTAAAAAATGCTATATTTTGCCTTACAGTTTCATTATTTTTACTTTTACATTATGATAAATAATGATAAATTTTCGCGATTCCCTATCTTTGCAAATGCATCTTTATGTTACATTAAAATCAGTGGCTGATCAAAGGGGAAGGGGGCGATGGAGCGATAGCCTCCTCCTTGAGCCCAAGAAAGTCTTTGCAAAACGATATTAGATGTCCACACGGAAAAAGGGTCGTACTTAAGATGGAGACCAGCGCGACCAGCGCGACCAGACCCGAATCCTCCAAGCTGGCACGGCCCGATCCAGGCCGCGCCTGCTCTTATTCATGAGGCTAGGACTGAGTCAGGGCTTCAAACTTTCAGAAACCGGTCAGAGTTTTACTTTTTTCTGAAAAGCTAGACCAAATCACACTTTTTATTAAAAAATTCTCGGTCGTGCCTGACGTAGCCTGGCGTTCTTATAGAAGTCTGTATGGGCCAAAATGTCCAGGCCCAGGCTCTGCAATCCAATTTTTATCTTAACCAAGGTCGCTAAAAGCGAAAAAATCATCTGATCCAATACCGAAAACCTGACCCAAAAGAAATCAACAACCTCCCCCCCCCCCAAAAAAAAAATCAATCCATATCTCAAGGTAGTTACAAAAAGTATCCCATGTAATTATATAAATATTTTACATTTTTGTTTAAGTAGAAAACACATATATAATGTATACTCGGCAATATTCAAACATATAGTACTTCATATGAAAAATAGTCTGACCTTTTGAAAAATTTTGTCAGCAGCCAGTCCATATTTAAACCGAACGAGTCAAAACTTAAAATAAAAAAGTCCCGTATCCGAAACGTTTAAAGTAAATCTGATCCACAACCAATAACATCAACTCGAACCCCAAAATTACATTTGAGGTCAAACCGAGACCTTACCAATCTCGGCACAAACATTTTTGTCGACCAGAAATTGAAATGAAAGAAAATGAATTCATATATTTCAGTGGAATAATAAAGTGTAGTTTGTAAATATACCTTTAAATCAATGTTATCTTTTATATAGAAAAATAAATATCTAGTATATACTCCTTAGTGCAAAACCTCTAAATAACAGTCTATTCGGGACATCTAAATTTTTCTCTTCTTTGGAAACGTTCGGTTTTCAAAGGAAAAAGAATGCAGATTGAAAAGAATTCACTAAATAGAGGTGTCCATTATTCAGGAGTATTCGCATAAAGAGTTTATAGTACGTGTTATTACTTTTGAATAGCGAACAAATTCCATGCTTTTGACATGTTCGGTTTTCAGGAGTTCTATTGTACAAAAAAAAAGTTTTCGCTATTTGCAGACGTCCGTCATAGATATTTCACTAATATTTTTATGGGAAAAATATTTAGACTTTTTGCTGAAAAAGTGAATCAACCCCTGAGGTGTCACGATGGGGGATTAGTGGGGGAGTTCCCTCCCCCCCCTAATTTATCTAAAATTAGGAAATTATAGATTTTTGAAAAAAAATTATTTAAAATAGTAAAAAAGTATGTTTTTTATTGTTTTGCTAACTACATTATAATCACTACATATCACACGTTATATATATCATTTCACTTGATAAATAGAGTAATTTGTTTCTTGTTGGGAAAATTTGGAATCCTCCCCCCCTTCACCGAAAAAATATCTGTAGTTACGTCCTTGATTAACCCGAATATGACTCTCAAATGTTAAATCCAATCCCAAACAAATCCGAACTCGGAACTCACCCGGCCCAGTAAGTCAACCTGGCCCAAATCCGGCCCGCAACATAACGTATAAATCTATCCGATTTACAACAAAAACGTTCAAATAAACCCGATTCGCAGTAAAAATTTCTCTTTAAAAATAGTAAAAAAGTATAAAATTTTTATTCTTTTGTTGATTACATTATAATCACTACATATCATTACATATAGCATTTCACTTGGAAAATTGAATACTTTGTTTCAAGTTGGGAAAATTTTGAATCCTCCTTTCTCCCCCCCCCCCCTAAAAATATCTGTAATTACGTCCTTGAATAACCAGAATCCAACTCTCAAGTGTTAAACCCAATCCGGAACAATTCCGAACTCGAAATAATGTAAGTCAACCTGGCCTAAACCCAGCCCGCAGCAAAAAATATAGATCTATCCGACCTACCGGAAAAAAGTTCAAATAAACCCAATCCGCAGTAAAAGAAATCTCATCCCATCTGAAATTTCTATTCAACCCGAATGTAAAGTCTCAGATGTGAAACCAAATCCGAACTTGAAATAATGTAAGACAGCCTGATTCACACCAGGCAAACCTAGCAGGAAAAAAAGTCAACACGACACGAACCACAGTAAAAAAGTAGAAATAAACCGAACCTGCAATGAAAAACATTACCTCCTACCCGAGTCACCAAATTTTTACGTCAATCTCTCTTGAGGTTTCTCTAGATTAGCCCTTGATATAAATAGTATCAGAGAAAAGAACCGCTAAGAGTGTCTAACTACTGTTTCTAAGAACAGCACTTAAAAAAACTTCATTTTTCAAATATCCATCGAAAAATTTCGGTTTGATCCCTAAGCGTATAGTATTGTTCTAATCCGAACCTTAAAATTTCATTGGAAGCTAAGCCAAAACCGTTCAAAAATGTTTCGTTGAGCTTCGTCGAAACCGAAATGAAGAAAAATTAATCTACATTTTAATGGAACTACATAAAATATAGTCGACATTTATGTCTTTAACAGCAATTTTATCTTTTATATAGAAAAAGTAAAAGTCTAATGTAAACTCTTTAATATTCAAGTAATTGTAGATTCTCTAATCAACGGAAGCAGCTGAATGGGGTGTCTAAATTGTCGAAAAGTGCTCGCTAAATAGAGGTGTCTACGACTCGAGAGAATCCGCATGAAGATTTTAATTTAAATACTTTCTCTTACGAATAGCAATTTTCAATGTAAAAGCTTAAAAATATTCATAATTAATTATTAGGAACTGTCTGTCATGGCCCTTTTACTGTATATAGTTTTTATGGAGCAAAATATTTAGATTTTCATTTAAAAAATCGGGTCAATTTCTTGCAAAACTGAAAACCTAATCTGAAACCGATCAGAACGCGAAATATTTTAAATAAATTTGACCCGAAACCAACGCGTAGCTAAAAAGTAGAACTCCACTCGACTCGCAACAAATGTGTAAAAATCATTCCGATCAGTAGCAAAAAAATAGAAGTCAACCGGACTCAAAACCAACCAGCAGTAATAAAATAGTAGTCAACTCGACCCAAAACAAAAAAGTAGAAATCAACAAAACCCAAACCGACCCGCAGCAACAGAATAGAAGTGAACTGGACCCAAACCTGACCCACAACGAAAAAAATTAACCTCGACCCAGATCAAATTGAAAAAAAAATTCCACGTCTGAGCCGCGGGTCCGATTAGAACCTCCAAATTTCTGATATCCCTTGAGGACCCTCTAGATCTGCCCTTGATTAAAATAAAATATGTTACACAGGATTTTCCTTTTTTTGAGACTGTAAAAAATGTATTTTTTCCCTTAAAAGTAATAAATATTAAAAATATTTCTTTAAAATTCTAAACAAGTTGATCAACAATTTTAAAGTTACTAATCTTTAAAACTTTCTAACTTTAAGTTCTGCTTATTTTTGATAAAAACTGTTTTTCGAACCTAAAACTCTAAATTGTGAGATATTTTACACATGTATAACAAAAGGAGACCCATTACAGTCTCCTGACCAGGCGATAAACGTGTACTAGCAAATTTTTATTTACAATTTTATTATTTGTTTGCTATTTTAACTGAAAAATAAGTAAAAAGAACGCAAGTACTTTTTTTACTGTTTTGCTTAAAAAAACAGGATCAACAAACAAATAAACCAATCAACCAACCAATCAAGAAATCAACCAACCAACAAGCCAACAAAAAAACCAACCAACTAACCTACAAATAAAAAAACAAACGCATTCTCTCCCCCCCCCCCCCTTTATATTTCGAATTTTTAAGGAAATGCTAGAGATCATTTACATTTAATAAGTAATTACCATGCTAAATTTCATGTTTTTAGCCTCCTCAGTAACACAAAAATCGCTTTTTTAGAACGCGATTTGCTCCTGCACCCCCTTCTGATTTGTGGCATCCACATAAGATGCAGCCTATGCTTGTTTCTGAGCAAACACAATGATTTTGGTACCATTACTTTTGAAATCGGCTCGGTAGTTCAGGAGATTATCCCTTATAAACATTGGAATTATACGTACAAAACAGACAACCAACCAACACCAAACCAACGAACCAACAATCAAATAAACAAACAAACAAACCAACCAACCAATCAACAAACCAACAAACAATCAAACCAAGCACGCAGGCATTCCCCCCCCCCTTTAAAATTTTCGAATTTCTAAGGAAATGCTAGAGTTCATTGACATTTTATAATTAGAATGCTAAATTTCATGCTTGTAGTCCCTTCAGTTACACAAAAATCGTATTTTTAGAACGCTTTTTGCTCCTGCACCCCCCTTTGAATTTGTGATATCGACATAAAATAAAGCCTATGTTTGATTCCGAACGAACACCATAATTTTGGTACCCTTACTTTTGAAACCAATTCAGTAGTTCCGGAGATTATCCCTTATAAACAAACAAACAAACTTTTTCTCTTTATAATATAGGTATAGACTGAAATATGATGGACTTCTATAGAAAACCGAGATACCCCCTCTCCCTTGAAACGATTGCGTTTACTATACGAAATTTGTCTAGTTTGAAAATTTATATCCGAGTTCAATTTTGAGTTATTAAAACCTTTTATATGCTCAATAATAAAATTTACCGTTCTCCCCCCCCCCCCTCTTCATAAATTTTGCCTTTAACATATAAAGTATGAGTGTCTTACGGTAAATAAAGTTTTAGTTATAAGTTTTTAAGTTACCAGCTCTTTATATTTACGATACACTAAAATATTCGGGAGGGCGGGGAGAGCAGAGTTTCAGTAAAAAATTAGTGGGTTATCCAGTTTAAAATTCTCAGTTATAAAACTAAAATAGTCTCTGTAATATTTATCACCAGATATCATCCTCATTATAATATCATTGTAACCCAGATTTCTTAGTTATCACTAAAAGAATATAATCATAAATAAGTCTCAAGTACAAATGGAATAAAACCTGATTAGAAAATTTTCTGTTTACATTGCACAATAATTGTAACTAAAATTGCTAGTTACCATGACAACACCGTAACGGTAATAATAATCATAAATACAACTAAAATCAAATATATAATCTAAAATATCATTCGCATTAAAAGTATTTGTAATTAAAATTTCAAAGTTACAGCATTACCGCACCGCAATGAAAATTCTGCATTACAGTTACAACCATATCTTAATTTAAAAAAATACCATTGGAATTATCCGTAATTGTAATTATAATTATGAATACAATGTTAATTGAATTTGAAATTCAGAATACAATTACGCATAATCATAATTATAATTTTCTCAATTATAATTACAATTGTATATTAGTAATTATATAGCTTTTATAGTTACGATTACAATGCTAATTTAATTTCAAATTCAGATTATAATTGCATTTAATCGTAATTAGAATTTTTTCCATTATAATTACAATTATATAAAGATAATCATAGTACATTTATAGTTACGATTACAATTCTAATTTAATTTCAAATTCAGATTATAATTGAATTTAATCGTAATTAGATTTTTTTCCATTATAATTACAATTATATAAAGATAATAATAGCTTTTATAGTTACAATTACAATTTTAATTTAATTTCAAATTCAAATTATAAATACATGTAACTAAAATTGTAATCCCTTGCGTGCCGTTACATTGTAATTAAGTTACAAAGTAATTAGATTACGAATTTGCCCAACTCTGATGTCAGTTTCTCTTTCTTAACCCCTTGAGGGGCGGTGGTATATATTATATACCACCTACAATTGATGAAGATTCACACCAGAAAAATGTCATTAAATTTCAGTTTTCTAGCTTAGTGGAAAACAGGCGTGAAATTGCTTATCCTCTTTTTGATATAATTTTTTTTTTAAATTTCCGGTGGGAGTTCCGAATTACACGAGCGCAATTGCTTGCCCCTCAAAGGGTTAATAGTTTCATGATATTAATTCGCCAATTGTAAAATAATATTTAAGATTTCTAAATGTGTTGCTAATTAATTAGCTTAGAAAATCTTTAGTCAGAATTTTCATAGTGATTTTAAATTTATATCTATGGAAGATTAGTAAACCCTATAGAAAAATGCAAAAGCGTAAAATAATTAGACGGGATTCAAGTATCAACACATTTTTTAAAATTTTTATTCTCGAATACATAAGATACAATACTAATAGTCAGTATATTAATTTAGCTTATTTTAGAATACCGCTATTTTTTTATTGTAATATTCTTCTTAATGAGATAAATTCTACGATTAAATGTTGTGAATAAGAACTATCATTATTAAAAAATCCGCTAAACTGGCAACACTGCTAGTACTGTTATTGGATTCGAGTTTCAATTATTTTTATTTTCACTCTTATACATATCTCTTTAGAGTATTTAAAATAAACAAAAATGAAGGAGAAAATGCATTGATACGTCAGATAAATAAGCTTTTATTTAAGATTACTTAAGATTACTAAGAAGATTTGAACTAAGTGCGTAGCTAATTAATGAGCTTAGGAAAACTTTTCAGCCAAGACTTTTATGGTGACCCTAATTCATATCTATGCAAAAGCACTAAACCCTATCTTAAAATCCATTCCGAAAATTCCCATATCTTGAACAGCATACTTTGAAAAGCACTAACCCCTAGAAAAATGGAATATTAGGAACTTTTCCTGTTTATTAAAGTTTTTACTGTCCCTGAAGACAGTAATGGAAGATATATGGAAATTATAGTGGTTGAATATAAGAAAAGTTGCCAAATAAAATTTTGCAATAAGATTTTTAAATCTGAAGTGCATTTAATAAACTAGTGTTTGTTTATAAGTTATTTTATAGTGATAAAAAGTTTTTATGAAGTATAATATTTTGTAGAGATATTAGTAAAAAACCGCATTTTGGTTTTATGCAACAATTAAGAACAGATATATTTAGAATATAATATTTGCATTGTAGAGATTTTTGTGCAGGTTGTTGCTGTTATTATTAAGATGTACTGCATATAAATATAAAATTGATCTTTATTTATATAAAAATAAATAGTAAAAAAAAATTTAGTAGGGATACCGTAAGTTTTCCAAGTGAAATACCAGTATTTTTTTTAAAAATAAAATATAAATCTAGTTCAGACATGTGAAATTTCCCCTTATACAAAGAGTAATTTTGTATATGAAAATACTGCTACCGAAGAATTTCTTGGTCTTGAAATTCCAGGACCTGTACGATCCCTGATAATGTATACGCATAGAACTATAACCCAAAAGAGAGAGCATCGTAGAGAGTTAAGAATAAAACCTATTCTATTTCTTGTTTACAAATTGGTTTATTGTATATTGGAATATTAAACTTTAAAAATGACAGTCAAAAAGCCACAGGATTTTTATAATAAGTATGCGTCATTGAATAATTTACAAATTAGTTTGAGTTCTGAAAACATTTTGTATATTTACTGTAATACTTTAATAATGAGCGAAATTCTTGAGAAAATTTACACAGGACTTCTAGGTATGAGATTACTGGGTTTTTGCACACCAATTAATTTGTTAGAGAAAGTAATATTTCATTTAAGCGGAATTTTTTAGCGATTTAAGAGAACAACATTTTTCTAATAAAATACTGGTGTGCAAAAACGCGGAAATCTCGCCCTTAATTTTGCAAGTGATTTAAAATCCTCAATTAATTCTAAATCGGTTTTAAAAGAGTAAATGCCACTAGCTTTTACTTCATACATAATATTATTGGTTAATTTTCTATTTAATATTTGAAGATTGTTTTAAAATGTTTCATTGATCAAATTTTGTATACAGAATTGTGTTTAATCAGCATAAATAAGGTAACCCAATTTACTTTACGTTTGCGAAAACTTCATCGTCAATAAAGACATTACTTACATGATTACTGAAATGTACGCCGTAACTCCATTCTGAGCTATTTCACTGTAGGCATTGGGCAATGTAAGAAAACAGAAAACCCTGAAATAACTGACGCTTGATTATTTGTAACTCCATTTCTGTCATTCAAATGGAGAAAATCTGGTTGAATTGTTCCGAACAACGTGTACCACCCACTAAGTTTCTATCGCAGCCTCATTTTCTCATGAGATAGGGTTCGTGAATATTGCCAAGTGGCTATCGTAGTTTGTAGTTAACGCCTCTGTAAATTAATGTAATCTTAACTGGATAACCAAGACATAAAATAAGTTTGTGCCACATTTGTAGCAGAGTTTCGATAGAGACTTGCAAGAAGATTACTTTACTTCATTACTTATTGGTTATAAGAAAATGTTGAAGGTAAAAGAATGTAAACTCTATTAAATGTTATTACATCATTAACAGTGTGCCATAATTTGTATGCTACATGTAAATAAATTTCATTAAAACTTTATGGAAGAGGTTAAATAACTTGTTAAAATAATGAAGAAATTAACAAAAACGACAATACGTTACGTATGGATAATCTTAATTTAATTACCGTAATTTCGGGTGTATAAGCCGCAGCTCAAACAATTCTTTTTAGACCCAGAAATCTTATTTAATGATTGAAGAGATATATTTACGGCGATCTGACTAGTTATATTTGTTTTTTAAAAATTTCTGGGTCGAAAAAGAATTGTTTGAGCTGCGGCTTATACACCCGAAATTACGGTATATGACTACAACAAAGAAGCTGATAAAATGTATGAATATTGCCAAGTGGAGACCGTAGTTACTAGTTAATGCCTCTGTAAATTAATGTAATCTTAACTAGATAACCAAAACATAAACTAAGTTTGTGCCAAATATGTGATGAAAGACCAATAAAGAACTGGAAGAAGATTACTGTAATTCTTTATTTATTGAATTAAAGAAAATTTTGAAGTTAAAAAAATATAAACAACGTGAAAAACTATTAAATGTTGCATCACTGTTAAGAATATGCTAGAATTTTACTTTTATATGCATAAATTTCATTAAAACTTTATGGAAGTGGTTAAATTATTTCTTAAAATGAGGAATAGATAAACAATAACAAAAATTATGGTAAGTTACGTATAGATTTTTTAATGTGACTATGCCATATGCATGAAATAAAGTTTGTTATTAAAACTTTATGGAAGTGGTTAAATTATTTCTTAAAATGAGGAATAGATAAACAATAACAAAAATTATGGTAAGTTACGTATAGATTTTTTAATGTGACTATGCCATATGCATGAAATAAAGTTTGTTAATATTTCCAACTGGTGATCATAGTTTTTAGTTCACGGCTCTGTAAATTAGCAAATTTAACAAATTTTAACTACATAACAAAATTAAAATTAAATTTATGCCACATATGTGATAGAGATTTTCGATATAGGACTATAATTTTTAAAATAATTGGTTGAAAGAAAATGTTGAAGGTGAACCAGTACAAACAACATGATATGATCTTACAACGTTCTTGCAACACTGTAATTGGATTCGTCTGTAGTGTGCATTTCAATAAATATTATTAAAAATAATCTATTAAATATTGTGTCTTCATCAAGAACAGTCTACAATTTGTACTCTACATATGTATAAATTCTATTAAAATTCTATGGAAGTAAAATGGGAAAAAAATGACGATGAAATAAAAAATAACAAAGATAGCGGGACGTTGCATGTGAAAAAATGCTTTTTTGTAATGTCACTCTATACCGCTTATGTAGTCGGGACAAAATAAATTTATGATTTTAGCTATATAAATCAAACACTGTACATTATGTTTAACACTCTAATGCCCATATGGTACCGTAAAATGGGATGAATAGGAAAAGCGGGGTGAATAGGAACGAAAATTCCCGGTCATACAAATAAACTCATTATAAATATATGTGATGATATTTTTATTTGCCAATTATTTTTATAAAAAGTTATTAACATTAAAAGTTGGAAAATTCAGTTTTGCCGTGTTGGCAATACTACTGGGGTATATAAAAGATACTGCATGTGGATCCTAAAAAACCTCATTTTTTCAAAGTTTTCAAAACTTTGTATGTAATTGCAGCATTTTTTGTATTCTAAACCTGAGTAGGGATTTTTAATTAATGATAGACCTGTAAACGATATGCTGTATTAAATTCTACTTATTACTAAACTACATAATGAAAAAGTGAAAAATGTAACGTCAGAGGTTTAAAATTTACGGGGTGAATCGGAACACGTTTTCTCTTATGGTTTATTTTTCTATACAGCAATAGTTTCATGTAATATCTGAAAACATGTGTATGAATATGTATTGTAACAATATTTTGTTTGTTCTAATTACTTGAAGAGTTTAAAGGTGCCAGGAAATTACTTACCGTAATTTCGGGTGTATAAGCCGCGGATCAAACAATTCTTTTGGGACCCAGAAATCTTATTCAGTGATTGAAAACAAACATTTACGTCGATTTAAGAAGTTACATTTGTCTCTTAAAAAATTCTGGGTCGAAAAAGAATTGTTTGATCCGCGGCTTATACACCCGAAATTACGGTATTTACTTGTATATAAAATAAAGGCTTGGTTTGATAGTAACCATGTGTTCTTATTCTTCCCTTATCATTATTACCTATTTTTAATAACCCTATTAAAGTTTGAATCAAAATAATTAAAGATTATAACATTTGTTCCGATTCACCCCGCAGATAGGGCTGAATCGGAACACCATTAAAAAGTGAAAAATACACATAAAAACAGTAACAAATGTTACGTTTTTGCTTAAAAAGTACAGAACAAAACAAAACCGAAGTTTCTAGTAAAAAAATAAAAGAATTAAAAAGAATTAAAGTTGTTGTTTTTTGAAACGTTAAAGTTGAAAGGTGTTCCGATTCACCCCATTTTACAGTAGTATATATGGCACTAAGGGTGTTTCGAATTTAAGAATTTTATTAATTTGGATATTGAAAATTCACACCAAAAATTTAAAATAGCAATATTTCCTTTATTTAATAACAGATATTCCGTGTTTAGATAAGATAAATTTCTTATTAACATTTTCTGGTATTAATCTGAATCTCTGAATTAAGGAATTTTTACGTATTCTAGGATTTGCATTAGAGGGCTAATAGTATTTGATGTTTCATTATTATTTCTTTATTTTGTGCTAGATATCACTGAATGAAAAAATGCCTTTTAGTTTCTAAATAAAGCTTGCTTTATACCATCACTGATTTCTGCTATCTAGCAGTTCACGCTAAAACATGAATGATTTTCCGAATTAAAATATTGTACAGTGCCGATTGATGTTATTCTAATTTTCTACAAAATGGTTATCAGGAGTTATAAAAGTCACAAATAGATGTTAATTATAAAGCAAAATTGACTAAAAACTTTTCATTACATATTTTTAATAAATAGTACATACACTGTTAGAATTTGTAGGAAGATTTGTACAAAAAAAAAATGTTTAAAATTTTTTTTCAGTAAAAAAAGGTGGACATTTGCATATATACAATCTACGGATTTTTTTTAACCCTTTAACGTTCAATGGTTTCGTCACGAAACCACAAAATTTTAATTCCGATACGCAACACTGACACCGCTATTTTTATCTAAAAATATCCCTTTTATTTTGTATGTGAAAAATCACGTTTTCTTATTTAGAAATATATTTGTTCTTAATAACCGGTGTCATTCATTTATTTCGACATCTTAGCAATGAAAATGCTATGATCGTTAAAGTGTTAAATCACAAAAACATGCTTCAAACCAGAAATTTATTTAGTAAATGGAATTAAGTAGATTTCAGACAACAACCACGTTTGATACAAGATGCTTTTAATTAAATGAATTTTGCGGTTCAAACTACGTTTTCTTGATTTAAAAAAAGCCGGAGATTGGTAAGTATGACTTCGTAATTAGTACAAGAAAAAACTATTTTTTTAATAAAGGACTGTTTTAATGAAAAATTACAGCCATTTTCTGTAAATTAACGGTTTTTGCACTGCCGCCACAATTTATGTTTTTTTTTTTTCTGTCAATTTGAGAGCTTTTTCCCCTTCAGAGTAGAATCATTCCACACTGCAAACTTAAATAGTTAAGTGCGTCAGTTAAATGCGTATTGCTTTATTTTTTAGTAATACTCTCATGATTTTGCTACAAATAGATTTCTTTTAGTATATTAATAACATCAAGGTACTTATAAATTAAATAAGCTGTAACTATTTGATAAATGGAATGTACAAAAAACCCTATCGGAAGTGATTAACTTTTCAATATGAAATTCTATTCAATATTTATATATATATAAGGTAATATTACAAGAAAAACGTGGTTCTAAAAACTGTAACAGATAGTGTGTCTTACGGAAATATTTTACAAAATTAATTTTCCCGCAAAAGAAAATCGTTCACTTTAGTACTAGACTTCCTACCAAGTAATCGTTCATAGCTGTCTCATATTGTCTTAAAATATGACAAGGAAACGAAGATTACTGTTGTCAACGGGTTTCTATAGCAATTTTCTAAGAGAATGTAAGCAGTTTCAGAATAGCGGATAAGATAACCTGTAAACCCCCTTAATATCAGTTCCTAGAAAAGTGTAAAAAATACGGTTTTTTTTCTTTTAAGTTAAATAAAGAGATATACACTAGTGAATTAGTAATAATAATAATGCAAATAAGTAGAGTATCCAGTATTTAATTCTATAAAAAACCTTTCAGAGGAAAACAACTTTTATTCGTAATATGCTAAAATGATTGAATAACACCTTAGTTTTCAAATATTTTTTTTTGAAAATAAGCAAAACTTTTCTGCATCAAAATATGTGTACATAATTTTGGAAATTTTTGTGGCAAATTATTTTTTTTTATTTGAATTATTTCTTTTCTTTTTTTTTAAATTTTAAATTAAAAGTTATGATTGTTCATGTACATAATAAAAAGAAAATTTTCATTTCACAATTCTGGTGTCAAGATAGTATTTAATGTTTAAAATTACCCTAATTTCCTGCGTATAATCCGCGGATCAAACAATCATTTTTCGACCCAGAAATTTTATTAAATAAAAAATAACTTTTCAGATCGCCGTAAATATTTGCCTTCATTTACGAAATAAAATTTCTGGGTCGAAAAAGAATTGTTTGATCCGCGGATTATAGGCAGGAAATTAGGGTAAGTGTTCCTATAATAAACCATATGACGCGTTTAAAGAGGATAAAACTTTATATAATATATTATAGAAATGAATTTTCAAGAGAAAAAAAAAATAAAAATAAGATTTCGACAGGTCAAAATTAGTTTTTTAAAGTCTAAATAGTACTACAAAAAAGTAAATATCCATTTATTGCTATTTTTTTTTGCATTTCATTCCCATTTCTAACTAAACATATGAAAAAAATTCTTTTTAAACAACTGATTTTATTTACGAATTATATAGAATCCTTTATTTAAATATTATTAAAAAATGTATTTTTCTACAGAAGATTCTTTAAAGTTAGATTACAAAAAAGAAGAAAAAAAATTAAGACAGTTGCTCTAAGAATTTTACTTCTTTGTCTTTTCTTTATATAATTCGCTTTCTTTAAGGCTTATCGATGCTGAGTGGCGTGAAAATTTATACAAAACTAGCACACTAAAAAAGTTTTAATTTCTATCTCAATCAATATTTGTTAATTTTACTTTGAACATTATTAAACTCTAAATTCAAAGTGACATGCGTTTAATTACATTATTTTCACCAGATACCAATAGCTATAAAAAATGAATAAAATTTTCTTGATTGTCATTAGTTCTATCTAATGAATTCAAGAATTGCCTTCACTTGATATAAGCTATTAAGGAAGAACTCAAATATTTAAATTGTTTCTTTGTATTAATCAATATAGGCTAATATTACTTTCCCCGCATTTAAATTTTAAATCTAATGTGGCATGCCATGTCATTTATCATATTAACTTCACGAGATACGAAACGTCACAAAAACTAAAAACAAATTTCTTACTTTCATTAATTTAATATACATGGTAAATGAATTCAAGAACTCACTTCACTGGCTATATGATATTAAACCCTTAGCTGTGTTACTTGAACTGATTTCGTTCATGAACACTTTGCTTGCTTCATTACTAAAAGCTTTCTGATTCTACTAATACTTAATTGTTATTTTACCTTTGTCAGATATTTTTTCGATTAAGTAAGGCAAATATTTTAGTACTAGCATATAAATATGACGGAATGTTGATCTGCTTTTCATTTTCATAAGACTTCATACAAATGAAGATTTTCTTATTTAAGAGTTTGCATTGTAGAAAAGTACATTTTAAAAAGTAGTTCCATAAATACAAAATATGACGATATTTTTTTAAATCACTGTTTAATTTATGAAATAGTTCAACAAAGAGATTAGCACACGTCCACTTGAAATTTGATTGCATTGAGAGTAAAATTTTTATTCTAACAAAATGTTATTAAAATGTAAGCAATATATAACACCATGTACTGTATATATTAATTATATCAATGCAGAAAATGTTTTGATTTTTAACGCAGGGCTCCCAAATGGTCTGCGAACTGAACACCAATATTTTATAACAAAAAATTTCATAGTACGTTTCTTCAGCATTCGTGATAAAACTAACTTTCAAAGGTGGTTTCTGCGCAATTTGCGAGAAAATCATAAAACGAAAAAAATCTTTCTAAGAAAATGTTGATGTTCGTTTGGCGGACCATTTGGGAGCCCTGTTAATGTAGTAATATTCGAACATAACTTTGGAGTGAAAATAAAATTGTAATTAATAAGTGAATGTGAAAAAATAATTTTCAGTCTTACAAATTCAATCTCATAATTAAATTACATCTAAAAAAATGCAAGCAAAAATTTAAAAAGTAAGCGGATAAGCAGTAAGCTCTTAAAAAATAAAAAAACTAAATAAAAATTCTAATCCGCATTTTATTTATAATGAAAGAAATTATAAAAGTATTCAAGCACAGCTCTAGCTATATAACTTTAAACTTTCACTGGGTTTAAATAAAATCAAAATTATTATCTTTATCATTTATTTCGTAAAATTTTAATTCAATTTTATCAATTCTTAATAGATTAACTTACTTCCACTTGAAATTCAGCTGCATTTAACATTATATACTACAAATATTAATTATATCAATACCGATTAAAATTCGATTTGTAACGTAGTAACATTCGTATATAAGTTCGAAGTGAAAATAAAATTGTAATTTAATAAGATAATGTGAAAAAATAATTTTCAGTCATACAAAGGCAATCTTATAATTCAATTACATCTGCAGGCAGAGCTTGATTACTAACGGGGCACTCTCTCACCAGAAAAAATTTATAGAAATTTTCGTCTTCTTTAAACGCCCAGTTTATTCAAAATTACAGTCATGAATAAAGAAAATTCTTTATTTCTTTTTTCCTGGTGGGAGAGTGCCCCGTTGATAATCAGGCCCTGTCTGCAGGGGGGGAAAAATATTTTTATTTATAATGCAATAAATAAATAAATAAGCGGTAAAGTATTAAGCTCTTAAAAATGAATAAGACTAAATTTAAACTATAATATTACTTTTATTTATATTGCACAAAATTCTAAAATTATATAACCGAAGTTTAAAGATTAGATACCGAATTATATTATTACGTTCTGCATTTTTCTTAAAAAAAAACAAAACAAAAAACCCCCGATAAGTTTATTTATTTATATTGATTGTCAATAGATGGCGCCAAAATAGTGTTAGTTTATTAATATCTGGTTATCTGTTGCTCATAATAGCTTATTATCCGATAATTTTTAATTTAAAATTAAAACATTATAATTGGATAGTTTTTGAAAATTTTCGAGAAAAAGAAAGAGAATAGGTGCAATGCAATGCAGATTATGTTATATTTTCATATGTTGAACTTTCGGCATACTTATGGGGTCTAAATACTTATGTATAATGTGGCAGCTATAAGTACCGTAATTTCGGGTGTATAAGCCGCGGATCAAACAATTCTTTTTGGACCCAGAAATTTTATTTAGTGATTGAAGACAAATATTTACGGCGATCTAACTAGTTCTATTTGTTTCTTAAAAAATTCTGGGTCGAAAAAGAATTGTTTGATATGCGGCTTATACACCCGAAATTACGGTAGCTTTTATCAAGATGAGGATGAACCCGGAATCGTAACATTAACGCGTTATGTAAATAGATGCAAAAAGTTATGTTAATCAACTTATGTTTTCAATAGAGAATGTAACATATTAGGGGTTAATGAATAACTTAAATATTTATTTTTTTTTCTTTTTGAAGATTTTTTTTGTCTGAATCAATATCAATTAATCTTAATTAGAATTGAATTAAATTCAGAATCCTGTGTGACATTCGATGTCTGACATTATTTTCTTCAAAATTCAATCGTCATCTAAAATGTTTAAGCTCTTACTTTAATAAATTTTATCCACATAGTAAACGAATTCAAGAACTTACTTCACTGGACGTATGTAATTAATGAAGAATTCTATATTAAGTAGTTCCTATCCAGGAAATTTTTTGAATTTAATATTACGAAATTTTCTATCTACACCATTTAAAACAATTTTTTAAAAGATGGCACATCTATCTCTTTTTATTGTGTTGTAACTGATTTTCTCTCAAAATAATCATGGGCTACATTGTTCAGATACCAATCCTAATTTAAAATGCGTATATATTTTCTTATTTCAACTGCCTGGAAAACGAATTCACAAACTTACTTCAAGGGATGTACGCAATTAATGATTAAATGTATGTAATTTCTTCAGTGACGTAACCATAGTGTGCGTCCAGATGCACTGGTGACCACTAATTTTATAAAGTTTTCTTAACGGTATCTAATCAGTGAATTTCCTATTAATCAAGCAGAAAAAACTTTTCAATTTTAGTGGTATGAAGAGCATTTGTAATCCGCCCCTCCCCCCCCAACAGTCTGGGTACACCACTGCTTCCTTTCCAGGAAATTTTTTTGAATTTAAGATTACAAAAAATTCAATCTACACCACTTAAAAGATTTTTGAAAAAAGTCATATCTATCGCTTTAAATAAAACTAAAACTGATTATCTCCAAAAATAATCATGTGTCACATTGGTTTGATCGATTGAACTTAAAACCATACATCCATCTTATATACGACTGGCTCTAACTTCTTTTAATAAATATGTATGTTATTGGAATTTCACCCTTTGTCTTTCCTTTAACCGATTTCCATTCTTTTAACGCTTATCGATACTGAGTAGCGTGAAAAATGATACAAAACTAAAAAGCTTCAAAGGCTTGAATTTCTGTCTGAATCAATATCAGCTAATCTTACTTTGAACAGAATTAAATTCTAAATTCACAGTGGCATTCGATTTATCACATTATTTTCATCAGATATCAATCGTCATCTAAAATGAATAAAATATTCCTCACTATCATTAATTTTATCTACATGGTAAACGAATTTGAGAACCCACTTCACTGTATATATGTTATTAATGACGAACTCTATTTAACTTATAAAAGTATAATAAAGTATTTTTCACAGAGGGGGAACCAAAACTATAAATCATGCACTGCTGCCTCTGGACATTCCATTTAGGTATCTGATAGTCGTCAATAAATCATAACTCTTTAACTTGGTGATATTTTTAGAGTCCATTTTATCTTGACTGCTTATGAAGTGGCTTATTTATTGTACAATTTGGCTCCGACATCATATTAAAGATAATGACGTCACACCGAGAAAAGTATTGCTTAGCACCGTTATTTTCCATCGTTGATACTTTCATAAATTGAATCTTTAATCTCTTAAAAGATTTTTACCAGATATATAAATATTTAATTCACAAACTATACAAAAGCATTTTATTTTTGAAAATATTAAAAAATGTATTAGCTATCACATTAAATATAATGATTTTACATTGAGAAAACTATACTTAGCCCTTTCAGGGGCGCCGTTTGCAGTCTGCAAACGGTTATTTTTACTGTTCCAATTGCGAGCTGGCACCTGTACAATTTCGATCTCAAAATATACGTAAAAAAAAGAGTTCTTGATTATTTTCAAATAAATTTGCTGCGGTGCGAATCAATTATTGGAACATTTTTGAAGCAGAAATATATTGCCCATGAATGATTTAACCCATTAAGGACGAAGGCCTTTTGCATTTCTTATAATACTTCGATAGCAGTTCATGCCCGTTTTTGCAAATTGAAATCTTTAACTCGTTAATCTCTCATAGTTTAAAATTAGATATTCAGAAAATGTCCTTATTAAAACATTGAATGTTAGTAAATGAATGGAGAAGCCTTTCACAAATGAGTGAAATGGGTTTCACATTTCACAAAATGCAACAGGTGTAATAAACAGATACAAGAGTAATACGTTAAAAAAAAAAAAAAAAAAAAAAAAAAAAAAAAAAAAAAACTAGCTGAATGTGCCAATTCTAAAACTTTCTTCTATCTCATATTGACATTTTAATATTTTAAAACTTAGTTACACATGTTAGTGCGTTAAAATTATTAATTCAATCCTGTACCAACTATGGTTTTCATCTTAAATTTCTGCTTCAATCAATTAATCAGAGTAAAAAAGAGTTTCAGTCTCTGCACGAGACGATGAACAATTGATTGATAGGCAGATTTTTTTCAAATTCAGGGAGGATCTACTCGCCATATCTAAAAATGATCTTACGCAAAAAATTTAGTTCAGTTCTATGCATACCTTCATACACTTTTTGATGGTAAAATAATGAAAATGGCACAGACATCGCGATTATAGCACCTCCTTCCGGCGGTTTTTTCTTAAATTAAGGAAGGGTCTTCTGACCATAGCCAAACACTTATACGAAAAATTTCATTCAGTTCTATGCGTAACTTCATACACTTTTCTGTGGTAAAATACTGAAAATGGCGCAAATATTGCTACTATAGCGCCCCCTTCCGGCGGACTTATTGAAAATTCAAAGAGGATCAACTAGTCATAGCCAAACACTTACACAAAAAATTTGGTTCAATTCGATGCATAACTTCACACATTTTTAGAGGTACAATTTTGAAAATGGCTCAAAAAACGCTATTGCAGCTCCCCCATTCGGCGGATTTTTTTCAAATTCAAGGAGGACCAACTAGCCATAGCCCTACACACACACACGAAAAAATTGGTTCAATTCGATGCATAACTTCAGACACTTTTAATCGGTACAATATTGAAAATGGCACAAAAATCGCTATTGCAGCGTCCCCTTCCGGCGGAATATTTCAGAAATGAAGGAGGACTTGCTTGCCACGGCCAAAAACATTCACAAAACAATTGGTTCAACTCTATGCATATCTTCATACACTTTTTGATGGTAGAATGGCGACTTACTGACACACAGACAAACACACACAGACTCGCGAACAAACAGACATTTTGTAAAAATATGTTTTTGGAATATCTGACCACTAAAACGTGTAAATCCGTCGAAAAGAATTTCGATTACAATACATTCTTCTATTGAAGATAAAAGAAAGTAAAAAATATGGAGATGAATTTCTGCTAATTTTGATAATGCATTTTTTGAGTAAAGTAATCCAGTGATTACCAGAATCTCTAAATAAATGGTCATATATTATATTTTACGTATTACGATTTCTGAAATTATTACACTAAGACAAAAATATAATAATGTTTATACGATCTGTTTCAATTCAAAATGTGCGTATATCTATGAAGCTATTGCACACAAAAAATATTGATCTTTGGAATCGTAAATCTCAACAATAGGAAGATACAATGCTTGTCATATCAGGGGAAGATATACCCCCTCCTCTCCCTATATACAGGCAGGAATAGTGACAAGAAAGAGGGCGTCTTAGATCTAAAGGGGGGAAAGAGAGAGAGAAGAAAATATAAATTTAACTTTTATTATAAGTGTTGTGTCCAAACTTCCTTCTCTAATCTTCAACATATCTCAAAGACAATGCTATTTTTTTTTTTTTTTTTTTGCAATGTGTAACTTATAACAAAGATTTAAACACAGAATTTTTAACATCCTCGATGGTGTAATGTCAGTGTGAATTTATAGCCACCAGAAAATTATTCCGCCTGCAACTGGGTAATTCCGTGTTAGAGAGGGTATCTTTAGCTGTATAAAAAATATACGTTTAGAATTGATGTACCTTGTCACTAAAACCCGAATTGCATTACTGTATCAGGAATTTTAATTTATCACACGCATTAATTTTTCTTAGAGTAAATTCTTTTACAGTTATACGATTTATTACAGAAGAAAATCAAGAAAAATTCTTTTATGAAAATATATTGAAAATTTCCATGATTAATTAGGGGGCATAAAAAAAACTAAAATTCCTTAAGATTTAGGGAAAAATATCATTTTTAATCTTTTGATTTCTACATCAATCGAATTAGAATCACTATAGAGAAATTAAATGCATTCCTGGACATTCCTGGTGTTTTCTAGAGAACATTAAATCTACCATGCACCGGAGATGCGCCTGCATGCACCAGGGCCCGGGGACGTAATTTCAAACATCTACTTGATAACGATCAGTGTTTTTTTAATGTTCTTTTTTCTTACTTTTCTGCTGAACTAAGGATAATAAAGATATTTTTTCTTCTTATTCATGTCCTGTCCTTTTTGCTTTTGTGTCATCACTACCACGCCAAGAAAACGTTTCCGACCATGGATTGCTGTACAAACCTGAATCCTTGTGATGTCTCCTACCTCCCCTTAAAGTTTGTCCCAATATTTCTGGGACATCCTGTATATACAGTAATCCCTTAACTTTTTCGGTGGTTAGGCTCCGGAAGTTGGAGGACAGCGACCTAAAAATGCTATTTTTATATTTTGTTTGCATAAATATTGAAAAAAAAAAAATACATTTTGTGTTATAATTTTTTTTCGCAAATGTTGTCGATGCTTATGCAAGAGGTTTTTCTTTTGCACAAGTGGTGCGAATGTTGACATCTTCTGCATTTTCAATTTCGCGAATAATCAAAACTCATGAATGTTAAGGGATTATTGTATATCGTAAAATGAAAATAAAAAATATGTTTATTTTTAATTGAATTACATGTGTGCATTGTCTTTCTGAACTGGTTTACTTTACAAGTTTTGTAGAATTTAATTTCTTGTAATATCAGAAATTTATGATAAGAGGAATTTAATATTTTAGTTATAAGCTTATGCGTCTTCAACTAAAATATACTTTCATAATTTATTCGCATTATTATACTCCTCTATTTCCCATTACCCTTAACCGCAATTTTTTCCTTTCGACTATAAATTCTCTAAATTTTATTATTTTGGTTATTGCATCGTTTGGCTCGGAAAGAGGTTCCAAGCACCACTAAATGACTAGCTAGCTAGTATATGATAGCTTGAATGATATTTATTTCTTTTACCCATTGTAGTAGTTCATAAATTAGTCGTTTACTAAGTTTTTTGTTTGGAATATTGATTTATACATAGGAAGCCCTATAAAAATAATAAACATAGTCCTTATTCTGCAAGAGTGTAAAGGCGAAAGAACCGGCTTGTTCTATTTAATAACGATTTATGGAAGTGTTCGAATCACATTTTTTCGAACTAACTTCTTAACTATTGTTCATGTTGTGCCCACTCTTCAGACCTAGTGTATCCTATAGGATACACATTTTTACATATTTTCACGTATATAGATAATGTTTAAAAAAGTGAAAGTGGTGTGAATGGATCCTAAAACATTACAGAACTAAACAAAATAACAAATTGTTTCTTATAGCGCATTTTTAGTGAGCTGCGTTTTATATAAATATGGTTTGCCACAGAAATGTACAAAATATACAACAAGTAAGAAAAATAATGCGTTAAGCATAGATCATGAAGCACTTTCCAACACTTAATGAAATCTTTAACAAAACTTTGTTATTTAGGGAAATAATAGTGTATAGCCAAATATACCCAAATATGTATTCCAGTACATTAGAAAAGCCCTGTATTTCATATGTCACTTCATATAATGGGAAAATTTAGCTTAGCAAAAATTTTAGGGAAAATTTAGCCAGTAGTTTGTAATTTCTTTTCCAGCAATTCATGCTATTAGATGGAAACATACTTGAATACTTTTGTTCAGCTCTGTAGTTTACATTGTACCTTTATTACACGTCAGCATTAGGCTAAAATTTATTGTAAACTAAAACAATTTTAAAACAACTGAAATCACATTGTCATAAATCATCATTCATAGGCGGCCATGCACCGAATTCTTTGCGGGGCCCTGTATATCCCTTTATCTATATTCTGCAAACATTTCTCAGTAAATTGAATGCATCTCAGCGTAAAAATGCATAGCTTATTTAAGAACCACGTTTAAATAAATTACGCTCATATTCAGTAACGTTGGTGAGCTCTTTTGGGTAGCCCTGTATATCAACTATAACATTTATACACACCATATAATGTGCATATATTTAGCGAAATATAAACGCGAATATCATAATTAAAATGCATTTTATCATCGGATACATATACGGTACTTCGGAAAGAATATACTATTTGAAATCTTTTGTATGGCCCTGTAAATGCTATGTACTTCATATTATGCAAGACAGTAGCGTATAATTTATATTAAGCTTCAGTGACATATATCAATTTTATTATACACGAAAAAGCTTAATATATTTAAAATATGTCACACACAATTCCCCCTTTTACCATTATCTAATGAAATTCTTTTGTGTGGCCCTGTAAATGAATAATAGCTACATTTTCACCTTATATTTTATAGAATGCATATTTTAATATGTTTGACAGGGTATAACATCTTTAAAATTCCTTTGAAACGATTTTTCCCCATAGGCCGTAATGTAATAGCAAACTTTTGATTCGCCCTGTAGATAAACTAATCATCGTAGAAACTTCATTTTCGATAGGACTTGTGCTAGGGTAAACGTCATTAACGTCCTAAAATTTCATGGCAATACGAGTATATTAACGATTTTTCCCCATAGGCCGTAATGTAATGGAAAACTTTTGATTTATCCTGTAGATAAACTAATCATGGTAGAAACTTCATTTTCAATAGGACTTGTGCTAGGGTAAACGTCAATAACGTCCTAAAATTTCATGGCGATCCGAGTATATTAACGATTTTTCCCCATAGGCCGTAATGTAATGGGAAACTTTTGATTCGCCCTGTAGATAAACTAATCATGGTAGAAACTTCATTTTCAATAGCGTTCGTGCTAGGGTAAACGTCAATAACGTCCTAAAATTTCATGGCAATCCGAGTAGATTAACGATTTTTCCCCATAGGCCGTAATGCAATGGGAAACTTTTGATTCTCTCTGTAGATAAACTAATCATGGTAGATACTTCATTTTCAATAGGGTTCATGCTAGGGTAAGCCTCAGTAATGTATAAAAATTTCATAGCAATCCGAGTATATTTACGGGAGTTAGAGCGCGGACAGACGGACAGACGGCCAGACGGACAGACAAACCGAATGCATAAGCACTTTTCAACTTTGTTGGAAAGTGCTAAAAATGAAAACGTAAATTATTTTTTCCTGCATTAAGATTTATTAGGTATTTATCGAATAGTTAAATAATAAAATAAGTGGTAGCAATCAAGTAATCTGAATGAAAATAATTACGAATGGGTGAAAATGGATAATAAACAAATTAAAACATTAAAATATACATATATTAAAATTAAAACTAATAAGTAGACTATTATTATGCTATTAAATTTGTGCATATTTTGGTTTCATTCTATGATCTGTAAATGTTCTCTAATTATTCCCCTTTTTTAAATTATTTTTCAATAATTTCAAAATTTTAAAATTATTTCATGAAATTTAAGTTTAAAAAAATGAAAGAATAAATGATTGAAAGGTTGAAAATTAAACCGTCGTCTTCATTTGCCACATTGGCCAACAATGGCGGCTAGGCGAGGTATAGCTGTATTATTAAATTTTTAATCACCGTTTTGATGGAGAATCAGGCAGAGACTTTGGTGCTTTGGCCAAGGGGTAGAAATGGGGGATTATGGTTCAGATGTTTACATGACTGTCTTTTAAAATATATTAGGTATGTGCATGTGCAATGTGGCAGACACAAAACTAATGTAATTTATATTTAGAGAATGTGAGTGTTGGTTCTTATCAATTTTACCGCTAAATTTAAAATAAACAAAAATTAAAAATTCAAATAGGATCTTATGGCTGCATTTTTCAAATCAACTAAATAGTCAAATGTACTATTTGAGCAAATGTTATATAGCGCAAGAATGTTTTTTTTAAATTTTAATGATATTCACATTTACTGCAAAGAAAATTATAGTCATTATGGCACAGCTTGACAATGCACCCGATTAAGGAAGATTAATTATTGATCATATTTTAAAATTGTAAAAACCTCGAAAAAACATTTTTTTTCTTTTTAGTTTATTTTAAGTAAAAGTGCTATTACACTTAAAAATTTCAAGCGACAGAAATCGCCTGCGATTTTTCGTTGTCAAAGAATTTCATTGGTTGTTCGTTAACACTAGAACCGCGGAGACGGGTCATTTTGACCCGTACACAGTGAAAAGATGTCGATTCGAACCAGATAAATCTTCTTAAGATAATTTAGATATAAGATGCACAAAAATTATTTAAAATAAATAAGTTAAATAGACTTAAATAAAAATTCTGATATGAACTATTTTTATAAAACTTGGGTAAAATTTCCCGCGGTTCTAGTGTTAAGTAACGGCGTTAAGTAACTTCAGATTTTCAAGCATTTGATTGGCTGTTATGGGCGATTCGCTTCGTTCTAGACATCAAAGACTAATGACACAAGAAAATAGCTCGCTTTCCGCGCGACTCTACTGGAGCCTTAGGATAACATGGAGACGCCTGGAATTTGAAGCGACTCTAACTCCTCGTGAATCGCACTTTAAGATTGGGTTTTAAATTGCTAATAGTTGTAATTCTGATATTTTTATTTTAGTTAATTTGCATTGTTATAGCAAACGGATGGTTATTGTTGATATAGAATCAATAAATATTTATCCTTGAAAATTATTTAGAAAGGCATAAAAATTAGTTAATTGAACTATGGGTTTTAAAAAAATATTTCATTCCAGAGCTAGACTTCGATGGAATAATAACTAAAATTGCGCGGTACAGGGTGTTTCTAAACTCATGGCACGCATTTTAAGTGTAGGTAGAGGACGCATTAACAATCATTTATTGTATAGGAATGCATGGGACCGAGAGAAGCATTAAGGTAAAATTACCAGAGGGGCAATTAGGCCCCTTTTTTAATTTTCAAAATGTCTCAATCATACCAGAACATTTTTATGCTATTCTTTTATTCACATTTCATAATTATTTAATTATAAAATTCTTCTTTGAAAATTTTGGTATGAAATCAAATTTTGTGAATTGAAAATAGAAATTTTTTGAAATAGAAATGGCGTTTGTGGTTGATTCCACTGGCGGTAGAGGGCAGTAAGTGTCTGGTCACCGTTAAATACAATGCATTCAAGTAGAAGAATTCGCCATTTTTAACCACTTAATGGTCGCATTAAATTACGGTTTAAAAATTCAAATTCATTATTCCCACCACTTTTTTGAAGGAAAAATATTCATCTTATTTAATGACAAGTAAAATGATACCAGAATAAAACGAATTACACTTCTTTTTTTTATAAAACTGGTGCGAATCAAACAATTCTGAATAAAAGCCGTGAAACTTGCAGCCCGTGAATGTCTCGGGCGCGACGATTAAGTGGTTAATTGTGCTATCGTTCGTCATGAAAGACTTTACATATGCCGAAAAAGCCGACATACATTTCATGTATAGTCGTGCAAACGCCAACGCCAGAGCTGCCTTACGAAAGTATCAGGGGCAGTTTCCTCGCTGAAGACTGCCTGATCATAGAATGTTTCAGCACTTACTGTCAGCTTTGTGAAACAGGTTTTTTCCAAGTCACCAGACAGGAAACTGGGCAAGAAACAACTGTACGCAGTGCAAGCCTGCAAGAAATTATTTTGAACTTTGCGAGTGAAAGGCCCGAATCAATATACTCGAATCAGTACAAGAGTTGTTGCACAGATTTTAGGTGTGATTCATCCGACCATTTGGAGAGTGTTAAATGAAAATTGATTTCATCCCTTTCGTTTTCAACATGTACAAACTTTGAATCCGAAAGACTGTCGTCTGCTGTTGAACTTTTGCCAGTGGGTTTTGCACCAACATGTATTGCAGCCTGACTTTACGGCTCATATTTTATTTACAGATGAGGCAGTATTTACACGCGAAGGTGTATTTAATGACCACAATTCCCTTTGGGAAACCAGTAATCCATATGCAACGCAGCCACATGCTTATCAACAACATTTTTCGACAAATTTGTGGGCGGGTATTGTTATAATCATTTGATTGGCTCTTACCTACTACCAAAGAGACTGAATGGTCGCTGTTACCTTATTTTTTACAACATGTTTTACCAGAACTGATGCAAGATGTTCCGGTCACTATTCACAGCCGCCAACTCCAAATTTTTTGGCCCGGAAAAATTTAATAGAATTTTTTTACTTACATATTCCGTAGATTACAGCTTTCGAAATGGGAAAATTTTCTATAAAATTTTTCCGGGCCAAAAAAAGCGGAAGATGTTGGCAGCTACGCACTATTCGTAACGAGATGTGGTTTTAACATGATGGAGTGCTCGCTTTCTTCACCACCAAAGTGTGACCAAAGTGACTCACAGTGACGTTACTGTGACCATGCATGCTATTAGGGTGGCACCGTTGTTATGACATCACTCTAATAGCATGCATGATCACAGTGACGTCACTGTGAGTCAGTTTGGTCACATCACATCTGCGACCAAAATGCCACCACTCAGTGACGTCACATTGTGACTGAGACGTGACTTTCTTAAAAATCTTTAGAAATGATAAATATCCTTAAAAACATATTATTTACTTTAAAAAACAAGTTTCTGGCAATTTATATATCATCGCTTTTGTCACAGTTTCGTCACAATGTTAATGTCAAATTAGTCACAAATGACACATTTTTCACAAATTTGTCACACTGTGACCACTTTGTGAAACGTCACAAAAGAGCTCTAAAACGACCATAACGACTTCACATTTTAGTCACTGTGACTTCACATCGACGTCACGTGACGTCACATCGACAATCGATGGTCACAAAGGTCACGATGTGACTTCACAACGACGTTGCAGTGACGTTACCATGCTTTCCCGTAAGACATGGTGACGTCACTGCAACGTCGTTGTGAAGTCACATTGTGACTTTGTGACCATCGATTGTCGATGTGACGTCACGTGACGTCGATGTGAAGTCACAGTGACTAAAATGTGAAGTCGTTATGGCCGTTTTAGAGCTTTTTTGTGACGTCACATTGTGACCACTTTGTGACGTCACAATGTGACCAATTTGTTAAAAGTGTGTTATTTGTGACTACTTTGACATTAACATTGTGACGAACTGTGAATTTTTTTTTAGAAAGTCACATCTTAGTCACATTGTGACGTCACTGAGTGGTGGCATTTTCGTCACAGATGTGATGTGACCAAAGTGACTCACAGTGACGTGATTGTGACGTCACTGTGAACATGCATGCTATGAGGGTTACGGGCAGTGTACTATATTCCTTTAACCGTACTATAACCTTGCACAATATTTTTAACTGAAAGAAAATTTTTTTATCGCTAATATAATCGACGGTCTTTGCAATAAAACAACTGCGAAATAAAGTATACTTGATTCCTGAAATACGACGTTCTGAAAAAAGTTATAGAACCAAACAAATAACCAAACAAACAAAAAAATGTAAACGCTCGACATCATTCAGAATGTTGCAGACACTTTTAAAACAAAGAATAGGACTCTGAAAATCCGCCAAAACATTTCTGAATTGAGTTTTCGATTCCCTGCAGAGTTTTATGAAGATATTTTTGCAATAAAACTGTTTTACAATTTCCTAACAACGGCGGAAACAAAATAGAACTGCATGGGCATATATAGCAAATAAACAAATAGACAAACAAACAAAAATTCTAAAAGAAAATCTCGAATATCAGTTTTATTACGCGTATTGTATAGAGTCCTTTCTGGTTTTAACGCATGCGAGTGAAATAAATCACTTCTAAGCGAACAGTTCTTTCTTGAAAAGAATAAAAGAAAAAAAAGACATATTTTTGACAGTAGCTTGAAATATTGCTTATTACGTGAGTTTCCGCAAAAAATGTCAAAAGAAAGCTTAAAAGA
The DNA here is from genome assembly GCA_964019185.1 of Maratus speculifer. Lineage (NCBI taxonomy): Eukaryota > Metazoa > Arthropoda > Arachnida > Araneae > Salticidae > Maratus > Maratus speculifer. The sequence continues at coordinate 300,157,913 of OZ025293.1, forward strand.
AAAATCTTTAGAATAAGTGAATTTGAATCTTTATCTCAAATTTGGATTGCTTATAATGGATTTCCTTTCTTTTCTACATTATTTTGCCATCAGATCAGAGCTGCTTCGGAAAAATAGGCTAAGAATTTTTATAGTTTTTTTTTTTTTTTTTTTTTTTGTAAAAAGTTTTCAAGCTTATGTGTTTCCTAGTAAATTATAATATTATAGTCTCTTTACATAAAGATATTATGACGCATTATGTCAAAATCAATTTAAATTGTCATTCAAATTACTTTTCCCTTGTATAGTAAAAATAGTTAAGACGGAATTGCACAGTATTCCAAGTGAATAAAATTATTGCAGACAAAAAATCAAAAAAAGTATTTATAGAATAATAAGACATTAAAATCAGTAGTTTTAAAACATCGATCGCTTATAATTCAATATGTAATTAATTTATAACCACAAATCTTTTCTATTACAAATTACTTCAATTTTGTAACATTGTACTTGCTGTATAATGAAATTTGTCGGAACCCTTTGTTCACGCATATATTTTGCATTTGATCGATCATCTGTATATTAAAAGAACTAAAATTTAAGCTGTTTGAATTGAAAATGTATAAAATTAATACTTTGTACATGGCTGCCAACTACTACGCCTATTTACAGTCACATAAACCTATTAGAAACAGAAATTTTAGTAAATAATTAAGAATATGTAATGTAACGCATAACACTGAATATATTTGGTATACATTTTACAAAAACATTTTTGTGGTTCAAAACATGATTATAAGATTTAAATAGGCATAGAAGTTGACAGCTCTGCTTTGTATAAAATGAATAAAAATACAAATAAGGTAAATTAAAACAAAATTTCTGACTCAGCAAAACATTTAAGCATACCTACATAAAAATGACTATCATTATTTCAGTTGCCCAGCTTAACAAAGTTATCTATTTGAATAATAGATATAGTGCTAATGCATACTTATGTGACTTTCTAATGCATGTATATAATAGTTGCCTTGGTAAACGTTTGCCAGTGTATACCAATAACTGAATAAAAATGAAAATTACAAAAATTGAGTATTCTAACGTGGTTTTGCATTTGTTAATTTTCTTTGTGTGCACCAAAGAGAAGGGAATATTAAAGTCACAATTATTTAGTGATACATTAGTCATAAAAATTATTTATTAAACAAAAATTTTGGAGATAGTACTATTCAAATATCTCTGACAAATCTGTAATACTAATAAGTATTCAAATCATCGTACATTCGACAGTTTCAAATTTGGCTTATAAACCATCTCTACATTCCTCCTGTGTTCTCAATTTTATTATTTTTATGACAAAATGGTCATGAATGCATTATCTTTTATATTTAAAAAATGCTAGAAATGTGCCCATAAAAGAATTTTTGCCTACAAGAGAATACTTTTACATGTTTTAAATATGTTCCAAACTCAATCCGAATGTTGAAAATATTCATATATTTCATGAAGTATGGCATTTTTATTTTAAATCAATCATTTTAAGCCCAAAAGAGACGCTAGAAAGCTTTTATCTTCCAACAAACAATTTTAGATTTTTCTTCATTTGAAAAACAAATCTGACGCCTGTTGAAATCAAAAATACTTGAAATGGAGATTTTAACAACTGTGATACCAGTAGCGGCTCGTCAGGGAGTGCTGCATCAGATTTTTCACACCACTAAAATTTCACAGAATCTTTCATATTATTTATTCGACAAATTTCGTTGATTAAATAAAACTGAAATTACCATACAATTTAAGTGGTGTGAATAAATTGATGCAGCACCCCCTGACGAGCCGCTACTGTGTGATACATATTTGAGTTGTTTTATACTTTTATTCAAATTTAATGCCTTTGTTTCGAATAAAATATTTTTTAAATGCAATAAATCTGTTACAGCAAATGTCATTTATCATTTACATTTAAAATTTACTGAATGATGATTTTTTTCTCAAATATAATATAACGATAATGCAGCTATTCCTCTTTATAAGTACGGACTTGAGGTGCAAATTTTTAAGTTTACTGGCACATGAGCATGTTCAAATGCATTTACCGCATGAAACGGAGCTGATAACTTAAACCCAAAAGCCACAAAATATTGGTATTGAGCTCACAGGCTACGCATATTAATTGTACATTACAGCCCTATATTTTCAAGGGTTAATCCCATTCGAAAAAAAAAAAAAATAAGGAGGAGGGAACAGCTCTCCCTTTCCCCTTTTTATACTTAATCTTTGAACCCTCTAAACTGATCAGTGACATGCTTTATCATATAAAAAATCCATATCCAAAATTCAGAGCAAATCGGAAAATTCTTAATAAAAAACACATTTATATAATTTAAGAGGAGTTGTCCCCCTCTTTTATATACATAGCCATTAAACTTCCAAAACTATTCAGAGATTTGAACGAAATCTGAGAATTCTGCCTGAAAAACCCATTTATATAAATTAAGGGGAGGGACATTAGAATCCCTATTTCCCTTGTTTATATTCATCCAATAAACACCTAATACCAATCACGGAAGCACTTCATCAGAATGATCCTATGTGTAAATTTTGAACAAAAACTAATATTTCTGCATGAAAAACCCATTTATATCAATTAAGGGGAGGGGCATGATCCCCCGTTTCCTCTCTTATACATATCGAATAAACTCCAAAAACTAATCAGAAAAACGCCTTATCAGGATATATCTATATACAAAATTTCAAGTGGATGGGATATTTTTATCATGAGTTATCGCGTTACGCACGTATGCGCGCACGAACGAACGAACATACATACATACAGAACGGGCGGGCACATAAGCTCTCAGGCTAAGTTAGCCTGTGAGCTAAAAACTCCCAAAGGGTTTTTTGACTTATACGCAGTAGCGGCTCGTCAGGGAGTGCTGCATCAGATTTTTCACACCACTAAAATTTCACAGAATCTTTCATATTATTTATTCGACAAATTTCGTTGATTAAATAAAACTGAAATTACCATACAATTTAAGTGGTGTGAATAAATTGATGCAGCACCCCCTGACGAGCCGCTACTGCTTATACGTTATTGCTAATTGCTGATAGCGATTTCTTAAATTATGTATTCTTTTCAATGAGGGTGAAATGTTTATCTTCGTACAAAAAATCATGTGTTGGTGCAAGATATCTGTAAAAAAATATACATGTATTTTTTCCTTATTTAGGAAATAAGAGCTAAGATGTAGCATATTATTATTTTTTGTAGAAATGACAGCTATTTGAAATGGAAAAATCTTTGATTCTTATTACTTCAAAAATCATTAAAAAAGAATGCGGCAGCCAATTAAAAAAAAATCAATGCTATATCTTAGCTGATATTAAAAAGCAGTGTTGTTTAACATGGCTCCCAACACAGAAAATTCTTACAGAAATTTTTATCTTATTTAATCTCCGAATATTTTAGATTGGATAAGGTGTTGATTTCAGTAATAATTTTCTGGTATCCAGCGTGCGCTACGTTGAATAGCCTTGTTATAAAATATTTGTGATTAAAATTTCAATAAAATTGGTTAAGTAGAACTTGAGATACCTTGCACATCAGTTTCAAAAATGCTTTTCTGAGAAAAAGACAAAAATAAAAAAAAGCACCGTGGTAGCGAAAACAAATATATTTTATTATTTTCAATCTGTGATTCTAAGGCATCTTTTCAATGATACCGCAGTGTCTCCTGGCTTTTTTTTGAGCATCATTTTTTTTCTGTTCTAGGCCTGTTTAATTTTTTCTTAGACTCTCATGTTGGTTATAGATACTCGCTGAGAAGCCAAACTGTCGGATAATCATTACGCTATTACTCCGAAAATAACCAGAATTGTGAGAGGGTTAAACGCTAAAAATATTCTTATAAGTATAAAAGTTTATGAAGTAAAAAAAGTGCGAGGTAAGGCTATAGTTAAAACAAAACGATATTATTCCAACATTTTATTTTCACGTGCTTAAAATTTTTACAGATTTTCTCATACAGGTAGTAGGCAATCGAATAGTGTTTTCTAATTTTTTTAGGAGCTTAAAATATGTGTTCAAAAATGTTGCCAAGAGTAGTGTTCATGTCGAATTTTTGGACCCAATGGTCCGAAAACTGCCGCCATCAAGGAGCGATCGATTGCAAATCAATGGGTATATCATTTATGGAAAAAAAAAGAAAATGTTGTTCGAACATTAAGTAATTAAATTATAGTATTTTCATTTCATGAATTCATGTTCAAAAATCTTTTCCGAATGTGTCAGAAAACTGTGATTTGTTGAGAGAGAGAAAAATTATAGCAGCTTTTAAAAATGATTTCAAAGTGTTACAATTTTTTTCTCTTTAATAGAGATTAAGTACCTTAATTTATAAGAATTTTTGTTTTAGTAAATAATAGAAATTTTACTACTCAATTTAACACTTGAACTACCGGAAACATGAGTTAAGAATTATTAAAAATATTTCACACAAGAATTTTGATTAGTGTTCTATGACTTTATTATTTAACTTTTTCTTCTTCGTATTTTTAAAACTTATTTCATAATCAGATTTCTGGTTTGAACCGAAGCATATCCATATAGTAGCCGCCAAAATGACGGCTCACGGTAGTTCTAGTGTTAGCTATATGGTAGCTACGTATAAAATGTTCTTGCAATTTTTCCAAATTTAACAGTTGGAAAAATTAATCGTTTATTCCTGAGTATGATTAATTGCTTGTTGTGTAACTCTTTTGTTTTATATAGTAATTGAGAATGTTTTGTTCGCATATATGTTTATTTATAGGCAATATCGAAAAATGTATGGCATATGTGGTATTTATATTACCAAAAAATGATTTATAATACATTATGCTTATCTGAATTTCAGAGAAAAAAATCCATCATCTTAAGTGTTCGAAGTCTTAAAATAATCTATAGCTGCACTGTGAATAAATAAAGGAGTTATAAATATCTATTATTCTATTAAATAAAAGTATATTTTTTTTTTCCTATGCAAAACGAAAAGTTTTCAAGCATCTCATTTCTTAAGATACGAAATGATACTACAATCATATCGCTCACCTGCAAGAAAAGTGACATATCTCGACTAAAGTAAATTTCACAGGAGAGGTAAAAGGAAGTTTGCATGATCTTATTGTAACATGAAATTATATGACTGAAAAAAAGTGTGTAAAAGCATAAAACTATTAAGAATGAAGACGTACAATGAAGTTCGTTTGGTTAAATAATTTTACTTCCCCGCACCATCCACCCCTCTTCTGTGGTCACGAAAGGACTTATTGTGTGAAAAAGTGATTTTCCGTATAACTACACTTATGAATCTATTTTTATATCAAGACACACTTATGACAGATCTATTAGTGGAATAAAACGCAAAATGAACTTTTGAGAGATGTGTAACTTTTCTTGCGGGTAAGCGATATGGTGGTATAATGTTCATCTCAAATAATTAAACATCTAAGTTTGGAGATTTGAAATTGAATTGATAAATTTTTATATACAAAGTGTCTAAGAAAGGTAATTTATCTCGAAACAACTCCTGAATGGATAAAGCTAGGATTGTGGAAAAAGCCTATACCTATATTAAAAAGCTTATACCCGTATTAAAATAGTTATGGTTTATCATAGGACAATGAATATTAGCGTATTCTTTTGGACAAGTATGAAAGTTATCAACATTATTTCTGAAAATGTCATGTATAAATGAAAATTAAAAATCTAGTGAAAATTCATCTTGAGCTACATAATTCAAATTCATATAAAAATCACAAATAAATGTACTAAAACTACTTTCAGGAGTAAACTTATAATATAAATTTATTTAACATATGTTAAAATATCTTAATACTTAAAACGTTTTCATCCATTACATGGCCGTGTTATTATTGAATAACAACAAGTGTCACATCCCCCACAGTGTTTCAAAATGAGATATCTTTTATTAATCTCATTGATATTCTCATGTGATCGTTATTTGGTGATTCCGCTGATAATTTATCGTAACTATTTTTTGGTGACATACAGTGGGCCGCCAAATTATTAGGTACAGTCATGAAGTATAGGTTTTTGATAACACTAGTGGTGAGTGAGAACTCACCTCTCGACTGCAAAGGATTAATATTTTTTGCAATATTTCATATAATTTATGGCCCATCGATTACAGTATCATTTTTACAAAATCCTGCAAATATCAAGCTTAATAAAGGCCTAAACATAATGACTTCTTTTTGGAAATCTAGTTTTTTTTTCCTTAAAAAAAAACATAGTTTGTTTTTCGTAAAATAATAGTAATTTTCTCTGAATACAAAATTACGATTATATTTACGTTTTAATACTTAAACAAAGCTCCACAAAGTGAAAAAATCATAGAAAGATGACGAGATTATTATGCAGCAAACTATCAGTAAACACGCCGTTAACCAATAATAAATACCTTTATTATCCGTTCTTATAGTCGACGCTAGCAGCTTTCGTGTGTCAGCTGTTACGCAGTCACAAGCAGGTTGTTAATCGAAAAAGGGCGTGTACTTTGGCAAATTTCCTCTTTTACTTTCCTTATAAAAGGAGAATTCTAAAAGATGTTTATAATATTCTTTTCAGTCTTAACGAGGTAATTTTTACATTCATCTGAGAAAATATATGGATAATGGAAAGTTAATTAATTAAATAATCAAGCATGCGTTTCTTTATATATTTTCTTTTAAAATTTTCCAAAAGAATTTATGAATAGAAAGCTGATAAATATACTTTCACGTTTTTTGATGAAATTGGGATATTCATATTTCGTAATTTTAATCAAAACTAATTATAATTAAAGTATATACCAAGGAAAAATACTGCAACAAATTAGAATTTTTCTGAATATATATATTATTAATATATATTTTTTATTAATGGCATTTTCAACATAAAAGTGTATAGTAATAATGTAAAGTAAATAATTTATTTACTATCTTTTAGTGGTAGGAAATATTGTATTTGGATTACACCTTTTTGTGATGGCTTCTGGCTTATTTTTGTTTAAATATATGCTTACATAATTACTAAATATGTTGAAACACTAAAATTATGTACCGAAATGTTAATAATGTTAACAATTACTAATATATTTTGATGAAAACCTGATAATATTAATTCTTACGCTCCTTATTAAAAAATTTTAACATACGAAAAAATTTTGCTTAAATTAGAAAATGCATAACTTAATTTGTAACATTAAATTGATGTTTTCAAAAGAAAGAAAAAAACTAGCTTTTCAAAAGATCGTTTGACACTAGAATTACAGAAAATTATTATTTAAGTTTTATAAAAATAGGCAACACCGACATTTTTTTATTTAAAACAGTTTAAAGTATTTATTTGACCTTTTTTTTTATATCTTTAAAACAAATTTCATAAAAAAATTTCTGATTCGAACCTGTTTAATTTCATTTAGTAACAGTCAAAAATGACCGCACACCATAATTCTAGTGTTAATACTTTTCAATGTAACGACACTATTTTTTATACTAATCTTATTAATTTTATGACTTTGCACGTTTTTCGTGGGAAAAACCTGTATCTGATTACAGTGAAATAAATATTATTCACCTTTAATAAAAACCACAGTTAATTTTCGCAGATAACGATAACGGATACGGTGTACGGTATGGAAAACGATGTAAAGTAACTATCCGAAAGTTTACATATAATTTTATAAGAATGTTTTTAAGTCCCAGGATATGTATATATTTAACTGCAGTTTGATGCTATAATGTCTTTAACATAACTTATTTCTATATATGGTATAAAATAGAATTATGTTTAAAATATTTTGGTCTACAGCCATTTTAACCTTCCTACCCTGAATGGGTCTAATCGACCCATAGCTATAATTTCTTTTATTCGATTCGAACTAGAACTTTTTTCATAAAGAAAGATAAATAACAGATTCGGAGAAATAAGTCAAATACATATGTTAAAATGTTTTCAATTACAATTCTGGTGTGAAATGTTTTTATCAAGATTGAGTAAAATTTGAACAGGGTAGAAAGCAGAGTTGGGCAAATTCGTAATCTAATTACTTTGTAACTTAATTACAATGTAACGGCACGCAAGGGATTACAATTTTAGTTACATGTATTTATAATTTGAATTTGAAATTAAATTAAAATTGTAATTGTAACTATAAAAGCTATTATTATCTTTATATAATTGTAATTATAATGGAAAAAAATCTAATTACGATTAAATTCAATTATAATCTGAATTTGAAATTAAATTAGAATTGTAATCGTAACTATAAATGTACTATGATTATCTTTATATAATTGTAATTATAATGGAAAAAATTCTAATTACGATTAAATGCAATTATAATCTGAATTTGAAATTAAATTAGCATTGTAATCGTAACTATAAAAGCTATATAATTACTAATATACAATTGTAATTATAATTGAGAAAATTATAATTATGATTATGCGTAATTGTATTCTGAATTTCAAATTCAATTAACATTGTATTCATAATTATAATTACAATTACGGATAATTCCAATGGTATTTTTTTAAATTAAGATATGGTTGTAACTGTAATGCAGAATTTTCATTGCGGTGCGGTAATGCTGTAACTTTGAAATTTTAATTACAAATACTTTTAATGCGAATGATATTTTAGATTATATATTTGATTTTAGTTGTATTTATGATTATTATTACCGTTACGGTGTTGTCATGGTAACTAGCAATTTTAGTTACAATTATTGTGCAATGTAAACAGAAAATTTTCTAATCAGGTTTTATTCCATTTGTACTTGAGACTTATTTATGATTATATTCTTTTAGTGATAACTAAGAAATCTGGGTTACAATGATATTATAATGAGGATGATATCTGGTGATAAATATTACAGAGACTATTTTAGTTTTATAACTGAGAATTTTAAACTGGATAACCCACTAATTTTTTACTGAAACTCTGCTCTCCCCGCCCTCCCGAATATTTTAGTGTATCGTAAATATAAAGAGCTGGTAACTTAAAAACTTATAACTAAAACTTTATTTACCGTAAGACACTCATACTTTATATGTTAAAGGCAAAATTTATGAAGAGGGGGGGGGGGAGAACGGTAAATTTTATTATTGAGCATATAAAAGGTTTTAATAACTCAAAATTGAACTCGGATATAAATTTTCAAACTAGACAAATTTCGTATAGTAAACGCAATCGTTTCAAGGGAGAGGGGGTATCTCGGTTTTCTATAGAAGTCCATCATATTTCAGTCTATACCTATATTATAAAGAGAAAAAGTTTGTTTGTTTGTTTATAAGGGATAATCTCCGGAACTACTGAATTGGTTTCAAAAGTAAGGGTACCAAAATTATGGTGTTCGTTCGGAATCAAACATAGGCTTTATTTTATGTCGATATCACAAATTCAAAGGGGGGTGCAGGAGCAAAAAGCGTTCTAAAAATACGATTTTTGTGTAACTGAAGGGACTACAAGCATGAAATTTAGCATTCTAATTATAAAATGTCAATGAACTCTAGCATTTCCTTAGAAATTCGAAAATTTTAAAGGGGGGGGGGAATGCCTGCGTGCTTGGTTTGATTGTTTGTTGGTTTGTTGATTGGTTGGTTGGTTTGTTTGTTTGTTTATTTGATTGTTGGTTCGTTGGTTTGGTGTTGGTTGGTTGTCTGTTTTGTACGTATAATTCCAATGTTTATAAGGGATAATCTCCTGAACTACCGAGCCGATTTCAAAAGTAATGGTACCAAAATCATTGTGTTTGCTCAGAAACAAGCATAGGCTGCATCTTATGTGGATGCCACAAATCAGAAGGGGGTGCAGGAGCAAATCGCGTTCTAAAAAAGCGATTTTTGTGTTACTGAGGAGGCTAAAAACATGAAATTTAGCATGGTAATTACTTATTAAATGTAAATGATCTCTAGCATTTCCTTAAAAATTCGAAATATAAAGGGGGGGGGGGGAGAGAATGCGTTTGTTTTTTTATTTGTAGGTTAGTTGGTTGGTTTTTTTGTTGGCTTGTTGGTTGGTTGATTTCTTGATTGGTTGGTTGATTGGTTTATTTGTTTGTTGATCCTGTTTTTTTAAGCAAAACAGTAAAAAAAGTACTTGCGTTCTTTTTACTTATTTTTCAGTTAAAATAGCAAACAAATAATAAAATTGTAAATAAAAATTTGCTAGTACACGTTTATCGCCTGGTCAGGAGACTGTAATGGGTCTCCTTTTGTTATACATGTGTAAAATATCTCACAATTTAGAGTTTTAGGTTCGAAAAACAGTTTTTATCAAAAATAAGCAGAACTTAAAGTTAGAAAGTTTTAAAGATTAGTAACTTTAAAATTGTTGATCAACTTGTTTAGAATTTTAAAGAAATATTTTTAATATTTATTACTTTTAAGGGAAAAAATACATTTTTTACAGTCTCAAAAAAAGGAAAATCCTGTGTAACATATTTTATTTTAATCAAGGGCAGATCTAGAGGGTCCTCAAGGGATATCAGAAATTTGGAGGTTCTAATCGGACCCGCGGCTCAGACGTGGAATTTTTTTTTCAATTTGATCTGGGTCGAGGTTAATTTTTTTCGTTGTGGGTCAGGTTTGGGTCCAGTTCACTTCTATTCTGTTGCTGCGGGTCGGTTTGGGTTTTGTTGATTTCTACTTTTTTGTTTTGGGTCGAGTTGACTACTATTTTATTACTGCTGGTTGGTTTTGAGTCCGGTTGACTTCTATTTTTTTGCTACTGATCGGAATGATTTTTACACATTTGTTGCGAGTCGAGTGGAGTTCTACTTTTTAGCTACGCGTTGGTTTCGGGTCAAATTTATTTAAAATATTTCGCGTTCTGATCGGTTTCAGATTAGGTTTTCAGTTTTGCAAGAAATTGACCCGATTTTTTAAATGAAAATCTAAATATTTTGCTCCATAAAAACTATATACAGTAAAAGGGCCATGACAGACAGTTCCTAATAATTAATTATGAATATTTTTAAGCTTTTACATTGAAAATTGCTATTCGTAAGAGAAAGTATTTAAATTAAAATCTTCATGCGGATTCTCTCGAGTCGTAGACACCTCTATTTAGCGAGCACTTTTCGACAATTTAGACACCCCATTCAGCTGCTTCCGTTGATTAGAGAATCTACAATTACTTGAATATTAAAGAGTTTACATTAGACTTTTACTTTTTCTATATAAAAGATAAAATTGCTGTTAAAGACATAAATGTCGACTATATTTTATGTAGTTCCATTAAAATGTAGATTAATTTTTCTTCATTTCGGTTTCGACGAAGCTCAACGAAACATTTTTGAACGGTTTTGGCTTAGCTTCCAATGAAATTTTAAGGTTCGGATTAGAACAATACTATACGCTTAGGGATCAAACCGAAATTTTTCGATGGATATTTGAAAAATGAAGTTTTTTTAAGTGCTGTTCTTAGAAACAGTAGTTAGACACTCTTAGCGGTTCTTTTCTCTGATACTATTTATATCAAGGGCTAATCTAGAGAAACCTCAAGAGAGATTGACGTAAAAATTTGGTGACTCGGGTAGGAGGTAATGTTTTTCATTGCAGGTTCGGTTTATTTCTACTTTTTTACTGTGGTTCGTGTCGTGTTGACTTTTTTTCCTGCTAGGTTTGCCTGGTGTGAATCAGGCTGTCTTACATTATTTCAAGTTCGGATTTGGTTTCACATCTGAGACTTTACATTCGGGTTGAATAGAAATTTCAGATGGGATGAGATTTCTTTTACTGCGGATTGGGTTTATTTGAACTTTTTTCCGGTAGGTCGGATAGATCTATATTTTTTGCTGCGGGCTGGGTTTAGGCCAGGTTGACTTACATTATTTCGAGTTCGGAATTGTTCCGGATTGGGTTTAACACTTGAGAGTTGGATTCTGGTTATTCAAGGACGTAATTACAGATATTTTTAGGGGGGGGGGGGGAGAAAGGAGGATTCAAAATTTTCCCAACTTGAAACAAAGTATTCAATTTTCCAAGTGAAATGCTATATGTAATGATATGTAGTGATTATAATGTAATCAACAAAAGAATAAAAATTTTATACTTTTTTACTATTTTTAAAGAGAAATTTTTACTGCGAATCGGGTTTATTTGAACGTTTTTGTTGTAAATCGGATAGATTTATACGTTATGTTGCGGGCCGGATTTGGGCCAGGTTGACTTACTGGGCCGGGTGAGTTCCGAGTTCGGATTTGTTTGGGATTGGATTTAACATTTGAGAGTCATATTCGGGTTAATCAAGGACGTAACTACAGATATTTTTTCGGTGAAGGGGGGGAGGATTCCAAATTTTCCCAACAAGAAACAAATTACTCTATTTATCAAGTGAAATGATATATATAACGTGTGATATGTAGTGATTATAATGTAGTTAGCAAAACAATAAAAAACATACTTTTTTACTATTTTAAATAATTTTTTTTCAAAAATCTATAATTTCCTAATTTTAGATAAATTAGGGGGGGGGAGGGAACTCCCCCACTAATCCCCCATCGTGACACCTCAGGGGTTGATTCACTTTTTCAGCAAAAAGTCTAAATATTTTTCCCATAAAAATATTAGTGAAATATCTATGACGGACGTCTGCAAATAGCGAAAACTTTTTTTTTGTACAATAGAACTCCTGAAAACCGAACATGTCAAAAGCATGGAATTTGTTCGCTATTCAAAAGTAATAACACGTACTATAAACTCTTTATGCGAATACTCCTGAATAATGGACACCTCTATTTAGTGAATTCTTTTCAATCTGCATTCTTTTTCCTTTGAAAACCGAACGTTTCCAAAGAAGAGAAAAATTTAGATGTCCCGAATAGACTGTTATTTAGAGGTTTTGCACTAAGGAGTATATACTAGATATTTATTTTTCTATATAAAAGATAACATTGATTTAAAGGTATATTTACAAACTACACTTTATTATTCCACTGAAATATATGAATTCATTTTCTTTCATTTCAATTTCTGGTCGACAAAAATGTTTGTGCCGAGATTGGTAAGGTCTCGGTTTGACCTCAAATGTAATTTTGGGGTTCGAGTTGATGTTATTGGTTGTGGATCAGATTTACTTTAAACGTTTCGGATACGGGACTTTTTTATTTTAAGTTTTGACTCGTTCGGTTTAAATATGGACTGGCTGCTGACTAAATTTTTCAAAAGGTCAGACTATTTTTCATATGAAGTACTATATGTTTGAATATTGCCGAGTATACATTATATATGTGTTTTCTACTTAAACAAAAATGTAAAATATTTATATAATTACATGGGATACTTTTTGTAACTACCTTGAGATATGGATTGATTTTTTTTTTTGTGGGGGGGGAGGTTGTTGATTTCTTTTGGGTCAGGTTTTCGGTATTGGATCAGATGATTTTTTCGCTTTTAGCGACCTTGGTTAAGATAAAAATTGGATTGCAGAGCCTGGGCCTGGACATTTTGGCCCATACAGACTTCTATAAGAACGTCAGGCTACGTCAGGCACGACCGAGAATTTTTTAATAAAAAGTGTGATTTGGTCTAGCTTTTCAGAAAAAAGTAAAACTCTGACCGGTTTCTGAAAGTTTGAAGCCCTGACTCAGTCCTAGCCTCATGAATAAGAGCAGGCGCGGCCTGGATCGGGCCGTGCCAGCTTGGAGGATTCGGGTCTGGTCGCGCTGGTCGCGCTGGTCTCCATCTTAAGTACGACCCTTTTTCCGTGTGGACATCTAATATCGTTTTGCAAAGACTTTCTTGGGCTCAAGGAGGAGGCTATCGCTCCATCGCCCCCTTCCCCTTTGATCAGCCACTGATTTTAATGTAACATAAAGATGCATTTGCAAAGATAGGGAATCGCGAAAATTTATCATTATTTATCATAATGTAAAAGTAAAAATAATGAAACTGTAAGGCAAAATATAGCATTTTTTAAAAATCTGTTATTCAGCAAATTTATTTTCTAATACGTTGCTATAATGGAATCTTGGCTTAAGCGGAAAATTTTCTTAATTTCTCTAAAACTATTTTGCAGTTGCATCTGGAAAGAGAAAAAACCCCATCTAAAATTGTATTTTGCACCTATTGTTTAGGTTTCTGTCTTACCAAGTTGTATTACATAAATTAGTCAAATTTAAACTGCTACCAGAAGCCGCTGTCTTTTTTTCTTATAGCCTGTATATTTTCAATTTCTATCACAAATAAAACTTTTGGACGGGTGTTCCGATATTTAAGACTTTCCAATATAGTTGAAAAATGTTTATGAATTGGGTTGACTGTCCATCTGTCCATGCTCTAACAAGCGTACTCAGAATGTTCTGTAACTGAAATATGTTCTTGAAACTTATTATGACATGTTTGGCACTGAAGATGATGCATGTAATGATTTATACGTTACTCACATGGAAATTCAAAAGTATTGTGTTATGTTATTGCTTATATGGATAAAATCATCTGCAGTTTATTTTAATGATGTGAAACAATTTTAAACATAACAAAATTTATGCGCCTTATTAAGGTGCATTAGATGATGATTTCTACAGAACGTTTTAAGTCTAGCACTTACAGTACATGTACAGGTTAATTTTAAATTTACCGTTATATTAATAACAACATAAAAAATCTTCTGCAGCATATTTTTAATGATTTTTCTCTATTAACAGTATAGTGAAACACATATGATTTTATGACATGCAATAAAACATTCTTTCTGAGGAGGGTGCAAAGAACTCATCATTCATTCACAGAATCAAAGAAAGAAGCTTTATTTTATTATAATATACGCGAAAAATTCCATGTACATTACATTTTAATTATGTTTCAATAATTCAAACAAGATGAAATTCATATACATTACTGAGATTTACTACAAGATGCTTAAATTAGAATATGATGTTCATTGCATTTTATTTCATCCTAGGACACATAAAAGATATTGAATAAGCATCTATGAATGAAGTATTGTCAATTAGAAATGATTGTTAAAATTAAATTGTCAGGCAAGGTATATGTTTATTAAATTTATTTATTTTATTTTTGGGTCTTACATTGAGTATAAAAATTCGATACACCATGTTCAAAGATCTCAAAAGAATTCAGCCGAATAACTGAAAATGAACGTGACTTGTTTATTTTTTAATGCATTAAATTCTATATTTTTAAGTTCAAATATATTTAGGAAAACTTGTTCGTAAAACTTAAATATAAATATATAAAAGGATATTCATTTAATTAGGAAAATGCAGGCCTATGGATGATAATTTCTGCATGTACCGATGCAGTAGTTTTAAGAGTATTTTGCAGAAATTAATTTCATCTTAGCATGTGACATGTATAAAAACTTATTCATTTTGTACAGGGCTGTACCACCCCCCCCCCCAAAAAAAAAAACGGAAAAAATGAAATATATTTGCATTCATTCTCAGAAATGAGGGTTAATTTTCAGCTGCATTATTTGTTTCCTGCTATATTAAATTTTAGCAGATTTTTCATGCCGTTAAAACAAGCATAAGAAAATCCATTGATTATTTCATCATTTTAATTTTTGATGAGTTTGAAGAATTAAACTTACGGAAATAGTATTTTGATAGCTTCACGTTAAACTAACATATTTGTTTTATGAACTAGACAAGCGAATGTACTTTAAATTTTATATTTCAATTAATTTTGTAGGCTTAGTATGAATCAATGAAACAGTTCCTTTGAAGGCATTTTTTTGTCGGAAATATACATGCTCCATTACGGAAATCAATAGTATTCTTAATGCAGCAAAGTGCAACGAGTTAAAATGGATCATTCGTACAACACAAACCTGTATAAAACGAAACCATTCACTCTTTATTTTAAAACGGAAAATGAGTATAATTAAGTATTTCATAAGGATACCCTGATCATTTTGTTAAAGAGAATAGGCATGCACAGATCATACTCGGCTTGATGCTACCGAAGCAGTGTTTCTTCCATAACTAAGGTTCACGGCATAGTCATCGTTATATATGAACAGCTCACGGAAAAGGATACGGGCAATGCCCGAATCGGAACAAGTCTGATTTCAGTAGAGGCTAAAAAAAGGTGGAAAACATGTAATCAGATGTCGTGAAATCTGTATTTTTTTTAGCTGTAAAATAAAGTTTTACATCGATACGAGAACGTTTAAAAAGCTTCTCGGTCCGTCAAGGGTTATATAAATTTTATACAATATTTCATTTTATTTTTCAAATTAGCTTCTTACAACAGGTAACATTTAAACCAAAGCGTTTTCAAATTTTTAGTTCCTTTAAGGCTTGAGGACTCCTTTAGCTTGACGGGTAGTTTATTTTATTTTATTTTATTTTTTTTTTTTGGCAGATTTGAGAAAATTTATCAATTTTTTAGTCAAAAACTTCGCTTATTATATGAACGCTAATACATTCATGTTTGTGGAAATCGCAACATCATGAAAGAATCATCAGAAATAAATTTAACTTAATACATACAGTGATGGTCAAAAGTTTCCGGCCAGTTAGTTTCTCAGAAGGTTTCTGCGAAGAAGTTAGTAATAAGTAAATGACATCTGACGACTTGATCATTTTGATTGGATACTGGAAACGGTTCATGTAAAAGGGGTACAGTTAGAAATTCGCTTGTGCAAAAGTTTGCGGCCGCTCATCATTTCTTTGTTTTTTTCTGTCGGTAAAGGGTTTTTTGGTCGTGTTTGTGAATGAATCAATGTGAACAGCATAGTTTGAATTCAAAATTGAAAAGTTCAACAATTATTGTTCGTAAATGAGTGATTAGTTCGTCGCTAAAGTGCCAAAATTCTCGAGATATTGCGGCAAAGTTATCGATCGGTTGATCAACTGTGAATGATACTTAAAAATTGTATAAAGATGTCCATGGCCTTCAAGACTTTCTGAGGTCCGGGAGACCCCGGAAAATGATTATTTTTGTAGACAGAGTTATCAGGAGAAAATGAATTGATGACATGCGTAAAAATTCCGTTGCAATATCCCGCTATTTACGGAATGAAAATATTGCTGAAATAAGTCGATCCACCGTGTCAAAATGCTGACGTGATGTAAAACATTATGGAAGTGTCAGTGTTAAAAATTTATCATGGGTAAAAAAAAATCAAAGCAGCCGATTGGCGTTTTCCAAAAAACACAAAGTCTGGTCAAGTGAAAACTGGACAAAAGTACTATTTTTCCATCAATCGAATTTAAAATTTTTTTGGAAATGATGGAAGACACTACTTCCGATAATTGAACAACAAAAGATATGGTTTGACTTATGTTATTCCTACCATGAAACTTGGCGGAGGGCACGTTGTGCTGTGGGGAATATTTTCTTCAAAAAGTGTAGATCCATTATTTAAAATCTAAGACAAGGTGAATGATGCAATCTATAAGGATATCTTGCAAGGTTATTTACTGATTTATTAGAGGAAAAATTCTGGTCGCAACTATTTATTTCAACATGATAACGATTTAAAGATTGTTTGCAATCTCTGACAAGCAATGACTTTCACCCAAACAATTTCGCTTTTGAAATGGCCAGCCCAATCGACCGACATGAATCCAATAGAAAATCATTGAAAAGAAGTTGGCAAACGTGTGTAGAGCTATAAAAATTTCAACTCAGCTGAAATTTCCTAAAAATTGCAAGAAAAAGGGAAAAAACGTATCATAGGCGATCTTTAATTGCTGATTGTATGAATGTCACGCTGCCGTGACTCAGTACTTATTATTAAAATAATGCTGATAAAATATTAATTGTAAATGTTGTTGATCACTGTAATTTTCTATTACAATGCCATTTTCTCCAAACTTGCAAAAGTAGTCGGAAACTTTTGAGAACATGCGATTTTCTCTGGGCTTAATTTTGTCAATTAAATTTATTGATATTTATATATTATTCCATAAATAAGTACCTCGCTATTTTGTCAATAAAATGTATAAGTATCACTTTGAAATTCCTCTTCATATGGATATACTTACAAATTAAGTAAAAAATTTTGCTGGCCGGAAACTTTTAACCGCCACTCTATGCGACTGGTATAAACAATTGATTATATTTTCAAAGCAAAAAGAAAAAAATGTTAAATGTCAAAAATCATTATTTAGTGTAGTCACCACATACTGTAATATATGCTGCTAATACGATGTGATATGAATCAAATGGATTTTCAATATCTGGCTGGGGAAGAACATTCTATAATGTTTGTATGCGTACCCGAAGTGCATCTGTAGAAGCTATAAGAGTGGAATAATGACTGAGACTCCGAAAAACGAAATCCCCCGCATGTTAAATGGGTAACATATCCAGCGAATAAGCAGAACGCAGAAGAAGCTGTGTGTGTTCTGCTACTAAGAAGTTTTAAACATTCTTTCAACATGTGGACAGGCAATATTCTACTGAAAGGTAGCTCAGGAAGGCCTTGAAAGACAGGAGCGACATCGAACTCCAGCTTTTCACTTATGTATCTGTTGCTGTTCACATTACCTACGATTTGTAGCAGTTGGGGATCGTTCTTGATGGGAAATCGCAAGCCAGACCATAACTCCCGATGTTCGCTCACTATGATATTCGCTTAATGCACACCGGCATAGCGTTTAACACGAATTCCGCCCTAGTGGTACCACAAAATATAGCGAGATTCGTCAGATAAAACAACTTGTTTCTAATCTGCTTGTGAGTTTCTATGATCAGTCGCAGGTAGATAGTTTTTCGGGTGGGGTATCCCTGTAAAATATGAATCTTGCACGCAGTGCACAGTACATCAGGCGTCGAAGGATTGACAATAGAGACAGTGATATAGCTGTAGCAGTTGGTTAATGTCTAGTTCCAGCTGTACGATCCGTCCGCGCCACGCGGACAATTTGTCTATCATCCCACTTTAAAGTCATTGTTCGGGGTCTATTCTCAGATTCCTGAGTTGTCTGAACTTTGTCGGTCCACAGCTTTCAAACTCTCATCATTCTGCATCTGTTACATTGCATATGAGGTACTATTGCGCATAGGAAAATCCTCCTTCATGAAGACCGAAGATTATCTCCCATTCAAACTTGATCAATTGTTGAAATGTCATCTTCCTATGTCAAAAAAGCATTGTTACGTTTCACTTAATATTTATCATTAGCAGATAATCATAGACTATTCCCAATGTTGCATAACAGCCGACTTTTTACACTCTAGTCTTTTTGCACCCCAGAATGCTTGAATTTTCAAGCGCTCCGTGTCTAAGAGATTTTTCACCGAAACTATAAAGTTTTCGGGAGCGAAAGTTATATTTCCAGTTAGCTCATTCTGAGCACTTTAAGTTTTTATAATTTTTATTGTCCTATATTCATGTACTAATTAATGAACTGCAAATTAGTGAATTCAAGGGAGCCACATGCTACCCCTCAACGAAGAAAGTCACACCAAGGGATTACAATCCCGAGACCAATTTCTGATCCCGGGATTTCGGGATTGTTTAGATTCAATCCCGTGATCCCGGGATAATCCCGGGATTTCAAAAATTAAAGTTTCTCCAATGTCACCAATTTTCACAATAGCTAAATTATACAATATTGTAAAAATTAACTAAAGCAAAAATACAGCCTAACGCTTGATAATATACCAAGTTCAAAATTTATTACTTCAATAATAAAAAGTATAGGGTAAATTACAACAACTGGAAATTAAAACAAATATGCTGTTGATGTTTAACAATTTAAAAAAAAGTTTATGTTTTTTAAATGTCTATATTGCAAAAAAAGAAATGTCTTTATCAACTTCTTCTAAGGCTAAATTTTCACTTCCGCGGCATGATTCAGCTACTGTTTTACTGGAGGAAGCTTCTGGTTCTGTATTTCGTTGATTACAATATAAAGCATCACAAACTGCTAAATGTATGCCATGAGCGAAACAAAGCTGCTGATCAGCTTCAATTTCTTTTCCAACTTTCAGCATTACATTTGGTCCATCAGTTAAAATAGCAACAGCGTCTTTTTTAATGAAATGTCATACTTTTCTAGATGCTGTGTTAGCATTTCAATACACTTTTTTGCAGCGAAAGATCCATATATGCGCATAAGTCCTAAATTCCAGAATTTGTTCAAATTTACATTTCTTGAATGGGCATTAATATTTATAAATCGCTTGTTTATAGTAGATGTCAATTCGTCAAAAATTAAACTATTTTTCCCCGAAGATTTAAAAGTTTGTATTTCTCTTGTAATTAAATCCTTTACGATGAAACTCTAGTTCACTACAGGATTTCAAAGTGATACTGCAGATTTTGGCAAATCATGATAGCCTTTAGCTATCAGTAAATTTCTCAAATCAACTGAAGTGATGAAAACGTTAAATGAAAAAGCATCTTTGGCAGTCATTCTCAATAAAATCAAATCCAGTGATTCCTTATCACTGCTAAAATAGTCCTCTATTTTCCGCTTTTTAGAAGGGAATTTATCTTCTGTGCAATCCTGACTTGTGGAAGGCAGAGAGGATATAATAAATAATAAATTCATTCTGAATTTTAATACCGTGTTTTGTAATTAAATGTGTATTCAAACCTTTAGTCGATCCACCTAATGTTTTAAGCACAGTGCTACACTTTTTACATTTAGCGCTTTTTCCATCTTTTGATGTTGAAAAGTAGTACCATACTGAAGATCAGGGATGCAGTAGAGGGAATACGCCGTATACATTCTAGATTTTTTAAAGGAACGCCGTATAATCTATGTTTCTAAAGAAAACTGTTGTATACATACTCTAGGGATACTGTCTGCCTTGAGCGTGTATCCTCTGTTATTTTTACGACTACACCCCTTCTGAAGATGTATCATTATCTTTCCGATGAGCTACGAAACCTTTCTCATTCGACATCTTTAAAGAAAAATAAGTATGAAAGTACGAAATGCAAAGAAGTTAGCACATAATGACTAGCATACACAAATGCGACGCTTATCAGTAAAAGATCTAATTCAAAAAGGACCTACGAAGCGAAGATAATTTTTATACGCGCAGCGAAATCGAAATAAACAAACGCTTTCATTTTTCCTGACTAATAGCTATGAGCGTTACATCTGTTTGCAAGTCAAAATATTTCCACTGTAAAAGATTTAGTCGCTTAGAAATATATGTAAAAAATATTTGAGGTATATATTCTTTTTCAGTCATACATAAATTTCACAAAAATTGATTTTTTCTCCCCCACAAGCAAAAATTTATAAATATCTTTTTTTAATTTCAGCTGAGTATTATTTCACTAAAAAAAAAAAAAAAAAAAAAAAAAAACTAGGTATTCCCGAAAATCTCGGGATTGTTTCTGACTAATCCCGTGTATTTTCGGGAAAAAAAATACCCGAATCCCGGTATCCCGGGATTGTAATCCCTAGCCCACAACTGAACAGAAATTGACTGCATGGCGTCCTGAAAAAGCCGTTTAACCTGTTGCCTTGATCAAGAAGGTGGCTCCCTCGAGGAAATCCCGTACCTCCTGTCTGCTCGTGAATCCGGCTTTTGCCGGTATATAGAGATGGGATGTTTGAGGATCCCCCCTTTCCTCTACTATTGCGAATTCTAATATTGATGCTAATTCTAATAATGATAATTCTTTTTCTCATCTTCCAAATTCTGACGATGGCATGCAGATTGATAATTCAAACTCAGCTAAAAGATGTCATGATGATGACGACAGTAACAACTAATGTTTAATATAAGAAAGAAACCACCCAAAATTCTACTGACTCCAAAAACGAAAATAAAACCTGAAAAATTAAAGTTCCACCTTTTTATATAGAACCCATTAAAAATTAGGATAATTTACTTCTAACTTTTAAAATTTATGCTCCTTCAATTTCTCCGTCTATGAAGACAAGTTTAATAAAATTTGTACCGAGTTTCAGTAAATTCTGAACAGTACTATAAGAGTGTGCAGCGGATTTCAACGCTGGAAAAGGTGCACGATAGAAGTTTTCTTCTCGAAAACGAAAAAAAAAAAAATTACATTTGCCTTAAGAAGTCTTCTTGCAAATACCCCTCTTGACGTTGTTCAAAGATCTCTGGATCATGATGACCTCCATGATATCTCAGTAACTCAAATGTATGGGGGCAACACGAAAAACCGTATTCCACTCCTACTGTTTCTGATGCAAATGCCCAGACAGCAAAATGACCACAACTCATTTGTCAAATTTCTGAAATCTTCGGCTTCAAGTCCAGTTTTAAAAGTATCGTAGTCGCAAAGGCCCTATACCGTGCCATAATAGGTCTGGGGTGTGCGGGCCCACATAAGTCAAAACCTGCACTAAGCAATATGATGAATCTTGTTGATGTATCCACTGTAATGGTACAGTTGCAGGGTGATCAAACTGAAAGAATCGCTGAAAACGTAGACAAAAAATCTAATGTTAAAAACGCGTTACTTTTTTCCCACAAAGAAGGTGAATCCAGCATTCTCGTTTGCGAAAGCTGCTGGCGAAGTGGTTGTAAATACTCTCCCCCCCACCCCAATTGTGGGTAAGAAATTTTCATCGGCCTCCAAATTAGGTGCAGTTTCTGACGCCAATTTTCTAAAATATCTTATTAATTTCAAGAAATTTTATGGTAAGCAGATAGTTTTATATGTTTTTCAAAACTGACTTTTTTAACTCCGTGAGGCACCCACGGATATAGACAGAATTTTTATTCTGTCTATATTCGTGGACAGAATAAAAATTCGCTTCGCTCATCCTCTACTAGGCTGCAAAAATGTGGCATGAATGTGGGACCTGCTTAATTTTAACCTGATCGTAAATTAACTCTGACAAAACCATAACCTTACCATGGCCTAACTGTAATCTAACTTTAATAAAATTACCATCTAATCGTTACCTAACTGCAACATAACTAATCAAATTGTAAGCTAAGTATAACGCAACAGTCCCCTATCCATATTCTATCAATAACTTAACCGTGCTTTAACGGCATTTTAACCGTAACCATACTGTAGTATAACTGTAGTCTATCCGTACCTAATTATAACCGAATTCCTATGCAACTGTAAGCTATCCTTAATTTCCTCGCGATCTATCCGTAACCTAAATATAACCTAACCGTATCATAAGTGGAACCTAACAGCAAGCTATCCGTAACCTAACTGTGACGTAACCGTAATCTAACTATTACCTAATACTGATCCAATTGTAACTAATGTTAACCTAATTGTAACGTAATCGCAAGCTAGCTGTAACGTAACTGCAACTTTATCATGACCTAATTGCAACCTAACCGTAATTTAATTGCCACCTAACCATAATCTAACTGTAACCTAACAGTTACCTAATCGTAACATAAGATTAAACAACTGCAATTGTAATCTACCTTGTTAACTTTAACATAACCGCAACTTAATAGTAACCTAAAGTGGGGTGTTTAACCCTTCACTGCACGATTTTTCTTTTCTTTATGAAAAAAAAATACTTTGATTACTTTAAATTTAAGTAGTCACAAATGCAAGAAAAATAATAAAAAAATTCTGACTTCACATACATTTTTTTAATATGGATTTTTGTGGTATGTGCTATATGTGTCCCAAAGCACACAATGAGATGTTTACATTTTTGCACAGAATGCGGCATGAAGCTCACAATACTTGTGTATTATAAATACAAAAAGTGTGTAATATGTATTTAAGAAATATAGCAGGTCTTTAACCCTTTGAGGGGCAAGTATTTGCGTCACCATTATGTTGAATTCAAACCGGAAGATCGCAAGTTATAAGCATTTTAAATTTTTCGACCCTCACCATGGGGGGTCTCCTTTGACCAAAAATTAACACCGTCTCATAATAAATTACCAAACAAAATTTGGCCGCCCTATGAAAATTAGATCGCGAGTTATAAGCATTTTAAATTTTTCGACCCTCACCGTGGGGGGTCTCCTGTCACCAAAAGTAACACTTTCTCATAATAAATTACCAAACAAAATTTGGCCGCGCTACGAAAATTAGATCGCGAGTTATAAGCATTTTAAATTTTTCGACCCTCACCGTGGGGGGCTCTCCTGTCCCCAAAAATTAACACTGTTTCATAATAAATTACCAAACAAAATTTGGCCGCGTTACGAAAATTAGATCGCGAGTTATAAGCATTTTAAATTTTTCGACCCTCACCGTGGGGGGTCTCCTGTCATCAAAAGTAACACTGTCTCATAATAAATTACCAAACAAAATTTGGCCGCGCTACGAAAATTAGATCGCGAGTTATAAGCATTTTAAATTTTTCGACTCTCATCATGGGGGGGGGTCTCCTGTCACCAAACACTAACACGGTCTCATAATAAATTACCAAACAAAATTTGACCGCGCTACAAAAATTAGATCGCGACTTATAAGCATTTAAAATTTTTCTATCCTCACCATGGGGCGGATCTCCAATCACCAAAAGCTACATTATCCATCCTTGTTTTATCTTAAGACGATTCTTTTCTATACAGATTCTACAAATTTGGAAAAAAAAATTATTATTTATATATTTTTTATTTATTTTATTTTTATTTATTTTATTTTTATTTTGTCTTTGATATTAATTCAAGTTTTTTCTTTTTCTTTGATATTAATTCAAGTTACACTTTTTGAGCGTGATGACCGATACGAAAACAAATTTTTTTCTTTTATAGAATAAATGAGAAGTTAATAGCGTTTGAAATATTTTTTTTATCTTACAATACATGGAGGTTAATCAGTAATTTTTATCATTGAAGCTATAGGTTTATGGTAACTGAAATAAGAAACGTAAGTTTGAGACTTGATATCCTCTAAATATCTGAAAAATACCGCGTCAATGTCTGCCGAAGTCTACCGAAGGATACCTTGCCGAAGTCTACCGAACTAAAACGACGTTAGCCGGAGTGCTAGGTTTTTCTCGTTACGGAATTTCTAGATTCGGTCGCCGCGCTCAAAGCCCGCGATAAAAGCTATGCAATAGCTTAAAAATGGTTTTCAGAACACCCTCCCCCTCGACTTTACTCTTATGTCAGCCTCAAAATTGAAAATTGTTAAAATTCTTTGCTGTATTTCTAACATACTTGTAAAAAAATCTAATATTCATTCCACCTGAAACTGGGAAAATATTTTACACCACTGTCCTAACACAACACAAAGTTTTCAAAATTTGCAACATATTTTTTACCGCCACATTTGTCACTAGAAACAATAAGAAATTGTATATTATATCTATAAATTACTATGCTGAAATTTACATCTATACCCTAACACATACATAATACCAAAATTTTCCCAAAATACCCCCCCTCCCAGCCAGATAAATCGAAAATGTAATCGTAAATATACAATTCCATTTTAAAAATTCCATTACGTTTTAAGAACATTATAAATCAATTCTTGCTAAAATATAATTTGTAACTTATAAATTTAGTTACATTCTTAGACGTAATTCAGTTTAACTTGCAATGAATTACAAGTAACTTTTATATCAATTTACAAAAAGCAGTTATAATGAACTCGTAATTAATTGCAATTTAATTTAAATACATTTCATAGAATTTAATTTAGATTTACATGTATTAAATTACGCTTGTAAAAATTGTATTCTGCACAAACGTAATTTACATTTATTTGTAATACATTAGAATTTAATCTAAATTATATTTTTAAAGCTGTAATTAGAATTTCTAATAATCAACTACACTTTAAGCGTACAATACAATTAAAAATATAATCGGAATTGTCTTGTAATCAAATACAGGTTACTTGGATTATATAATTAAAAATATAATTTGAATCATCTCGTAATTCATTTAAGGTTAATTTAATTATATAATTAAGAATGTATTCTGAATCGTCTTGTAATCTAAATACAAATTAATCTAATTACATTTTAAATGATAAAAAGAGAATTGAATTGTAATTCCATTACACGATAATCAAATTACGTATTTCAAAAGCGTATTTGAAATTACTTTGTAATTCTTCTCTGCTAATTAATTACACTGCGAGGAGATTATAATGTATTTTAATCTGTAATTTCATTACTTTGTAATTAGATTCTGCCCAACACTGGTAGAAAGGTTAATATGATTTCTAGAAACGGAAAAAACCGGGCCAGCCGGCTAAAGGGTTAGTAACCTTACGGATTTCTTCAACTCAATTAAAAATTTAAAAAAAAATTCTACTTAATGAATAAAATCAGATAAAATCCGTGTAGAAAAATAAATGTTCTGATAGATTAGTTTTCTGTATTCTTTTAATAATACAAAACCCAGAATGGTGACGATTATGAAATAAGATAAAATAAAATGCAAAACAATGTTAAATATTCTATTTTTCACCATTATACTTACGTTAATAGACATTTAATTTCACTGAAAAAATATCTCAGCTTTTAAGGTTTAAAAATAAGATGCATTAAAACATTCTGCTTCTCATAGAGTTCAGCACACTTCTGATATTTGTATTGAATTGTATCGTCAAGTTCTATCCTAGAAGGTATTTGTTCAACAGATTATAAGATCTTAGAAAGATGTTGCGACTTAAACTTGAAAAATGATGGATCGATGTTTTCTTCCCGAAGACAGTGATAAAAAAGGATGTGAAAACATTTTTCAATATTTCAATAACTCTTTCTGTTTAGATGGCATAATGGATGGATGTATAAAATTTCAGTGAGGGATTTTTCACCACTTTCAATTAAAGCAGTAATATTAGGAGATACATTGGATAAAAGAATATTTCTGTATAAATATCAGATTTCTTGTTATTCGAAGTTTGAGACTAGAGTTTTTTGACATGATAAATACTAAAATATACAAAGTTGTCTTTATATTTTAAACTCTTGTAGGTTTAGCTAAACGTTTGAATGAATATTAGGCTTTAAGTTATGAAAAATGGTAAGATAAATGAATGTCTGTTTGATAAAACATATTTCCTTTACGAGTAGTACATTTTCCAACCGAGTGAAATGAATCCATGCCGGAAGTTGAATCCGCAAAATTTGGCTTTAATCGACAATATTTTTCTATTTGAGCTACCTAGAAAACTTCTCAGCAAATACAATTTACTCCATTTGATAATGACATCTAGTCTGTTATTTGAAACAGCCCGACAGAATGAACCGCAGATAAATGAATTACAATAAGGAATGAATACATAATTACTCTTTTATTATTTTAACACAATGAAAGGGATTGGGAAATAAAGCATATGAGTAGCGATTTTTCCAACGTAATGAAAATGCGTCTAGGACTTGAACTCGGATCCGTTGGCTATAGCTGGCAATTAAGTTACTACTTGTATGATTTATCTACCAATCAGTTTCATTTTCTTAAATTAATAAAAGTGCTTATTTTCTTTCCTTGCAAAAATATAGAATTTATAAAAACATATGACCGAACGCTATTTTCACCTTCTTTTAAACACAAAATATATAATTTGAAGTTTAAAATGTACAGTTTTCCTTAAAAGGCGAATAAAATAATCAAAAACATGTTTTAATAGCTAATTTTACTTAAAACATCTTAGTACTTTCAAGCCCTAAATCAGGCTCTTCATCAGGTTCGCTCATTTGCAGAACGAAATAATGTATTAATATAAATAAACAAAAATTAGTTATAAAAGTATTCTCTGATGAAGAGACTGTTTAAGTCTTGAAAGTTCTAAGATATTTTAAATAAAATTAACCATTAACATCCTTTTTTTGTTTATTTTAATCGCCTTTTAAGAAAAACTTTTTAAAGTTCATAATTTATATTTTGTATAGAATTTATTACTGATAACTTTTTCAAGCTGTACTTTTTAAAAAAAGATGATGGTCCAAAAGGGTACATCCAGTCAATGTGACGTTATTGTTACAAATGGTCGCTAATACTCATATTGAAACGCTGACCAAAATGTAAATTATTTAATTTGACACATTGAGATACACGAACGTGCATACATTGATGCATGTGTGGTATAGCTTTGGGTAAGGGGGGAGGGCTCAAACCAGTTTACTCTCAGTAATATTGTATACTAAATTTTGTTTTTTAAATCTTTCAACTTTCAATAGCTAAATAAAGCCCCATCACCACACACAAAAATGCATTGTGATGTATCATGATCATGTGGGTATGATTTATATTCCATTTTACGTGACGACAATGAAAATTGCATTTTGGTCACATATCTGTGGAGGTGTTATTAAGGTTAATGTTTTTTTTTACAGTAGGAATGGAAATAATTTAATAAGTGATGCGCAAATATTGCCCGAAACTCGTTTGTTACCACAATATCCGAAAGTTAACTTCGACTTATTTAACCGCTTAAGCATAGGTGCCAACCTGACATAGATTATCCGTAATACGTGCGTTAATTTGACCCTGGTTTAATGAGTTTCGAACCAAAAATTTTTCAAAGAAATTAAATTAAGTGTGTTCCGCTAACAATCCTGAAATTAAATCAATAAAGAACCATGAAATTTCTGGTTTGAAATGACGTTAACCTGAATCAAACTAACCCGAATATTACGGAAGATTAGTTGAAAGTTGGCAGCAATGCACTTAAGTGATTCCATTTTTTTAATGTAAAAAGTTGGAAATATGGGATAAACACAATTATTTTAAATTAAAATATTTGTGATATTTAGCGGAGTTGTCAAGTCTCCAGCTTTTTGTACACCACTATTATATTAGAAAAAATATTGTTCTTTTAAATTGCTCTTATGTTGAAATCAAATAAGACAGCATTTTCTCTATTAAAATA
Source organism: Maratus speculifer (assembly GCA_964019185.1). NCBI lineage: Eukaryota > Metazoa > Arthropoda > Arachnida > Araneae > Salticidae > Maratus > Maratus speculifer. The sequence goes on from OZ025293.1 coordinate 300,186,627, forward strand.
CTACAATCCAAAAAAGCCGGAGACTTTTTAGCGCAGGTATTTAGCCTAAAAATTACTGTCAATAAATAGTGGAAAATTGTTATAAAAAATTTGTGGTATAAAAAATATTTAAGAGATGGATAAAATAAACTTTTTTAGCCCGCAGGCTATACGGGCAGATAAGTTAATTGGTTCATGCCAAAATTTCTGTAAATGAATAAGTAAAATTATTCTGTGTAAAAATATTGATGTCTCGACGGTCCACATACCATTGGTTGTGTAACTATGTTTTAAATGTCAATGCAAGTTTATACCGTCTTTGTCACAATCTCGAATCAAAATCGTCGTCTCTAATAGCGACAGAAATGCAGACCTTCAACTATGAGCATGTTGAATTTTAGGCATTATTGTATTCTTAATATTGCTTGGCTCTTACAAAATGCTTAAATATCTACAAAAATTTGATTGCTCTGTTAATTTTTTTTATAAGATTTTAATTAAAGTGCTTAAAATGAGTTAAAGAAAGTAAACATACAGAAAAATACGGTAAAGTAATTGTTTAATTTTACTACTTTGCTCACGTAAATTATTTATCAATATTTTTATGACAGTAATATTTTTGTAAAATTTTTATTAACCATTATAACAAATTATTTACATCAAATTCACTTATTCTATGAAACTTTTTTTAAATTTGCCTATTATATATAGTTTACGTAGAAAAAGTCGAGTAAAGCGTTTCCTGATACTTTGTTGTTCTAAATGTTGAATTCTTAATGGAAAATCTGAAATATAATATAAATTATTTACCAGGAAATTTTGAATGTACAATTAACTGTAAAATTACAGTTATTTACATAATGAGTACGTACTGAGTTACTTACACACGTTTTTATTTAAGTTAATTTTGCGTGATTTTTAATTTATGTCTCACATAGATGAAAGAATAATTAATTTTTACATAGATAAAAGAAGAATTAATATTCGATTACACACAACAAAATTTATTATTAACCATTATAACAGATTATTTACTTTAAATTATATTAACAGATTATTTACTAATTTTAAGATACCTTTTAAAATTCGCCTGTTATATACTTAACGCATAAAGAGTTGAATAAAATGTTTCCTGATACTTTGTTGGTCTAAATCTCATAATATCAATGTAGAATCTAATATAGTACATAGCTGTCAACCTTTAACTAATCTTCCGTAATACCTGGAATAGTTGATCGAGGTTAAATTCATTTCGAACCAGAAAATTTAATTTCAGAATTTTTATTTATTTACTTTCAGGCTTTTAGGTTGAAAATGTTTAATTTCATTTCTTTGAAATAATTTTGGTTCGAAATTCATTAAACCGGGGACAAATTAACGTTTGTATTATGGATAACTGATATCAGGTTGGCACCTATGGAAATATAATATAAATGACGGTTTGACCATACAATTAATTGTACAATCTGAGTTATCTGTTACAGGATTCGCGCTCATCAAGGAATTAGGGGATTTTGGATAATGACCCATTTGGAATACCCGAAATTTCGTAAAGTTCTGGGCGCTATATTTGAAGATAGAAATATTTGTCATTATATAAGGAAAATATTACTGTACAAAAATTCTGGTAAAAAGTCCTTGTAAGTCATTGAAGCGTACGAACTCTGAAAAGTGTTTTTTTATTTAAGTTAATTAATGCGTGATTTTTAATTTATGTTTCACACAGATAGAACAAACGTTAATGTTTACTTAAATAAAGAAGTACTATCATTTGATTAAACACAGTGAAATTTTCTACATAGAAATACTGCTATTTAAAAGGAAAGATATAAGCTTCTGTACGAACCCTGTATAAGATATGAAAAACTATTACTAAATTTTAACAAGTACATTTATGATTAATAAGATTTCGACAATTATTGACATATTTCCGTTTTAGTAGTATTATTTCTTTCACAAAAAGAAACTTATAATAAAAGTTTTATTAATAATAATCTAAAAAGACCACAATGGTGAATGTGTTTCGCTCATTTGTGTAAGAGTATATTAAGTACCTTAAGCTTATTCTATTAACCCGAGAGGACGAGCGCAGGGCCTAAAAGACCCGGAGTGCGTATGGTTTTTACAATTCTAACCACTAATTTTTTAAAAGTTATCTTCAACTTATTTTGTCGCAAAATTTGTAAGGATTGTCTCCGACTAAAAAAAGTGACTGTTATAATTTTATTTTATTTGTGAGCAATTCCATCTCAGCTCAGGCAGGGCATGTCAATTCACCATCACGGATTTTTTTCAAAAAAAATCAGTAGTAGTTATAAAGTTTCCTAAAAGGATTTTTCCCTAAAAAATTTATTTCTCTGATTAAAGTACTTTAAAGTTCATGATAAAATTGGCAGTTTTCAGAAAAACTGAAAAACGCTTCATTTTGAAATGAACACAATACCAAACATATTCAACATATTAAGTCAATTAATTTTTTATAAACAGTTATTAAACAGAAGTTTACTTTGGCGTAGTTTTAAAAAATATAGTGACATTTTTACTTAATTAAAAAAATTAGATTTTAAGTACAAAAAATATAATTATTAGTGAATTTAAGATTTTTTTTCAGTATGAAAAAAAATATTTTAAAGCTAAACATTGATGACAATCCAAAGACCTTTAATGGGAGTTTTACAGCAAATTTTATTTTAACTCTAAGGTGCTTACAACTTTTGTAATTCAATTTTAAATTATGCAAAATTTTGTAAAATCACTACTTTTGAAATGCAATTTCTCAAAAACACCATTTTTTAAAATTCTGATAATATGCTCAATTCATACCTTATTAGTCTCTAATAAATACCTTACAAGCAAATCGTGTGTTTTTGCTTAGAAAATTTATATGATTTTTTGAAAATAACATGTTGTGTGTATTTTTCAACAGACCACAAAGTCAAGCTCTTCCTTATTTAACCGAACTTGTAATGTAACTAATATTTCAAACTAAAAAATACATCACTAGTACATAATTATTACTGTTAAATTATAGCTAATCATTTGCTTAAATTTAAAATTGCGTAAAATACAGCCAATAATAAAATTAGTATTGATCATATGTCATTTCATTCCATTCTCATAAATGTGTTAAATTCATCTACAGTGTATTAAATATTTTGTTATGTAGTATGGATATAATATATTAATATGCAAATACATACATTACAGCTGAATTAGATTTTTTTTCAAGTTTAGGTTTTTTCCAATCAGTTTTTTTTTTTCCCTCAGAAAACCAGAAGATCAAGCTTTTTCTTATTTCTCTGAATTTATAATATCATTTTTTAATGAAAAAATAATAATATGCACATTATTATGGCAGATAAATATAAGCTAATCTTCAAAAATTCCTATTCATAAAATTAAATAAGCGAAACCCCTTAAAAAAAAAAAAAAAAAAAAAAAAAAAAAAAAAAATCTGTGCTTGTGATGCATTTTGACTTTGCTGAAAATTACTTACTTATACTGCCAAATGAAGTACAAAGCTACCACTGGCAGAATACTCAGATATCGTTATTTACCTGCACAGCATATTTTAGAGAAGAAATAAAGAGTTTTATCATAGTTTCTGATGATTAACTCATGATACAGCTCACGCAGTTTGTGATATAGAAAAAGTAAAAAAAAGAATTATTTAAGTTGTACCAATTACAAACGCTGGAATCATCTGTGTATATATCAGATGGAGCTGGAGCACATTTTAAAAATAAGTAGCAGTTTTATGAATTGCACAAAAATAAAATTGTACTGAAGTAGTGGATATTTTCCGGTACTGCCCATGTTAAAAGTGCATGTGATGCTATTGGGGAGTGAGACAAGCACTATGCAACAAAATTTAATCTTCAAAAAGAGCCAATAAAAGCTATCCAAGATTCTGTCTCATTTGTTGCTGAACTATCTTCTCTACTAAAAAATAACATTCTAGTCCATCAGACAGAAATATTATTCAATACTATAGAACTAATAATGTGAAAGAATATGCTAATGCAAAATCTATTGTTGGTATTAGATCTAAACATTATAGGGTGACTGTAAATAATGAAATTATATGGAACGAGCAAGTAAAAATGAATTGACAAAAGTTGAAACCTTCAGCCAAATGAAAAGACAATATTCAATACATAGTTTTTAAATTGGTGATTTCATTGGATGCATTTATGAAAATAATTGGTGCATAGGACAAATCAATGGTATATCAATTACAAGAACTAAATGACATCAAAGTATCATTCATGTACTCAACATGGTCCATAGCTAAACCATTCCAGTGGCCAAAAGAATCTGGAAAGAAAAAATATGAATGTGCATTACCATTGGAAAATGTGCTTCTAGAAACAGAAAAACCAGTTACAATAGGACAATCTGAGCGATTTCATACCTTCAACGATAAGGAGTTGAAGTTAATTTAAGAAACCTTCACTACCTAATTCTTCTGTTATGTATGTATTTGCATATTAATATATTATATCCATACTATATAACAAAATATTTTACACACTGTAGATGAATTTAACACATTGATGAGTATGAAATGAAATGACATATGATCAATACTAATTTTATTATTGGCTGTATTTTACACAATTTTAAACTTAAGCAAATGATTAGCTATAATTTAACAGTAATAATTATGTACTAGTGATGTATTTTTTAGTTTGAAATATTAATTACATTACAAGTTCGGTTAAATAAGGAAGAGCTTGACTTTGTGGTCTGTTGAAAAATACACACAACATGTTACTTTAAAAAAATCATATAAAATTTTCTAAGCAAAAACACACAATTTGCTTGTAAGGTATTTATTAGAGACTAATAAGGTATGAATTGAGCATATTATCAGAATTTTAAAAAATGGTGTTTTTGAGAAATTGCATTTCAAAAGTAGTGATTTTACGAAATTTTGCATAATTTAAAATTGAATTACAAAAGTTGTAAGCACCTTAGAGTTAAAATAAAATTTGCTGTAAAACTCTCATTAAAGGTCTTTGGATTGCCATCAATGTTTAGCTTTAATTTATTTTTTTTCGTTCTGAAAAAAAAATTTATTTCACTAATAATTATATTTTTTGTACTTAAAAACTAATTTTTTTAATTAAGTAAAAATGTCACTATATTTTTTAAAACTGTACTAAAATAAAATTCAGTTTAATAACTGTTTATAAAAAATAAATTGACTACATATGTTGAATATGTTAGGTATTGTGTTCATTTCAAAATGAAGCATTTTTCAGTTTTTCTGAAAACTGTCAATTTTATCATGAACTTTAAAGTGCTGTAATCAGAGAAATAAATTTTTTAGGGAAAAATCCTTTTAGGAAATTTTATATATCACTTAGTTCTAACTACTGAATTTTTTTGAAAAAAATCTGTGATGGTGAATTGACGCATATCAGTACTGTCTGCCTGAATTGAGATGGAATAGCTCTGGTGACAAAGTTAAACCATTCATACCCCGGGCAAGCACGTGTTCTCCCGGGTTAAGTGACGGTTAATACATTAATTTATATTGCTAAGTTATTGATTTTCCTGATTGCAATTCTGATCTTATATCTCTGTACATAACACTATAGAATACTTGTATTTTGAGTACACCGATACATATAATTTGTTATAAAAAATGTAATTTGTAAAAATAAAGCCTGTTATTAACAGTGTATCTCTTTTTTTATATATCAATTATAATTTGTATGATTAATGTACACACACACACACGGATATATATATATATAAATATATATATATATATATCAATATATATATATTTGTATAACTTTAACCGAGTAATTTAACCCAAGTCATGAATAAAATAACTGCATAATAAGAAAGGGTGTCGGTTTAACCCTTTCCGGCACGGTCAAAATCTGTTAGTAAAATAAGAAATTATCGATTGATACCGGAATTCACAAACGAATTTTTTAAATATTTCGAATTCCGTATTTTAAGCTTTTCTTATAAAAGCAAAATTTTACTCAAATTTTATTGGTGCCGTTTGCAAGTTTGGAATTAAAATAAGGTGTCCCAGACCGGGCACAGTGTGCCGGAAAGGGTTAAGGTATACAAAATTCAGAACTTATGACAACAATATTATACTACTTTCGTTTTTTTTTTTGTGTGTTTTTTAACAATTCTTAAAGAAGCTCTTAGAGTTATTTTTAACCACTAAATATATTGATTGATGTTTACTGCACATTTTTTCTCAACAATTATCTTACATACTACTAAAAATTGTGATAGATAGCTTCCTGCTATCGTGAAACTCTAACGTATAACATTTTGAGGTTCATTTTTTTTATCTAAAAGTAGGGTCATTATACCTTAAATAAAACGGTCTTCCTTTGCTTGGATATAAATGATAGACTTTTTCTACGTTGCAAGCTGAAGCTGTTTTACGCCTCGGGGTTAGCCCTCCTACTCTAAGAAATTTGTAGTAACTGATATCAAGGTTTACGTCAGTTATATCATAGTGATTAAATATGGGTGGAAAACACCTGAGATATAAGACAAGAACAAAACTTCCCGGATGAACATCATATTTAGGATTTTTTTCTTCCTTATTTTTTCATAAACAAGGATGTTTTTGCTTGACACGATATTAATAATATTTATGAAATGCGTAAGAAAATAAAATTTATGGTTCGTTATTTGCTTGTGCTATTAGAATTTATATGACATTAATGGATACAGAACAAGAAACATAATTACAAGTTAGGGTGATTTATTTTTTAATGAGGCTGGATAGGTTAAGTATAAAGGCAAATATTACATAGTCATTTAAGTTTACTAGTCCTTATTATATGATATATTGCTGTCTATTAGCTTATTAGCATCTTTTTATTAGCTTATAAGATAATCTTCGTGTATTGATATAGTTTTCATCCGAAATGTTTTATGCACAAATTTTGTGAGGAAAAGTAGTAATAAATAGTTTAGTGTTTCATAACCTAGCCAGTGTGAAGATTAGGAGTTTTAAATTAATATTAATAAAACTTGTACTAGAAGTTTCTCTTTGTAAAGGAAATACTGCTACAAAAACGAAAAAAGTCTTCGAAATTTCACTAAAAATTTATTAAAATTTTATTAATATTACATTTTTATGTTGAATTATAGACATTGTTTTTTCATATTTTATACACTAGTTTTGTGAATATTAAGGCAATTCTAACATACTATTTATAAAAGTTTAATATATAGCTGAGAACTTTTCTGATTTTTTGAAACGACTATTTTTAAACCGATATTTTCCTTTTATTTAATCGCAGAAATTCTGTGATTAAACAGGGTACAAACTTCTATTTAAAAAGTGATAACAAAAAGCTTAAAATTTACACCTATGCATAATAGTAGTGCCATTCTTCTGGTAATGTTTTGTAGGCTTAAATGAGAAAAAAAAATAATAACTTGATAAATAATAATTCAAAATTCGCTGAATTACTAAATGGATAAAATATTAGAAAGTATTTTAGTGTAAATAAGGCTTTTGATTTATAATTAATAATAAAAAAGTAAAGAAACGTTTCTTTTAACCTAGATGTCTTCTTTTAAAAATTCTTTTATCAGGTTTAGAGGAAATTTATCTTAAATTTATCTTAAATTCTACAGGATAATTGTCAAATGCATATCTTCTGAAAGAGCACAGCATATCTTAAAAAGGAGACTAAAACTTTTCTTCTGGCTTAAAATTTGGCTTGTACTGAGAATAGTTGATTTCATCAGTCCTGATGTCAGCTGGAAGATATACTAAAAAATGTATTTTAAATGAGTTTAAATGCTCCTAGAATTGTTAAAGTTATTTATAGAAATTTTTAGTAAATGCGTGCATATCATGAGCACTGATACATCTTTGAAGCTGCTTTACAATAAATTGAAACAGGTTTTTGTCTTACCTCGTAATGTTTGTTTCAGGACTGAGAAGGTTAAAATTTAAGATTTTATCAACCGCTTTTAACCTTCCTACCCTGAATGGGTCTAATCGACCCAGTCCTATATTGCGTTTCATTCGATTCAAACCAGAAAAATTTTCATAAAGTAAATTAAATAAATAACACAAAGATTTAAGTTAAATAAATATGTTAAATGGATTTAAGTAAAATTCTGGTGTGAAATATTTTAATCAAGTTTGAGAAAATTTCAACAGGGTATGAAGCAGTAGCGGCTCGTCAGGGGGTGCTGCATCAATTTATTCACACCACTTAAATTGTATGGTAATTTCAGTTTTATTTAATCAACGAAATTTGTCGAATAAATAATATGAAAGATTCTGTGAAATTTTAGTGGTGTGAAAAATCTGATGCAGCACTCCCTGACGAGCCGCTACTGGTATGAAGGTTAAACTGATTATTGATCAAACGGTTTCAACCCCACCTGTCTATCAATTTACACTAAAATGTAGAAAACATCAGTTCATGTCATGGACTATCTGGATCTGCAGTTTGATGAAAATCTGTGCATTAGTTTTCAAAATTGAGCTATTGCGAAAATCTTGAAAAATGCTGTATAGCAGGGCCTGCTGTTAAGCAATTTATACCAAAATGTAGAAAATGTAAACTCAAGTCATGATTAACTAAATCTGAAGTTTGGTGAAAATCCATGCACTAGTTCAGAGTTGCCAGACAGGCTACTTTTTAAAATTCAGATTTCTTCATTGGCACCGCTTTTTCGAAATGGTAAAATCCGTGTCTCGGACAAATTTCACACCTTCTTTTCAAATCTCACATGTTAATTTACATGCTATTTTTAAAAGAAGCCGTGAAGTTTCTCCAAGACACGCCCCACATTACCGCCGGAATATGATTTTGCCCTTTTTAAAATATAATGCACCATACGTAGAAAATTGAAATTGATAGTGAATATGCATCATGTCTCATAGTATTTCATGCAAAAAAATTGAGGTGGTCACTCAGAAATTTATGTTTATTTTTAATTAAAATGTACATTTAAAAAAAGGAAAAATGTTTGAAAACGTGTTCTTTTTGTTTAAAAAATCTGAAAAAATTGTCAAACATTCGCTAGCGCATATTCAGTAGAAACCTATTATGAAATTTTCTGTTAAAAAATATTGATGTTCAGTTCGCGGACCATTTGGGAGCCCTGATTTTACCATTTCAAAAGAGTGATGCCAGTGAAGAAATATGAATTAAAAAAAGTACGAGTAAAATAACATTATACGACACAAATTTCCGGTTGTCCTAATAATTAGGTCATTAATATTAATCTCTAAAATCGTGGGCACAGGGCAAGTTTTGTACGCACCCTCCTGGTAACAGTGTACTTGAAAATGTATTCGTAATAACTCAGCTTTGAATAAAGGAATAAATATATCCACAGGTAGTTTGTTTAACACAGTTTTGTTTAGCTATAGTTTTTCAGGAATAGAGTACGCCCTCTAGTGGTTAAATGTGGAGCTAAAATATTCAAGATTTTTTTTTTTGAAGATTTTGCATTTCGAACGATGAACGCCTGCTAAACGGTACTGTAGGCAGCGGCGACCCGGTTCGAGATTGGGTCTTTTTATTGGAGTTTGCAGTGGGAATTTCAGGTTTATTTAAGAGCATTTTTACGGTCCCGGGCAATTTTGGACAGCCCAGCTATTATATAATAAAACAGTATTACTTTTTATCAAATTATATTAATCTTTTTCTGCCAGAATTAAAAGAACTCAATTTGATTTTGCATTTCTCTTAAAATATACATTTATGTATACTGTTTACAAATATACCCAAATTTATGCTGAAAATGTTTAACTATTTAACTGATCAATATTTTTGAAAAAAATATTTTTTCGTGTCTTTTATTGAATTTTTAATGTTTTATTACCGGTTTTTCAAAACAGAAATTTTTGCCTAATTGAACCAGAAAAATGCTCGATTAATCAATGCAAAATTTCCAGTAAAATTTTATTGATGAGAATAACAAATCATGATCGGAATATGGATGCCCGTACGTGGAACAGGCAAATTATGATTGGCAAAAACACATTGTCCGTATGATGTATGGTCAAATTAGGGAAGCGGTTAAAGTTATTTAATAACACCAACTTCAGTGGCGTAGCCGGAGTAGGGAGGGCCTAGATGCATTTCACATCACTAAAACTAGCCGTTTTTTCGGCTTCATTAATAGCTAAAATTTATGTGATTAGATTAGACGAAGCAAACTTCATAAAATTATTGGTGTGAAGTGCATCTGGATCTCCGCCCCTCATTTACGCCACTGCCCAACTTTTAATATATGAAAGAAATCCTATCTTCTCGTTGTCTTTCATTTAACCAATTTGCATCTATATTCGTTTGACATTTTAATTACTACATAAATTTCTTCTTACATTACAAGGAATTTGATTAACTCTTTCAAATACTATCATTTCGATTAATTTATAGTTTTTTTTGTCATACAATCTTATACGATACAATTCTGGTTGTATTGAAAGATAAGCATCGCATGTTTTGACGAAACATATCACGCTTCTATGATACCTGATGATGTATGATTTAACTTTCGTCACCGCTCCCTGCTATTCATCATAAATCAAAGGACTCAATTTTCCACTCTCGCTAATCTATTTTGGACGGGGTTTTCAATGCTTCAAGGGAATTCGGTAACGAATCTGACCAGCATGTCTTTCTCCTATGTTCGCATTTGTAAGGTAAGAATTCTGTTGAAATACCTAGTATTAATAAAAGGTTGTAATAGCTTTTTAAAATAAAAGGTAATGTGCAATAATGTTTTTCTAATGTTATTGTACTTTTTTTTCTAAGAATGAAATCGTGAAATTTGGGTATTTACAGGAATTCCACTCGATCCGTTTTTGGAATACCACTTTTATTCAAAGAAATATTTTCTTTATAAATTTCATAATAACTTATCTGAAACCACTTTTTTCTTTGTGGCAGCAATTGTTGCAGAAACCTTCCACGAATTTCTTTTTAAAAATCACTGGTTTTTAAAAAATGGACCAGTGGGGGCCCTGTATGTAGATCTTCAGTGTTAAATGGAATAAGAAGCGGTGTACACAATAAAACAATGTACAAATTTCTAGAATTAGAATTACATTTATTTTAAAGTAAATAGCATACATTATGCGTTTATTTAACATCGTTATATACACTTGAGATAGGGCCACCCATGTATAAGAGGCACTTTTTCTCACTTCCCCACATGGCAGCAACAGACTCCAGTTGCTTGGATTCTTTAAAGAGTTCTACAATTTCCCGTCTCAAGTTCCCTTGAGTCTTCTCAAGTTCCCTTGAGACCATGAATACAGGGATGTGCAGAATTCCAAGCACACACGTCTTATGCGAGAATGCTAAAAGTACCACAAAGCACATAAAAATGCAGTAATGTCTAGCTGTGTGCTAGTTAAGGTGCATAGTATGTTGAATCCTTATATTATTTTCATATTATTTTTTCCAATTTCTATTTATCTTCATTAATAAATTAGGTGAGCTAAAGGCTTCAAAAAAAGAAATTATATGTTTATTAGATAAATTTTCTCCAGTCGATTAAATCAGCTCAATAATGTTTTAGAAAATTTGTCTCACTGTTTACTACACTCTCTAAATATACTATATCCTGTTAACGTCAAATTGTACAATTTAACCATAAAATATATCAACTAACCAAAAATCAAGATTAGAAGGATTGTTTCAAAAGACCCGACATTTTAACTAGAGGAAAGACAATGTAATCCTTATATTACCATCGGGTCATATCTGACCCCAGATATTTTCTATTTTTCAATTTTGATATTCCAAACCAGAAAAAATTGAATAATTTATACGTAATGTAAGAAATTAAGTAGACACCTTTTGAGAACACGATAATATGAATAAATTAAATTTCTGGTTCTAATCATGTAAAACCAAGCATCCTCAGAAAATATTATAAGATGGCTCTAGGAGGATTAAGCTATCTCTAAACACAGTTTCAAGATTACATTTGATTTACAAATACTTTTGTTCTTAAAATTTATTTCACAAATATTTATGGTAAGTTGTTTAAATCTAGTTTTTGTTTATTTTTACATCAGAATAAAATAATTCACGTTCATTTGGCTCATTTTTTCAAATTCTCTAAGTATTTCTAAATAATGAAATATTTGATTATTTAACTATTAATTACTAAAATCATCCACGAGTAAAACTTAATTTTATGTACTTACTCAAAGATAAATTCCCCTTTAAATAAAACTTCTTTAATCCTCCTAAATACAAAACAGATTTATTTGTGTACAAAATTTTTTCTATCATAATTCATTTCCTCTTCATTTATTTCTGAAAGAGACATGAAAAATAAATCATCCCCACTGAGTGTGGGGAAGAAAAAAATTTAATAAGAACTTCATTTGGCAGTTTTATTCAATATGAACTTTTAGTAGTGCGTTTAGACAAAAAGTTACTTTTATGAATGTTATCAATGCAACTTTTGAAAAAACGAATGCATTGATAAGTGTGAGATTATGTGAAATAAGATGAATCGTGAGTAAAGGATTCTCAGTTTGTTGAAAATAATTGATTTTGTTGCGTAATATATTTCTCATTCAGAAAACGATTTATAAGGTAGGCATTTGCTCAGTATATCGTGTTATGCCTCGAATAATACCGTAATTTCGGGTGTATAAGCCGCGGATCAAACAATTCTTTTTCGACCCAGAATTTTTAAAAAAATGAATGTTACTACTTAGATCGCCGTAAATATTTGTGTTCAATCGCTAAATAAGATTTCTGGGTCCAAAAAGAATTGTTTGAGCCGCGGCTTATACACCCGAAATTACGGTAATAAGAAATGCTTACCAGCAAGTGTTGAAATTCGACACAGGAAGGATTGTTGCCTATCTAGAATGTGGATTATAGTTCTGTGATATCGCCCGTTGCACTGGTTTAAATCCAACCACTGACATGCGAATATGGAACCAATGTAATGCTGAGGGTCATGCTGAACGGTGTGCAAGATCTCAACGCCCTCCCACTACTCGCCCGAGAAGACAGACATCTTGTAAAGTCGGCCCAGCAAAACCGTACAACGACATCACGGACCATCCGTCAGATAATGGACAGGTTTGCAGCACGCCCAGTATCTGCCCGTACGGTGCGACGACTTTTGCAGCAGCGTGCATTGACAGCATGGTGACCATTACCGCACCTTCCCTTGAAAATGCAGCACACAGAGAGAGACGGTGACAATGGTGCGTCGAACGACAAAACGGAATACACGAGTGGCCTAATGTCGTCTTTTCAGACGTTGCCCTGTTCTGTGTGCATTATTCTGATGGCATTATACGTCTGGGAAAACGCTCGTCACCTGCTTTCATTCGATATCACCACAGGGGCCTTGCATCTGATGTGATGATTCGGACAGCCATTAAGCTCACGACACACATATCTCTAGTTTGGATAGACGGTAATTTAAGCGCAGATCTACACATTTCTGATATCTTACATCTGTGGTTGTGCCCTGTCTTTGAGGCCTGCGAAATGCCATTTTCCAATAAGATAACACTAGGCCACATGTTGCACGTTTTGTTCTGACCTTCCTCGATGCACCGAGTGCTGTCCCGACTTGCACGGTCTCCAGATCTGTCACCAATTCAAAGCATTTGGTCATGCATTGCTTGGAGATTAGCCCGCTACCCCACTACCCCCCTACAGCTGATACAGTTGAGATTAGCATTTGTGGTATATACTTGAAGGAGCATGGAATGAGTCGCCCGTTTCTGTCAACCAAGCCCAGTTTGACTCCATGCTTAACCGGGTAAGGTCCATTTTAGCTGCCATCAGGGCAGATGTTTTTGTTAATTTGCACCCTTGTAAGCATTTAAACTGTTTACAAATTTAATAATTTTGTTTTCTTTTTATACACCGTTTACGTACAATAAAAATCTTTGTATATTCTTTCCTTCATGGTGTTGCAATTTCAATTGCCAGCAGTGTAGTGACGTTTCATTTTGTTTACTTAATAAAAGATATTTGGCTACAATCTAAAAGTTAAAGGAATTAACCACTTAATCGTAGAGCCAGAGATATTCACGGGCTGCAAGCTTCACGGATTTTATTCAGAACTGTTTGATTCACACCAGTTTTATAAAATAGTGTAATTGGTTTTACTCTAGTATCATTTTACTTGTCATTAAAAAAGATAAATATTTCTTTTTCGAAAAAGCAGTGGGAATAACGAATTTGAATTTTTAAACTTTAATTTAATGCGACCATTGAGTGGTTAAAAACTGAAAGAAAAAAGAGAAATTTTGTGCAAGATTGAGAAAAAAAGAAGTAAGATTGTGTAGAAACTTATGTTTTGCTATCCTTCTACACTTTTTCACAAAATCTTTTATTCTGGACTGTTCTGCGGTTTGTTCCCAAAAGGATGAGGGAAATCAACCATGGGTCAGGAGGTAAGGATTTCAACTTGACTTGTCGGAAAGGTTTCTCTTGTGCAGGGCATCAGTTCCTTTACTTTTAAAGGCATTAAAGATCCAAAACACTTCGTGGCAACATCAAAAGATGAAAATACTGTTAACTGTTAGAAGGATTATCTATTCGGAACTAATGTCGTCGAAAAAACGCTACTGAATATAATTTACAAAAAATGCTATTGGAAATATTTCGAAAATTAAAGATTCTTACCATATGTTGCATTGAAGTGATGGAGAAAATTACATTTCTTTTAAAAAGTTTTAGCCTTTTATTACTTTTTACAAAATAAATGAAAAAAAACACATTAGAAGCATATACTTATAAAATAGTTTGTTCCGACTTCAATTTTAAAATTAGCAACTTCGAAAAAAATATAAATTTTATGCTAACGATATATCTAATCTTAATAAATAAATTAACTGTATAAAAAAGAGACAGTCATTGTGGATTTCAAAATGTACTTCTTTCAGAAATCAACAACGTATTTTTATGTTTACACTAAGCAACGACCCTTAGAAAAATTCAAAAGTTCTACTTGAGATTATTTGTGATAAAATGGTACTTAAAATGGCTAGCATAAATGGCATCTAATAAAAGAACCCGAATGCTCATTTAAAGTTAAAGTTCCTGCAGGCAGAGTTATGAACAAATTGTGTAAATGAAGAATGGCGGTCGATTCGCCGGAAGTTTTCCAAGGAAACAAAACATTATAATCGTGTCTGAGAATAGATGATAGGGAATAAAGAAAATTTCTTTAAGGCTGTCGATCTGAAAAATATGTTAGCGGGAGTAATAAAAATGTTCTTTAAAAATGTTCTTTTTTCTTTTCTTTTTTGCAATTTAGATTTGAAAAATAAATCTGAAATAACATTATTAATACTTCTAGTTCATAATGAGTTTTCATTATAATTTCTAAAAATAAATGTGAATATTAAAATACTAGATCACGCGTTTCAGTTTTTTTTATTTTGCTTCTTGGGGGAACTTTCGAGAAAATGATTAAAATAATTATTTTTACCACTTTCTTACAGATATAAAAAATGTTGATAAATTCTATTTGTCTCTATCGCTGTTTGGTCGCAAGTACAATTGGCAGTGCTCTATATCTCATAAATATGCTCGGGTTATTGTAATTTTATATGGTATTGTAGATTACTGTAGAGTGTTTCGTCTTTGAAAATGAATTTCGTAACATTTGTAATTATTTTACAGGGACATACAAAGGAACACCATTACTTTATGGTCTCATGAAACTATTATGAAAGAGGAATTGACATATCCTTAAAATAGTGAAGCTTCAGTTATAACCGCTTTCGTAGGGGTTCATTACCACTGACGCAAAATTTTAAACGCCTTATTAATGAAAAATTTCTATAAAAAATAATGGAAAAAACTTATATTCATTTTTATTGGTGGAAATTGTCTTCGGTGGTAGTAGTTCCTCCGCATTTTTTTCAACCAAGACAAACTTCTGTCTGTAATCGTGAACAGATTATAGTACATGGGAAAACTGACACAGTAAAAATAAATTGAATATTTTTACCTTATTCGTGAGAAAAAATCCCCCCCCCCCCCATCAATAAAGCGCTTAAATTAGACGAAACTTTCAATTCAAGTTTATTGGTGGGAGTTTTCACTGGTAGTATTTAGAAACACGTGATCTGATTAAAAGAAACAGCCATCATCTTGTGACAATCACCACAGTTACTTCACTCGTAACTGCTAGACAATACACTGTATATCTCCATCTTTTTATTCATAACTCCATTTACGGTCTACTTGAAAAAAAAAATCGTTTGCGATACATTTCATAGATGTTATGATATTTTAAACGTATGGAAATTGATATGTATTACTAAAGTAGGCTACAATCTGCTTATTGAGGAATATAAAATAAGTAGCATTTATATTTCGTTTCCAGGAGCGTGCAAAAATTCCATATCATTACGATTTAAAGGGAATTTTAATAATATTATCATACTGCAACCATAATGAAATTAAAAAGAATAGCTTCTCTATATATTATGGAGCAAATAGAATTTATTGTTCATTTATTGAGTCGCACAAAAGAATTGGTCTGCAGGACTAACAGTGATCGATAGCTTCTGAATGGTGCGTTTTCTAATATGATATGCGTTATATTATATTAGATATTTTTGTTGTATTACATGGTGTGTATAAATTTCATAGATCATATACAGGGGTGCAGGAAATAATTCACATTTATTGCCGGATGCAGACAGCAATTGGAACAGAATTTTTATTGGAGTTTCGTAATTTTAAAATTATTTATTTCGATATCTCTTTTCATAATATGATAAAATGAAATTCCTTAATAATATTCTATTAGTGATGGAAAGCTTTTCATCATCTACGCCTGATTCATGACATTTTTTTCTTCTTTAAGTTTAATGTTGAATAGCAACATATTTCAGAGTTTCGATGAGAATTTTAAAACATAATTTCCTTAATTGACTTTAAGTATAAAAAGACAATTAAGTTTGCTGAACAAAATTTACCAATGAATTTATGATGAAAACTATTCTGTACGACACCAGTAATATTTTAATATAGTTTTGCTTTTACAATGAAAGCTTAAATTAAGGAATTCATAATATCTAGACAAGTCCTTTATAAATTCCGGTGTCAATCGACAATTTCTCATTTTACTAATAGAATTTGCTTGCGCCGGAAAGGGTTAATCTACATTAACATGGTAAAAATATAAAAATGATACAAGCATTTTATGCCAGAAATCTTTTCTAAAAACATCAATTTTTCTGCGTTTTCAAAAACCTTTCTCAGGAGCCTATGCTAGTAATGTGAGTGAATCTCAAACGAATACCTAAACAATGATAGCGTTCTTTTCTGATTTCTTGTTTGCAGTTAATTATTTTTTGGTGAATTTTATTTAATAAAGGATGTCAGAGGTCGATGTCTGTGAGGGTACTTTTGTACTTTCGGCTTTTGGTTGAAGTTTTTCTTAGGGCGCTTTCACTTTTAAAACTGGTTCCGAAGCTAAAAATGTCATCAGAAAACGGAAAATGTAAACAAAATAAAAGGAATACGAAAGTCTCAAAGGTTGTCCATTGATATCCTAAGCAAATAAACAAATAAAAAAGTAACAATATTAAAATGCAAACGGGAAATTTGTGTAAAAATTGCTACCATTCTTTTAACAGTAGCTTGTGTCTTCGGGTTAATAAAGTAGACTTACAAAAAAAAATTGCAATATTTATGATAAGATGATTGATACTTATCCTTTGCAAACACACAGTATAAGTTAAACATGATTTGTCTATGTGTGGGATTGGGCAAGATTAGCCGACACTTGGTGAAAGTATTATATAGACCACTGTAGAATGATTTGTGTGGATTTTCGTAAAATTCGACCGGCGGATTAGGTTTTCAATGCATTTTTGAACAATTTTCAAGATATTTTGCAATCGATTATACAGGGAAAATCGCCAAGCGAATGTGAAAGAGTATATATGATAAATATTGCGGTATTGTAAATAAGCATTAGTGATGAAACGGTAATGTCTGCTTTATCAAAGCGCAAGGTCCAGCATTCGATTCCAGCTGGTTCCAGGATTTGTTTAGATTTAAGTTTTGGGTAGGTCACTTCACCTAGCGGAAGGTATTAGAAATTTATGAAAACTTCTTTTTTATTTTCTCAACAGTTCCTAGACACTGTCTATGGAGAGTCAAATGGAATAAATCTAGTGACGTTTCCTTTAACCTTTAAATGCATATTGTATCATTTTCGATACCATAAGTGTTCCCGAGTTATTGGGGGTTTTATTCACATATTCCGTATTCTCACCAGAAATTTAAACGAGCAATTTTTACTTTACTTAATGACAGATCATTCGTAATTAAATAAAGAAATATTTACTATTTAGATTTTTCCGGTATGAATTCTGATTCTTTGAATTGCGCATTTTTTGGAACGCGTTCTATCCTATGCATTTAAGGGTTAATGTACTTGTGTCAGATTCTCTAATTTCACAATAAGCGTTTCATGAACATGCTTTATTTTTATACCACGTTTTTAAATTATTAATACAATAATATCATCCCGTTTCAGCGAATTTGGGTAATGAGGAAACTCTTAATATAACTAATGAAATGTATGTCCCTTTTAGTTTTGAATATATATCTAGGGCATGATTACTAACGGAGCACACTCTCATCAGTAAAATCTTATAGAAATTTTGACCTTGTTTAAACGCACTTTTTACAAAAAAATTGCTGTCATGATTAAGGAATATTTTTCTATTTCTTTTTCCTGGTGGGAGTGTGCCCCGTTGATAACCAGGCCCTGTATATAACCTATACATCGATTATAACGAAACAGATGTTTAGTCCATTAAATATTTGTTATAGCAAGATTTAACGATATCTGTATAAAATAAAGCGTGGAAGATTTCTTTTCTTTAGGGCGAAGCATTTTTATTCATAAAAATTAAACTATAGATTTTTTTTTATCTACGAAAACAGTTTTATTTCCTTTATGTTTTCATATTACTTTTGGCTTAATATGCAGCTAAAAGTTGTCCTCCAAATATTGAACTGCTAAACGGTTCTGGATTGTGTGATAGATTATTCTGATACACCTTGCATATAGAAAACAATGTTCATAATAAAAATAATCTATGGCAAATAAATAATTGCACTGAAATCATACCATTAATATTCTACGAAAGAAAGTGCGAAAGAATTTAGGATATTGCACAATTTTCATTTTTAAAATACGTTACTTGTAATAAATAAGTAAAACCCACTTTGAATAATTGTTTCTTTCCTTGTGGAAGTGATTTTTATTTACTATACGGCAGTTGCCTAATTTTAATGACATTGATTTGACACAAAGGAGGTTTTGGGAATTCCTTTACTGTCATCAGCATTTATTTTAAATCACATTATTGATAATACGGCTGATTTTGACGCATATTAGACGATGCTATACTATCGTTTTTTTTTTTACGTGACTCTATAAAAAAGAAAAAATTAAAATAAAAACAAGGGCTCAATAGATGACTATTAAGACATAAAGTTGTATTCTGTACTTTAAAAATATATTCAAATTTTATAACGATTGAGCAATTTTTATGAATGTTATAGCCTATAAAGTAAAAGAAAATAGTCAAGAAAACAGACAGAAAAACAAACACGTCATTTTTTAATCTTCTTAAACCAATACCAGAGCGTCACTAGAATGATTCAGTCTTTTCTGACAAAAAATAAATTAAAAAAATAAATATAAAACAGAGCATGAATATATAATGTATGCATATATTGTATATATAATGTATGCATACGAATAGCATCTATAAACCTATGTATTACACACATATACAGGGTGTCCGAAAAGTCTGGAAACGGTCGAATAACTCGAGAAATACATAAGAGATTGAAAAACGAAAATATACGTATTAAATATTTTTAAATAAGCTACTCAGTGATACAAAATTTGACTTTCGCAACCGACCCCCCTAGGGGTCAGAGGGGGTCGAACTTCGAAATCATAAATAATAACCCCCATTTTTTATTGCAGATTCGGATTCTACGGACAAAAATACGCAACTTTTCTATTTGATGTTTATTTCGAATCCTCGTTTATCACGGTGTAATTGAGCATATTAAAACGATACATATTTCGGTTTTCCCAACCAGGTTTTGCCTGATTGGCCAGAATTTTGACGTCAAATTCCTCGTCTTTTGCAGGAATAGTGGTTTCTTGAAAATAATCCGTGGCGATTATTTTGATAATGCTACACTGTTAAAAATTTGACCCATTTGCTGTAGCGTCACTCCACAGCTTTTATAGAATATATCTTTTATGACCAATGAGAATGCTCCATAACACAGTAAAGTAATTTTTTTCCATAAAAGCGGTGGAGTGACGCTGTAGCAAATGAGTTAAATTTTTTACAGTGTATAGGATTTTTTTTATGTTTTTCTCTACAAAAATTCATTGAAATATATTAATTTAGTTTTCTAATTGGATTTTTATTTATCCAGTAAATGGTTTCTAAATACGGCTGATGTGGGTGTATGTTACTTTTTAATTATTTGCTGTAGCGTCACTCCACCGCTTTTGTAGAAAACGGTTACTTTACTGTGTAATGGAGCATTCTCATATTGGTCATAAAGGAGATATTCTATAAAAGCTGTGGAGTGACGCTACAGCAAATGGATCAAATTTTTAACAGCGTAGCATTATCGAAATAATCGCCACGGGTGATTTTCAAGAAACGCTATTCCTGCAAAAGACGAGGAATTTACGTCAAAAATTCTGGCCAATCAGGCAAAACCTGGTTGGGAAAAGCGAAATATGTATCGATTTAATATGCTCAATTATACCGTGATAAACGAGGATTCGAAATAAACATCAAATACAAAAGTTACGTATTTTTGTCCGTAGAATCCGAATCTGCAATAAAAAATGGGGGTTATAATTTAAGATTTCAAAGTTATCACCCCTCTGACCCCCAGGGGGTCGGTTGCAAAAGGTCAAATTTTGTATCACTGAGTAGCTTATTTTAAAATATTTAACACGTATATTTTCGTTTTTCAATCTTATATGTATTTCTCCAGTTATTCGACCGTTTCCAGACTTTTCGGACACCCTGTATATATATATATATATATACAGGGTGCGCCCTCTATCGACACTTTTTGAAATTTATGTTTATAATTTATTTTCAAATTAATACAGACAAAAAGAATAATTTTAGTGAAAATCGCAAATCAATTGACTAATTTTTCCATTTCTTATAATCATTTGAAATTTGAAACTCCCCCACAGTTCAGTCTGCGCTACTTATCTACTCCCAACGATTTTGATTTTGAGCTCAAAATTTAAGTTTATGTCTAAGCTTCTAAAAAACATTAATGAGATGCAAAAAAATAATAAAAAATAGTTGTTCATTACCCCAAAGTCTAAAGCACCCTCTATTGGCATTTTTTGAAATTTTTCTTTACAATTTATTTTCAAGACAATACAGACAAAGTTTTAGTGAAAACCGCAAACGAATCGACCAATTTTTCTGTTTTTTATATTATTTGAATTTTTGGACCCTAAACTTTAATGGCGCTTATCTCCTTCGGAAAACGTTTGGGACACTTGATGTCCTATTTAATATTGTTTGTCTTGATATGTACTATAACCCCTTGAAGTTTGTACCATGAATTTAGAAACACCCTGTATATATATATATTACAAATTTAAAATTTTTTCGCCAAAACTAACCTTTATACTATCTTAATTTTCTTATAATAATATTCCGTACTTACTTCAAATTATTAAATTAAAATCTTGTTTCTAAATCTAATCTGTTAATCCTTATGCAGACGATATAAATTCTTAATTTGCCTTAAAAAACATTATTCCAGTATGTGTAAATTTAAAAAGAGGGCTCTAAATTAAAAATATTCTTAATTAAAACTTTATTTCTTAATATTCCAAATAAAACTGATTTCTTCTATGTTTTTATCAACCCTTTTTAAGAAAGTCTTATTAAATTTATTCCAAAACCATACCTTTCAAAAAATATCATTATTTTATTTTATCTATTTATTTATTTTTCCTACGTCAACCTTTGATGTGTGCATATTAATAAATTCATTTCTTTCCTTTTTCTCTTAAAATTAATCATTTATAAAAACCGTCTGCCTAAGATATTTAAAATTCTGAGTCAATTATAAATTGGTTAAATAATATTTTTTTTTAAATAAATTTATCGTTTGTGGAAAATAATCTCGTAGCTGGACAAGAATTTTGTTTACATAAAAGAATGATGGTTTGAGGTTACAGAATGTTCCAGAACTTTTTTTTTAGTTTAAAAAGGTGGAAGTATCGAGATGAGAAAGAAGATTTCTTGGGTTGCTTCTTCGATGAGGACAGCTCGCTGAAATAATGATGGAATTTTTGCAAAAGGAGCTTTTCCTTCCTCATTATTACGAATTTAATAAATGAATTTACAGCAGCCCATGACTAATTATTGGATCTTCTACATTTATTTATTTATTTTGTTTTTTCCCTCGCTTGCCATGACTGTGTGTTTCTTTTTAACCAGTGGAAATAATTCGAGTTCTCCTTAAATCGTCACAACTAATCGAAAAGCCGGTAGGATTAATTATCTGTGCTGCCTTTTTAATGAATGATATTTAAAGAAAATTGCGATGGAACGAAGAAAAGCATGCTATCGCCGAAGTTCGATTGAAGGACAGTCTATATGGTATTTTCAGTTTGCTAATGGAATGGGCTGTGGAACGAAATGATGATAGGTTTGTGAATCGCCGATAATTGACTTCTCGTGAATTCCTGAAGCTTGATATTTTTGGTCATAATGATAAATTTTTGAGACCTGGTGATTTCGAATTGGATTTAATAAGGAATAGAAGCGCCATTCATCTTGTTGCGGCCCAAATATGCGATCATTGACTTTAAATATTACTGGTAGTAATGACAAGAAAAAAAAAAAAAAAAAAAAAAAAGTTTAGAGACAACTGAACACCGATTGCTACTTACTTTTATAATTTTCGTTATTATTGTCTCTCCTAGGATCTTGAGAAATTCTTCTTAAGAGTGAGTTATTTCAAATTAATTGAATATTATTTGTATCCTTTTTAAGCATTTGTGTAGATTGTTTGTTCTCTATTTGTGAGGTTTATTTATTTATTGTTTTGTTTTTCTTTGAGTCTTATTTATTAATCTATTTATGAGTATTATTATTATCATTATTATTTGTTGAAGATTGAAATATTTTTATTCGTAAGGATTTAATTGAGGAGTATGATGTTCTTAAGATATTTACTGTTACTTATTAAGATTATTATCATATTTTTATGCACGTTTAAATATAAGTTCGTAATAATAATGAAGTATAAAAGAACTTAGAAGCTCAAGTTATTTTTTAAAAAGGTACGTTTTCTAATTTATTGATATTTGTTTGTTATCAAGAACTATTCTCAGAATGCAGTATTTTCATGATAATGTTCCTACAACTAGACATTTGAACTGAAAATTAAGTTAACATTTATGTTTTTCATTTTATTTGTTAGAATTTCTGGTTACAGTGAGCTTTGGTTCCCGGATTCTTATAATTTATTTAAATTCAGTAAGAAAGATGGAACTGTGCAAGGCTGTTGCTAGAATTTTGACTGATAAATATGATTAATTTTGTCAGTAAATTTTGTGATTTTAAGTAAGAAATTACCTATAGTTAAAATTTTTGAATCTGTTTATGATCTATAAAATAATAGAATTAAAAGTTGATCCCAATTTAAGGTATATCTATGATATTTACAATTTCTGTTTTATTAGATAAAATTTCTGGTTAAAGTTAGCAGCTAAATATAGTTATAATTTTCGCGATAATTTTGATTCAGATTTTTAAAAAGGTGGGTAATGGTTCTGTGTGAGGCATTTAAAATGTGTACAACATCAGTAGACAAAGCCCTCAAAATTGCGAAAGCGCGAACTCAGGAATTTCACCTTAAAAGTAAAAGGCTCTATGATCGAAATTTTGTCGAATGCCCATTAAAAATACAAGACTCTGTAATTTATGAAGAATTTAAATACCCTAACACTCGAAAATTAGAGCCTACTTTCTCTGGACCATACAAAATTATAAATAAACTTTCTGATGTAACTTATGAAATAGATAAATTTAATTATGAGACAGGACAGAATTCCGTTATTGTGCATGTTTCTAAATTAAGACCCTATTTTTCACCAGAAGATTTTAAACTGTTTCATGAGCAACCCAAAAAAAAAAAAAAACCTCAGATACAATCACAATCACTAGATCAAACTAAAGTCAAGACAGTAGATTAAGTTTTAATTCTTATTCTTTAAATAGTTTATCACCATAATTTTCAACATCAGAAGGTATGTTCTTGGAGGCTTACAAGAATATTACTTGTTTTTGGGAGTTTTTGGGGTTAAATTGGGCTCCTTATGCAGGCATAAGGTGAACACTTTGATTGTAAAAGCTTTCAAATTGATGTTGATAAATTAATTTTAAGGGTGTTTAAGTCTAACTATATTTACTCATGTATTTGACATTAGTATTATTCTATTTATTCAGCAGATATTTATGTTATAACAGTTATAAAATCTAATGATTCTACTCAAACCTATAACATAATATGTGATTTTCAGTGATTGGGAAAACTACAGATATTAAAAACTTTTCAAAAAAAGCACACTATTTTTATTTCCATTTCTCAATTAAGAATGACACCTTTTATTCCTATTGTATTTTATTATTAAAGTTTATAATCCATGTGTAGATAAAATAATGATCTACATTTGACATTTGAAAAACTTATAACCAAATTTGACAATTTTGTAAAAGAGTATCAGAGAGGAATTATTGTAAGGAAATACTGGTTGAGAGTCCATTTTCTAAATAGTTAGATTTAATTTTATTTGGATTTTGGAATTATTATGATTTTTTTTATTTATACTTTCGGCTAGCAAAAAATACTTTCTTATGCTATTAGAAGATAAGAAAATTATTTAGTTGCTATGTAATTATTTTTATCCTCAACCAATATTTTCCCTATCAATAATAAACAAATAGTGATATTTTCTTTTGATTATACTCTTGTTTTACTATTATTATTATTATGATTTCTATAATGAAGTTTAGTATTAATTATACTCTTATTGAAAAATATTAGGATATGGAGTCTTATTATACTATTACTTATTATTGTTGTTATTGTTATTATTTAAATTTTTCTATATTATTTATTATTGATATTGAGAGTGATGCTATTTATTATTGAAAAATTGATATATTATTGAAAGATGTTGGATCCAACATAACATTAAAACCAAAGACTAAACTAGGTTTGAAGATTTTTAATTAAAGAGACTGTATTCAGAGAACATTGGAAAAGACTCTTTTATATATACTATTGAAAGACTTGTTTCATTTAAAGGACTTATTTAAAATAAACTATGCATTAAGTCATTGTAATTATTTAAACTTCCATGAGAACGAATTTTTATTGTTTTTATTATATTTTTATCTCTTGCTTATTAATATTCATAACTTATTTACTGTTATTATATGTATTATCTCCTATGTACTTACAAATGGTAAGTGATGTTGTAACATTATTGTATTTCTTTCAGGGAAATGCTCCTACCTAAATTTAATTCAGAATTATTTTCTCTTAACTATTTTATTTTAATCGCTAATATTTTTTATATTGCGTTAATTTTCTTTACTTCCATCTCTTGGCTTCCTGAGTTTGACAGTTTTATTCCAAAATTTAACTTTTCTAAATTATTATATTTCTGTTGTCTGAACTTGTAGTTTTATTTAACTATCAATTTCATACAAAGTCTTGGGGAGGGGGATAATATTACAAATTAAAAATTTTTTCGCCAAAACTAACCTTTATACTATCTTAATTTTCTTATAATAATATTCCGTACTTACTTCAAATTATTAAATTAAAATCTTGTTTCTAAATCTAATCTGTTAATCCTTATGCAGACGATATAAATTCTTAATTTGCCTTAAAAAACATTATTCCAGTATGCGTAAATTTAAAAAGAGGGCTCTAAATTAAAAATATTCTTAATTAAAACTTTATTTCTTAATATTCCAAATAAAACTGATTTCTTCTATGTTTTTATCAACCCTTTTTAAGAAAGTCTTATTAAATTTATTCCAAAACCATACCTTTCAAAAAATATCATTATTTTATTTTATCTATTTAATTATTTTTCCTACGTCAACCTTTGATGTGTGCATATTAATAAATTCATTTCTTTTCTTTTTCTCTTAAAATTAATCATTTATAAAAATCGTCTGCCTAAGATATTTAAAATTCTGAGTCAATTATAAATTGGTTAAATAATATTTTTTCTAAAATAAATTTATCGTTTGTGGAAAATAATCTCATAGCTGGACAAGAATTCTGTTTACATAAAAGAATGATGGTTTGAGGTTACAGAATGTTCCAGAACTTTTTTTTTTAGTTTAAAAAGGTGGAAGTCTCGAGATGAGAAAGAAGATTTCTTGGGTTGCTTCTTCGATGAAGACAGCTCGCTGAAATAATGATGGAATTTTTGCAAAAGGAGCTTATCCTTCCTCATTATTACGAATTTAATAAATGAATTTACAGCAGCCCATGACTAATTATTGGATCTTCTGCATTTATTTATTTATTTTGTTTTTTCCCTCGCTTGCCATGACTGTGTGTTTCTTTTTAACCAGTGGAAATAATTCGAGTTCTCCTTAAATCGTCACATATATATATAGGGTGTATCTAATATCTTGGGCAAAACTTTAAGGGGTGAGAGTACACATCAAGATAAACAATATTAAATGGGAAACTAAGGGTTTCAAACGTTTTCCGAAGGAGATGGGCGCCATTAAAGTTTCGGGACCAAAATTTCAAATAAACATAAAAAACGGAAAAATTGGTCGATTGATTTGAGGTATTCTCTAAAACTATTCTTTATGTCAGCATTTTCTTGAAAATAAATTATAAAGATAAATTAAAAAAACTGTTAATAGAGGGCGTTAATTTTTGCCGTTACTTTTTGCATCTCATTAAAAGTTTTCGGAAACATTGAAATTTTGAGCTCAAAATCTGAATGAGGGGGGGGGGGTTTAAGTAGTAATCTGTTGGGAGTGGTTAAGTAGCGCAAACTGAACTGCGTTCAAAGGTTCAAATTTCAAAAGATTATAAAAAACGGAAAAATTGATCGATTCATCTGCGGTTTTCACTAAAGTTATTCTTTAAATCAGTATTGAAAATAAATTTTAAAGATAAAAAAAAAATGCTGATAGAGGGGGCCTTAGACTTTGGAGTAACGTACAACTATTTTTAAACCGTTATTTTTTTAACCTTATTAAATGCTTGCAAATGCTTATACTTAAATTTTGTGCTCAAAGTCTGAAAAGTTTAAAGTGGTTACGTAGCGCATACTCAAATGTTTTCAGAGGGGGTAGGAGCAGCTTCAAACTTGAAATGATTATAAAAAACGGAAAAATTGTTCGATTCGCTTGTGGTTTTCGCTTAAACTGCTCTCTAAATCAGTATTTTCTTGAAAATAAATTTTAAAGATAAATTTCAAAAAAATATCGGTAGAGGGCGCCTTAGACTTTGGAGTAACATACAACTATTTTTTTAATCTCATTAAATGCTTGCAAAAGCTTAGACTTAAATTTTGAGCTTAAAATCTGAATCGTTGGCAGTAATTAAGTAGCGCAAAATTCAACTGTGTTCGAGTGGGGAGGGTTAAATTTCAACTCCTGAACACAGTTCAATTTGCGTTTCTTAACCCCTCCCAACTATTCAGAATTTAAGCTCAAAATTTAAGTCCAAGCTTTTGCAAGGATTTAATTAGATACAAAAAATAACGGTTAAAAATAGTTCTTGGCTACACTCAAGTTTAAAGTGCCTTTAAAGCAATTTTTTTAATTTATTTTTAAATTTATTTTCAAGAAAATACTGACATAAAGAATAGTTTTAGTGAAGACCTCAAACGAATCGACTGATTGTTTCGTTTTTTATAATCATGTGAAATTTGAACCCCCTTCCCCCCTTCAACACAGTTCAGTTTGCGCTACTTAACCATTCTCAAAGATTCAGATTTTAAACTCAAAATTTAAGTTTATGACTAAGCTTCTAAAAAAATTAATGAGCAAAAAATAACCGTAAAAAATCATTGTTCGTTATTCCAAAGTTTAAAATGCCCTCTATCGGCATTTTTTGAAATTTATCTTTAAAATTTATTTTCAAGAAAATACTGATTTAAAGTGATGTTTTAGCGAAAACCAAAAACAAATCGACAAATTTGTTCATTTTTTATAATCATTTGAAATTTGATCCTCTGAACACAGTTCAGTTTGCGCTACTTAACCACCCCCAACTATTCAGATTTAGTCTAAGCTTCCGAAAACATTTAATGAGATGCAAAAAATAACGGCAAAAAATAGTTGTTGGTTACTCCAAAGTCTAAAGCGCCCTCTGTCGACATTTTTTGAAATATACCTTTATGATTTATTTTCATGAAAATACTGACATAAAGAATAGTTTTAGTGAAAACCGCAAATCAATCGACCAATTTTTCCGTGTTTTATGTTTATTTGAAATTTTGGACCGTAACCTTTAATAAAGCATATCTACTTCGAAAGACGTTTGGGACCCTTAGATTCCTATTTAATGTTGTTTGTTTTGATGTGTACTATCACCCCTTAAAGTTTTGACCAAGAGTTCAGATACACCCTGTATATATATATACAGAGTGTTTCTAAATTCATGGTCCAAAATTTAAGGGGTGATAGTACACATCAAGACAAACAATATTTAAATAGGAAACCAAGGGTCCCAAAGTCTTCCGAAGGAGATAGGCGCCATTAAAGTTTAGGGTCCAAAAATTCAAATGATTATGAAAAATAGAAAAATTGGTCGATTCGTTTGCGGTTTTCACTAAAATTATTCTTTATGTCAGTATTGTCTTGAAAATAAATTATAAAGATAAATTTTAAAAAATGACGATAGAGGGCGCTTTAGACTTTAGAGTAACGAACAACTATTTTTTACCGTTATTTTTTACATCTCATTAAAGGTTTCGTAAGCTTAGACTTAAACTTAAATTTTGAGCTCAAAATCTGAATAGTTGGAAGCAGTTAAGTAGCACAAACTTAACTGTGTTCAGAGGGTTTTAAATTCAAATGATTATAAAAAACGGAAAAATTGGTCGATTGATTTGCGGTTTTCACTAAAACTATTCTTTATGTCGGTATTTTATTGAAAATGAATTATAAAGATAAATTTCAAAAAATGCCGATAGAGGGCGCTTTAGACTTTGGAGTTACATACAACTATATTTTACCGTTATTTTTCGCATCTCATAAAATTTTCTTAGAAGCTTAGACATAAACTTAAATTTTGAGATGAAAATTTGAATCGTTGGGAGTGGTTAAGTAGAGCAAACTGAACTGTGTTCAATGGGGGTGGGGAGGTTCAAATTTCAAATTATTTTAAAAAACGGAAAAATTGGTCGATTCGTCTGCCGTTTTAGCTAAAACTATTCTTTATGTCAATATTTCCTTGAAAATAAATTTTAAAGATTAATTTCAAAAAATACCGATAGAGGGCGCCTTAAACTTTAGAGTAACCAACAACTATTTTTAAGCGTTATTTTTTGTATCTAATTAAATGCTTGCAAATGCTTAGATTTAAATTTTGAGCTCAAATTCTAAATCGATGGAGGGGTTAAGAAGCAGAAACTGAACAGTGTTCAGGAGTTAAAATGTTACCCTCCCCACCCCTCAAACACATTTCAAATTTCCGCACTTAATTACTCAAAACGATGCAGATTTTGAGCTCAAAATTTAAGTTTGAACTTTTACAAGCATTTAATTAGATACAAAAAATAACGGTTAAAAATAGTTATTGGTTACTCCAAAGTTTAAGGCGCCCTCTAACGGTATTTTTTAAAATTAATCTTTAAAATTTATTTTCAAGGAAATATTGACATAAAGAATAGTTTTAGAGAAAACGGCAAACGAATCGAACAATTTTTCCGTTTTTTATAATCATTTGAAATTTGAACCTCCCCACCCCCATTGAACACAGTTCAGTTTGCGCTACTTAACCACTCCCAACGATTCAGATTTTGAGCTCAAAATTTAAGTTTAAGTCTAAGCTTACGCAACCTTTAATGAGATGTAAAAAATAACGGTAAAAAATAGTTGTTCGTTACTCTAAAGTCTAAAGCGCCCTTTATCGTCATTTTTTGAGATTTATCTTTATAATTTATTTTCAAGACAATACTGACATAAAGAATAATTTTAGTGAAAACCGCAAACGAATCGACCAATTTTTCTGTTTTTCATAATCATTTGAATTTTTGGACCCTAAACTTTAATGGCTCCTATCTCCTTCGGAAAACTTTGGGACCCTTGGTTTCCTATTTAAATATTGTTTGTCTTGATGTGTGCTATCACCCCTTAAAGTTTGGACCATGAATTTAAAAACACCCTGTATATATATATACATTTAAATACACATGTATCAATGTGTGCACGAAATGGAAAGTCCTTATTGTTGGAAATCTGTTAATAAGTGATTAATTCTTTGCAGTCTGGTTTGACGTTTTCAAAGACAAAAGGAAATTTAAAAGACCAAGAAAGAAAAAGCATAACTGCATCCCGCATTTTCACGGAAAACATTTTTGCATGCAAATGATATTAATTATTAAACCTCTCATCTCTCCATAAAATGGCTTGCAAAGTTTCTATGGAGAACGTTTCGCTTTCAGATTTCATGTATTATTTTCAGATTCTAGTGATATTTAGGTTATTTTAGTTTAGGTTATAGGTTGTATTGCTATTTTTTAGGCATGTTTAACGCACTGATAAAATTAATTTTCAGCAATGAGCTAAAGTTATAGATCAACTCTGAAGATTAATAAATTTCTGTCTCAATATGACTGGCTGATTTCCAAAGATTTATTTGGAACAAAATAATATCAAGGCTGTTTTTGTTTATAGCTACGCATTAATAATGTAATCTTTAAAAGCTAAAAATAACACGAATAAAAACTTACAATATGTCAATTTGCTGAGTTATGCTCTTTCATGTTGAGTTTGATAATGAAGAAGATACAAAGTTAAATTTAAAGAAAGATAAAACTTTGTTACATTATTTATTGTTGTTTAATAGTTTGTTTTTGAACTTTAAGACATTTTATTTTATTAGCTATGTTGTAGGATATTCATCATAAAGATCATTGTATTACATTAAATAGAGATGGAAGGAGATGAAATATTCTCCTCTATACTACATGTAGAATTCAGTTGCTGAATCATAAGTTTAGCTTTGCCACCATAATAATTGAATAAATTTGCATTACCAAAGTTATTATATTATACAGTTATTCGACACAGATCATGGTAGTTTTTGACACACATTCTAAAAATGAGTATTTCTACACATATAAATGTATAGTATAATTACTGAAACATGTGCAGATGTCGCAAATACTTCACATTAGTATAATTTGCCCAATTTTCGCACAATCTTTGCACATTCCAAAGAATCTTGTACGACTACTAATGATAAGAAATTTTCTATTTATATTTTAAACACAGAAATCGTTACCACTTTGTTTATTCAAAGGATTTCTGTTAATTTTTATAGTTAAATAAGACGAAAAAATCGATTAAAAATTCATAGTAGAAATGTATAACTCCAGGTTATCCAAAGATAATCTTTTTACCAAGACGTCTCATTTTTAGCGCTCTCCAGAAAATTGTACTTTTCAGAAAAAAAAAAAAAAAAAAAAAAAAAAAACTCATGAATTCCGAAAGTACTCGAGTATATTCGATAAAATATTTTTGTGGTAAAGTATAAATGTATGATCATATGGTAGACAGTAAAAAAAATTAACTAGTTTCAGAAATTATATTCTAAAAAAATGGGAAATTTATGAAAAATTGCCATTGCCCTAAAAGAAGAAGTTTTAGTAGCAGAAAAAAGTCCCTGCCGTAAATCTTGAAGATAATCCAGTGATTATGGATGCCAAATTTCATCAAATCGGTCGGGTAGTTTTCGAGGAAACGGGTCTTAACACTAGAAAGACGGGGATTTTTACTCAAGTTTAGGGAAAATATTTAATACCAGAATTTTTACTTAAAAGTGTTTTATCTTATTTAATTAAACCAATTTTTTCTGTACCTTTTAAATTTAATTTAGAAATAGATTATATTGGTAGGTGCCAAAATGGCCCCTTGCCGTCTTTCTAGTGTTAATGCTCGCATATGTCCCATAGGATTGCATGCAATCTTGTCTTTCCTTTAACTGATGATCTTCTTTGACGATATTAAATCCACAAAATCTCTAATTTTCTCATGGCCCAAAAATGACATGAATATTATTTATTTTGCTACAAAATATCTAAATGCCATTAGTATGATCTATCTTTAAAAAAAGTATATCTTCATGGCATAATTAAGTAATAATGCAATGATTTTAAAATAATATGTTTTACTCATGTGGTTAGTTTACGTTTTATCAAATAATGTTTTTGTTAATCAGGGTAATTTTTTTAATAAAGAATGATTTACACAAAACATATTTATAACTTTAAAAGCTTGCAACACTTAACAATACTACCGTTTTTCTCTCTTTAACGTGAAATCACAAGAGAAATGTTAGAGAGTTAAAAGAAAGAATATTTTCAGTGATGAGAAAGGATATCATTTCAAAAAATTGCAAAACATTGCTGATTTCTCCTTACTTTTTTTCATATAAGGATACAAATTACGATACAAATATAATCCAAATATTGAAAGAAAAGTAAAAGAAATAAACAATATGTAATCCAATGAGATTTTCTTGACTAATTACGAGACAATTTAACTGTTTAAGAATTAAAAAAATAGATATTGCACAGACTAGGTTTAAATAAATAAGAATATTCTAAGTTTTCTTTTGTTTGATTTATTTGATTAGAAAATAAATAACGAACATTTCTCAAAATTATCTTTAGAGTAACGCCCCTCATCCAAGTTTCTTTTCTAAACTGTTGATCTGGGGCTCCCACTAGTCCATTTTTTGAGTATTATTTTAGAGAAAAATTCGTGGTAATTTTCTGCATCAATCGTAAGAAAAATGCCAGGCTGTATAGCTATCTATGAAAATTTTAAAGAAGATTTTTCATAGAAAAAAAGAGGTTCCCAAATAGCGGACCGTGTGGGAACTCTGATCTATGTAACATTTATTTTGCAAATTTTAAAACTATTACTGTGATTTTAGTTCATATAAGCAATACCTTAACTGATTTCAACCACATATAATAAATTTCAAATCAGCTTTAAAAATTGTAGTGAAAAAAAATTACTTAACCCTTTACACTCGATGGGTGATTCTCACTGACCACAAGCGTCCCACGAGTGCACCAAATGCTCTCGTCACCAGTATTTTAAAATAATTTTCTTTGCCTTATCTGATGACCGAATAATCTGTAAAAAAAGATGGTAAAATAAAGTGTAAGACTTTAATGGTGCCCAAAGCATTTGGCGTCCCTATTTACGAGGGACACCCGACAACATTAGTGGTGAGTGAGAATCACCTCGCGAAAGAGCGCCCTTTAGCCTTAATTTTACATTTGTCACCATGCATTGTAGGACAAAAAATATTTTTCTTGGAGTATTTGATCACTCTACAAAGTTTTGTCCGTACTTTTTGAAATTTCCACGGTTCGTACGCTTCAAGGACTTTAAAGCATCTTTTACTAGAAATTTTTTCAAGTAATATATACATTTTTTGATAAAAAATTCTATCTTCACTTATACCGACCAATACTTTAAGAATTTTCCAGTATTAAAACACTTAAAATCCCATGAATCCCTTTATGTAAACGAATCCTAAATTCCTTATTTTTTAATAACAACGTGAAATAAAAAAATAATATGTTTTTGATAATTGTTATGGCCGTTTTTAGTACAGCTTTAATCTTTTGAGTAAATTTTATGAAGAAATAAACTGCAAAATTCAATTTATTTAAATATTTTATTCTTATCGCGTAAAAAAGGATGCTTTTAGCCACGCTGTACACTTATCATTTAATCATAAATTTTGTTCTTGAATGAAATGCTATCTTACAGGTTATAGTTTTGTAAAGCAATATAATACAACTAATCAAAAGATGTCTTTTTAATACATGACCATTCTTTCTGGGAAGGGATGCCATGGAGAAATGCATTCCGGAAAATGGCAAAAACATCCCGCTGGACTAGTGCCAAAATATCTGAAAACTTGCGAACCGTTTTATGCTGTCAACGATTAACATTCTTTGAAAAAGTAAACGAATAGCATTTCGGTTAACAGGCGACACAAAGTCATTTTTTATAATAATTTCTCACGTCGATAAATTGTGAAATTGTAATAAAGAACAACATTTTAAAAGAAGAAATTTGCAAAAAGAATGAACCGACACCATGAATTACTGAGACGCATAGTTAATTTTGTTTCATTTTGTAAATAAGCTAAAAAATTGCACAAGCTGGAATAAATGGGTATACGTTAGGAGATTATAATGCAGTATTTTAGATGACATTCAAAAATCATGTTTACGCTAAAAATAACTGCGAATAAAAATATTAAAGTACCTTTTTGTGATAATTTTAACAGAAAATGAGTATGTTAAAAAATCACTGAAATTACCGTAATTTCGGGTGTATAAGCCGCGGCTCAAACAATTCTTTTTGGACCCAGAAATCTTATTTAGTAATTGAAGACAAATATTTACGGCGATCTAACTAGTTATATTTGTTTCTTAAAAAATTCTGGGGCGAAAAAGAATTGTTTGATCTGCGGCTTATACACCAGAAATCACGGTAAGAACATGTAACAGTGTTTGTACGCTTCAAGCTCTTTAAAGTACATTTTACCAGAATTTTTGTTAAATACCTTACTTAATGAAGAGAAAATGCATCTTCAGGTACAGGGACCAGTATTTTACGAAATTTCCGAAATGCCTAAAATCCCATAAGCCCCTTGACGCATACGAACCCTAGGGTTCTGTATAATCCTGTAGAGCATGTGCCAAGCTCCGGCTTTTTTAAGTTGAAACAATTATACATCAAACGAGAAATTTATTTAATTAAATTTCAAACGGCTATCTCGTTTAATGCCAGACACATTTAATTAAACAGATTTTCTAGTTTAAAGTATCTTTTCCTAATAAAAAAAAAGGCCAGAATTTGATAACTAGACTATTGTTAAATTCTCCGCCACTATTTTTCAAAGAGTTACCATTTATACTTAACCTTTTGAGCTCTGGGGTGTAAATTTCTTCAAAATTTCAAATGTCACATTGGCACCAGTATTTTGCAAAGAAAAAAAACCGGTTAACGATAAACACGAAAAAAATGCATTAAACCTTTTTGATGTAAATTTGGTCACTTTTTCTGGTGTCATTGTGACATTTTGGAATTAAAATTACGTGGTAGAAAATTCTACCAGCAGAGCTCAAGGGGTTAAAGATTTAACACTAGAATGCCTGGACGGAGTCGATTGGACTCCAGCCATGTGATTAAATATAATTTCAAACCAGAATTTCTTTCTTGAAATAATTTTAATTTAATCCACGCAGATTTATGTTAAATAAATCAATTAAATAACTTTGAGTAAAAATTCTGGCGAGAAATATCATTATCAAACTTGAGTAAAATTTCCTGGCGTTCTCGTGTTAAAATTAATGGCTGCGAGAATTTTACGGTAAATATAGTTTCTTTTAAATGCCTTTAAATGTATATATAATATTTCAGATCACATTTCGAAATATTTTCCTGCTGAATGACATCCCCGTCCTTGACTGACACGTCAACAGCATTTTTATAGGGATGACAATCTATTTTACTTGCAAATACATAAAAAAAAAAAAAAAAAATAAGAAAAATGATTTTTGGATTCGATAAACGTACAATATATAACCGAATCCATTCTTATTTCAGTTCAAAAACTATTTTTAAACCACTTGTTTTCGATGTATATTGTATGTCACTGGTTTTAAAACATTTGTCGATCATACTCTAGACTCTAGAGATTTAAAAGTACTGTCTGCGAGCTTCTAGCCTAAATGAAGATTTTAAATTTTCTTTAGATGTAAGAATACCCATCATATCTCGAAATATTTTCTAAATTTTACTTTTGCATTGCAGTAATCTGTCCATTAAAAAAGAAAAAAATTTCTGTTAATTTTTGCAATTCAAAAAAAGTGTAAGAATTGGCAGAGTATTGACCTTTTTCACTTTTTTTCAATGTTTTTTTATTAAAATCTACTGTCTACTAGCATTCTAGCTTAACGACAATTTTTAAAATTTCCATTACATGTAAGGACTCCGATTATACCTCAAATTTACTTTCGGCTGAATAACATCATCGTTCTTCACAGTACGACAATAATTATTTATATAGGGTCATTCCATGTCAATTCAACCAATTTTTCCCCCATTTGTAACCCGACCAACAGGGATTTGGATGAAACTTTGTGTGCACACTAATTCTATCATGAAATGATTTCATCAGGAATTTTTCCTTCCCAGACTTCATAGTTTGAGAGATATGGGGGGTCCAATTCTTGGGTTTTTCTGAAATCTCACATTTCTGAGTCTGTATTTTGAGATTGCAGTTCCATCTTCAAAAAATTGTTTCTCTGGATCTAAAACATGAATCATCCTAAAAATATCACTGTAAGAAGATAAAAAGATGCAGATTTTAATAAAAAATATTTAAAAAATTTACTTGTAATATTTATGATAAAAAAAGTCAGCCAAAGTTGAGAGTTATGGTTATTTTTCCAAATTTTTGTGACTTCACGAAAAAGGCTGTACACAAAAAGGCAAATTAAATTTCCAATTTCTTTTTGTTTTAAATAAAAGTTTACACTTTGAGCTTTCTATCTATGAAATAAAAATGATGTGTTTCGCATGGATTATGCAAAAGTTTTGGGTACTTTCCAATTAGTCGAAAAAGTGCTTTATTTTTATATATGACATATGCACACAAAAAAGCCAATGAAATTTCCCATTTCTTTTTGTCTAAAATAAAAGTTTACACTTTGGGCTTGCTATCTATGAAATAAAAATGATGTCTTTCGCATGGCTTATGAAAAAATTTTGGGTACTTTCCAATTAGCCGGATAAGTGCTTTATTTTTACATATTACATATGCACACCAAAACGCAAATGAAATTTCCAATTCCTTTTTGATTTAAATACAAGTTTAAACTTTGGGCTTTCTATTTGGGAAATAAAAATGATGTCTTTCGCATGGCTTATACAAAAATTTTGGGTACTTTCCTATTAGCCGGATGCGTGTTTTATTTTTACATATGTACATATGTATAGATCTATATAAATACAGATGTATTATGCATGTACATATGTATATATATATACAGTATATTGATATATATATATGTATAAAACTGATGCGTGTCTAACCGAAAAGTACCAATTTTGCCTTGTTCTGAAAATTAGCACCAATTAAGGGGAAAAAAAATCTGACTAAGTTAAGCTGTGGTACTTAAATAATTAGTGAAGTTTCTATGAGTTATTGAATTTAATGTTATTTGATACAAAAACAAATTGGAAATTTCATTTGTCTTTTTGTGTAGACTTTTTCATAAAGTCACAAAATTTCGGAAAAATAATCATAATTTTCAACTTTGGTTTACTTTTTCGGCCGTATATAAATCTCTATTAACTGCCCTAATTGCTTTTTTCACTTGCTTTTTATGCCGCTTAAATGGATCAGCACATTTATATTGATAAAATTCATATTTCATTAAGAGCCAAATTCTGTGATGCTCACATATATTAATCAAACGGTTTTCACTTAATTTTTGTCTTATAAATGCAATAGTCCTAACTAATAAAAGTTCTTTTTCTGAATAACAGAGATTATCAATGTAGTCTATTTCTCTTTTATTTGTATAGCTGGTTTTGTGACATTATAAACCAGTTAATATTACAATACTGCAAGCCTGAAGACTAGTAGAAGGTTTAATATCAGGCTCCATATTAAAACAATAAAGTAAAAAAATATTTATCACAAACTATAAAATATCTAACAATCAAAATATATTTTTAGTAGCACAGTTAAAGTTAGATCATTCTTCTATGATAAGAAACAACAGAATGACAATAATTTGATTAAAATGATTTCAAAACATCTGCTTTCACTACGAACATTATCCTGCCTTTATCAGAAGTTCAGAAGGTGTTTATACAAGGCAGGTGCAATTAAATCTTTTAGACTATAGAAACAAATTTAAGTTCTGTTAAACATTTGTGTATTTAAACTTGCCAATATAAATATTTAAACTGATTAAAATTAACCAAGGAAAGGAAATACAAGGTTTTGAATAATTTTAAACACAAACAATTAATATATAAGCATTCGAAAGAAAGAATGGAAATGTGAGGAGAAAAAATTATTTATTTTATACTGTACAAAAAAAAAAAAAAAAAAAAAAAAAAAAATCTGTTTTGAGTTTAATTATTGAAAATAAAAGTAAGAAATTCTTTAAATTAGCAAAGAATGCCCATTATTAAATAACTAAATGAAATATATGGACCATTCACTAAATTTAATGGGGAAACATATTACAGTCAGATTTTTTTTTAATCAGAAAAAACAAAGCCTAAACTTTACTTTGCAAATGAATAAAAAAAAATCAAATAACATTAAATTCAATAATTCATAGAAATTCCAGTAATTATTTAAGTACCACAGCTAAACTTAGTCAGATTTTTCCCCCCTAATTGGTGCAGATTCTCAAAACAAGGCAAAATCTGGTACTTTTCTGTTAGACGGGCACTAGTGTGATACATATGTATATCAATATACTGTATATATATACATACATATGTACATGTATTTATATAGATCTATACATATCTACATATGTAAAAATAAAACACGCATCTGGCTAATTGGAAAGTACCCTAAATTTTTGGATAAGCCATGCGAAAGACATCATTTTTATTTCACAGATAGAAAGCCTAAAGTGTAAACTTTTATTTAAAACAAAAAGAAATTGGAAATTTCATTTGATTTTTTGTGTGCATATGTAATATGTAAAAATAAAACATGCATCCGGCTAATTGGAAAGTACCCAAAATTTTTGCATAAGCCATGCGAAACACATCATTTTTATTTCATAGATAGAAAGCCCAAAGTGAAAACTTTTATTTAAAACAAAAAGAAATTGGAAATTTAATTTGCCTTTTTGTGTACAGCCTTTTTCGTGAAGTCACAAAAATTTGGAAAAATAACCATAACTCTCAACTTTGGCTGACTTTTTTTATCCTAAATATTACCAGTAAATTTTTTAAATATTTTTTATTAAAATCTGCATCTTTTTATCTTCTTACAGTGATATTTTCAGGATGATTCATGTTTTAGATCCAGAGAAACAATTTTTTGAAGATGGAACTGCAATCTCAAAATACAGACTCAGAAATGTGCGATTTCAGAAAACCCCAAGAATTGGACCCCCCATATCTCACAAACTATGAGGCCTAGATAGGAAAAATTTCTGATGGAATCATTTCATAATAGAATTAGTGTGTACACAAAGTTTCATCAAAATCCCTGAGGGTCGGGTTACAAGGTCTGGTTGAATTGACATGGAATGACCCTATAGGGATAACACTCTCTTTTTCCTTTATTTGCAATTCTTTTAAATATAGGAAAAAATCTGTTTTGAATTCCTTAAACATACTATGTATTCACTTTTTACTGTGGTATACTTTTACTGTGGATCAGCAGCTAATTCCAAAACCATTAGTTTTAAAAGTATATTCTAATTCCAAAAATGCTTTAAATGTTTTTCCTCTTCATATGAAAATTCATTTACTTCAAAATGTTCTTTTTTATAAAGTTACTAAAATTAATTTTCATGGGATACCCGTTTTCTATAGGTTGTATTTTGAGAAACTCTCTTCACACTCTAACAAATATAATAGTAAAAATTCCATTCTTAAACGACCAAAACTTACCGGGTGACAATACTTTAAATTTTATTAAATTGTCTGTTTTTTATTTTCTTTTTTTACATAAAAACGTACATTTTTTGTTGTCAATGCTAGAAAATACTGAAACTTCAAAAAATTCAAATCAGCATAACTCTGTAAGTTTCGGTCAAACAAAAATTGAATGTTTACAGCTTAGCTTTTTATAGTACGGAAAAAGTTTTTCTAAATATAAATTATAAGACCCAGAGACCACATACAAATTTAATTTCCTAACTTAAAAAAATATTTTTTTGACAAAAGTAATTTTTATATGTTGAGGAAAAATACGTGAAACATTTTTGAAATTGGATTTATCTATTGTCAATGATTTCGAATTACCTATTGTCAATGATCATACTTGCCAATCATCGGCTTTTTTGAACGAAACAATATACTTTGAACGAGAATAATAATAATAATAATAATAATAATAATAATAATAATAATAAATTTTAAAAAAATTAAATGAATTTCGGGTTCACAATACATTTTTTTTATTTTAAGAATCTCGGAAGTTGACATGTTTGAATATTAAAGAGGGACCTTCAGTATAATGCTTTATCCTCGTAAGAATAATCTAAGTTGTGCCCTGGGATAGTTTTCTATTTTTCAATTCTAAAAAATTAGCGAACTAATATAGATTACACTCGAAACCAATGTTGCGCCAATAATTAATTCAGTAATACTATGAAATACTAATATTGGTTTTACATTGGGAACATTTGTAGTGATACCAAAATGTTGCAGAAATATAGGGTGATCAGAAATTCTAATGAATTTCAAGTTAATATACAAATAACCACTCATAAATTTCATCAAAAAAATTTTATTATCTCTAAATGCGGAATAAGTTTAGATTTCAGTGATACAAATTGTTCAAACTTTTGTAATAATAGTCACAAAGAGGGTGCTAAACTTTTAACCCGCGAGGACGCGCGCAGGGCCTAAAAGACCCTGAGTGCGTGTGGTTTTTACAATTGTAACCACTAATTTTTTAAAAGTGATTGTCAATTTATTTTATCTCAAAATTTGTAAGAATTGTCTCCGTCTTAATAAAGTGACTGTTATAATTAGATTTTATTGGTGGCAAAGTTAAAATCATTCATACCTTGAAAAGCGCGCGTTCTCCCGGGTTAATTGAGACAACTTATTACAACATACATTTCAAACATACTACTTATCCTACACCAAATATAGTTGCAACTAAGTTGCCACCAAAAGTAATGTTTCCTTGCATCAGTCGATTGTTGATGGTTTATTACAGTGTTGGGCAGAATCTAATTACAAAGTAATGAAATTACAGATTAAAATACATTATAATCTCCTCGCAGTGTAATTAATTAGCAGAGAAGAATTACAAAGTAATTTCAAATACGCTTTTGAAATACGTAATTTGATTATCGTGTAATGGAATTACAATTCAATTCTCTTTTTATCATTTAAAATGTAATTAGATTAATTTGTATTTAGATTACAAGACGATTCAGAATACATTCTTAATTATATAATTAAATTAACCTTAAATGAATTACGAGATGATTCAAATTATATTTTTAATTATATAATCCAAGTAACCTGTATTTGATTACAAGACAATTCCGATTATATTTTTAATTGTATTGTACGCTTAAAGTGTAGTTGATTATTAGAAATTCTAATTACAGCTTTAAAAATATAATTTAGATTAAATTCTAATGTATTACAAATAAATGTAAATTACGTTTGTGCAGAATACAATTTTTACAAGCGTAATTTAATACATGTAAATCTAAATTAAATTCTATGAAATGTATTTAAATTAAATTGCAATTAATTACGAGTTCATTATAACTGCTTTTTGTAAATTGATATAAAAGTTACTTGTAATTCATTGCAAGTTAAACTGAATTACGTCTAAGAATGTAACTAAATTTATAAGTTACAAATTATATTTTAGCAAGAATTGATTTATAATGTTCTTAAAACGTAATGGAATTTTTAAAATGGAATTGTATATTTACGATTACATTTACGATTTATCTGGCTGGGAGGGGGGGGATTTTGGGAAAATTTTGGTATTATGTATGTGTTAGGGTATAGATGTAAATTTCAGCATAGTAATTTATAGATATAATATACAATTTCTTATTGTTTCTAGTGACAAATGTGGCGGTAAAAAATATGTTGCAAATTTTGAAAACTTTGTGTTGTGTTAGGACAGTGGTGTAAAATATTTTCCCAGTTTCAGGTGGAATGAATATTAGATTTTTTTACAAGTATGTTAGAAATACAGCAAAGAATTTTAACAATTTTCAATTTTGAGGCTGACATAAGAGTAAAGTCGAGGGGGAGGGTGTTCTGAAAACCATTTTTAAGCTATTGCATAGCTTTTATCGCGGGCTTTGAGCGCGGCGACCGAATCTAGAAATTCCGTAACGAGAAAAACCTAGCACTCCGGCTAACGTCGTTTTAGTTCGGTAGAC
The DNA here is from genome assembly GCA_964019185.1 of Maratus speculifer. NCBI lineage: Eukaryota > Metazoa > Arthropoda > Arachnida > Araneae > Salticidae > Maratus > Maratus speculifer. The sequence continues at coordinate 300,229,089 of OZ025293.1, forward strand.
TTCGGCAAGGTATCCTTCGGTAGACTTCGGCAGACATTGACGCGGTATTTTTCAGATATTTAGAGGATATCAAGTCTCAAACTTACGTTTCTTATTTCAGTTACCATAAACCTATAGCTTCAATGATAAAAATTACTGATTAACCTCCATGTATTGTAAGATAAAAAAAATATTTCAAACGCTATTAACTTCTCATTTATTCTATAAAAGAAAAAAATTTGTTTTCGTATCGGTCATCACGCTCAAAAAGTGTAACTTGAATTAATATCAAAGAAAAAGAAAAAACTTGAATTAATATCAAAGACAAAATAAAAATAAAATAAATAAAAATAAAATAAATAAAAAATATATAAATAATAATTTTTTTTTCCAAATTTGTAGAATCTGTATAGAAAAGAATCGTCTTAAGATAAAACAAGGATGGATAATGTAGCTTTTGGTGATTGGAGATCCGCCCCATGGTGAGGATAGAAAAATTTTAAATGCTTATAAGTCGCGATCTAATTTTTGTAGCGCGGTCAAATTTTGTTTGGTAATTTATTATGAGACCGTGTTAGTGTTTGGTGACAGGAGACCCCCCCCCCCCATGATGAGAGTCGAAAAATTTAAAATGCTTATAACTCGCGATCTAATTTTCGTAGCGCGGCCAAATTTTGTTTGGTAATTTATTATGAGACAGTGTTACTTTTGATGACAGGAGACCCCCCCACGGTGAGGGTCGAAAAATTTAAAATGCTTATAACTCGCGATCTAATTTTCGTAACGCGGCCAAATTTTGTTTGGTAATTTATTATGAAACAGTGTTAATTTTTGGGGACAGGAGAGCCCCCCACGGTGAGGGTCGAAAAATTTAAAATGCTTATAACTCGCGATCTAATTTTCGTAGCGCGGCCAAATTTTGTTTGGTAATTTATTATGAGAAAGTGTTACTTTTGGTGACAGGAGACCCCCCACGGTGAGGGTCGAAAAATTTAAAATGCTTATAACTCGCGATCTAATTTTCATAGGGCGGCCAAATTTTGTTTGGTAATTTATTATGAGACGGTGTTAATTTTTGGTCAAAGGAGACCCCCCATGGTGAGGGTCGAAAAATTTAAAATGCTTATAACTTGCGATCTTCCGGTTTGAATTCAACATAATGGTGACGCAAATACTTGCCCCTCAAAGGGTTAAAGACCTGCTATATTTCTTAAATACATATTACACACTTTTTGTATTTATAATACACAAGTATTGTGAGCTTCATGCCGCATTCTGTGCAAAAATGTAAACATCTCATTGTGTGCTTTGGGACACATATAGCACATACCACAAAAATCCATATTAAAAAAATGTATGTGAAGTCAGAATTTTTTTATTATTTTTCTTGCATTTGTGACTACTTAAATTTAAAGTAATCAAAGTATTTTTTTTTCATAAAGAAAAGAAAAATCGTGCAGTGAAGGGTTAAACACCCCACTTTAGGTTACTATTAAGTTGCGGTTATGTTAAAGTTAACAAGGTAGATTACAATTGCAGTTGTTTAATCTTATGTTACGATTAGGTAACTGTTAGGTTACAGTTAGATTATGGTTAGGTGGCAATTAAATTACGGTTAGGTTGCAATTAGGTCATGATAAAGTTGCAGTTACGTTACAGCTAGCTTGCGATTACGTTACAATTAGGTTAACATTAGTTACAATTGGATCAGTATTAGGTAACAGTTAGATTACGGTTACGTCACAGGTAGGTTACGGATAGCTTGCTGTTAGGTTCCACTTATGATACGGTTAGGTTATATTTAGGTTACGGATAGATCGCGAGGAAATTAAGGATAGCTTACAGTTGCATAGGAATTCGGTTATAATTAGGTACGGATAGACTACAGTTATACTACAGTATGGTTACGGTTAAAATGCCGTTAAAGCACGGTTAAGTTATTGATAGAATATGGATAGGGGACTGTTGCGTTATACTTAGCTTACAATTTGATTAGTTATGTTGCAGTTAGGTAACGATTAGATGGTAATTTTATTAAAGTTAGATTACAGTTAGGCCATGGTAAGGTTATGGTTTTGTCAGAGTTAATTTACGATCAGGTTAAAATTAAGCAGGTCCCACATTCATGCCACATTTTTGCAGCCTAGTAGAGGATGAGCGAAGCGAATTTTTATTCTGTCCACGAATATAGACAGAATAAAAATTCTGTCTATATCCGTGGGTGCCTCACGGAGTTAAAAAAGTCAGTTTTGAAAAACATATAAAACTATCTGCTTACCATAAAATTTCTTGAAATTAATAAGATATTTTAGAAAATTGGCGTCAGAAACTGCACCTAATTTGGAGGCCGATGAAAATTTCTTACCCACAATTGGGGTGGGGGGGAGAGTATTTACAACCACTTCGCCAGCAGCTTTCGCAAACGAGAATGCTGGATTCACCTTCTTTGTGGGAAAAAAGTAACGCGTTTTTAACATTAGATTTTTTGTCTACGTTTTCAGCGATTCTTTCAGTTTGATCACCCTGCAACTGTACCATTACAGTGGATACATCAACAAGATTCATCATATTGCTTAGTGCAGGTTTTGACTTATGTGGGCCCGCACACCCCAGACCTATTATGGCACGGTATAGGGCCTTTGCGACTACGATACTTTTAAAACTGGACTTGAAGCCGAAGATTTCAGAAATTTGACAAATGAGTTGTGGTCATTTTGCTGTCTGGGCATTTGCATCAGAAACAGTAGGAGTGGAATACGGTTTTTCGTGTTGCCCCCATACATTTGAGTTACTGAGATATCATGGAGGTCATCATGATCCAGAGATCTTTGAACAACGTCAAGAGGGGTATTTGCAAGAAGACTTCTTAAGGCAAATGTAATTTTTTTTTTTCGTTTTCGAGAAGAAAACTTCTATCGTGCACCTTTTCCAGCGTTGAAATCCGCTGCACACTCTTATAGTACTGTTCAGAATTTACTGAAACTCGGTACAAATTTTATTAAACTTGTCTTCATAGACGGAGAAATTGAAGGAGCATAAATTTTAAGAGTTAGAAGTAAATTATCCTAATTTTTAATGGGTTCTATATAAAAAGGTGGAACTTTAATTTTTCAGGTTTTATTTTCGTTTTTGGAGTCAGTAGAATTTTGGGTGGTTTCTTTCTTATATTAAACATTAGTTGTTACTGTCGTCATCATCATGACATCTTTTAGCTGAGTTTGAATTATCAATCTGCATGCCATCGTCAGAATTTGGAAGATGAGAAAAAGAATTATCATTATTAGAATTAGCATCAATATTAGAATTCGCAATAGTAGAGGAAAGGGGGGATCCTCAAACATCCCATCTCTATATACCGGCAAAAGCCGGATTCACGAGCAGACAGGAGGTACGGGATTTCCTCGAGGGAGCCACCTTCTTGATCAAGGCAACAGGTTAAACGGCTTTTTCAGGACGCCATGCAGTCAATTTCTGTTCAGTTGTGGGCTAGGGATTACAATCCCGGGATACCGGGATTCGGGTATTTTTTTCCCGAAAATACACGGGATTAGTCAGAAACAATCCCGAGATTTTCGGGAATACCTAGTTTTTTTTTTTTTTTTTTTTTTTTTTTTTTTTTTTTTTTTTTAGTGAAATAATACTCAGCTGAAATTAAAAAAAGATATTTATAAATTTTTGCTTGTGGGGGAGAAAAAATCAATTTTTGTGAAATTTATGTATGACTGAAAAAGAATATATACCTCAAATATTTTTTACATATATTTCTAAGCGACTAAATCTTTTACAGTGGAAATATTTTGACTTGCAAACAGATGTAACGCTCATAGCTATTAGTCAGGAAAAATGAAATCGTTTGTTTATTTCGATTTCGCTGCGCGTATAAAAATTATCTTCGCTTCGTAGGTCCTTTTTGAATTAGATCTTTTACTGATAAGCGTCGCATTTGTGTATGCTAGTCATTATGTGCTAACTTCTTTGCATTTCGTACTTTCATACTTATTTTTCTTTAAAGATGTCGAATGAGAAAGGTTTCGTAGCTCATCGGAAAGATAATGATACATCTTCAGAAGGGGTGTAGTCGTAAAAATAACAGAGGATACACGCTCAAGGCAGACAGTATCCCTAGAGTATGTATACAACAGTTTTCTTTAGAAACATAGATTATACGGCGTTCCTTTAAAAAATCTAGAATGTATACGGCGTATTCCCTCTACTGCATCCCTGATCTTCAGTATGGTACTACTTTTCAACATCAAAAGATGGAAAAAGCGCTAAATGTAAAAAGTGTAGCACTGTGCTTAAAACATTAGGTGGATCGACTAAAGGTTTGAATACACATTTAATTACAAAACACGGTATTAAAATTCAGAATGAATTTATTATTTATTATATCCTCTCTGCCTTCCACAAGTCAGGATTGCACAGAAGATAAATTCCCTTCTAAAAAGCGGAAAATAGAGGACTATTTTAGCAGTGATAAGGAATCACTGGATTTGATTTTATTGAGAATGACTGCCAAAGATGCTTTTTCATTTAACGTTTTCATCACTTCAGTTGATTTGAGAAATTTACTGATAGCTAAAGGCTATCATGATTTGCCAAAATCTGCAGTATCACTTTGAAATCCTGTAGTGAACTAGAGTTTCATCGTAAAGGATTTAATTACAAGAGAAATACAAACTTTTAAATCTTCGGGGAAAAATAGTTTAATTTTTGACGAATTGACATCTACTATAAACAAGCGATTTATAAATATTAATGCCCATTCAAGAAATGTAAATTTGAACAAATTCTGGAATTTAGGACTTATGCGCATATATGGATCTTTCGCTGCAAAAAAGTGTATTGAAATGCTAACACAGCATCTAGAAAAGTATGACATTTCATTAAAAAAGACGCTGTTGCTATTTTAACTGATGGACCAAATGTAATGCTGAAAGTTGGAAAAGAAATTGAAGCTGATCAGCAGCTTTGTTTCGCTCATGGCATACATTTAGCAGTTTGTGATGCTTTATATTGTAATCAACGAAATACAGAACCAGAAGCTTCCTCCAGTAAAACAGTAGCTGAATCATGCTGCGGAAGTGAAAATTTAGCCTTAGAAGAAGTTGATAAAGACATTTCTTTTTTTGCAATATAGACATTTAAAAAACATAAACTTTTTTTTAAATTGTTAAACATCAACAGCATATTTGTTTTAATTTCCAGTTGTTGTAATTTACCCTATACTTTTTATTATTGAAGTAATAAATTTTGAACTTGGTATATTATCAAGCGTTAGGCTGTATTTTTGCTTTAGTTAATTTTTACAATATTGTATAATTTAGCTATTGTGAAAATTGGTGACATTGGAGAAACTTTAATTTTTGAAATCCCGGGATTATCCCGGGATCACGGGATTGAATCTAAACAATCCCGAAATCCCGGGATCAGAAATTGGTCTCGGGATTGTAATCCCTTGGTGTGACTTTCTTCGTTGAGGGGTAGCATGTGGCTCCCTTGAATTCACTAATTTGCAGTTCATTAATTAGTACATGAATATAGGACAATAAAAATTATAAAAACTTAAAGTGCTCAGAATGAGCTAACTGGAAATATAACTTTCGCTCCCGAAAACTTTATAGTTTCGGTGAAAAATCTCTTAGACACGGAGCGCTTGAAAATTCAAGCATTCTGGGGTGCAAAAAGACTAGAGTGTAAAAAGTCGGCTGTTATGCAACATTGGGAATAGTCTATGATTATCTGCTAATGATAAATATTAAGTGAAACGTAACAATGCTTTTTTGACATAGGAAGATGACATTTCAACAATTGATCAAGTTTGAATGGGAGATAATCTTCGGTCTTCATGAAGGAGGATTTTCCTATGCGCAATAGTACCTCATATGCAATGTAACAGATGCAGAATGATGAGAGTTTGAAAGCTGTGGACCGACAAAGTTCAGACAACTCAGGAATCTGAGAATAGACCCCGAACGATGACTTTAAAGTGGGATGATAGACAAATTGTCCGCGTGGCGCGGACGGATCGTACAGCTGGAACTAGACATTAACCAACTGCTACAGCTATATCACTGTCTCTATTGTCAATCCTTCGACGCCTGATGTACTGTGCACTGCGTGCAAGATTCATATTTTACAGGGATACCCCACCCGAAAAACTATCTACCTGCGACTGATCATAGAAACTCACAAGCAGATTAGAAACAAGTTGTTTTATCTGACGAATCTCGCTATATTTTGTGGTACCACTAGGGCGGAATTCGTGTTAAACGCTATGCCGGTGTGCATTAAGCGAATATCATAGTGAGCGAACATCGGGAGTTATGGTCTGGCTTGCGATTTCCCATCAAGAACGATCCCCAACTGCTACAAATCGTAGGTAATGTGAACAGCAACAGATACATAAGTGAAAAGCTGGAGTTCGATGTCGCTCCTGTCTTTCAAGGCCTTCCTGAGCTACCTTTCAGTAGAATATTGCCTGTCCACATGTTGAAAGAATGTTTAAAACTTCTTAGTAGCAGAACACACACAGCTTCTTCTGCGTTCTGCTTATTCGCTGGATATGTTACCCATTTAACATGCGGGGGATTTCGTTTTTCGGAGTCTCAGTCATTATTCCACTCTTATAGCTTCTACAGATGCACTTCGGGTACGCATACAAACATTATAGAATGTTCTTCCCCAGCCAGATATTGAAAATCCATTTGATTCATATCACATCGTATTAGCAGCATATATTACAGTATGTGGTGACTACACTAAATAATGATTTTTGACATTTAACATTTTTTTCTTTTTGCTTTGAAAATATAATCAATTGTTTATACCAGTCGCATAGAGTGGCGGTTAAAAGTTTCCGGCCAGCAAAATTTTTTACTTAATTTGTAAGTATATCCATATGAAGAGGAATTTCAAAGTGATACTTATACATTTTATTGACAAAATAGCGAGGTACTTATTTATGGAATAATATATAAATATCAATAAATTTAATTGACAAAATTAAGCCCAGAGAAAATCGCATGTTCTCAAAAGTTTCCGACTACTTTTGCAAGTTTGGAGAAAATGGCATTGTAATAGAAAATTACAGTGATCAACAACATTTACAATTAATATTTTATCAGCATTATTTTAATAATAAGTACTGAGTCACGGCAGCGTGACATTCATACAATCAGCAATTAAAGATCGCCTATGATACGTTTTTTCCCTTTTTCTTGCAATTTTTAGGAAATTTCAGCTGAGTTGAAATTTTTATAGCTCTACACACGTTTGCCAACTTCTTTTCAATGATTTTCTATTGGATTCATGTCGGTCGATTGGGCTGGCCATTTCAAAAGCGAAATTGTTTGGGTGAAAGTCATTGCTTGTCAGAGATTGCAAACAATCTTTAAATCGTTATCATGTTGAAATAAATAGTTGCGACCAGAATTTTTCCTCTAATAAATCAGTAAATAACCTTGCAAGATATCCTTATAGATTGCATCATTCACCTTGTCTTAGATTTTAAATAATGGATCTACACTTTTTGAAGAAAATATTCCCCACAGCACAACGTGCCCTCCGCCAAGTTTCATGGTAGGAATAACATAAGTCAAACCATATCTTTTGTTGTTCAATTATCGGAAGTAGTGTCTTCCATCATTTCCAAAAAAATTTTAAATTCGATTGATGGAAAAATAGTACTTTTGTCCAGTTTTCACTTGACCAGACTTTGTGTTTTTTGGAAAACGCCAATCGGCTGCTTTGATTTTTTTTTACCCATGATAAATTTTTAACACTGACACTTCCATAATGTTTTACATCACGTCAGCATTTTGACACGGTGGATCGACTTATTTCAGCAATATTTTCATTCCGTAAATAGCGGGATATTGCAACGGAATTTTTACGCATGTCATCAATTCATTTTCTCCTGATAACTCTGTCTACAAAAATAATCATTTTCCGGGGTCTCCCGGACCTCAGAAAGTCTTGAAGGCCATGGACATCTTTATACAATTTTTAAGTATCATTCACAGTTGATCAACCGATCGATAACTTTGCCGCAATATCTCGAGAATTTTGGCACTTTAGCGACGAACTAATCACTCATTTACGAACAATAATTGTTGAACTTTTCAATTTTGAATTCAAACTATGCTGTTCACATTGATTCATTCACAAACACGACCAAAAAACCCTTTACCGACAGAAAAAAACAAAGAAATGATGAGTGGCCGCAAACTTTTGCACAAGCGAATTTCTAACTGTACCCCTTTTACATGAAGCGTTTCCAGTATCCAATCAAAATGACCACGTCGTCAGATGTCATTTACTTATTACTAACTTCTTCGCAGAAACCTTCTGAGAAACTAACTGGCCGGAAACTTTTGACCATCACTGTATGTATTAAGTTAAATTTATTTCTGATGATTCTTTCATGATGTTGCGATTTCCACAAACATGAATGTATTAGCGTTCATATAATAAGCGAAGTTTTTGACTAAAAAATTGATAAATTTTCTCAAATCTGCAAAAAAAAAAAATAAAATAAAATAAAATAAACTACCCGTCAAGCTAAAGGAGTCCTCAAGCCTTAAAGGAACTAAAAATTTGAAAACGCTTTGGTTTAAATGTTACCTGTTGTAAGAAGCTAATTTGAAAAATAAAATGAAATATTGTATAAAATTTATATAACCCTTGACGGACCGAGAAGCTTTTTAAACGTTCTCGTATCGATGTAAAACTTTATTTTACAGCTAAAAAAAATACAGATTTCACGACATCTGATTACATGTTTTCCACCTTTTTTTAGCCTCTACTGAAATCAGACTTGTTCCGATTCGGGCATTGCCCGTATCCTTTTCCGTGAGCTGTTCATATATAACGATGACTATGCCGTGAACCTTAGTTATGGAAGAAACACTGCTTCGGTAGCATCAAGCCGAGTATGATCTGTGCATGCCTATTCTCTTTAACAAAATGATCAGGGTATCCTTATGAAATACTTAATTATACTCATTTTCCGTTTTAAAATAAAGAGTGAATGGTTTCGTTTTATACAGGTTTGTGTTGTACGAATGATCCATTTTAACTCGTTGCACTTTGCTGCATTAAGAATACTATTGATTTCCGTAATGGAGCATGTATATTTCCGACAAAAAAATGCCTTCAAAGGAACTGTTTCATTGATTCATACTAAGCCTACAAAATTAATTGAAATATAAAATTTAAAGTACATTCGCTTGTCTAGTTCATAAAACAAATATGTTAGTTTAACGTGAAGCTATCAAAATACTATTTCCGTAAGTTTAATTCTTCAAACTCATCAAAAATTAAAATGATGAAATAATCAATGGATTTTCTTATGCTTGTTTTAACGGCATGAAAAATCTGCTAAAATTTAATATAGCAGGAAACAAATAATGCAGCTGAAAATTAACCCTCATTTCTGAGAATGAATGCAAATATATTTCATTTTTTCCGTTTTTTTTGGGGGGGGGGGGTGGTACAGCCCTGTACAAAATGAATAAGTTTTTATACATGTCACATGCTAAGATGAAATTAATTTCTGCAAAATACTCTTAAAACTACTGCATCGGTACATGCAGAAATTATCATCCATAGGCCTGCATTTTCCTAATTAAATGAATATCCTTTTATATATTTATATTTAAGTTTTACGAACAAGTTTTCCTAAATATATTTGAACTTAAAAATATAGAATTTAATGCATTAAAAAATAAACAAGTCACGTTCATTTTCAGTTATTCGGCTGAATTCTTTTGAGATCTTTGAACATGGTGTATCGAATTTTTATACTCAATGTAAGACCCAAAAATAAAATAAATAAATTTAATAACTATATACCTTGCCTGACAATTTAATTTTAACAATCATTTCTAATTGACAATACTTCATTCATAGATGCTTATTCAATATCTTTTATGTGTCCTAGGATGAAATAAAATGCAATGAACATCATATTCTAATTTAAGCATCTTGTAGTAAATCTCAGTAATGTATATGAATTTCATCTTGTTTGAATTATTGAAACATAATTAAAATGTAATGTACATGGAATTTTTCGCGTATATTATAATAAAATAAAGCTTCTTTCTTTGATTCTGTGAATGAATGATGAGTTCTTTGCACCCTCCTCAGAAAGAATGTTTTATTGCATGTCATAAAATCATATGTGTTTCACTATACTGTTAATAGAGAAAAATCATTAAAAATATGCTGCAGAAGATTTTTTATGTTGTTATTAATATAACGGTAAATTTAAAATTAACCTGTACATGTACTGTAAGTGCTAGACTTAAAACGTTCTGTAGAAATCATCATCTAATGCACCTTAATAAGGCGCATAAATTTTGTTATGTTTAAAATTGTTTCACATCATTAAAATAAACTGCAGATGATTTTATCCATATAAGCAATAACATAACACAATACTTTTGAATTTCCATGTGAGTAACGTATAAATCATTACATGCATCATCTTCAGTGCCAAACATGTCATAATAAGTTTCAAGAACATATTTCAGTTACAGAACATTCTGAGTACGCTTGTTAGAGCATGGACAGATGGACAGTCAACCCAATTCATAAACATTTTTCAACTATATTGGAAAGTCTTAAATATCGGAACACCCGTCCAAAAGTTTTATTTGTGATAGAAATTGAAAATATACAGGCTATAAGAAAAAAAGACAGCGGCTTCTGGTAGCAGTTTAAATTTGACTAATTTATGTAATACAACTTGGTAAGACAGAAACCTAAACAATAGGTGCAAAATACAATTTTAGATGGGGTTTTTTCTCTTTCCAGATGCAACTGCAAAATAGTTTTAGAGAAATTAAGAAAATTTTCCGCTTAAGCCAAGATTCCATTATAGCAACGTATTAGAAAATAAATTTGCTGAATAACAGATTTTTAAAAAATGCTATATTTTGCCTTACAGTTTCATTATTTTTACTTTTACATTATGATAAATAATGATAAATTTTCGCGATTCCCTATCTTTGCAAATGCATCTTTATGTTACATTAAAATCAGTGGCTGATCAAAGGGGAAGGGGGCGATGGAGCGATAGCCTCCTCCTTGAGCCCAAGAAAGTCTTTGCAAAACGATATTAGATGTCCACACGGAAAAAGGGTCGTACTTAAGATGGAGACCAGCGCGACCAGCGCGACCAGACCCGAATCCTCCAAGCTGGCACGGCCCGATCCAGGCCGCGCCTGCTCTTATTCATGAGGCTAGGACTGAGTCAGGGCTTCAAACTTTCAGAAACCGGTCAGAGTTTTACTTTTTTCTGAAAAGCTAGACCAAATCACACTTTTTATTAAAAAATTCTCGGTCGTGCCTGACGTAGCCTGGCGTTCTTATAGAAGTCTGTATGGGCCAAAATGTCCAGGCCCAGGCTCTGCAATCCAATTTTTATCTTAACCAAGGTCGCTAAAAGCGAAAAAATCATCTGATCCAATACCGAAAACCTGACCCAAAAGAAATCAACAACCTCCCCCCCCCCCAAAAAAAAAATCAATCCATATCTCAAGGTAGTTACAAAAAGTATCCCATGTAATTATATAAATATTTTACATTTTTGTTTAAGTAGAAAACACATATATAATGTATACTCGGCAATATTCAAACATATAGTACTTCATATGAAAAATAGTCTGACCTTTTGAAAAATTTTGTCAGCAGCCAGTCCATATTTAAACCGAACGAGTCAAAACTTAAAATAAAAAAGTCCCGTATCCGAAACGTTTAAAGTAAATCTGATCCACAACCAATAACATCAACTCGAACCCCAAAATTACATTTGAGGTCAAACCGAGACCTTACCAATCTCGGCACAAACATTTTTGTCGACCAGAAATTGAAATGAAAGAAAATGAATTCATATATTTCAGTGGAATAATAAAGTGTAGTTTGTAAATATACCTTTAAATCAATGTTATCTTTTATATAGAAAAATAAATATCTAGTATATACTCCTTAGTGCAAAACCTCTAAATAACAGTCTATTCGGGACATCTAAATTTTTCTCTTCTTTGGAAACGTTCGGTTTTCAAAGGAAAAAGAATGCAGATTGAAAAGAATTCACTAAATAGAGGTGTCCATTATTCAGGAGTATTCGCATAAAGAGTTTATAGTACGTGTTATTACTTTTGAATAGCGAACAAATTCCATGCTTTTGACATGTTCGGTTTTCAGGAGTTCTATTGTACAAAAAAAAAGTTTTCGCTATTTGCAGACGTCCGTCATAGATATTTCACTAATATTTTTATGGGAAAAATATTTAGACTTTTTGCTGAAAAAGTGAATCAACCCCTGAGGTGTCACGATGGGGGATTAGTGGGGGAGTTCCCTCCCCCCCCTAATTTATCTAAAATTAGGAAATTATAGATTTTTGAAAAAAAATTATTTAAAATAGTAAAAAAGTATGTTTTTTATTGTTTTGCTAACTACATTATAATCACTACATATCACACGTTATATATATCATTTCACTTGATAAATAGAGTAATTTGTTTCTTGTTGGGAAAATTTGGAATCCTCCCCCCCTTCACCGAAAAAATATCTGTAGTTACGTCCTTGATTAACCCGAATATGACTCTCAAATGTTAAATCCAATCCCAAACAAATCCGAACTCGGAACTCACCCGGCCCAGTAAGTCAACCTGGCCCAAATCCGGCCCGCAACATAACGTATAAATCTATCCGATTTACAACAAAAACGTTCAAATAAACCCGATTCGCAGTAAAAATTTCTCTTTAAAAATAGTAAAAAAGTATAAAATTTTTATTCTTTTGTTGATTACATTATAATCACTACATATCATTACATATAGCATTTCACTTGGAAAATTGAATACTTTGTTTCAAGTTGGGAAAATTTTGAATCCTCCTTTCTCCCCCCCCCCCCTAAAAATATCTGTAATTACGTCCTTGAATAACCAGAATCCAACTCTCAAGTGTTAAACCCAATCCGGAACAATTCCGAACTCGAAATAATGTAAGTCAACCTGGCCTAAACCCAGCCCGCAGCAAAAAATATAGATCTATCCGACCTACCGGAAAAAAGTTCAAATAAACCCAATCCGCAGTAAAAGAAATCTCATCCCATCTGAAATTTCTATTCAACCCGAATGTAAAGTCTCAGATGTGAAACCAAATCCGAACTTGAAATAATGTAAGACAGCCTGATTCACACCAGGCAAACCTAGCAGGAAAAAAAGTCAACACGACACGAACCACAGTAAAAAAGTAGAAATAAACCGAACCTGCAATGAAAAACATTACCTCCTACCCGAGTCACCAAATTTTTACGTCAATCTCTCTTGAGGTTTCTCTAGATTAGCCCTTGATATAAATAGTATCAGAGAAAAGAACCGCTAAGAGTGTCTAACTACTGTTTCTAAGAACAGCACTTAAAAAAACTTCATTTTTCAAATATCCATCGAAAAATTTCGGTTTGATCCCTAAGCGTATAGTATTGTTCTAATCCGAACCTTAAAATTTCATTGGAAGCTAAGCCAAAACCGTTCAAAAATGTTTCGTTGAGCTTCGTCGAAACCGAAATGAAGAAAAATTAATCTACATTTTAATGGAACTACATAAAATATAGTCGACATTTATGTCTTTAACAGCAATTTTATCTTTTATATAGAAAAAGTAAAAGTCTAATGTAAACTCTTTAATATTCAAGTAATTGTAGATTCTCTAATCAACGGAAGCAGCTGAATGGGGTGTCTAAATTGTCGAAAAGTGCTCGCTAAATAGAGGTGTCTACGACTCGAGAGAATCCGCATGAAGATTTTAATTTAAATACTTTCTCTTACGAATAGCAATTTTCAATGTAAAAGCTTAAAAATATTCATAATTAATTATTAGGAACTGTCTGTCATGGCCCTTTTACTGTATATAGTTTTTATGGAGCAAAATATTTAGATTTTCATTTAAAAAATCGGGTCAATTTCTTGCAAAACTGAAAACCTAATCTGAAACCGATCAGAACGCGAAATATTTTAAATAAATTTGACCCGAAACCAACGCGTAGCTAAAAAGTAGAACTCCACTCGACTCGCAACAAATGTGTAAAAATCATTCCGATCAGTAGCAAAAAAATAGAAGTCAACCGGACTCAAAACCAACCAGCAGTAATAAAATAGTAGTCAACTCGACCCAAAACAAAAAAGTAGAAATCAACAAAACCCAAACCGACCCGCAGCAACAGAATAGAAGTGAACTGGACCCAAACCTGACCCACAACGAAAAAAATTAACCTCGACCCAGATCAAATTGAAAAAAAAATTCCACGTCTGAGCCGCGGGTCCGATTAGAACCTCCAAATTTCTGATATCCCTTGAGGACCCTCTAGATCTGCCCTTGATTAAAATAAAATATGTTACACAGGATTTTCCTTTTTTTGAGACTGTAAAAAATGTATTTTTTCCCTTAAAAGTAATAAATATTAAAAATATTTCTTTAAAATTCTAAACAAGTTGATCAACAATTTTAAAGTTACTAATCTTTAAAACTTTCTAACTTTAAGTTCTGCTTATTTTTGATAAAAACTGTTTTTCGAACCTAAAACTCTAAATTGTGAGATATTTTACACATGTATAACAAAAGGAGACCCATTACAGTCTCCTGACCAGGCGATAAACGTGTACTAGCAAATTTTTATTTACAATTTTATTATTTGTTTGCTATTTTAACTGAAAAATAAGTAAAAAGAACGCAAGTACTTTTTTTACTGTTTTGCTTAAAAAAACAGGATCAACAAACAAATAAACCAATCAACCAACCAATCAAGAAATCAACCAACCAACAAGCCAACAAAAAAACCAACCAACTAACCTACAAATAAAAAAACAAACGCATTCTCTCCCCCCCCCCCCCCTTTATATTTCGAATTTTTAAGGAAATGCTAGAGATCATTTACATTTAATAAGTAATTACCATGCTAAATTTCATGTTTTTAGCCTCCTCAGTAACACAAAAATCGCTTTTTTAGAACGCGATTTGCTCCTGCACCCCCTTCTGATTTGTGGCATCCACATAAGATGCAGCCTATGCTTGTTTCTGAGCAAACACAATGATTTTGGTACCATTACTTTTGAAATCGGCTCGGTAGTTCAGGAGATTATCCCTTATAAACATTGGAATTATACGTACAAAACAGACAACCAACCAACACCAAACCAACGAACCAACAATCAAATAAACAAACAAACAAACCAACCAACCAATCAACAAACCAACAAACAATCAAACCAAGCACGCAGGCATTCCCCCCCCCCTTTAAAATTTTCGAATTTCTAAGGAAATGCTAGAGTTCATTGACATTTTATAATTAGAATGCTAAATTTCATGCTTGTAGTCCCTTCAGTTACACAAAAATCGTATTTTTAGAACGCTTTTTGCTCCTGCACCCCCCTTTGAATTTGTGATATCGACATAAAATAAAGCCTATGTTTGATTCCGAACGAACACCATAATTTTGGTACCCTTACTTTTGAAACCAATTCAGTAGTTCCGGAGATTATCCCTTATAAACAAACAAACAAACTTTTTCTCTTTATAATATAGGTATAGACTGAAATATGATGGACTTCTATAGAAAACCGAGATACCCCCTCTCCCTTGAAACGATTGCGTTTACTATACGAAATTTGTCTAGTTTGAAAATTTATATCCGAGTTCAATTTTGAGTTATTAAAACCTTTTATATGCTCAATAATAAAATTTACCGTTCTCCCCCCCCCCCTCTTCATAAATTTTGCCTTTAACATATAAAGTATGAGTGTCTTACGGTAAATAAAGTTTTAGTTATAAGTTTTTAAGTTACCAGCTCTTTATATTTACGATACACTAAAA
Organism: Maratus speculifer; assembly: GCA_964019185.1. Lineage (NCBI taxonomy): Eukaryota > Metazoa > Arthropoda > Arachnida > Araneae > Salticidae > Maratus > Maratus speculifer. The sequence continues at coordinate 300,244,947 of OZ025293.1, forward strand.
TATTCGGGAGGGCGGGGAGAGCAGAGTTTCAGTAAAAAATTAGTGGGTTATCCAGTTTAAAATTCTCAGTTATAAAACTAAAATAGTCTCTGTAATATTTATCACCAGATATCATCCTCATTATAATATCATTGTAACCCAGATTTCTTAGTTATCACTAAAAGAATATAATCATAAATAAGTCTCAAGTACAAATGGAATAAAACCTGATTAGAAAATTTTCTGTTTACATTGCACAATAATTGTAACTAAAATTGCTAGTTACCATGACAACACCGTAACGGTAATAATAATCATAAATACAACTAAAATCAAATATATAATCTAAAATATCATTCGCATTAAAAGTATTTGTAATTAAAATTTCAAAGTTACAGCATTACCGCACCGCAATGAAAATTCTGCATTACAGTTACAACCATATCTTAATTTAAAAAAATACCATTGGAATTATCCGTAATTGTAATTATAATTATGAATACAATGTTAATTGAATTTGAAATTCAGAATACAATTACGCATAATCATAATTATAATTTTCTCAATTATAATTACAATTGTATATTAGTAATTATATAGCTTTTATAGTTACGATTACAATGCTAATTTAATTTCAAATTCAGATTATAATTGCATTTAATCGTAATTAGAATTTTTTCCATTATAATTACAATTATATAAAGATAATCATAGTACATTTATAGTTACGATTACAATTCTAATTTAATTTCAAATTCAGATTATAATTGAATTTAATCGTAATTAGATTTTTTTCCATTATAATTACAATTATATAAAGATAATAATAGCTTTTATAGTTACAATTACAATTTTAATTTAATTTCAAATTCAAATTATAAATACATGTAACTAAAATTGTAATCCCTTGCGTGCCGTTACATTGTAATTAAGTTACAAAGTAATTAGATTACGAATTTGCCCAACTCTGGTTTATTACACCAACTTATTGATGGTGTTTTCTTACTTTACTTTTAGTGGCAACTTAGTTGCCAAAATTTTTGGTGTAAAGTCACATGAATACTTTTTACAGTGTATAAAATTAATCTAGAAATGTCAATTAGAGTTTATTAGTTTTTTTAGGTAAATAACTTAAAAAACATTGTACAGAAAGTTTGCATTTCACTTGGCTCTCCTGTTTCCGGTATTTGGCTTATTACTTCCTGTTTATTAAATTAGCCATAACTCCTTTTCTAGTAAGTACATAAATAAAACTGAAACAAATGCGGAATCGTAAGCGATTGCTTTTTTAGATAAAATACTGCTAAAAGTTTTGAAAAATTTCTCAAAAAAGGCCAGTTTAATGTAGAAGACATTAAAGAATGTAACACTTATAATTTTTAATTGTAAAAATAATTTTTTTAAAAAGTTTTGAAGGATGAAAATGTATAGGCTAACCGAAAAGAGTAATATAATTTCGATATTGCCTACCTAGCTCTTATTTTATTTAAAAAACTATCCCCTTACCTGAATTTATGTCTAAATATATTTGCTTTAATTACAGTAATTTCCTGCATATAATCTGCTGATCAAACAATTCTTTTTCGACCCAGAAATTTCATTTAGTAATTAGTGCCAAATATTTACGGCGATCTTTAAACTTAGATTTTATTTTCAGAATTTTCTGGGTCGAAAAAGAATAGTTTGATCCGCGGATTAAACGCCGGAAATTACGGTAATGGAATACATTCCATGATTAATTAATGCAATATTCTCTATAGAGAAATTCTTGAAGGATGTCAGTTTTTTACTAATAAAACCGGGACTAAGTTAAGGGTATGGTACAATCCATACAAAAATATATAGAACAATCAGTGAAAAAATACTGGGAAAAGAAGAAATTAAAATGTGTTAGGTAACAATGTATTTAAAAAAAATCGCTACTTTTGAGAGTAAATTTATGATAAAAATTCTTTCAATTTTATTTCTATTTTAAAGGCATGGGAATTTAAAAAAAACATATAAATAAATAAATAAATAATAAAATAAAATTACTTTCGTGTTAAAGCTTCATATTAATTTCATTAATAATAACTTCTACCCATATCAAATAATTGAAAAATTAAAAACAATTCTTAAAAATTTCCATAATGAATTCTGACTTCTGCAGTAAACTACATATTTTTTAAATCTAAGATGTAGTAATAACTTGCAAAAATATCAGTATAAATGGTTAGATGATAAACCATTTAAAATTTTCAAAATAAAATTTTCTTGAACACTTTCCACCAAAAATTAACCGTTTACTAAATAAATAAATGTATTTTTAAAGCAAATCACTTATTTTATGTACATTTTGTGTTAACGGTGATATGAATTGATTTGTAGTTCTGCTTGATACTATCTATCGCTTTTTATATCTTGAAATTATACATAAATATTTATAAGTAATAATCATAAAATAAATAAATATTTAAAACCAAATTACAAAAGGAAGAAACCCAGTTGTAAAAAAATAAATCATTGCTCTTTTACTACGCTAAAGAAACTTATGAGAAGTTATATATCACGACCGCTATTGAAAAGTGTACATGTCTTAGCAAGTGACATATCTAGAAAATTCATGAGAGCCACTCTCTAAGGAAATAAAATGTTGAAAAAAACTCTATCAGTTTATATTTATTTTCCTTTAGTCACAGCAGAGAGATATAAAGTAGCAGTAGTACATTATGCTTACAGGGCTCCCAAATGGTCCGCCAACTGAACATCAGAATTTTCTTAGAGAAATTTTCTTTTTAGATTTTTCTTGTAAATTGTCAAGAAAGCACTTTTGGAAGTTGATTCTATTGCAAACGTATCATGAAATTTTCTGTTAAAAAATACTGATGCTCAGTTCGCGGACCATTTGGGAGCCCTGTGCTTAGTATCTTTCTTTCTTTTTTTTTTTTTTTTTTTTTTTTTTTTGAAATACGATCGCTCTGTGTTAGGCTTAATTCTCATTATTAGGAAATATTTAAAAGGCAAATTTTTTCATTGTATGTTAGGAGAATTATTATTGTTCTTTACAATGACAACTATCTCATATATAACAGGAGAAAATTGTTGTTGAACATAATATTTTGATGCAATAGAATTGAGAATAAAAGAAATATATTATTTTTCTCTAAAGTGTCTAGTAGTTTTTATATGCATGTATATATACTGGACTCCCATTAAATGAGGTTAAATGACGTTGTCCACTAAATGATTATAGTTTCATTTCCCCATATTTTCCTATTTGTAAATAATGTTAATGGCATTGCTTAAAACGTATTCCTCATTGAATAATGCGGACGAAACTTTCAAAAACTGATCGAGGAGAACGAAAGTTGCTTGTGTACATCATTTCCACCAAAGCAACTTTGATGTACATTTGGTTATTGAACATGAAACTATTAAGAAAGAGCAATTGACACAGCCTTAAAATAGTGAAGGTACAGCTGTAACCGTTTTCTAAGGGGGTTTCACCAAAACCTCGCCAAGATTCCACCAATAAATATTTTGTAGAAAATGTCACTTTATGTAAATGCAAAATTGCAATGCAAAAAATTATTGGAAAATGTTAATACTAGAACAGCCATTAGGGATCAAAATGATCCCTGTCAGATTGATAATAGTCGATTTGAACCAGACTTTTTTTCATAAGATATGTCCAATGTATGCAGCACACGAATAGACTAATTAAATAAGTTAAATACTTTAAAATTAAATTTCTGTCGAGAAACATTTTTTATAAAACTTGAGTAAAATACCCGGCGGTTCTAGTGTTAACCCCTTGAGCTCTGCTGGTATAATTTTCTACAACATAATTTTAATTCCGAAGTGTTACATTGGCACCAGAAAATTCGACCAAATTTATTTGAAAAAGGTTTAATGCATTTTTTTTTTTTTTTTTTGGGGGGGGGGGGGTGTTTATCGTTAACCCTTTTTTTCTTTGCAAAATACTGGTGCCAATGTGAAATTTGGAATTTTGAAGAAATTTACACCCCAGAGCTCAAAGGGTTAATCAATAATAATGACAGAAACTGGCACTTAATTTTAATAGTTGAAGTTTTCTTTAACGGTGCAATTCCACCATCTTGTTAAAACCAAGACAACCGCCTGTCATTGTCTGTGAAAATATTATAATACCTAGCGAGAAGTTCAAAAATTTCTAATGACTGTACACCGATATTATCAATCAAAATGTAATATAACAACCAGATTTTCAAGTGCCATGAAGTTAGAATCACCCTGTATTTATTCAACACAATCTCGTAAATTATAGATCTGTTATTTTTCAAATGTTAAATTGTTAAAAATATTTGACTTTGTTTATGGTTCCTGTAGAGAAATTTTACGTTAATTTAAAGATTCTAGACCTATTTTTGTCCATATAAATATAATAAAAATATTATTATAGCAGAAAAAACGTGAATTTCTTATATGATCAATTTCATATTCATTACTTTCATTTCCTGTAGTAAATGAAAGATATGTGAAAAAGCCTTAAAGTTATAAATACTGATCGCTATAAAGATATAAATGGGTTAATAAATTACATCAGCATTTCATTTCTTATTTCTCTGTTTGAAACAATAAAACATTTTTGCAGTACTTTTTTTGTTTACTTCTTAGAAGAAATCAGTTATTTTCAAAAAACCGCTATTACTTTTCTCGAAAGTTATGACCGGGATAATATCTCTAAGTGTCAAATATCTGTCTTATTATAAGTAGTTTCTTTTGGGATCAAACAAATTAATATCTCAAGAATACATTTTTTAAAGGTTTCTCTACATAGAAGTAATGTAATATGCTTCCATAATTAAACAGATTACAACGATGAAATCTTAGAAGAAATATTCAGATAGAGAAGTATTTAATCAATTAAAGCGTTCGAAATACAGGGTGATTCTAAAACAGGCATAATTTTTTTTATTCTACTAGATAAAATTGGCTTCTAAAAGATAAGATTCGCATGACTTTTTTGTCTAAAAATACAAAAAAAAAAAAAAAAATTGTTATATATGTTTCTCATGCTGTGAAAGTAAACCTTTTGTAATGTACACAATAGCTCTAAAATGATGAAAGTATGATGAGTCATAGTTCTCAAAGAAACCAGTTAATATGTTACGGGGCAACCAGTGGTCTACTCTTAAAAAGAAGCCAGAGGATATACGCAATAGGCAGAGGATATATACCAGATAGTACACGCTATACCAACGGAAAGTATACGAAGTTATCTGGAAGGAATACGCCGTATACTAACATCATACTTTCCAACCTCCGGCTTTTTCTAAATAAAGAAAACATACTTTCAACCGAAAAGTTTGTTAAACTAAATGTAACATCAGTTCAATGTAGTTGTCATTTGAAACCCCTTTGGTTTCATCAGCTAAATAAATTTCTGGTTCGAAATATGTTCCTTTGTTTTAAAAAAAGCCGGAGGTTGGCATGTATGCTAACATATATCAGCAGCTGCATCCCGATAACCCCTCTACACAACTATAGAGCAGTGTGACCGTTTTTGGATTGTTGTAAGAGATCTGGACTGTTGTAGGACTTACAACAAGCTAAATCAAGCTAAAAACTCAGACTAAAAGATAGTTGCCAGTCTATTGATATACTGACCATCGATAGATGGCAGGACCATCGAATTTCTTTTTAGCTTCTTGTCAGTCCAAATCTAGCCATCTAGCCTGCTTTTAGCTTGATAAAACGGTCACACTGCTATAGAGGTCATGAAATGATCCCCATGTTATTAATGATGTTCTAAATGATAATTGTGGTAATAAATACCACTCATCTAAAAAGCGCGAATTTTAAATTCTGGTGGGTTCTAAGAGGGAGTCGTTGCATTAGCTTTACCTTTCTCTTACTTTTTAATAATTTAGATTTATTGATTGCCACCACTTTTTTCAATTAGTTACTTTTTTATTTATTAGCATATTGTAAAAATGGCGAAAACAAGGGAGAATTTTGAAAATGTGGTAAAAGCCAAAGAATCCGAATAAAAAAGTAACGGAATGATACGACTTTTGTGTGGCACCTCAACTGACGATGGTAACAATACTATGAAGGGCTAACTCCCTATTCTGATACATCGAATCCAGTCGTCCGCCCATGAATATAACATCAAAGATTTTCCGAGAAAAAATTTTGGCAAAACATAAATTTCCTCCCATAGAGAATTAGGGGATAAATGATTTCAAATGGAATTTTCTTTTTAAAATATGATGAAGTCTGCAATTTTCACTGGTATATGTTTTTTAATGAAAAATACTATAGATTTGTAATTTGATATTAGTTAAAAATGATATTTTAGGTAAGTTCAACGAAAAAATAAGACAATTTTTTTAAATAATTCTCATAACACTATCAAAAATATCTAGAAATAATGAAAATTTATACAAAAATAGACGGAAACTTTAAAAAAAAATGCTTCTAATATTAAAAAAAGTGCAGTGTTATTTATTTGCGCGCATTGAAATTGTGATGCAGCTCAGCAGAACGTGGATCGTTGAAATAGCTGTCCGTATCATTATGAAGCTCGGTAGACAGCCGATAGAAAATTTTTAACATGCCCAATAAGGTTATGGTCCGGCAACATTGCAAGACAATCCATATGACTAATATTCTTTCTTTTAGGAAATATGTCAAAGTCAGTGTAAGTCTATAAGATTAACTTAAAAAAACAATATTAAATAATGAAAAATTGAAATTAAAGTTAGTAAATTTGTGCTTCCTTTGACGTAGAGTTGGATATTTCCTGCCTGAAACGTACTAAACTTAATGCATTGCAAATGTTACATTAAATTCGATAGCGGTAGTTCTTTTAATTTCAGAAATTATTGAAAGGTCTGTAAGCATCTTTTGAAAAGTAACAGGAAAATAAGAGACTTTTCATTCAATTTCTAGTTAGGACATTTTTTTTTTGCAATTACTAATTAACCCTTTCCGGCGCAAGCAAATTCTATTAGTAAAATGAGAAATTGTCGATTGACACCGGAATTTAAAAAGGACTTGACTAGATATTACGAATTCCTTAATTTAAGCTTTCATTCTAAAAGCAAAATTATATTAAAATATTACTGGTGCCGTTTGCGAGATTAGAATTAAAATTAGGTGTTGCCGGCCCGGCAACACTGCGCAAGAAAGGGTTAACATGATTATGTACGGGTAATATCATTTTACAGATAAATACCAACATTTATTTAGAGAAAAATAAATGTAGTACAAAAGCGCAAAATTTCGTCTTATTTAATCAGAGATTTTCTATAAGAAAATACAGATATCGAAGAATTTTCTGGTCCTGAATTTCTAGGACCCATACGAGCAATGATTAAGATATGTGGTAATTTGAAGTCATAATAAACAACGGAAAATAAATTGTTATTTTTTTGTATCCAAAATTAGGGACGCAATCGAATTTTTTAGTCAAGATATCTCGCTCCAAGTTCAGCCCGGATTTTTGTTTATAACAATGAAGGTATTGTAACATATTCCAGTTACATTATTTTATTTCTATGAAATGTAACAAAATCATGAGAGTTTTAAAAATGGATACTGTTTGCAACCACACAACACTGAACTATACTTTTCATATTTCGAAATGTTTCAGTTGACTTAAATATAGGATGTTACTAACCAAATTATCGTGCGCTCGCATCAGTTCTCGTGATGCCATTGCAAAAGAAAATTTATTCCAATGGAAATGACGATAGAATCATTTCCATTTATGTTTAAGTTATAAGTGGAAATAAGTGTTCGGTTTGTAGGAGAAATGTATATTATGTTACAGAATACATGGATTGCGACGATTGTTTCCCATAAAAAATGTTGTAACTAATGCTCCAGTAATCCTTCAAATTTTGTCCATGAGTTTTCAATCCAGTGGCATAACTAGGGTGGATACCCAACTGCTCTGTATACTAGTAATTTTTTTAAAATTTCTGTTCACATTATCTAACCAGAAAATTTTCTGCTATGAATCAAGCAAAAGAAAACCATACGACGTTGCTGGTTTTGAGCATCTACCCTGGTTACACCACTAGAATTGCTCTTTGTTAGATAGATTTAGGTAATGATATAGATATATGCTTGCTTACGTGAGGCTTATACTTGAATCAATACTTAATTTTGCAAAAATTAAGTCAAAGAAATTTATCTGCCTAAAACGCAGCAATAATACACAAATATTTGTTTTAAATTTTAAGTTAAGTGTGGTCCGAATAATAATGTATTATAATCCATAATGAAACTCAGCATGCCTTCTGAAAGTTAATTGCGTAATTCTGTATATCGTATCTTTCAGTTTTCCAGCAATAACACAGAAATGCCGTGGGAGTATCCTGGTACTTCCCATGTGAGAGGTTAATCTCAAGTGATAGTTTTTTGAATGCCTAATCGGCAACAAGTGGGAGGGGCTTGTTGAAAGTTAAAGATGGTGTTGCGGGAAGGTTCGATCACGTTCTTTTCCGAGTTACGTGGAATTAATGATCCGAACATTTTACTATGTGTCTTATCAATATGTATTGAAGTCAAATTATGTTTAACAATTTCTATGACAGTTTGGGTGTTAGTTTTGCTAGAAAACGTGAATAGATGCATAGATATGTATGAAACGTCATTGTTCCTTATAATGAGAGCCATTTCTTTATCTACTTTACAAAATCTAAAGGAGTTTAATCATTAATAAAACACGTTTAGCAGTTGAAAACCCTTTTTTTACTGACGGTTACAGGCGTTTAAAAAATACTGATTAAATAGATTCAATAGTTTTTTTTTCAAATTGCTATGTAATTTTGTGTTCGAAATATTGATATAATCAACGCTGTTTGTATAAATTTTCGAAAGGAAATTCTCTTTCACTTTTTTAGTTAATTATTTAAAAATATTTTAATTTCTCTCTCTTTCTCTCTCTCTCTGTTTTTTTTTTTTTTTTTTTTTTTTTTTAACTTTATTCAAAAAGCTGTTTGAGAGAAAAATAATGAACAAAAGTATGAAATAAATGGGAAAAAATTAAAGATATTACATTGATTAACAAATGAGGAAAAATATGAAAGCTTGATTTTTTTTTTTACTCAATAAATAAGCTCGAACGACGGGCACGGCCGCTAGAAAACTATTGAATTTCGCTTTAATATTTTCCGGTGAGGTCTTCCGTGATAGCGTCTGTCTCCTTGATAACAATGTTGGAAAAGGCCTCGATTCCAGCCGTTCAGAGAGTGGCGGCGATAATTACTCGCAGAATAGGTGGAATCACGGCTCCTTTAATACTGCTGTAAAGTGTGCCGGATAATAGAAGATCCCAAGGCAAAATAATAAATAAATAAATAATCGAAAAGCTAAATTCTAAATGTTTAGGATGCAACAAGGGGATTTGGGGCTGATGAGGCGTAACATTGGACAACCGTGCCCTATTCGAAGTTAAACATCGCTTTGACCAGTGAGGCGAATAAGGCGGAATAGCATTTTATTTGGAGACTTAGGGAATGCGATAATTCCAATCACGGAATATCGCACTGAAAATTTTACAAAATTCAATAAGTTAAAAACTCTTAAGTAGAGGGTTCAGGAGGGCTCAGTGCTTAACGTATGCGGTCAGAAGTTCATTTGTTTCGCTCTCTACATCAGCCGTTAACCTGGTATTATAAGTGCAGGGTATGCCGTACCCATGGTGTGCTCGGTTATTACAGTTCTCACCACTAATTTTTGAGTTATTTTATTGCAGCATTTGTTAGAAGTATCAAAGATTAAATAAAATTTTCATTTTTTTAAAATTCGCTGGTGGAAAAGTATAATCGTGCACACCCACATATCCTGGATATACACGAGCATTCCTAGGTTATTTAACACTTTAAGTTCTGATGAGGCAATTTCTTCAAAAAGGTCAAATGTTAAGTTGATACCTGTGTTTTGCAAACAAAAAATTTGGTTTGTATATAACAAACATACGTTTGTATATACATAAAAATTTATCAAATCCATTAATTATTTTTATATTTATTTGGTTAAATATTCGGTGCCATTCTGACATTTGGAGATTAAAATTAAGTGCAAAGAAATTCGCCACCAAGAGCTTAAAGGGATAAATGAATAAAGGAACTAAAAAAGGATAAATGAACTTTTTAAAATATAATTTTTTTAATATTTCTCATCAGAAAGAACGAATTACTTTTAAATAAAAAAAATAATAATATCAGATTGGTATAAAAGTCAATTTTAAAGGTTTTAATTGAAGTATTATGTGTTACCGGATGAAAATTGTCCTGTGACATTTATGAAATAAATAATTTTAATGTGGCACAGTAAATAATTCGAGCACATTTACAGTCTATTGATCGTTATATACATTATTTAATTTTTAAGTTAAAAAAGATATATATTCCAAAACTTTGATGTTATTATTATTTTTTAATTATTGATATATAAATTTTCGAATTGTTCGCATTTAATTTTCATCAAAATTAATTCAGTACTTTTTCAGAAATTCAACAACAAAAAAGAAACATCCTTAAAATATTTAATTTTTAACGTTTTCTATAGAGTGACGTAGATCTGTTTGGTAGATCTGGCGGTGATCTGTTTGGCGAGAAAGTCTCAAACTGGCGAATATGCTCCTTCTTTATACAGTTTCCTTTGTAGAATAATTGTTGGGCAGGGATGTCGAATTGTGGGACACTGGATACCACTAATTTTTTATATTTTTCATTTACTAAGGTTCGCACATTCCTTATAATTTTAAAGTACTTTGGCACCACTATTAAAAATAAGAAAATTTAATTTTTAAAACACAGAATCCATAATCCCACCCGCGTTTGTAAATTTTGCAATGTTTTCCTTCTGTTAAATACTTTGAAAATATTCTTAAAATTTAGTGGTAGAACTGTGCGAACGCTGTTTACTTTTCTAATTATTAACCCCTTAACTGGTTAATTCTTTTCTGTTCAATAAATTGAAAATAGCGGACTCACACTATTATTATTTAAATAAAATATTCGTAAAATTTAGTCTAAACATTTCCACCTTTCAATAGTATGAACATTTTCTTTAAAATAATAGTGGTGTCAAAAAGCTTTAAATGATGAAATAAGCAAATTCGTCTTTCCCGAACAGTGTTCGGGCAAACCAGTTAAGGGTTTAAATCTCTGTGATTCAAGAAGTGAACTATTTCTTTAAAAAATTAGTGGTAACAAGCGAGGCCACTGTTTGACACCCTTGTTATAGGGGAAACCAAAACGAAACGTTTTAATCCTTAAAAACATTTGTGACATAAACAGTTGGTAAATAATAATAATAATAATAATAATAATAATAATAATAATAATAATAGTAACTCTAAATTGTAAAGTATTTAAATTCGTAGAAGATTTCTCTGGTGCACTCTCTTCATTTGAAAAAGAAATTTTTACGATGAGGGTATTTGTACGCTAATGCAAAATAGATCAAAAATCCCTGGAAAATTTTTGAAATTAATATAAAATAAAGTAATCGAAATTTATATTTTTCAGTTAAAAAGTTTTAAATTATTTTTTAAGTGAATTTAAAATGACACCGTGCTTCCATTAATAGAAAAACAACTAGAGATGAAGAATATATAATAGTTCATTTACGTTTTAGTTCAGGAAGACCGAGATAACAGAAATTTTTAAATGAAAAAGATTACTAATAGGAAATAGTGGAATTTTAGTTAACTAAAAATAACTAATCGTAGCATAGCTTTTCAGTTTTTTGTACCACAAAAATTTAATAGAAGGCTTTGCCTTATTTAATCGGGACATTATGTCGATTTAAAAAGGTAAAATTTACTAGAAAATGTTTGTGGGATAAAAAGTGCATATGCTGTTTTTAACTGTGTCATTAGCTGCAGTGTTGCCAATGGGTAGCAACTGAACATTAGAATAGTAATTTAAAATTCAAATTTCTTGATTATCATTACTTTTTTCAAATAGTAAAATTAGGCTTTTTTAATGATATAATAATTAAAGAGGTAAGAAGAGGAATTTGATCATTTGAGAAAAGTTGAGTCAATCAAGAAATGTATATTTAATAAAAAGTAGCCAACTGGCAATACCGTATAACTGCATTTTGAACATGGCTGTGCAACACTACAAACTATTTGAACAATTTAAGAGTAATTTATTGGTGCCAGATATAATTATTCTGGTCGTAAAGATTTTGAGATAAAATCCTGTACCATTTCAAATAATTATGTGAAAGCCACATTGTGTTACTGTCTGCAATTTTCAAATTATTGAACGTTTACTTTTCATTTAATTTTGTTATCACCCGCAGTTACAGTCAAATGATTTTTTTAGAAGCCATAAAAATCAGATGCTTTGAACGCGAAACTTTAGCTTTGAAAATTTATTTAATTATATGTATCGTATTTTTAGGCGTTTAACCCCTTGAGCTCTGATGGTAGAGTTTTCCACTATATAATTTTAATTCCGAAATGTCACACTGGCACCAGAAAATTTGACCAAATTTATTTGAAAAAGGTTTAATGCATTTTTTAGCGTTTATGATTAACCGTTTTTTTTCTTTGCAAAATTCTGATGCCAATGTGACATTTGGAATGTTGAAGAAATTTACACCTCAGAGCTGAAAGTGTTAATATGTTTTAATTTAGAGCTTTTAGAAGAATTATTAATTAAAATAAAGCAACTACGTTTAGTACAAATTGAAATTTTAAAACATTAGTATTGATTTTATTTGCTCCATTTGTTACATCATGTAATAAATCGTTAATATTTTACTCATTTATGCATCGCATTACATAGAGGGAATTTTACTGTTCCTACTAGAACCATTAATTTGTAATCTTCACCATGATTTGAAATAAGATAAGTTGTAGAAAGACATGATGAAGATATTATTTTCAAAATATAGGTAACAACAATAAAATTTTCCCGATAGAATTCGACTTCATGCAAACTTCCAGTCGTAGATTTTACCTTTTGAAGGCCAAAGCACTTCTATTCATAAAATGAATGAGTGACACCAGAATTTAAAAAAAATATTTCAAAATATATAAATGCTTTTCTTTACGTACTTAATAAAATTAAAATTTTCTTTTCAAAATTCGGGTGTCAATCTGGCTTTTCGCAACTAAAATTTAGTGGTATGTATTTTATCCCACCTCCCTTAAAGGGGTCAAAGCAATACATGAGTTTATTCGTAATCACTTATTCTAGAATGCACTTTATTTCGTTAATATTTGTAATTGTCTTTAACTATATTCTAAAGATTTTATGAAAGCAAATGAACTGGTTTGCTGAACTTGAAACTCTAGCATTGTAAATGTTTAATTTCTAGTCACCGTATTTTCAGATATTTAACCCCTTGAAGGGCACAGGCATATAATATATACCACTTAATTTTAATTACCAAATGCTACATTGGCACTAGAATTTAGATATTAAGTTTTGATTTACCAAATATACCTAAAAATGCTTTTACCAGAGCTGCTAAGTCTCTGGCTTTTTGGATGCCTGCATTTAACCCTTTCAGGAACGCCATTTGCAGTCTGTAAACGGATAATTTTAATGTCCAAATTTCAAAATCGCACCAGTAATTTTTAGTACAATTTGGATATGATAATATACGTGAAAAAGCGTTTTTGATTATTTTCAAACGAATTTGTATAAAAATTGTGGTGTCAATAAGTTATTTCATCATTTTTGGAGAACAAATGCCTGGCCTCTGAAAGGGTTAAATACAGAAAATGTTCCTTTATTTAATTGAAATATTTCGGAGATTTAACCCTTAAGAGGAAATGTACCGTCTGTGAGATGTTTCCTTCTGCATCAGAGGCGTAGCTAGGGACGGGGTCCAAACGCTCTGGATACCACTAATTTTGTAAAGTTATTTTAGCCTTATCTAATTGGAGAATTATACTCAACTCTTTAAGGATAAGAATACTTTAAAATATTACTGGTATCCAGAGAATTTGGGCCTCGTCCTTGGCTACGCCACTGATGTAGACGCAACCACCGAACAAATGGTATGTTTCCGGTTAAGGGCTAGAATAACCAGATTTGTTTCTAAAATAACACCGGTGTGCAAAAATCTGGAGACCTGGAAACTCTGCTTTTATTTACTTTCACTTAATTTGGTTGTAAATACTGGTGTCAATCAATCAATCATTTTGATATTTTAACATTAGAAGTTCTCTGCCCCTCAATGGGTCAATAGGTATTGAGTTTAAAATCTAATTTTTCACTTAAATTATTTAGAAGTATTATTAATAAAAATAAAGCATTTAAACTTAATTGGAACTTGAAATTTTAAACCATTCTTTTATTAATTTAATTTCTTCATCTGTTATTATTTAACAAAATCTTTATATTTGATTCTTATAAATTCCAAGTCGGAGACTTCAAGTAGTGCGTTAATTCGTTCGCAATAATTTATTCCAGAATAAACTTTGCAATAAAAAGGCTTTGAAATTTCATAGCATTTTAATCACTACGGACAAACTTCTCATTATGCATTACATATAGAGTTTCTCAAAGATTGTTACTAATACGCATCCCTAAAGGGCAATTTGATGCTCTTAGAGAAGCCGTTTTAATATCCATTATACTATGATAAATGGTATATGAATGGTTTCAATGCTACAATCAGAAAGAATAACTGCTTCTTGGATGATGTATGAACGGATGTCATTTTCACAAGTGGGCGTGAAAGCAGTTTGAATCATCAAACTAATAGCATTTGTAAGCTCTAATTGTTAAACTAATATTTTAAAGCGTGTAATAAATTACATCATGACAATCCTGCTCATTGTAAATCTTTTAAAGGCTTCAAAGCATCTCACGTTTAGAATTTAAATTTGGAGTGTGATAAAGCTTGTTCTTTAAAGATTGAAGTTTGATTTAATAATACAGCTGTCTATCGAATGGTGAGCAAAACTGTAAGGGATGATAATACTTGTTAAAAGAAATTTTTTTATATAAAATACTGGAGTCTCAGCCCACTTATATAGAGATAAATTAAAAGCCAAAAAATATTTTCAAGTCATGCTTTTGTTATAATGAATCAAAAAGAAAAAGGTCAATAATTATAATTTTAAAATAAATTAATTAATTTGCGAGTGATTCTTTTTATAATTTTGTTTAAAAAAATAAAATGTGCATGTACATAGAATTTTAAAACCAGTTTCTAAACAACAACAACAAAAATTAAAACTATCGATCTAGTCTAGGGTGTAGAAAATACCCCTGTTAGTAATTTTAAGATAGCAAATTTGCCAACAAGACTCGAAGATTATCAGCTTATCCCTTGAAAAGAGTTGCCAACGGATTACTTTTTTTAATTCAGGTTTCTTGGCTGCTCCACTTTTATGAAATAATAAAATTCCCCTTATTTAATGACACATTAATTAAGATAAAAACAAGGATAATTTTACCTTTTCAAAAAATTGGTGACATAAAAAAAAATCTGAATGTACAAAGAGTAGCGCACTAACAACACTGCATTCGAAGATCATGAGCTTTTTTCTGAAGCAATCAATGACATTTACTGATCATTTGCATTATCATGACATTTATGTGTTCTCGTTAGACAAATGTGTTTGCTCCATAAGGGGTGGTGGCAGCAAATTTCAAATACAATAAAATCCAGTGTATAATGCACACCTAGAGATATGAGGCTATATTTTTATATTTTTATGTATATTCGCTGTATAATTCTCTACAAAAAAAAATTACGTATACATGAAACGTTTTTATCTTTTGAAGTCATTCATTTCAAGTGTTTTCATAAACTTTCGAACAATAGTATACTGAAGTGACTAGCAATATGTAGATGTTAGAAGGTTACAAAAGGAGGCCGTGTCATGCGTCATAACAACCTGGAAATAGTATATGAGTGATAATAAAAGCATGGAATATAATTAAACTTGATCTAATTCAAAAGTCATTAAAAAGATGTAGTATATCTAACAATGTAGATAGAACCAAAGATGGTTATTTATTAATGGATTAAAATGATAGTGATAAGGAAAATGAAACAGAATTTTGTGATGTGCCTGACGATATAACAAAAGAGGAATATTACGAACTTTTCATGCAGATAGTGAAAGTTTCTAAGTTCATGAGTTAATATATTTATATATTTATTTATATATATAAACAGTATTTACGGTACATTTTGAAATCTAATTTCTTATATAGTAATCTTTTCCTTATATATATATTACATTATATTTGGCTCATATGACGCGCACCGGTAAATTTCGATCTCATTTTTGGTATCAAAAGTTCACGTTATATAACGCCTGATTTTACGGTATATGTTTTACAGAATATTGTATTGTGACAGGAAAGACGTCACCTAAGAAAAAATGGCTAATTATAGCATTCTAAAACTTCAGAAGTATGGACAATTAAGGTAAGTTAAATAAAAGCTTGTAATAAATGCAGAAACATCACATATATAGTCTCACAACAAACCGAATTCGAATTACCGTTCAAAACTATAACAATAATGTAAATAATTTAGTGAATTCTTCAAAAGAGTAACTTTTGTTTTTATGAAATGTCATGACTTCATGGGAAGTCGAAGGATTGCTAAGCATTGTCAACTAATTTTAACCCTCGGAGATCGGTCATGGGATTGAAGGGTGTCATGCCGCTATAGCATTGGCACAAGAAGTGTTGCATGAAAATTTCACTTATATTAAGTTTTCGAAAATATACTTTTACTTCTTTGCAAATATATTTTCTTGTAAATACTAGTGACACTTAATTATTTCGACATTTTATGCATACAAGTAATTTGCCTCGGAAGATTTAACCTTCTTGCTGCATACTTTCTATGTTAAAAGATTTTTTAAAAATTGCGCGTTTAACACCCTTTGTAATGAACGACTTTTACAGAATTTTTAATTTTTCTCATTGTTTCTTCAAAACAGATTTTTTTTCTAACTTAATCGGGAAAATGCCCGGATTAAATACCGCAATGTTTTACATAAGAATAATTGGTGGGAATAATCAAGGATTGTGAATTAGACGGAAAAATCCATCGCTGTGGAAATCTTGCGTTGCGCACATTTTACTACATTTGCTTTACCAGTGGAAACCTCGGGATGCGCCGCGGGAGGGTTAACCCTTAGAGCTCTGATGGTTGAATTTTCTACCACTCACTTTTAATTCCGAAATGTCACAATGACACCGGAATATTAGACCAGATTTTTTGAAAAAAGCTTATTGCATTTTTATCGTCTATATCGTAAGGGGAATTTTTCGATTGCAAAATACTGGTACCAATGTGACATTTGGAATTTTGAAGAAATTTAACCACCAGAGCTCAAAGGGTTAATGTGTCGGGCACATAATTGTTTGGACGTCTGGATCATGGCCTTTTCTGGTACTTTTTAAAGTAGCATCATATTTCACAGAAATCAAGGCTATGTTACAGATTTCTCTGCAATATTTTCATTACTATAGTAGCGATGAATAAAAATTTGTGATCGGCTTGGCTTTTTACATCCTATATATATTATTTAATAGATTATGATCCTTTCTTCTCATAAAAATGTTTTTGTGTAAACATGAATCATCACCTCTTTACGTGCACGTAAGTTTTTGTATATCTTAATTAAACTTAGCTCATTTTACCAAAAAGTTTGACAGTCTTATAAATAATTATTTTCGT
Source organism: Maratus speculifer (assembly GCA_964019185.1). Lineage (NCBI taxonomy): Eukaryota > Metazoa > Arthropoda > Arachnida > Araneae > Salticidae > Maratus > Maratus speculifer. The sequence continues at coordinate 300,262,587 of OZ025293.1, forward strand.
GCATTATTTTTTTTACCTGCACGATATGGTTGCGTATGTATGTTCTTTACTGCGCATGCATTAGAACATAACTTTCACACTATTTCATCTATTATTTTTTCCTTGACCCGGAATCAAAATGTTTATTTTCAAGTCTTTACATAATCTAAATTTAAGAAAAGAAAGTTTATTAATATTAAATTTAAACATTATAAAAATCGTTGATATTTCTTGAAAATGAATATTATCCCACGTTCCCTTAAAATTGAAAATAAAATGCGTTAAAGAGCTTTGAAATTATCACTACTTTATATTTCTCTTATTAATAGTTTTCAAATTACCTTTTAAAAATTATTACATTTTTTAAGTAAATACTTAAATCATAGATTATTAATCTTAAAGTATTTTTAGAAATATTTAGAAGTATGAATATTACGGTTTTTATAGTTTATTCATAGTTATGACTCCTAAATCCAGCAATGGCACAGGAAATGGCAGGTTTTTAAGATGAAATAATTTTTTGCCAATATTTCAGTATACGATATTAAAAACCATAAATATTTTTTCTTTTCATAAAGGTAATCGATTTCAACTAATGGTCTTTTTCCTAACATTATCTGAATCATTCGCTTGAAAATAATGATGCTTAAGTCTCATTTTGTGTCTAATGGCAACGTTTATTGAAAAAATGCCACACAATAGTGTCTCAAGTTTCGATTATATAATTTTATATCTTTAAATAGACTAAAATTACAAAAAATAGTTTGAGTAGATCAGATTTTCAGATGGTAAAATATATTTTAAAGAAAATTTACATACATTTTTATTCAAAAATTATTCTATTATGTTTTTTTGATACTAGAACTACCGTGAGCCGTCATTTTGACGACTACCATATGAATAAGTTTCGCTTTAAACGAGAAATTTCATTATGAAATAAATTTAAAAGGTACAAAGAAAAAAAAATAATAAAGTTAAACTGTTTTAAATCAAAATTCGCTTGTGGAATATTTTTATCAAACTTGACTCAAATTTCCGGTAGTCCTAGTGTTAAAAACTCCATAAATATGACAATTTGTTGTATTTTTTTCAAAAATAATTGTCATAAATGATTTACAGTATTCATCATCATATGCGTTTTTAAAATATAGTACAAAGTAAAACACAGGCATGGTACTTCACTAAACCAACAGCGTTTACAAAAACGGTTTCGTACAAGGCGCTTTTAACCTTTTATGCTCAAGACATAAAACCATTTAGAAAGAGGAACTGACGTATCTTTAACATGTTGAGTGCACGCGAATTCTTAGGGAAATGCACATCAAACCACGCGCATTGATTAAGAAGCGCTGGTACTTCACACTATCAGCCATAGGTGACTGACGCAGCTTAACCCTTTTCAGCACATTGTGTCCAGTTCGGGATACCCAATTTTAATTCAAAACGTACGTAAGCACCAGCAATATTTTAATAAAATTTTGCTTTTACAATGAAAAAAAATTTAGAATTAAATGATTCTAAATTTCTAAAAGCGTCGTTTGTAAATTCCGGCGAGAGTTGATAATATCTCATTTTACTAGCAAAATTTGCCCGTGCCGGAAAGGGTTAAACGGTAATTTCAGTGATTGACGCGACACTTAACATGTTAAAATAGTGAAGCTTCAGATGTAACCCCTTTTGCATGAATTTACAGACACCAAGTCAAAATCCTACCAGCAAATATAAGTAGAAAATTTCTCTTTATTTAAACCCCTCATTGTTGGGAAAATTTAATAAAAAATAATGTCCAAAACTGAAATTCATTTTTACTAGTAGTAGTTTACTTTGGCGGTAGTATTCTGCCCCATTGTGACAACCAATACAATCTCCTTTAAGTATCATTGAAAATATTATAATAACTGGGAAAACTGACATTAGTAAAAAAATAGAAATTTTTTAACTCGTTTGTGCAAAAATTTCCAATCAATAAGGTAATGAGAAAAGATGAAAATTTCTAATAAAGTATACAGGTGGAAGTTTTCACCGGTCGTAATCAGAAACTGTTGATTGGATTAAAAGAAACAGCAGTCATCTTGTAACAACCCCTTTAGTTATTTCATTCAGAACTGCTAGTCAATATGCTATATGTCTCCTCTTCAGTGTTGCCAGATGGGCTACTTTTTTTTTAATTCAAATTCTGGATTGACACCACTTTTTTTGAAATTATAAAATGCACCTTATTTAATAAAATAATGATTAAGGCGAAAAGAAGAGAAAATTTAACGTTTCAAAAATTGGTGTCGATCAAGAAATCGGAATTTTTAAAATATAGTCCAGTGGCAACACTCATCTCTTTATTGATAGCTCCATTGCTCAAGATGTGACTCTCTCTCACCACTAGTATTGCCATGTGTATTGCGTAATTTAGGGCACCAAATGCTCTTAGCACTACTACTTACTTATAGTTTATTTCGCGATCTTTAATCGCAGACAATTTTCTCATACGGCGAAGAAAATATTAGTATATGGAACATTTCGAGTCCGATTTACGTGGGACACGTGACAACACATGTTGTTAGTGAAAGTCACTCTTCGAGTGCAAAGGTTTAATAAATGTCATCTTTGTAATGAAACAATACGGGTTTCAATGACAGAGTAATTAATTCTTAAGAATTTCGATTAAAAAAAGGAAAATTCTTATGATATCGTCGGTACCATGTCAAATAGTCCAATAAAAAAACAGCGTCAACACAAGGCCTACATTTTTAAATTCAGATTTCTTAATTAGTACTACTTTCTTTAAATAGTAAAATTCCCTTTGTTTTCACCTTAATTAATATGTCATTAATTAAGGTTAAATAAAGCTAATTTTACAATTTCATAAAAGTGATGACCATCAGAAATTTGAACTATGAAAAAGAGCCCACTGACAACACTATTATCATACTGGAAAGTTTGACATGGTACAGACGATGTTACGTAACAAGCGACTGGTAATTCGAGGTCAAATATTATCAAAAGAGATTTAATAAATTTTATAAATTGGAATGTAATTTTTGTCAAATTTTAAGCACTTGTGTCATGAAAAATCCTACAGTCATTTTAAAAGCAATATTTCCCATTAATCAATTCTAAACATTTTCTAGAAACTTAAATTGGGATAAGAAATCTTCGATTACATTACACTCTAAATATTTTTCAAAAAATAAAGTAAAGTAAAATAAAATAAAATAAATAAATAAAAATTAACTTAAAAAATATAAAATATAATTAGCATGTTAAAAAAGTTTTTCTGATAAAATGAAATTAAAATTAGAGTTGAAAAGAAAATATTATTTAGCACATGTAATAAAATTAAATACATTATAAAGTTTCACAATTGCTGTTTAAAAATTCGAACATAATTTAAATTCTTTTTTAGTGCGTTATTTATTTTCTTATATTAAAATTTAAGAAAATATTCTAAGGGTTTGAACACATTAGTAATGCATTTATACATCAGTAATAGTTCTTTTTTTTCTTTTTCTTCTTTTTGAAATTTCACGTGAAGTATTTAAAACTGTAAAATGGGTTATTTTAATTCAATTTGTGAACGAAATAATTTGACGTAATTAATAAATTAAAAAAAAAACCTTCAGTTTTATTTATCGGCAATATGAAATACATTATATTTTGTTATTAATCAAGATCTGCCCTTTGTATGAATTTGGTTTTTTATTTCGTATATTTCTGATTTATTTAGTTTAATAAATAATTATATGGCGTCTACTCACTAAAATTAATTGTTCTATCGAATTAAATATTGTGCTACCACAATGTACAAATACAAACATATTCGTGTGTAATAAACATAAAACTATTAGTGAACTTAGCTGCTTTCATATGAAAAGATACATTGAAAAACAATGAATGAAAATACTTCTTTTAATATTTCGCTCATCATTTTTCGAAAATGAAAAATTTAGTATGGGCTTAATTTATAAATATTAGATTATTTCGGTTGATTTGAACGCGAAATTGTTTAGAATGTTTATACGATTACAGAAATTTTTTTTAAATTTATTTTAATATTGTAAAATGTTTATTCATGATTTTCAAATGATATTTTTAAATCACATTTACATCCGTTTTTCTCAGTCCTTTTCTGTCAGCGATACAACTCGATTTTATCAAGAACTCTGTGACACGTAATTTTATTAACCCCTCGGGGACGAGCGACACGTATACGTGCCGCAAATAGGCTTAAGAATCCGTGTTTATCGCCACCAGTAATATTATACCGTAAATTTTGCCTTATTTAATCGGAGCATTTACACGATTCAAAAAGTCACAAATTTCTGTATTTTAAAACCGGTGACAAAGCATTAAAAATTTCGTAAAATGCTCCCGTCGCGAAGGGGTTAATTACCAGCAGCATGTGCACGTGCGCAAGCGTTTGCTTTTCTTAGAGAGTAATAATAAAAAGAGTGTGTAACACAATTTTATTTATCTTAAACTAATTATGCAAAATAAATGTGATTTTTAAATGTTATTAATAACTAAATTTATAAATATTGAAAAACAATATCCAAATGAAATTTTTATGTCTTAAAAAGTCCACATTTTTTCATGAAAAGCCTATTAATGTACTTATTAAAATAGCCTATTGTGTAAAGCATTCGGAGCATTCAATTTTCAATAATACAAGTAATAAAAGGTAAATGCTATTTTAACGTCAAATATATTAAAATTTCATACACATACGTTTCATAAACAATATTCCCAGAAAAGTTATGCCAAACTTCCACCAACACAGAAATTTAGAAAAGTAAGATTACATGAATACGGAAATAATAATAAATAAACAATAACTCTGAAAAGAAAGGAAAAACATTTTTCATCCTATTTAATATTTTGTATGAGAAAGAAACACGGTATATAGACTTATATTGAGTTGTCTTTATCTGCAATTTTCTCTGTATACAATTGATTTATATTTATTTACTTAAATAATATTATTTAAACAAACTAGTTTTAAATATAACACATATGATATTGGAAAAAAATAATAAGGATAATATATAGGAATCTGTTGATTGAAGCACAGCAAAATTTGCCATTACTCTGCTTTATTCAACAGTTACGCAGTGTATGAGCTTAAATAGAACAAATTTTCAGCAAATTATTCGTCCCAGTAAGCATAAATAAAAACCAAAAGCGATTTTGAAAATATATCAATCCATAAATGTACTAAAAAAATATTATTAATTTAGCATATTTCATTATGAATGTTATAAAAATGTGCAAATGTGTTCCGAAAACTAGGTATCGTACCATAAAAATGTAAGGAGTCATGCCATCAGTTCACTGACAGGATTTTACTGAATAAATAAATAAATAAATAAATAAATAACGCTTTTGAAAAGAAATAGTCCAACTTTTTTTACACCTGCTTTTTCTTCAGAGAAAATAATCACGTGTTTGTTTTCTCATTATTATCTTTACTTCTTATGTTTAAATCGAAAGTATTAAATTTCCTGCTAATGTCTCTTTGTTTATGCCATTAATCATTTCATTTTCAATGAAAAATCTTGTTAAATATTTTTAGTCATGCAAACAGAATATCAACATTTATTGATTTTCTGTGCATTTGCATGCTAAAAAATTATATTTACTTTACTGACCAAAAAAAAAAGAGACATATTTTTTGTGTGATAGTTGATAAATGACATACTTCCAACCCTGCAATATATTAGTATGTATGTAGCATAAATATTGCTTTTTCGCAGTAAAGATGGATGTCAAAGACTTCTATAAATTTGAAAACGGTAACATGAATCTTTTTGTGATCGTAATTAAAATTTTGAAAGTATGATAGGGCAATATTTATTCCTTCCAATCAAATCATGTAACCCCTCTACATCTCCCCATAAACAAAAATTTGATAATCTATATAAAGCAAAAGAAATAGAAAAAATAGATACTTGTTTGTTCTATAACAACAGGGGTTGCATCGTCCCTAAATTTTTCACACTTTCCTACCACAATTTTTAAACGATAATGTTTAATGTAAAATCTCATTGTAGATGTTTAAGGAATCTGATACGAAAATTGTTGTATTTAAATTACCAGTAGAAAAGGGCGAAAATCTTTGGGACGCTGCGACCCCTGTAACAAGGATAAATTATATATGAAAAAAATTATTATATCAAGAAATTGTTTAATTTTCCCTGCAAAATTCAAAAAATTTAAGTAAATTTTAAAATGTATCTTCTCATACAATTTTGAGCATTTTAATCTGTTTTATTTAAAATAGTCTTAGAAGTGTCATTAAATTAATAATTGTCATAAAATAAAATAAAAAAAACCCACAGAAAACACATAAGTATACACTTCTTGAACTGAAATGGACTGAATTTGAAAGCTTGAGCCCTGTAGTTCCTGATAAACACTTCTTAACATTGTATGATGGGAGAAAGTTGCTGTTTATACATAGATTCTGGCAATTAGATGATTCTACAGTGATTGAACTATGATTTACACTAGTGCCCTCGATTATACGTTTAAACGAGTATACGTATAATACGTATTATACGAAATACGGATTTGCTATACGTATAATACGCCATCGGCGATTATACGTATAGCACAAAAGAGCATATACGGTACATCGTATATGCGGATCTTATCCAAGCGGTTCAACGTATAAACGTTTAAACGTTTTTCGTTAAAGTTATGAAATTTGATGTTTTAATGTTTTTCTGCGGATTTACGACATTGAGAAATTCCGGTAGAGTATCCCCATCGCGTTTCTTTGTTCAAAGAACTACGATGTGTTTATTTAACTACTACTTGTTTTGCAGGTACTTAAAAAAATCTGAATACGTTCCTCAGTTTAGATTTTTTTTTTCAAAAAAAACTAAATTATTTATTATGAAATGTCTTACATTAGTTGTGATACAATCAAACTGTTCTTTGGAAGATCTGTGGCGCAGTACTTAGTTTTTTTTTTTTTCTCCTATCTTTACAAGAAGAAAGTATTGGATTCGGAAAAACTTTCGACGGGTTTCTACGTTTTAAGGGTAAGAGAGTCCGAAAAACATGTGTTTACAAAATATCTGCCTGTGAGTTTGTGACTTTGTCTGTCTGTATGTGACATGAAAATTGTGGACGCTCTATCTCAAGACCTAATACACAGAAGAAACATATATGGGGGAGACTGCGGCACATGTGAAAATGGGGCATATAACAATATTGCTATTTTTCACAAATTATGTGTGTTTTAATATTTCAAAAAAATTACCAAAGATAGTAGCACCTATAGACACATGGAAAAAAATTGTTGAAGCTCTTCGACATTTTGCTTGTCCTCAGAAGTCAAAATACTGCTTACAGAACTCAAAAGTAAAATCTCCAACTTGCTAAGAGAATAATTTTATTTATTTATTCATTTATTAAAAATTTTAATATTTTAACATATACTATGGATACTAATAAATAATTATGATATTTTTTTTCTAAAATTGAGAAATGTTAATCATTTGTCATTTTAACTCTTGTGGGAGTGTGGGGCACTTATGAAGAGCCTAGTTGGGGCAGATCTGAACACGTCATTAAATTCTCCAATAATCATTCAGTGATTCTGTTCCTTTTAGTTAACTTCGTGAAAATAATGCCAGCTCCATTATCTATAATTTTGTTGAAATAGAAGACATTTCTGTCTTATAAACTTGATTTTGTACAGAAACTTCTACAAACATATCTGTCAGCAAATACATAAAAAGCAACAAGCTCGTTTTACGTTCAATTATAATTTAAATAAATTTAATGTTTTCTAAAATGTAATAAATGTTATATATTGTTTTGTTAACGGTTTTCAATGCTATTTTTATTCATAGTTAATGCAAAAAATATTACGTTTAACAACTTTGCAAATTTTTCTATTTCATTTGTTGCAAACTTGTAGTATTAGTTCACTTCCATTTCTAAAACAGCTATGTTATTTGGTGCTTTGAAAATAGAATTATATTTTAAGAAAATAAAATTTTTAAACTACTGTGAAATCTTCATTATTGACTTGATTTAAAAGAAAAAGAAGGCAAATATAGGAATAATAATCTTTCGCCTTTCGGTATATTTCCGACAAACATTATCCAAATGCTCCCTCCCTAAAATCGAACAAAAAGCCCTAAGCAAAATTTAAATTCTATTATTTTCTCAAGTTTACTTCTTTAAGTTTTATTTTATTGCAGCAATATTTTATCAATTATCTAAGCCCCCCCCCCCCCCAAAAAAAAAAATCTACTTATTTTTATTTTATGATATTTTGCTTAAACATATCACTCAGAAACTAAATAAATATACATATATTTTTCTTCGTTGGGGCACATATAAGCATTTTTTTGAATTCATAAAACTATTAAGAAAAGTAAGAAGAACTATAAAGGTAATTAAAAAAATATCATGCGCAAAAAAAGTTCTGTTTACTATATTGAGTAGATTTACTTATAGAAATTAACCCAGTTATGAGAAAAAGTTATGTTTATTTGAACTGTTCATATGTGCCCTAGTCTCTCCTCTTGTCTGTAAATCGTTCAACAGGTGGTGCTACTGTGCTGTCTTTTTTACGATTTCTGCAATCTTGGTCGGAATCCAGATAGATTTTTCACTGTTAGTGAAACGAGATTGACCAATCAGGAGTCTGATTTTTTGTGAACTTTTTGCAAACTGTTTTATATAATATACGCTTTTTATTGCTCGATCTCGTATATATAAGACATACTATGTGAATTTCTGTCGTAACACCACCGATTTCCAAATTATTCTCCATTCAGTGACATACGACTGATGAAGTCTACTATTTAAATTAGATACGATAATGGAATATACGTATACATTAAATATACGTATTCTTAAATATACGTTTAATTGATACGCGTTATACGTATCCGGATACGTTTAAACGTATATTTTAAGGTATCCGTATAGCAGAAAAACGTATTATACGGATATATGTATATCGTTTAAACCAGGGGTGCAAAAATCTAGGCGCCAGCAGGCAGACTCTCACCACTAAAATTATTTCGTTAATTTTCGTATTATATTTTGTATAAAACTCTTGTAAGAATGCTATTAAATTTTAAGCGAAGAAAACTTTTAAATTTTAGTGGTGAGAGACTGCTAGCTGGCGCCTAGATTTTTGCACCCCTGGTTTAAACGTATACCTGCTATACGTATCCCATCGCGAGCACTAATTTACACTAATGTGTCTGAGAGAAAATAACCGTTTAAATATAACATTAAGTTATCAAAAGTTATTGATTTTCAGTTAATATATGTACATTTTTATGGTTTTTATTTGAAAAATGATTAAATGCAACTGTATTGGAAAAGAAACGCAAATTCTGCTACGAAAGATAATGTTCTACCAAAATATTTATTGCATATGTATTTATTTACATAATCATCTCAGTATTAAGTCTTTATAATCAATAATTCTGAATGGCGATTTATCTGCTTGTTTAATACAAGAAAAAAAGTCCAAGTTGTAACATCATACAAAAGATAAAAGAAATACGAGATAAGGAAACTCGACGTGGGGGAAGATAACAATTCTTGCTCTATGCGTTTTCATTTAGTTCCGCTCAAAAGACTTCTGATTGGTGCATTCAAAATTACTGGAAGATTTCCAATTTTTACTGCCCATTGCATACTTTGCATAGCATATATCGCAAAATCTCTCTAAATGCTTTTTTTGTGTAACGATTATCCCGAAAGCTTCCCACCCAGGAAGTTTTTCAGTTACAATTCTTTCAGATCAATAAATCCTTAATTGGGGGTTAAAAGCCTTTGTTAGTTTATTAAGCCTTTTATTTGAATATTCTATGTATGTACATAGAATTGAGTCAGTTATTGAATTCAGAATCCCCAAATTATGCTGCTCTTTTCATGCCTATTTAAATATTAAATGATTGCGGGTAATTTTATTATCAGTAAAAAATTTTTTGGAGCACTGTAAAAAATAACTGTTATTTGCAAGTATATAGTTTGCGCACTTTCACGGATATGACAAAAGTTTATTTTTTTTATTTATTTATTTTTTTTGACGGAAGTAATTTTGTGAGTAATTCTGGAAGGATTGAATATTGATCTGAGAATATTCTAAGTAGATAAGAGCGCTAAAAGTCTTGGTAAAGAGACATTTTTAATAATTTTATAGAATTTCTTTCTGTACCAAAAAATTTCGTAAAAATACAAGAACTATTACGGTAAATCACGTATTGTTTACAGTTAAGAGGCTACTTCAGTCAGGCGAAAATACCCGCTCGATAATGCTAATCCTATGGAAGAAATTTATAAAGATATTTTGGTTACATTTCAATATTGTTAAAGCATTTTTTTAACTGGATATCTGAGATAAATCTAGACAAAGCTCTATTTTTGCTTTTTAGATTTTCTTTGCAGATATTTTTATTGAGGACGCTTTGATTTTCGGAAATGGTTTCGAAAGTGAAAGCATCCTCATTAAAAAATATGCAATGATAGCTTTATAAATTTCTTCTATAGGATCAGCATTAGCGAACTTGTCTTTTCACTTGTCTGAAGTAGCCTCTTAAGTTAAAGATTTACAGCCAAAAATCACAATTATACTAAAGGTAAAAGGAGAATAGATAAAAAAGAGTAGATAACACAAGTTGACGTAAGGAAATCGCGATTATGACCAACCTACACAATTGCTACGAAGTTTCAGGGAGGGGGGGGGGGAGGAATCAGTTATCCTAAAAAGATGCATGAACATCGATACATAAAAACATTATTTTCGTTTTCATGTTTATAAAAATACTTTAGTTTTTTTTATATATAACAGAGTCACATATACTTTATACGCGTTTGTAAACAATCTCATTTTCTTATTGCGCCTTTTTCATAAAGAAATTGTGCACATTCACCATGAGATTAACTAATAAATTGATATCTTTCTGCCTGCGCTCTTTACAATAATGTCACGTGCATATTCTTAGTTTATTGCCAGCATTGTGATATGATGTGAACAAATGTATTTTGATAGTTATAAATATTTGGTAAAATAAATATTCCTTGATCATGCTAGAACAACTGCACCAATTAAAAGTTGTATTTTCATTATCAGGCAAAAAAATTAAGCTTAATTTCAAGCATTTTTTAATTTAGTAACACATTTTGCAAACTAAATTGATATTATTAAACGTTAAATAATTTCAACATTAACCCTTTATCTACCGACGGTACTTATAAGTACCATTAAAATAACTTATTATAATTTTTTAATGCGTCAGTTACTTGTAATATTGTTTAGAATGAGTTATAGATACATTCCTTTATTTGTTCCAAAAGTGTTATTGGATGCATAAAACAAAAACATTTTTAAAAGAATGATTTATTTTGCCTTTGCATCTTTTCCGCTTTCTTGGCGCTGAGGGAAGGGGATGGGGATTTTTCAATGGGGAAATATTTCTATATTTATGTTGTAAGAACATCATATTTGTACATTTTATAATTCTAGAAAATACTAAGAAAATAATTAAAAATAAAAGATTTGAGTGGGGTTATAATAATTGCACAAAATCCCTGCAATTTCAAATTTAATTAATCCGTCTAAAATTCTTCAAATATTTATTAAATGATTATGTAAATCTTTTAATTTAGTTTAAAAAATTTGCGTAAAATGTTTTAGAATGTAAAACTTTCATGAATTCATAATGCGGTAGATAAAGGGTTAAAACTTCGATATAAAGAAACGAAGATCGTTACACTGTTTAATATTTTTGGATTTCAGGGCTGCTTACGATCTGGGAGGCAGGAGAGGGGTGGGACTGGGAATGTCTTGTCTTTTCCATGCATCATACAGGGTTCGCACGAGTGTACCACAAAATTTTTACAATATTTTCAATGTATTTCACGGCAGAAAAATATTGCGCAATTTGAGAATAAAGGTGGTGATTGCGATTTCTGTTTCTTAAAAATAAATATAAATTTTCTTATCATTAATAATGGTGGCGGAGTCCTTAAAAAATATAAGGAATGTGCGAACCCTGAATATGGGCTTAGTCCGAGGGGGTAGGGGAATTAAAATTTGTGTAATGCGTATTCACTTAATTCCCCTGAAGGAACCTCTGACAATGGGTTCTTACAGGGCCCCTTACTTTCGAGGTAAAAAATTCAATATTTTTATGTAAAAAAATTAATCTAGTTAAAAAATCTAGATACTAATGTTTGTTGTTCTACTTTGCGCAGAAATATCGCAAAATGATCTTGAGTACCCTTTTCTGCATAGCGATCACACCGACTAATTCCCAATAAGTTAATATTCCAATTATAATTTTTCCAGATCATTAAATTCTCAATTGGGAGTTAAAAGACTTGGTTAGTTTATTAAGTCTTTTATCTAAATTTGGGATGTATGCATGCACAATAAAGTTTGTCATTCAATTCCGAAGCTCAATAACATGTTGCTTTTCTTTTCATGCTTGCATAAAGATTAAATGATTCTGGATAAAGATGTTATTTAGGAGATTTGTTCTGAATGTAATAAGGTAATTGTTTGCATGCAGCACTTATTTATTCTTTCAATGAATAAAATTTTTAGTTCAAAATATGTTTAATGAGTGTGAAAAATATGAGGATGGTTGTTAAGTTTTTACTCTTAAATTTTATGTATGTATGTATATGTATGTGTGTATGTAGATTGCATCATTTATTTTTTATATATGAAATATTCGTCTGCATGTATATTATTACAATTCTGACTATCAGTTCCAGTTCATCGTGTATACATGCACATCCCTCTCGAATTGAGGGACATCTAATTCGATAACTTGAGTTCTGAAGACTCTTACAAATGTTATATATAAGGCAGGCATGATGCTGACCATGAACTATAATTGACCATTTGGTATAAATTGTGGGTACAGTTTTAGATATATCATACGTGCTGACTGTGATATCTTTTTCGAAGTATAAAACGTCCTGAGGACACTACTCGAATTGGGGTAAGGTTTGTTTCGGATAAAATCGGGTTACCCTATCCAAAACTAAACTTATCACAATACCTTATAATAAACAAACAAACAAAAAAAATAATAAAAAACCGGTGGAATATTTTAATATTACATAGGAATGATGAGTTGAAAATTTATAACGAAGATGAATGAACATATAGTTGATATCAAGTAAAGTAAGCAAACGACAGCTGCAAACATACTACATAAGGCGGAATTTCTGAAGATTAGTTTTAAAACTAATAAAACTATTTATTGATCAGGATTTTATTTCAAATCCTTTATTAGCCAGTCATTAGAAAATTTAAAATATTAAAAGTTCCATAATTCACGTTTGTGGAAGATAATTTTTGTCAAACCGCACAAACTATAGATGATCTCTGCTCAGTCGTAATAGCTGTTTACCAAGTACTTAATTTAAACTTTTTGCGAAAGTATTTTATTTATCATTACAGGCCTTGAAACTGTCACCGTTGATAAGGGCACGAAACTAGTCAATTTGTTTATTAAAAGGTTTTATAGACTATTTACCGGGTGTCCCAAAAATGACGGCGATTGAAGGCCAGGTGATCAGTGCTGAGTGAAGCGTCGACCTGGCCTTCAATAGCCGTCAGCACCACCTATTGTTTGAAATTCGAGCTAAAATAAAAAATTACGATAAAAAAAAACTCCTGACATTACACATAACCCTCTTGCAAAAATTTTTTAATAACTGTCACCGTTTGCAAGTTATTGAATTTTAAAATCCATCAGTCATTTTTGGGACACCCGGTAGCATATTTCAGATGTGTATATTGCTGGGACGATTACTGTTTCTAAACCAATAGGAGACCGTCATTATCACGGTCAAGTACACGCCCACACAGTTTGATTGACAGGAACTCGTGGACAATTGATCGTGTGTTTTTTATTATTTATTTGTACTCGGATTGTTTGAATTTGTACTCGGTAATTAAAAATTAAAGGTACGAAAGATTTTTTTTTTTTCAAAATGACTGAATTTTATTTACTTCAATTAGAAATTATACTTCCTCTGATCCTGAAATAAATAAATAAATAAATAAATAAAAATTAAAGTAAGAATTTTGCTTATACGGATATTTTCGCAGAATACTTTTTTTCCCATTTGTTTAATATATATATAAATCATTTTGGAACGATATTTAGAATATTAAAAGGGTTTGAAATATTTTTTTAAATGTCTTATTTATTAATAAAAGACAGCCTCCAATAATTAAAAAAAAAAAAAAAAATCACCAACGGACTCTCGGCCCGCGATGGACTCGAACCAATATCCTCCGGTTTCAAGCTCGACGCTCTAACCATTCTGCCAGTCAGCTCACTTTCATCAGTAACATATTATCGTTATAATTAGCACCGTCAATTGTCCACGAGTTCCTGTCAATCAAACTGTGTGGGCGTGTACTTGACCGTGATACTGACGCTCTCCTATTGGTTTAGAAACAGTAATCGTCCCAGCAATATACACATCTGAAATATGCCACCCGGTATATTTACTGCAAATTATTATAAAACACTGAACAATAATTATACCATGTAACACAATTTTCGTTTCCGGTTAATCAATGTAATTTTCTTATTGGTTCAATCATAAAAACATAAAAAAACTCTGCTCATGTGGTCAGGACAACGAAAAATTGAAATTTGCTTAATATTATTAAAAAAAAAAAAAAAAAAAAAAAAAAAAAAACAGGGTTGCTGGCTTAGCTTCTATTTTTATGCGGAAATTTCGACTTCAGATTGGAAATTTATGAAGAATAATTTTTAAATTAAACATTCAAGAGTATTAAATATATCTGAATACACTTTTTCATTTTCTGTTATGAATTCGAATTTTTTTAAATAAACGTGGAGGCCAAACTGACAAACTTTGAAGGAAATGTAAGGAAAAAGTTATGGGGAAAATCTTTTTAACTGTGGATACTTTGAAAAAAACCAGACTTGTTAAACAGATAATAATTAGTATTTAAATAGTATTTTCCGACAATTATTATCATTAAAAATTCCATAAAAAATAGTGGTGCAAAAATAAATAAATAAATAAATAAAGTTAAAAATAAAAGTTCGCAGCTATGTAAATAACACTGACAGCCACAAAAGCGAAGTTTCAGGGGTATAACCGCTCTTTTCTACAAGCTTTCTGTTCAATTAAACAGAAACCAATATTGTCAAAGCAGAAACTTTTTTTTAAAATTTGTACACAGTATTATTTGTGTTTAGTGTAAATGCCGCAACAGAAATAGAATGAAAAAAAAATATGTATATCTATGTAGTCATATTTATTGAGACTGTCAAAGTTCATATAAAAATAAATATTAGGTGGGTCATGAAAAAATTTTAACTGCTACACTCGCAAACTTTTCATAAATAAGGAACTTTGGTATTCTGTGATTATTTTAAATCGGGGGTTGGATTCGCGTGCGGATTTTACTTATTTATTTATTGTAATACTTATGAATACTTTTTTCAGGAAATCATGTCTATTAAGATTTGTAACTTGTAATTTTGTGTTGATTGTTTCGTTTATTATGCAAAGAATACAATGATTATGTACACATGTCGTGCTTGTTACGAAGCAATAAATTGTATTTAGAAAATAAAACATGCCACTAAAAATGATAAAAATCATACTCTACAAGGGAGCTAAAATGCAGTTCCTGATCTGTTAAACTTGTCAAACGTTAACGAGACACATTACAGATTACTCGCCACTCCTTAATTCACCAAAATCTCAAAAAATATTAAAGAATCATTAACAAGCTACTTGTCCAGTGGCTTCATATCAAGTTTTTGTGCTTCTAGCGCAAACGTGCCTGTGCATACTAAGACTTAACCCTCAAAATATATTAATGGATCTAAATAATGGGAAAGAAATCGAGCACGGAAACATTTTTATCAAAGTACATAATTTCCTCATCAGATCCTTCTTACGAGCTCAAAATAAAATATTTTAAAGAAAAGATGGGGACTTGAAGCCATTTAATTCCATACTTTGATTGCAGTTACTATTCTTCTGCAATACCTAATTAGAAACCTTTTTTTATTTATTTTACTGAATTTTCTGTACAAAATTTTAAGTATATTATTATGGGTCCGAAAGGGAAATAACCTTCTTAGTTGTGATATTAAAGACACTAAAGAAACATCCATTAAATGTAATTAAAATCTTTTCAGAATTGTTAAAATTACTTATAGACCTTTTTAATAAAATCGGGCAAATCATAAGCATCGATATATAGACTTCTCCATCTTTGAAGATGTTTCATAATAATTTGAAACTAGTTTTTGTGGTCTCTCGTGATATTTCTCCCAGGATTGAAGAGGATAAGCATATGCACAACCTTTTGTATTTAACCCCTTGAAGGGCACCGGTATATGTTATATACCACTTAATTTTAATTCCCAAATGCCACATTGACACCACAATTTAAGAATCAACTTTTGTTTCATATGATATACTCGAAGAAAAGCTTTTACTTTGTTTCATATAAAATTGTTTATAAATACCGGTGTCAATCAATCATTTTAACATTTTAGTAGCAGAAGTGCTTTGCCCCTCAAGGGGTTAAAATGTCACGAGTAAAACAGTGAACAAAACAGGTTTTAGAAATTTATTTTCTAAAGGCATCAGAAATGAAATATCACATATACTCGCGTATAAGTCGACCCCTAAATTCGAAAAACAGAATATGTAGCATACCAGTATTTTCTGGAAGCTATATTAGCCTTATTTAATATCCTGAAATTCCGCATTTAGTTAACACGAATGTAACTTTTTCAAAATACTGGTATGTAGTTTGTTATTCTTCTCAAATTTCGGGTCGACTTATATGCAAGTATATGCGGTATTTGTAAGTTGAACACAAATACGTTATTTTGAAAAGAAAATAAATGCTTAAAAATGCATAAGAAATCTCCATAAACTTTAATAAATATTAGAAGTAACTTTTAATAAAATACTTATACCAAATAATGTTGTGCATACAATAAAGAAACCAGTCTGTATAATAAATTGAAAAGTTTCGGATCGACAAACGGCTAGATAGTTTTTCACATACGCAGATAGTTTCAACTACAATCAATTTTGGCTTTGTCGGCATGTTTGGACTAGTGGATCTTTTGACACATTTTTTTAAAAACTATAAATAAACTTTAGTATAAAATCAGAGCAAATTATTGGTTGAATTTTACAATACTTGCATGATGTTTAGACATCTTTTGACGATTTTTTAGAATGTGTATTGCAGTATTCTGTATATTTAATTTTGTTTTGTGTTCGAAAAGACAGAAACTCCCTTATGAGACCAAATAGAATGAAACCTGGTGTTATTAAGGGATACTTCATTTTCTTTGTATAATATCTTAATCATAGTTAAAAGCTATGGAATCTGTCAAAATAGTGATCAAGTGAGATCAACAGCAAGTAAAATCAACAGTTTTTGTTGTCAGAAACCTTGTTTAAAATATATACTTATAATAAAGGTATTTTAATTGTTTTGAACTTTTCTGTCCGTAGTAAAATAGCGAAAAGAGTACTTAGTATTGTAAAAATATATATAAATATTACATCCAACAACATTTAAAACGTTTGTACTGCGATAACGAAAATTACTTTGATATCTCAGAAACAAAAACCTTTGCACTCCCTGGGTCCATATATGTGTACTTCCATTTTGTCCCATTTTATTAATGATACTCGAACATAATTAAAATTTTTATATCAGAATGATATTTATCGAAGTCTAAGATTTGAACTAATGTAAATAAAATGAAAATCTTGTTCTGAAGTCAAATAGAAAAGAAATAATTCAGTAATAATTAATAATATTGCATTAATACTCTGTAGTGAAGAGGTTAACGTGGATTTATTTGGCACCTTATTAAATATTTGATTAATGTTCTTTTCAATCTTTAAAAAATTTCTAAAATATTTGTTTAATATATAGAAAATAGAATCTCAAGATTATTGGAATAAAAAAAAGTGGAATAAGAATACGTTAAGAGTGGTTCCATTCTGGAAACATCAATACTAAATTCTCAAAGAATGAACGTTTCATAGAGTGATATGAATCATGATTTACTACAGGTTGTAGCATGATGGTTAAAACTTTCAAGGGTGATAATACGCGTCCAAAAAAAGAAAAAAAAAACAATTCTTGTATAATTACCAAAGATCGCAATCCAAGTGCTCAGTAAAAAGTAGAGGATTTAATGATAATAATGAAGCTATTTTAAAGAAAATGTCATCAAACTAACATTGTTTCATAAATTCTGTTGACATCATGGGGAGTGCTGAAAATGCACTGTAATTAGTGCAACACTGTATGCCCTAATAGATAATTATTAATAACTGAACATTTAGCTCAGTGTTGTTTGGTCACAAATTGTTGCAAATTACAGCTCATATTCAAAATATTAGAATAATTGAGAAAAAGTAATAAGAAAAAATTATTTGTCATTTATTTATTTTTTATACTAAGTAAATGCAATTAAATTTCTTATAAATTAAATCTGGAATGTTTAGATAAGATTTTAACATTTATAAAATATAAAATACAGCACAATAAATTAGGTATACAGCTTCCTTAAACACACCAGAATATTAGAATAAAATTTAGATTGGTTCAAAATATTAGAATATTTTATTTTACGCAACAATATTACCTTATGAATATGAAGTAAATGGTAGTTAATATTTTGTAGCATCCCCTTTAGCTTTCATAACAGCGTACAATCGATCTTGCATACTATATACAAGGTGTTTACAAACATTTCTATCAATATTAGTCCAAATAGACTTTATACGTGCCACTAACTCAGTTTTACTTGAAGGAGGATTTTCTTGAAGTTTTTTCTTCATTATACACCATAAGTTTTCGATGGGATTAAGATCTGGTGAATTTGGTGGCCAAGGAAGTACCTTAATGTTGCGTTGGCGGAACCAATTCTTAGTTGACACCGAGGTATGCGGGGACGCTAAATCTTGTTGAAAGATGAAATCATCTTCAAATAAATCTTCTGATGATGGAATCATGTAATATTCTAAAATTTCTTGATATATCAGAGAGTTAACCTTTTCGTAGACGATGCATAACTTTCCAGGACCTTCTGCACTCATACAACCCCAAACCATGACACTAGCAGCAAATTTTACGGAACGTTTAAGGCATTCTTTATCAAATGCTTCTTGCTTCATTCTCCAAACTCGAATACTTTGATTACCATATGAAACACAAAACATACTTTCATCACTAAATAATATATTTTTCCAATCTTCATTGCTCCATAAACGTCTTGATTTACACCAATTCAATCTTATACACTTTTGTCTTGCAGTCATGAGAGGTTTTGTTTTCGGTACACGAGATTCAAATTTAAATTTATGGAGACGTCTTAATGTTGTCGATGTAGAAACTTCAACTCCTTCTTCTTTCCATTTTCGTGCAAGAATCGCACACTTTTAAAACGGTTTTTCTTAACTATACGCTTCAGTTTCCTGTCATCTCTAGCAGATGTTTTTGGTTTTTGGCCACCATTTCGGCGATTATTTTGAAATTTTCCAATTTTTGAATATTGTGTTAGTATTTTACTAACGCTCGATTGCGAACAATGTAAATAATTCGCTATAAAACATTGATTTTTACCGTGCCGATACAAATCAACCATACGAAGTTTAGTAGATTCAGGAATATCACTCACACGGCCCATTTTAAGACGAAAAAGAAACAAACTGCAAAAAAGAAGACTGATTTTAAATAAAATAGTCTGAATTTAATCAATGATGCCACCAGTTAAGAATTGGTAATAATTAAAGGAGAATTAATGTGAAATATTCTAATATTTTGAACCACTTGAATAAATATTCTAATATTTTGACTTTTCAAAATAATTTTTTTTTGCGATTAATCTTTTCAAAAATGATATTAAATTTAAGATAACAAGTAAGTTTAATCAACAATAAGTTCTTAATAAAAATATCATTTGCATATTTTTATTAAAAGACATTAAATTACCAAACGATATTTTCAATTTCTAAAAAAAGGTAATTATTCTAATATTTTGAATATGAGCTGTATCAAAATATGGCTGCCTGTGACGTTTTCGTCACATCAGCTTCATTAGTATTAATGTTATTAAGGAAAATCTAAGGTCATTATGAGATACCTAAATTTAGATACCCAAAAATATCACTTGAAATATCATTTACTGTAAATTTTAATGTCCTTTGTATTACCGTATTAATAGTCTTTCTGTTTATATTATCATTGAAACAAATTCTTTTTTTTTAATTACAAAAATTTAAATAATTAGGTCCGAAAAAAATTCGTGTAGTTACTATCACGTAAATTAAAATAAAATAATTTAATTAAAAAAATGTAAAATTAAAAAACTTTAGTATATTTAATTGAAGTCTTTGCCCCACGATTTTTTTCATTCGAAGGCAATAGATCTTTAATTATTAAGCTTGCTTTTATTGAGCTGTACGTGAGTTTAATATATTAATATTCCAAATAATTTTTTGATAACTTTTTTGGCAACAGTAATAATGTGCTTTTTTAAAGTATTTTTTATACGTATTTAAAATATAATAAATCACTTATAATTTTTTTGGATTGATTTCATTGGCATGAGATCTGCAATATATCTATGATAAAATAAAATCTTATTTTATAAAATAGAAATATGAATTTTTAACCCTCTCACTGATTATCCCATGATTTCCACGGGGATGTATTTTTGATTATAATTAATTCTCCATGATTATTACCACCAATTTTTTTTTTTTTTTTTTTTTTTTTTTTGTAAATTTCGCTTTGTTTATCAAAGCATTTTCCCGAAAGAAATTTGACAAAAATCACTGTTTTGAAAACCCGGTGATAAAAGATTAAAAATTCTGCAAATGCGTAATTTTTGATAAAACAATAAATCAGTGGGAAGGCTAAGGATTTTATAATCTTTTTATGAAAATTTCTTAACCTTTAACTGCATGAATTATTCTTTTCTTATTGTGTTTTTAGCAATGTTTAAGATATTATAATTCTATAAATTTAATGAATTTTCAAAGCATTGAAAAATGATTAAGTTTCTCAAGGGTTACATTTATATTCCTAAATGAGATTTTTTTATGTAATATTGAAATAATCATATTTTATTAGCATTTAAAACAAAATGCAGAGAAAACAACATTAAAATTTTACCCAGTTGCAAGACACTTGGAGGGTTAACCTTATAAAGAGGCACATTTTTGTAATTTTTACAGGATTAATATTTCTATATAAATATAGTGATTACTAAGAACTTAATTTATTTTTTAAAAGTTAAATAAAAGGTGATGTAAATTTGCATCCCTATGCAAAGAAGGGTTAATATTTGCTATTGTTTTTGGAGAATTTTCCAACAGCCTAATTAATGAAAATGTTTAATTATGTTGCATACAAATGTTATAACATGTTTATTTTTCCCTAGTGTTCCTATTTTATGTTTTTTTAAAATGTCAATCAGACAAATAAAAGATTCGGGCGTAAAACATGGTAATGAATGTCATTCTTTTTCTTTTTTTCGTGTAAAATTGTTGAATAACAAACTTGCATACTGCACTGCATTTTCCCTGTAACGCTAAAGCTATCCAAAGTTAAATAATGGCATATAATGACTTGTATCATGGAAAGTAATTATATAAAGTATGTATAGTTGCTGGAGAAAAACTTTAAAAAAAAGAATCTGGAGCTTTTTTTTAATATGTATGACTTTGGTAAAGAAGATGCGGATAAAAAACTTACTTTAATGGTTCTCAATATATTGCATCAAAGTAATAACGTTACTAAAGTTATACGTTTATTATAACCAAATTAATTATATAGGCTGAAACCCCCAGTAACTTACACCTTAAAAATTCTTTCTTGTTTAAATTATTATTAAAAAAATTTAAATCCCTTTAATACTTATTTTTGTTCTTGAAAGTATAATAGACATACATTAAAACATTATTCTTGACAAAATTTTGAAAACTTATATTATTAATTTCTAAAATAGATTTTTTTCATAAATGTGGTCAATAAGTCCAATAACTTTCACCCGGCCGCATTTTCAGAAAGAATCACGTTTTGAGCACCTTATCGCCAGAACATCGATTGGCGCGGAGATGAAGTCAATGATACGCAACCTTTCTTGTTTGTGATGTCAAACGCTTAGCGAATAGCAACCCTTCCTTCTGCAAAGAGATCGCGCTTATTGTTCATTTGTTTTTCTGTAAATGTTAGCAAGCAAAGACTATAATATGATGAAACATTATTCACCGTTGTTTACGATTAAAACATAGTTTAAAACAAAGAGCTTTTTCAGATTTAAATGCTTTAAATTTCACAAAACATCTAAACATAGTTTTTTCCCCCTCAATTCAAAAATATTATTTCCTTAACTCGCTATGTTCGAAGAAATTGAGAAGTTAATTAAAAACAGTAGAAAAGATTCTCTTGAAATAAATATAATTCTATGAATCATATGTTTTATGAAACATTTGAACTTAGTTTATTTTGTGTTTGGCTATGCAACTAGCTGAAAGTTCTCGTTTTCGCCAACTGGCCAAAGCGGGTGCTCAAAACGTGATTCTTTCTGAAAATGCCACCCGGCCTATTTTGAAAAAATAATAAGTGCATATGTGCCAACTAGTACGGATTTTTTGTTACCACTAAAATTTAATAGAAATTTTTAGCTTGTTTTATCGTCAAAAATTGTTAAAGTCCTACGATTGTTTTAGGGTAAAATTTACTTTTAAATTTTAGTGGTGAGAAAAATCCATACAAAGAGGCAGCTATATATATCTGACACATAAATTATAACAGTTAAAACAAATAAATTACACTTAAATGTCATTACTTTTCATAATTTGTCGGAAAATGATCATTTCAGTTAGACTTCTGAAATGTCAATTATGGGCTATTTTCAATAACTGAAGGCTTCCTTCTATAATACTTATTATTCCTTTTAAAGGTAATTAAATTATTTTGTCATCGTAATAGAATATTGTTTTTTGTTAGTTACATATTTTTTCTTGTGAAAGTCAAATAGCTGATAATTGCTATGCTTGTTAGCCACAGTTATTTTTAAAAAATTTGCTTCGCATTATTCAATTAATGAGATTATATCGGTTAAATTAAGTCACATTTTTTCGTTATAACATACCGTAATTTCGGGTGTATAAGCCGCAGATCAAACTATTATTTTTCGACCCAGAATTTTTTAAGAAACAAATATAACTAGTTAGATCGCCGTAAATATTTGTCTTCAATTACTAAATAAGTTTTCTGGGTCCAAAAAGAATTGTTTGAGCCGCGGCTTATACACCCGAAATTACGGTACTGGTTTACAAAAATTGTAGCATGTGATTTACACTACAAGTACTCATGGAACAAACCTTTTGTGTTTTTTGACAATCTTTTAAAAGGTCAATAGTTTTTTAATCTCTGTACACTGTAATAATGATAGATAAATTTGGAGTATGGATTTTAATAATTAAGAGCCTTTCCCCATAATTTAATCTAATAAAGCCAGTGAGACAAAATTGTGCCGCACAAGTTAACTGAAGCTCCAGTTTTAATAATTCAACTGTTTAAAGGGAAGAAATAACAAAAATTATGTCTAGAAAATTTTATATTTGATGTCTTGAAATTTGCACTTTTTTAGTTACTTTGTTTTGCACGAATGAATGTAAAGTAAAAAAATAATAGAAAAAAAGAAAGCGATTTAAACTATGAATTTGCTCAGCATATAACAAACAAAATTAAATTGCATTAAAAATTTACATTTATTTATTTCACATTTTTATTTACATTTCGCATTTTATTGTAACAAAAACATTGAATAAGCTCCATTTAAACGTAAAATATATTAAAAATTATTATTTTTTGCATGTGATCATTTCTTTTTACATTTCTTTATACGATAATTAGTATAGAAATAAACATTTTGAAATTAAAACAATTGAATATTGCTATTTCCATGAAAATTTGTCATGTCTGTCACACAGTTGAAAATCACTATACTTGTTGGCCACCGTTATTATCGAAAATTTTATTTCGTCCTATTCAATTGATGAGATATCTCCAATGAAACAAGTCACATTTTTCCGTTCTAAAATACTGGTTGTCAAAAAATGGTAGTACGTGACAGACATGACAATTTTTTTCATGGAAATACCCATATATGATTGATGGTACAATAATATATTGCGCGAATTTTTATTTAACCCCTTGAAGTTTTTTTTTTTTTTTTTTTTTTTTTATATATATATATATATATATATATATATATTTACAAACAAAGTTTTTTTCAGATTCCGGTGTCAATCGTTAATTTGAATACTTAAGCATAGAATGTGCCCTGCGTCGCAAAGAGTTAAGCATAACACATATTTCAGTTTCTGAAGAAGTTTCTGAGAAATAGTCAACTATCGAGTGCAAAGGGTTAAGAGTAAGACCTAACTTAAAACCTGTCACTTATTTTATCTTTAATATTCAATAGTTACGAAAGTATTGAATTTAAAATTTAGCATAAAATCTATTAATAGCAAACTTACACGTCCAAAAATATTTAATTATCTTTAAAAATGTTTTGATACTTTTAATTAAACAAGAACATTTCGTATTTGAGTTATTTCCTAGTCTAATAAATTTCTCATGCTACTGATAATATTTTTATAAAGGATTTTTTATTAAAATAACCTTCCAAGAAAATATAACTATGATGCAACACTGAATAAGTGGAACAAATTCAAATAAATATCCACTTTATACTGAAAATACACAGAAAAAATATTGTAATAAGAAACACGGTATTATTTATTTACTTGCTGTATAACAAATAGTAAAAAAGTGACTTTTTATGAGTTTCTTTTTTAAATTTAAAAAATGTTTGAAAATTGACTATTTTGATTAACGTTAATTTAAAGAAGGTAATACACTTGAGATTAAAATTTATGCTTTTTTTTTTAATGAATTTCGATCCTGGATTTATGATAACACTAATAGGAAAAAGAAGATAGTTTAGAAACAAAATTTTTTTTCAAATATTCTAATGAACTATTATTTTAATGTAAACAAAATGCATTTTTTCCATCAAAAGAAAAGACTTGATTATTGATTTCTTGTAATTTAACGAACATTAATAACGTAATTACCAATGAGATTTTTCTTAATCATCTATGCGCGACGGACTTATAGCTCGCATTAACCCTTTTCGGGACGCTCTAAGCCCTTTGCTTACTTTTTAATTTATTACCACCGGTTTTAAAAAACATAATTTTTTTAAACTGAGAATGAATTCATTAAACGCACGTTTTGTATTCATCTATACAAAAGCAAGAATTCTTTTTATAAAAGTTCTTTAGTAGGAACGTGCGCAACTAAGTGTAAAATACTACGTTTCGGGCGGTTTTATAAGTCTACGTTTCGGGCTGCTTCCACAGTCGTCATCAGGATAAAATACAAACGTATATGGCCAGAGGTGATTGGCCACTTGCGATTTTTGACGTTTGGTTAAACATCTAGAAGAATACATGAGGAATTAGTCTAAAACTCCAAGAGTGTAAACAGAATAGTACAGGTCATACGTTTCCGCGAAGAATTTTTTTTTTTTCTGAAACCCCATAGGAGAGCGTCACTAAATTGAAAAGCAATAAATATCTTAAGGATAACCCTGTCTAAACTAATGTAGCAAAAGCGTTCAATCTGTAGATTATCATTAAATTGCTTATTGTAGTAAACTATGTTTATCTTTATGAGGACAGCGCATTCGTAGAGATATTCAGATTTTCATAAAAACAGTACCAAATTTTGCCAAGATTTTTTCTTATAATTTGAAGTATTTTTACGTAAAAAATGTTCTTTAAGTTCTTTTCTTGTTCTTTTAAATGTTCTTTTTCTTTTCTGTTCTGTCTCACTTTAAGGTAATAGGAAATTTTTCAAATGAGACAAAAATATGTGTCAAAAGCACTTCATTTGCCCCTTTTGGTATGCAAATTTCGGCTTGATTTAAACTAATGTTACCAGGTTTAGCATTTCAGCCATTCTCTTAAAAAAGACTTTCAATTATTTCGAATTTTCAACGTTTTCCATATTTAGTCCTCAATTATTTATTGTATAGGAGCAAAATTTTCTGATTTAATATTCGCGACATAAAAGGTTAAATTTCAAAAGATGTCTGACAACTGACTACCGTAATTTCCGGCGTATAATCCGCGGGTCAAACAATTCTTTTAGGACCCAGAAATTTTATTTAGTAATTGAAGTCAAATATTTACGGCGATCTAAAAAGTTATGTTTTGTTTTAAAATATTTCTGGGTCGAAAAATAATTGTTTGATCTGCGGATTATACGCCGGAAATTACGGTACTTTAATGTTGCTTTTAAAGAGGTAAAACTCATGAGGTTTTTTAAAAAAATTTTGAAATTCCTGAATAAATGTCATAACTGACAGGAGAATAATGTTAGTCTAAATGGATCCTAAAACAAAGAAACACCGACAGCAAAAAATGAACAATCTCTAAAAGCGGCCTAAAAAAATAGGTATTTTGATTTCGGACATATAAATTTTTGTGGTTGATAACTAAATTAATTGAATCAGATTGTAGAAAACATATAAGCATTTTAATGTACACATATCATTAACTATAAATAATGTACCGCCATTCATTTTTAAAGTGTGAAAAAAAAAATACTTTTTTTATGTGAAATATGAATTTAAAAAAAATAAGTCATCAATCCATTCATTTTTTAAAATGATCTAAGTAGTGAAAACACGATGGGCATACTTAATAAACCATATGGCTTTTTCCATGAAAACTTGTCATGTCTGTCACACAGCTGAAAATCGCCATGCTTGTTGGCCACCGTTATTAGCGAAAAGTTTATTTCGCTTTATTCGATTGATGAGATATCTCCGATGAAACAAATCACATTTTTTCCGTTCTAAAATACTGGTTGCCAAAAATCGCAGTATGTGACAAACATGACAATTTTTCATGTAAATAGCCATATATTATATTTTTTAGTGAATGCGTTAAATTAAAACGTCTTACTTAACCAGTTATCAGTTTCTTTTTTAATTAACCGACTTCAAAGAGGAGGTTATGATTTCGGCTTGTATGTATTTTTTGTTCACGCTTAACTTTCGTAAATGTGAACCGATTTTGATAATTATTTTTTTGTTTGAAAGCATATGGTGCCCATGTGGTCCCATTTGAATTTCATAAAAATCTGTTGATTAGAACTTTTTTAAAAATTAAAACATTAAAATTCAATATCTTTCTGAAGCAATCGACTAATTAGAAACGTTCACTTTTCATAATTTTATGGGCGTGTTCAGCACAACTTACCAGTCACTTATCGATTGTAGACAAGTACGAAATGAAAATCAAGGCGAAGTGTGACGTCAACTACAATTCAATAGGATAGTTTTCATTGGTGCTACAATTCGATTTCGTACTGCTCTACAGTCGGTCGGTAACATTGGTTACTTTGGTAAGTTGCGCTGAATGCCCTACAATCGATCGGTAACATTGGTTATTTTGGTAAGTTGCACTGAACACGCCCTCAGTCTAGATTACTCCCGGTATGGTGGATAAGAGAACTTGGCCTCCCTATGTTACACTTACATAGATACACGATCTTTTCAAAGTGTGAAATTCTAACTGTACATGGGCTGGGATTCATTCACATTTTACGCTGTTTGCGAAACGATATTGATTAATAAGAAAATTTACTTAAAACACTGAAAATTTTGCAAAAATTCTGATTGGTTATATGGTTTTCCTAACAGCGGAAATTCTACCTGAATTTCGGCCAAGTTCTCTTATCCACCATACCGGGAGTAATCTAGACTGAGGGCGTGTTCAGTGCAACTTACCAAAATAACCAATGTTACCTACCGATTGTAGGGCAGTACGAAAGTGAATTATGGTACCAATTAAAACTATCCTGTTGAATTGTAGCTGACATCACACTTCGCCTTGATTTTCATTTCGTACTTGTCTACAATCGGTAAATGACCGGTAAGTAGCCGGTAAGTTGTGCTGAACACGCCCTATGTAGTGTGGAAATCAGCTATCTCAGTAAAGCACTGTTAAAAATTTGACCCATTTGCTGCAGCGTCACTCCACCGCTTTTAATAACCGACTTCAAAGAGGAGGCTATGATTTCTGCCTGTATGTATTTGTTGTTTTTGCATAACTTTCAGAAATATGAACCGATTTTTATAATTTTTTTTTTGTTTGAAAGCGTAAGACACCATTGTGGTCCTATTCTAATTTCATCAAAATATGATGATTAGAACGTTTTTAAAAATAAAAACTTTAAAATTTAAATTCTTTTTGAAGCAATCGACCAATTAGAAGTGTTCATTTTTCATACTTTTAAGTTACTCTTACACAAGTACATGATGTTTTCGAAGTGTAAAATCCTGACTTGACTAGGACCGGGATTCACGTAATTTTTGCGCTGTTAGCGTAACGATATTGATTAATAAGAAAATTTACTTAAATCAATGAAAATTTCGCAAAAATGCAGGCTTCTAATTGGTCAAAGCGCTTTAGCTAACAGCACTAATTCTACCGGGATTCCGGCCAAGTTCTCTTACGCACTCAGCCTCTTGTATGTAATATCTCTATTCCTACCAATGAGAATGCTCTATATACATTCAAGTAACCGTTTTCTATTTAAGCGGCGAGTTCATATGCAACAAAATACAGCAGTTTTTTGACAGAGGTATCGTGAAAAATGACGTCTTTCTTTAAAGGCTATCTATTTTCTGACCAATGAAAATGTTCCATTGGTGTTTTTTGATCGTTCTGATTGTTCAGAAAAAAATAGCTTTTCAAAATAGAGGTAATTTTTCACGATATTTTTAACAGTGTATCGATAGATTGTCAGCTTTTCGGTACCCATTTCCAAGGTAACACTAGATGCCATGCTCGCTCATTCCTTATCATGACATCACAAAAGGTGGCTGGTCGCTATCAACGACAAACAGCGATTGGTACAAAAAATTGGGCTTTTTTTTTGTACCTATCACTGATAGCGTCCAGCCACCTTTTGTGACGTCAGGATAAAGAATGATCGAGCCATTTCCGATGTCCGTAGATTTCAATGTGGGCCTTAAAGATTACTGGATGCTGTAAATTTTCGAAATGCGGAAATATTCCGAAGTGCTAAATCTTAAGTGGTCAAGTTCTCGCATCCATTAAACTGAAAACTCACATTGATACCAACCAACATCGAAAATGAGTGTTGAAAAAATTAAAATTCTCTAGTATATGTGTTATTCCGGGGGAAAAAGTATCTCCACCTGTCACTGCACAATGAAGCGCATTGCCAAACTGTTAAAAATTTGGAACTTTTGGTACACCGCTTTTATGGAAAACGATTACTTTACTGTGTTATGGAGCAGTCTTATTGGTCAAAATAGAAATATTCTATAAAAACAATGGAGTGAGGATGCAACAAAAGTTTCAAATTTTTAACATTGTATGTGTAGAGAAATTCCGTTAGATTCTGATCTGATTACCGGATGGGACATCAGAATGATTTCTGATTTTGTTTGGGTAAGATTACCCGATATGAATATCACATTACACGAAGCACAGTATTTTATTGGCTGAAACGATTCTGGACGAAAGCAAGTCACCAAGCATCTTGTTCAGCTGGCCGTTGTCGTCAATCTGGATAATTTCTTACACATGTACAATTGAATTCTTTCCGGAAACTACACTGTTAAAAATCTGCTACATTTTGTTGCATACGCACTTCGCCGTTTGTATATAATATCTCTATTCCGACCAATGGGAATGCTCCGTAGTTCAATCAAGTAAACGTTTTCTACACAAGCGGTGGAGTGCGTATGCAACAGAATACAGCAGATTTTTAACAGCGTATCATCAAATTCTGCCATAGAAAATATCTGGCATTGGTATAGTTTGGACAAAAGCGGCTGTCCAATATATCATCCATGAACATCGAATGTTTTCACACTCACATAGAGGCAGCCATGTTACACTGTAAAAAATTTTACCCTTTTGTTGCATTGTCACTCCCCCGCTTTTATAGAATATCTCGCTTTTGACCCATGAGAATGCTCCATAATTCGGTGAAGATTTCTTTTTCTATAAAAGCACTGGAGTGACGAAGCAGCAAAAGGGTCAATTTTTTTTACAGTGTATGAGGTATAGGTTATGAGTTTTTGGATTCCCCGTCCAATCATCACTGCTCATTTCTGGTGCCATAACTGACTTATAGAAATGAGATTGTTGATCTATTGAATAATAGCGCGATTATCGCTAAAATCTAGGCCTCCGTGGCTGAGGGGTTAAGACACCACTCCGCTAATCGCTTGCGAGTGTAGGAGATTGTGGGTTCGAATCCCACTGGCTCCATTGCACACACTCTTTGTGTGGAGCTCCTGGTTGTATTTCTCTTGTGATGTAATATTTCCTTGTGCTATCTCGTTCCTGTATATGACGATGACTTATAAGCAGGCTTTCAGGTCGAGCATACAAGTCAGATGTATGTTGTTCAAATAAATAAATAAATTCATAAATTCTTTCTTTTTGCTTTTTCTGAGTGAAGGGACAGTACTTTTGACTACACTAGAAAAGTTTTTTATGCATTGATATATGGTGCCTTTTTGCTGTGTAGATATGTGTGGAAGCACACTCGATGTGTAATGACACTATACTTGATGGATTGCCAGCTTTTTTATACGCACATTTGATATCATTAGCAATTGGTGTGGACTTTAAGGTTTCATGAATGCGGTAACTTTCCGACGTGCCAGATCTTGCCTGAATAACAGTGTTGAATTCAGGGGGTGGCCTGGGGACACCCTCCCCGGAGCATTGAAATGTCCCGCCCCGAAAATTTTGAGATTTTGTGTTTTGAATAGAGAAAATGCAATTTCCCCTTCCCCGGAACTTCACAATGTCCCCCCGGGAGCAACAAATGTCCCTCCCGGATAAAAGTGTCTGAATTCGACACTGCTGAATACCACATATAAGTTACCACATTCAGAAAACCTAAAAATTCCCATCGATTCTAATCGACATTGTAAGAGGCTTTTAAAAGGTTGACAATCAAAGAGTGACTAGCAAAGTATCTCCATTAGTCAATACTCTGCGAAGAACCATCTTACATCAATACACATAATTATGTATTACGGTATGAATAACTAAAAAGTAAGAAATAAATAAGCTTTTTTCAAAAAAATATAACCGACTCCAAAAATGCGCTAAAAAGAACTAAATAATTCTTTAAAATTTCTACTGACGAATCGTTATCTAATAACCACACATCGGATATCATGTATGGCATAAAAACGATCAAATTTAATTCATAGTATTTAATATTCACCAAACATGGGTTTCGAAAGAATATTTTTTACAAGAGATTAATTTACATATTTTTGATTTAATTTATGAACATATACATATTAAAAGTAATGAATTACTTTTTGAAGTTGGTGCCAAACTATCGTAAGTATTGTGGATATATATTATTCCTAATACGAAAAATAAAATGGTGATAGCCATTATCGATTGTGTTTGTTTGGCACCGACTTCAAAAAGTAATTCAGTACTTTTAATATGTATACATTCATAAATTAAATCAAAAATATGTAAATTAATCTCTTGTAAAAAATATTCTCTCGAAACCCATGTTTGGTGAATATTAAATACTATGTATTAAATTTGATTGTTTTTATGCCGTACATGATATCCGATGTGTGGTTATTAGATAACGATTCGTCAGTAGAAATTTTAAAGAATTATTTAGTTCTTTTTAGCGCATTTTTGGAGTCGGTTATACATTTTTTAAAAAAGCTTATTTATCTATTATAATGAAAATATAAGCACATATGATAAGAACTTACATACAATTGATTTATAAAAATTCAGATTAGAACTAAAAATATTTTATAAGTGTTGAATTCATTAACTTATGCATACTTTTATTTATCGAAAAATAAATAAATAAATAAAAATTAAAAAAAGAAAAACAAAAGAAGCGGGATTTTTTTAGTAAATCAGTGAACTACTGTAGAAAAAAGTTACTCTTGCGGAGTTCATTTGAAACTGTTAAAGAAGCTAAACCCTATTTTATTTTCTTTAAAATATTATATTGTGTGTTGCATTTTTAATTGGTCTTTTATGGATGCTCTGAATAAACAACCACTCTAAAAAAAATTTTGCTACTGATATTCTCTTGAACAAAATCTTTAGGGATTGGAAAAAAAAATCTAAGTGGCGAATGGGTTAAAAACAATCTTGTTTCATAATGAGTTTGTGAATTGGGGAGGGTGTATGATGGATGAACAATTTGCGTGACTTCTGGTGTAACACAATGCGAAAATTTTCGTTTTGTTTCACTTTTTTTTTTTTTTTGTTAAAGCAATCTTAGTTCATATATATATATTTCCTTAACCCAAGAGAATATTTTCTGACCAAAATTATTTCATCACTGAAAATTTCTTAGGCTAAATATATTTTGAGGTTTTAGTGATACCTATAAATAAAAAAATTAAAGGAACATTACAGATTTTCTATTGCATTATGCATATAAAATAAGAAAACTAATTTATATTTTAGAAATTTTATATTTTTTAGACACGAAATGTGATAAGTGATTATTTAAAACAGTTTGAACCTTTTAAATTACTGTATTTTTCATTATCATATTTGAGAATTATGTATCATAACAGTAAGTTTAATATTTAGTATTTCAGTGCTAGATTAAAAATTATTATAGTTGCTTTAGAATTGTGGTAGTAATATAGACTCCGTTAAATTTTCTATATTATAATGTTTGCATTTCCAATGAAAGAAACTAGCTTTTTTTAAAAAATGCTTCATCAGTTTACCAAATCAAAGCAATTTTAATCCATAGTATTGTTAAATAAATTTTAATTTTAAATGAATTAAAATTTTTGTTATAATTTTCAACGTGTATGTTAGTGTGAATATAGATTATAATCAATATTCACACTAACCCTTATATAATTATATAAGGGTTGAGACGAATAAGTGTTTTGTTGTTAGTAATACTGTCACAAAACAATAATCTTCGGGAAAAGATTATTTTAATCTACAGGTTAGGGTGTTGGGAATAATTTGGAAGTTTGTAATTTACATAAAATTATGAATTGTAACAAAAAAGAATGTAATCAATTTTACATACGTTATTTACGTTCTTCGGTTTCAGTACCTCCATTGTGTGAAAGGAAAATGGACGCTGTCAGAATATGAGAAAGTGTAATATGCATCATAATGATTTGTAAATTAGTGTTATGTAAATGAATTCTGCAAATAAAGGCATTATTGAATGTTTCTTAAACACATCAAAAAGGATCCGAAGTCTAATGATGAGGTACAAGAGAGACTGCACAAGAGAAACAACACAAGATGTAATTTTTTGTTTTGATACAATTATTTTTTCCCCTAATTTCCTGATTTTTATCTTATCAATTATGTGTGTGAGTGATTGAGCAATTAACTAAGCACACTACTATTACCGGATGGAATTGTGGTATTTTTTGCATGATGCATGTGTCATAGTCTGGAGCAAATTTGAGACCATTGTGGCTGCTGAGGATGGCGTTGCACTCCCTTTGCGTGTGTATCCATGTGTATAGATGTGTGTATCATGTATTCACTTTCCTTTGGATATTCTTTTTGACTCAGAGTTTTCATGTTTTCGTATTTCACTAGCACCTATCAAATTTATTCCGAATATTTTGGATAGTAATACATCTTCAAGATAAATGTTTGATTCACTGAACATGAAAGATGATGAGATGAATGATGAGAACATTTAAGTTTTAATTTCTCTTACAAAGTCAGTGATTGTGTAACATTTTTGTGCATAGTATTATTATTTTCTTGATATTATTTA
This sequence comes from Maratus speculifer, assembly GCA_964019185.1. Classification (NCBI taxonomy): domain Eukaryota; kingdom Metazoa; phylum Arthropoda; class Arachnida; order Araneae; family Salticidae; genus Maratus; species Maratus speculifer. The sequence continues at coordinate 300,296,515 of OZ025293.1, forward strand.
TAACTATAAATTGTTTTGAAGTTGTTACTCCACTTTTTAAACTTGATGTTTTGAATTCATTCATTATTTTTGGTAGGCATTAATAATGATGTTAAATTACTTTTCATGTGTGACGTCTGTATTCTAAGTTATTTTAGATGATGATTAAATTTTTTCGTAATTTTTTCATCGTTGTTATGTCTTAATATTTGCAAAGTAAAAACTGTTCAGTTTTTTGTTAGCAAATCAGTCGCACTTACTTTTCTAAGTACTTCATGGACAATTATACGTGCAGTCGTGAAACGAACAAAAAATGTATTCCCGTAAAGCAACCCATCCACGGAGACTAAGAAACATAGACTAAGAGTTTTCCTTAAATGTTATTAAAAAATATTTTAGAAAATAAAGTAATTGTTCTTAAAATAGGAAAAAGTATCCCCTTTTCCATCTTTTAAAGTTCTTTTTTGTTGTTAAATAATCTTTTTTAAAGGAAAATATTTTGATTAAAAAAAAAGAGAGAATTTATTGCATGACAGGTTACATTTTTCTGTGTTTAATTTTACTTTGCTGCTTAATGAGCTCAAAACTTCAAATATATACAACAATCATTTACTGTTTAATCGCATAAATACTGATTCCATTCATTGTAGAATCATAATAGCCTTGAATTAATGATTATTTATTTACAATATAATTTTTGATTTAACATTAGGTAATGTGATATAAGTTATTTTTGATGTGTTATTTATTTATTCCAAGCCATTATGAAAGATGATTAGAAGTTTTTTCGAAATTTTTCCGCAGCAACTTTTTAGGCCAGTGGTGGCAAGAATATTTTTTCGTTTTTATTTGGCATATTAGTCGCATTTTCTGTTCTGAGTACTTCATGGACAATTATGTTTTAAATTGTAAAAAGACAAAAAAATAAAGAGATTATGTTCCCACTAAAAGAGTCATTTAGACTTAAAAAATGTCAATTAAAAGTTTTTAATGAATATAATTTAAAACATATTTTATAATATAAAGTAATTCGTCTTGAAATTGAAAAAGATTTTTGTTTTTTGATACTTTGAAGTATTTTACGGATTACTAATTTAAAAGAAAATTTCAAGTGTGTCATTGCAGTGGCTTTCTTTCTTTAACCCTTTCCGGCAAACTGTGCCCAGCCCGGGATACCTAATTTTAATTCCAAACTTGCTATCGTCACCAGTAATATTTTAATAAAATTTTGCTTTTAGAATAAAAGCTTAAATTAAGGGATTCTTATTTTCTAAAAAAGTCGTTTGTAAATTCCAGTGGCAGTTGATAGTTTCGCATTTTATTTATAGAATCTGCTCGTGCCGGAAAGGGTTAATGTATAAATGAAAATCTTTAAAGTTACTTTTTGAAAGTATTAGTTAGTATGTAAAGAAATTGTAAAAGAAAACCAATTGCTTAGTGTAGTTTAAAATTTAATATTATCAGCCATTCAACGGATTAAATAAAACAGTCAACATGAGAAGGATTGCGAGTATGCTTTCCAATTTTTAACTTGGGGACATTTGCGAAGTGACACATTCTATCTTTTTGTAGCTTAAAACAAGGAAGATCAAGAGGTTTAAAGGACATATTTCAAAACAAAATAGTGCGTTTTTTAGATTTTTTTTTCACTTTTATCAAATATGCTAGTTATATTCGCATTTAAAAAACAACAACTCAATTCTTCCACTTAACTTATTTCTCCGTTTTAAAATGTCTACTGATCATAAGAAAAAATAAAATAAAATATAACCTCAAACTGATATTTATCGTGTGAAATGTATTAAATTTTGTAGTAATATGTAGCTAACAGAAGAAAACTGGAATCAGATTTGTGAATATAATCAAAAAAGTCACTCAAAAAACAAAATATATGCTTGGCACATTTTGTACTATAATCCGCAAAGACGGGCGCCGGACCTGTCACCACTACTTTTTAAAAAATAATCTTCAACTCATATTATTACTGAATTTTTAATAATTGTCACTGGTTAAATAAGTTGATTATTATTATTTATATTTATTGGTGTCAATGTAAAAACTATTATGACGCTGTGCGATTTTGAGGTGTCAAAATACCACGATATTTATTAGTGACACTTTAAAAACCATTGTTTTACTGCGCGATTTTGGAATGTGGAAATTCCTGGCGGGTTAAATGATTGATACTTTCATTGTGTACTTTTTATTACTATAAAAGTACATCATCTAGATGTTGGGTTACATATTATTAAAAATGTGGCAAAAAGTGTCTATTAACTCGAAAAAAAATGCTTAGTGTAAAAATATTAAAATGATGTAGCACAACCATGCTTGGTATAAACGAAACAGTACAAAAAAGTGTAATTCTGTAGATATTGCAAGAATGGTAGAAAAAATGTTACATCTCTAAGTATGCATTGTACTTGGTATTGCATTACCTATTTAATTTCTGATCACAATCAAATCTGTTTATGTATCTAAAGTACAAAATACAAATTTCTTTATTTTATTTGGTATATTTGGTGCGATTTTCATTAAACTAATTTTGGGTACGCAAAACAGCGAGAGAGAGATCTTAAGGAATTTCCTGTCATGGTATTCAGATGATTTTGTAAAATTGGATTAATAAGTTTATCATAAAATTAAGTAAAAATTAAAATATACATATTCTATTTTAAACGTTTTAATAAATTATATATTCAGTTTTAATGTTATTAATATTTATTAAAGTTTATGTTATTAAGTTTACAATTTAAATAAATAATATATTATTTTGTTTTGATCATTCATTCACAATAATTTTTTTTGTTTATACAAAAATTAAGAATATTTAAGTACGGAAAATGTAGAGAACTCTGAAAAAAAAAATCTTTAAATATACTGGCAATCAATTTCCAGTAAAATTAATGGATTTAAATATTCCTCGATGAAGTAATTCGGTGTTAAATTTTAAATTGACATTTTCATTAAACAAATATTGTCCGTGAAAATGCAAATACTCCACTGTCCACCTACTACCAGGACAGTTTCCATATTTTAACTGAATGTTTTTACGAGTCCTTTTTAAAAACTGAAGTGTTTATTTTAATTTAAATCATTTCCAATAGTCTCTCCAAATTTTAAAAATTTTTACCAACGTTTAAATTTTAAATTCAGAAAATCAAAGTCCGTACGGTTCAGGGTTTTTTCCGGAAGTAATACCAGTACTTTGTTTAATAGAAAAATTATTCTAGGCTAAACTAGAACTAGGGAAAATGTAGGAAATTTCGCCTTATTTAATAGGGAATTTTCTCTGAGAAAAAACTAGTAGAGAAGAATTCTATGGTCGGAAAATTCCAGGAGGAGTACGAACTCTGAAAAATATGAGAAAGAAACATTTATAATAAACTATTTCGTTAAAAATAATATAGTAAATAATAACAAAACCATTAACACATTCGTGCCCAGCATCGTTTGCTTAAATTTTATTTGGTTGGCACCACTATTTTTAGAAGATTTAAGTTTAGTTCATTAATCACGAAAATGCATCATTTAAATAAAAGAATTATTGCTTTTCTTTTTTTACCGGGGTCAAAAACAGTGCTGAATGCAACCTTTTGAAGCGTCCCTAAAAAGGGACGCTAGGCACTAATGGGTTAAGCAAGTTAAAGTCTTTTAATTATTGAAGAATCGGGCAAAATTAATAAAATTCTTTAATCTGCTTAATTTTGACCTTTAACCATTAAAAATATTTTTGACTAATCGTGAGTAATGTTTTAAATGTGTCAGAATATAGTGAATATGTATTTAAGAAAATCTCTGGCAGACTAAATTGCTAAAGTGTAATTAAATATTCGTTATCATTAACGAAACAATTGCTGTAAAAAGTGGCTTCTGCGATGTGAACTCAATTGCAGTTGAGGCTTCTCATTTTTACAGAATTTTTTACAGGTCATTTTATTAACCCATTAGTGCCTAGCGTCCCTTTTTAGGGACGCTTCAAAAGGTGCATGTAGCACTGTTTTTCACACCGGTAAAAAAGAAGAGCAATCTTTATTTTATTTAATTGAAACATTTTCGTAATTAATGAACTAAACTTAATTCTTTTAAAAATAGTGATGCCACCCGAATAAAATTTGCGTAAAAGGTGGTGGGCACGAATGGGTTAAGATTCCTCAATCTGTCTTATTCTGACCTTATGGTTCTAAAAATATTTCAGACTAAAATTATATTTAGACTAAAATTTTAGACTAAATATTTTAGACTTTGAGAATGTGTCAGAATCTGGAGAATAGGGATTTAAGAAATTCACCGACAGCTATCAGGGGTAAAACTTTACATGAATTTCCATTATCATTAACCCTTTCAGGGGCAAGACATTTGTGATCCAAAAATGTTCAAATAATTAATTCTCACAGCAATTTTCGAACAAATTTAGTTGAAAATAATCAAAACCGTTTCTTCTCGTATGTTATGAGAATAAAATTGTATTAAAAATTATTGGTGCCAGTTGGCAATTTAAGCATTAAAATTAACCGTTTGCTGACTGAAAACGGCGCCTCTCAAAGGGTTAAACGACAACAGTGGTAAAAATGCAGCAGTTGCACTGTAATTTCGACTATTAGTACTGTTTCCAGTGTTGCCAGTGGGCTACTTTTCTAAAATTCAGATTTCTTAATTGCCACTAGTGTTTGTAAATAATAAAATTTGAATTATTTAAAGAGAGATTAAATAAGGCAAAAATAAGACGGATTATGTTATTTCAAAAGAGCAGTGCCAATAAAAAAAAATCCAAATAAAAAATAGCCCTCTGGAAACACTGTCTGTTTCCTCCTTTTTACTGATCATTTTCACAATAATTGATTTCCTTTGAAGTACATTTAAGTGTTTGAGTTTTAAATCCATAAAAGGTGAGAAAGAAACTACATTTATAAATAGAAATACATCGATAAACATGATTTAAAGAATAAACAAGATGAATAACATTAAAAAACTCAAAATCCTATAATGATTGAAGAACCGGTCAGTGTTAATAAGATTCTGCAATCTGCTTTAATTCCGAGCATTAGCCTTTAAAAATATTTTTGACTAATCGTTGAGATAAGTCAACTATTTTTGAAGAAAATGGATTAGGATTCACATTAGTGAGATAATAAAAAAAAAAAAAAAACAGAGATGGGTAATTTTTAACATGAGGTCAATGCTCATTTATCTGATGTAACATTCAGATCAATCCCTTTTACATGTAGGTTCATCAAAGCTTTAATAACTGAAATAGACGTAAATAACATTTTTAATTTCTGGTTACAAGATAAGTCTGGATACAAGATATATAGAAATTTTTAACTTCTGGAGTCACGATCTAATTTTATCTGAATACGATATTAAGAAAATCTAATTTAATATTACTTATCTTGTATTTTTGACTGCTTCATGATTGTTGAAAAGAAATTTTATTGGAAGGTGTAATTCATTTTTACGTAAGTATAACATTTTGTAATGTATTTTATAATAATAATATTTACAGTAATATATAAGAATGAACTTATGTTCAATTCCTGTTACGTAAATTGTTCATGCGATTCTATTCTTTTGATTCTAATAATATATAAGTGTTTTAGTTACTAGCATCGCTTTTTTTGGACTTTAATATTATTATACGACAAGTTCTTCCTACTTAAAAGAGAATTTCTCAAGCATAGAATAACTTGCGTAATGTAACATCGGTTAAAAATATGTTTTTACACATGGTGATAGTTTAGTACCTAAAGTACTCTAATTCTTGTGCACGACCAAATTTAACATAAAAAATATTAATGATGTTCAAAGGAATATAATGTTTACCAGGGTTCGTATGCATAAAGAAGGAATTTAAGGTGTTTTAGAACCAGAAATTTCGTAAAATACTAGTATCAATATCTGAAGGTAGAATTTTCTTTTATTAAACAAGGTGAATATTTCATTAGGAAAATTCTGGTAAGAAGTGCTTGGAAATCCTAGAAGCCGACGAACCCTGGTTACCATGAAAACAAATTTCTTTATATTTCTAACACTTGATTTTGATTTTTTGTTATTAAGTCCATTTCATAAAATATCATGTCGTAATAGAATTTTGAGATCAGTACCTGAAAGACTGAGCTATTCATGGTAGTTTTTTCAACTTTTTTCTTCACTAAACATAGAAAAGTGAAAGTTACTACATGCGAATTATCAATAAGTTATAGAGGATATATAGTTTGAGCAGAGTCAAAAGTGAAAGTCAATGAAAATGATGTCATAGTGGCGCTAAGTGATAGCATGTTACTATTTAAATGTAAAAGTGCTTGTTTTCTTTTAAATATAATGTTTTTGTTTTGGTGCGTGTGTAAACGTCGAATTTGCATTTTTAAAGTCCGAAATGTTCAATCGAGTAAATATATTGAAAAACACATTGTGTATAGCAGGAAATTTGGATTGTCATTTATAAAAAAAATACATTTTTTATACAAATGCGACTATGGCAGGTAGAGCATGAGTGTTATTTTCCCTGTCTTATAAAATTTCTTCTTGAACAATTTTTCACTGAATGAATAATTTGTTGCAAACAAGAAATATTTAGCGACGATGTTGCGAATTCAGAAGAAAAATTCTCTTCATATTAAAATTGTGACTAATTTTGTGCCAGGGTGCATCAAACTGGGCATTGAATTGTAGCAATGTTTGTAATACTATGGTACTAACTTTAATTATAGAAAAAGTATAAGCACAGTTATCTTTCAAGAAATGTTAGCATGTTTACAGGTTGTTTATGAAAATATTTAAATTCACCAAACTGACAGTTGATGAAATCAATCAGTAAATTTTTTTTATTTAAAATCCTTCATTTATTTCAACAATTTCGCAATGGAAATGCTTTGTGCCACAAAGGGATACGTAACGCCTGCATTTTATTGTGTGTGACATTTTACATTTTAATAGCTTATTTATTGTTAGAAAGTGTAGTAATGTAATAAATTGTAATACAGGATGTCTACTCTCATTCGAATCCAAGCCATTAATCATAGGCATATCGTTCCAGTTACAAAAATCTTTTAAATGAGTTAAAGGAATATTTTAAAAACAATTTGAGTCAATAAACACATTCCATGTGTTTACTGACCCAAATTGCTTTTAACCCCTTAACTGTGTAGTTCTTTTCCGTTCAATGAATTGAAAATAGCGGATTCACACGACTATTATTTCAATAAAATATTTGTAAAATTTAGTCTTAACATTTCCGCCTTTCGATAGTATGAAAATTTTCTTTAAAATAATAGTGGTGTCAAAAAGCTTTAAGTAACGAAACGTGCAAAGATTTCCTGCCCAAAGTCAGTTCGGGCAACATAGTTAAGGGGTTAAAATGTTTTTTACACAGGGATGTGAGCACTCTGACCTAAATGCTTGATTTCCACCACTAAATTTTAATAGTATTAATTTTTTATTAGATCTTAGAAATTCTGTTATTAAATACGAAGAGAAAAACCATTAAAATTTAGTGGTAGCAATCGGTCATTTGAGTCGAAGCTCTCTCATCCCTGTTTACTTCATTAGAAACATTTTGGTAATTTGATCTATATGTCTATGACTAACGGTCTACTAATTATCCAATGGACATCTTTGAGGCTGATCACCCTGTATAATACTCTGCTTAGCAGAAAAATTTATCGTGACAAAATAACTATTGTTGTATCCAGGTCTGACTGTTCTTACCTTTTCTTAAAAAAAATATCTGCTGTAATTTCTTATAAATACAAAACATACACAATGAAGCTTTTCGTACGAGATTTTTTGCAGAAAAAAAGTAACATAATATTAAAGAAAAATCATGCCGTAAATTAAGTTTTCTATTCATTAGACTTATTAAGAATCTAATGTTCCTTTCATCTACTTCCGTTTATTAGCAGCCATTATAAAGCACTTTTGCAAATTCTCACTTGCGGCGAAAAGTTCTTCGGCTATAATGAAGTTGTTCCAACAAAATAATATCCCCGGCGTAATTAGTTACATTGTTTAAGGAAAGAGAAATGATTGTTAACAGCTTATTAATTTCAGATCTTTTCAACAGTAACTATAAATTATACTCCATATGCTGCTGTCTTCCGAGAAGAACTTTGTTTTGTGTCACATAATTTAAAGCATAATATTGTGTCAACGTATATGTCGCATATTTATAATGATGATCGGTGTGAATTTTCAACAAGGAATATTTACTTGAAGGCAAGTTTGTCGTATATAAGTTACAGAAAATTCCGTACTGTGTAAAAAAAGTTTTAAAATTTTTTCGTTTTATAATAAATTACGAGGGATCATTTTTATGTAAGAGCCATTTATGAATAATAATAATAATAATAATAATAATGAAGAGGAAACATTTTTTATTACTGACAATTGAAAGGCACATTATGCTACTACTTCTCAACATAATCACCGTATATATTAAAGCATTTATCATAACGCACAGCAGCTTGTTACTTCCATCTGCATAACATTTTGCTCCCGGCCTGTTCAACATTGGTATTTTTTATTTTTATCTCGCACAACTCTCTCAAAACAGAATTTTTAAACACACATTTTGATAACATGTCAAAGAGAAATATAGTACAAATTTATCTTTTAAAAATAATGGTACTGGTAGAATATAAAAATAGTCATTTGTGGCAGCAACTGGCGGCAATTTTTATATTCAACGGGCAACACTATTACAATAAATAAGTTTGAAGTTTATTTCTCTTAGACAAAATGATAAAGTGGTGCGAGATAGAATTAATAATTTAGACTTTTGAATAGACCGGCGTCAAAATTTTATGCAGATGGAATTAACAAGCTGCTGTGGGTTATGATAAATGCTTTAATTTATACGCAATTATGTTGATAAGTAGTTGCATAAAGTTCCTTTTAAATGTAAGTAAAAAAAAAGTTTCCTTTCTTTTGTTTATTTTTTGAAATTCATAAACGGCCCTCTCTGGAAAAACATCCCTCGTAGAACCGTAATATTGATGTATAAATATCAACATTTTGGAAGCATAAATAATTTAAGACGAAGCCATAGGACACAAAGATACAGATTTCTTGACAGGTTCTACTTCTTTGGGTTGATTTTTTTTTAATTTTATTTTGCTTTCTTTTGGATACCAAAAGGATATAGATTGTGGCACTTTCGTAATTCTCCAATTCCTTACAATCTTTTCTATTCTTTGTAAGCAATGCCAGGATTGGTACGGGTACCGTTATTTTGTAGGTGCATTACTAGTATTTTTTTAAATAGAAAAAGAAATCTAGGTCAAAAGCGCGGAATTTTTCTTTATTTAATTAGGGATTTTCTATGAGAGAATATTGGTACCGAAGAAATTTCTGGTCATAAGTTCGAAGACCTCTATAAATCCTGAATGCTATTATAAAATTTTAAACTTGTTTTACTTAAAATAACTTTTTTCAATCTGAATGACCATTTTACTTGCGAATTATTCCCTTCCAATTTCCTTCTTTTTCTTATTTTAGAGAAAGGTAATCGGTTTAGATTTAAATTACTATAATTTACATTAATCTACATTATAGTAATTTAGATTATATTTTAGATTAATATTAAATTATTTTTAGACTAATATTTGTATGACACTCATAAATCTATTCTTAAAATAATATGCAAGATTAAATTACCAGAAAAATATTCATCGCAAAGAAATATAGAAACCTTTTCTGGAATAAATAAACAAATATTAAAATTGAGTGTGACTTATAGTCATACGATTTTGGAAACAATACCGTTGTCTTTAGGAGTCAATAACTGAAGAATCGATCAAAATTAATGTTTACAAAATTAACAATATTTTTTTTTCCAAAATTTACCGGAATTTATTTTCTGATATGAGAAATACTTTCATAGAATTTGGTAATTGCTTTTATTTTATGGAAATTCTGATTCATATTTCTCAAATAATTTTAGAATACATGGGAATGAATACATCATAAATTCATTATTCAAATTGAGTTCTTGATGCATAAATATCTTTATAAATGTATAAAAGAAATTTATGAATGGACTAAAATAATCATAAAAATAGCCACTGGATTTGAAAAAAATTATATATATGCACAACTATTATTATTATTTCTTACAAATATTTATTTATATCTAGCTAAATGCATTTTCTGAAATTTTGAATAGTATTAAAATTTATTTTTGTACAGGACGTTGTTCTTTAAATTGCTTTTTTAACTTCTATAAATAAAACCTTCAGAGGAAGCTTTCATCAATTTTCATAAAATATATTGAGCTTTGCAACGTCTTTTTTATTATTAAATATCTTTTTGCACCATTTTTGCTGATATCTTTGAATTTATTTATCAAAATACATTGAAATGAATAGAACAGATCTCATAAAAACAGATAACTAGTATGAAAGAGAATGTTTCCACTCTGTTGATTCTAAATGAATGATAAATGCTCAGAAAACATATATAAGAACATTTATTTCGGATTTCCAAAAAAATATTACCCCTTGTCCTGTTATTCTCAAAGCATTAAATCTACTGATATTCGTAGGTTTTTAACATACGATTATTTCAAAAAATATTTCTAAAGGGTGACCTCTTTTCCATGTTTTAAAACAGATTTATTCCTGTCTATAAAATATTAATTTGCAATTCATATTTTTGACTGTATGAATACTTCTTTTATGTATTGTACACTTCCTTAAGCTACGGCACTTTATAAATGCACAATTTATAGTTCTTATAAGGGTCGTTTAAGAATAAAATTGGTTTTTCATATGTAGTAAGATATCTTTTTATCACTTTAATATTTATAAAATGTTGTGTTTTGACATATTTTAAATTATATATTCTATATGTTTAATACTACATAAGATATTTTTAATAATAAAAATTCGTTACAAAGTAATACGAAAAAAATAGGGCAAAATATATTACATATGGCTGAAGCTAACTTTGCATGAGCTTTTCAAGGTCTTTTTTATTTTTTCTCAACAAATAAATTTTAAACTGAAAATTAAGGTGTTGATGTTTGTATTTTTATATTCTCTGTTGATGGCTGTGTTTACAGTTGAAAGTGCCAAGGATTAAAAGTAATTTAATACCTTTTTAAATATTTTTCTCAGCTTTAACCCTTTGAGGTCTGGGGTGTACATTTCTTCAAAATTCCAAATGTCATATTGGCACCAGTATTTTGCAAAGAAAAAAACCTGTTAAGGATAAACACGAAAAAATGCATTAAACTTTTTTCAAATGAATTTGGTCGAATGTTCTGGTGCCATTGTGACATTTCGGAATTAAAATTATGTGGAAAAAAATTCTACCATCAGAGCTCAAGGGGTTAAGTAATTTACGGTTTTAAGTTTACCTTTTTTAAAGATGAATATGCAGCATTTTACTTATTTATTTGTTGAAATAAATTTTACTTGAGCAAAACAATATTGTTTAAGTATCTGTGCAATTTGTATTTTAACACATAAAATACGTAAAATAATCTATAATATTCAAAAAATCGATTGTACAAGTATTCTATCCCTTCCATTAAACAGAATGGGGTTAATTGAGTCAATTCTATTTTTAATTTTTAAAAATAATATCTTAACCTTTTTTTACAACTTTGTATACTAAAGTTTATTTAAGAATGCGTAAAGAAATTATTTAATATAGAATAAGTTTTTTTTTAATATCTTAGGCCTAAACACTTGCTCCAAATCTGAAAAACCCCATTCCACCCCTATGTCCTCCTACGTAGCTTATGTTTAGTAAATTAACCTTTTTTTATCTTTATCGAGTTACATACAAATTAATAAATATTTTTAAAAATAAACTTCAGTTGCATATTTTTATAAAAATTAAGATAATCTTTATGAGTAAAAGAAATAGTTAAAACTGAAATTGGATAAATACAGATCATTTAACTTATGCTCTATTATTTGGTGTACCAAAATTATGACTCGAGCTACATAATGGATATGAAACTAAAAACAATATAAACAGCCAGGTAATAAATAAATAAATAATGTGCTTAATGTAAAAGAATATGTCAAAAAATGAATGCTTATCTTTCATAGACCATGCAATTTATGAATATATTAAATTATTTGTTTTAAAAATAAATCGGGTAGAGTCCAAACTTGTAAATAGTCGAAATAAACGTATTTTTACTGATTTTAAAGTTTTAATTTAAACCTTTTAGTATTTTAAATTAGCAATAGCATGATATTCGAAAACCCTTAGGGCCATATATTTCATTCAAGAAAATATGGGCTCAAGTCATATGGCGTATAAAGCTCTCCACTGTAACAAAAAGTTACAACAAAATTATTTATATATGTATGCCCTTACATTGCAGTATTTTGTTTGGTATTTTACATGAAAAATATGCCTCAAATATCGTTATTTTTAGAATTTTGAGAAAAATTGCTGCAGACATCCATTTTCATAGCAAAAGTATTGTAATTATGCAATATTTTACAGTAAAAATTTCTGGTAATTTGGATGCTTAACGATACAGCCAATATTTCTGCAATGTTTGCAATTTATTCTTACAGACTTTTAAAAAATGTAGCTACAGAGATAAGATCCGTAATTTGTTTATTCATTCGTTCCTCCAAAGAAATCATCTTGACTCTGCAATAATTTTGGAAGATTAAATACCACCTGTCTTCGATTTACATGGATAAAACCTGTTGTAGCAAAGATTTACAGAAGACAGAGTGACACTTGAAAATCATTTCCAATGGCATAGCCGGACCCGTCAATCGGACTCAAACCCAATAAATTTTGCTTGCGGTACTACTTAAAGAGCGCAATTTGAAACGCAATTGAAAACGCAATTTTTCAAACTTGGTAGTCCTAAGAGAGGGCATTTCAGGTGTTTCACAAGTCCACGCACGCATTTATACTATTTTGGGTCGTTGAATCTAGCGTGCATCGAATGCATTTTTGGGGGCAAAGCGTTGGAGGACACGTCTAGATTTATCTGCAGTAATAACATGATTTCACTTGTCAGTGTATTAAAGTTATTGCACATGTATTATTTCTTTTTTACATATTGCAACCACTGAGATATTGCCCAATGAATCATCATTTCCCAGTTATTATTTTTTAATTTTCAGTGCCACGCATTATTCAAGCAGAGTTATTGAATTTATATTCTTATTTTGACAATACTTTAGGTAAATAGTAATTTACAAACACAGTTTCACAATTTATACTCCATCGAAATATTTATTTATTTATTTTTATTTTGTGTGTGTGTGGAAGGGGGGGGGGATCGAAACCATACATTTAGGAAAATATCTGTGCGAAAGATGGTTAGGTTTCGCCCAGTTGTCGTCGTTCAGAACAAAATATCTAATACATATTTAATTTTGAATATTTAGTTTATTATGTAGTCGAATTTAAAAGTTCATTTTCTCAAGCAAATTTGAATTTGCACATTGCTCTCTCTGACTGTTTGAGGACACAATAAACATTTCACAGAAATTAATGCTAGTTTGCGTTTTTTTAATTAAGTTATGTGTTAACGCGTAATTGAAGAGTTGAAATATACATTCTTTTTAACACATTAAGGTTTTTTTTTTTTTTTTTTTTTTTTTTTTTTTTTTTTTTGTTATAAATAAAAAAAAAAAACGTCGCGTGTAATTTCGCAGTTTCACGTATAAATGAAAAGGTTTTTTACTTTAATTGAGCGAAAAATATTCTGATCTTAAAAGACATTAAAAGAAGAACATGATAAATATAGATAAGAGATTTTAAATGTTTTAATGAAAATAATTAAAAACAATATTTCACATGCTTTCTCGAAAACAATTTGGGAAATAAATTGTTATTGCTGTGTTACTGCATATGCATATTTGAAGTACATATAGCAAGAGGGTTATCCATGTGATCTACATTAATTCTTATGCATTGAATAAGAAATCAATTATTTACGTAGTGCCCTTTTTATTGTTGCCCAAAAATTCCTTACGAAGCCTCTAATTTTAAAATTATAGGTCTAATTGCAAAAATGTTTCAAATATCGGGTTCCATCATATTAAAAATCATATAATCTAGATCAAAATTACATCAAAATAATTATGAAAGGGGATTTTAATTTTTGTACTGAATCTGTGTTCTACAAGTAATATTTCGGAAGACTTATTTGAGTTCTACCCTATATAATACATTAAAATGCGTTTAAATATTATCAAACTTATCGGTGTGAAAACTTACCTTTTTTTTAATTATATGAATTTTCAGCGTTTTCTGTGACTAATATCGAAAAACTTGCATTTAGCAAAAGAAAACAATAACGAATAAGAAATGAATTTAAGAATTTTTAGTACTGGGCTATTCCATGCGAATTTGTTTGTCTGTTACGCAGCTAAAAATTGCTATGCTTGTTAGCCACCGGTATTTTCGTAAAGTTTGATTCGTTTTATCCAATTGATGAGATATCTTCAACAAAATAAGTCTCATTTTTTCAACATAAAATACTGGTAGCCAAAAATCGTAGTACGTAACAGACCAACAAATTCGCATGGAATAGCCCTACTAGAAACCTCTGGAAACTGAAATAAAAAGATTATTTGAAGTACACCACTCTTCTTAACAATGGTCATATAAGGTAGCTTAATTTTTACTTTATCAATCCTGTATGCTTTGAAAAGCGCATTAATATCCAGTAAAATAATCTCTATTATTTCTATAATTGAAGAGAAATCTGTATTCATCGGCAATTACTGTTGGCATAGGTGCCAACTTTTACGCTTGTTTCTTACCACTAAAATTAAAAAAAATCTGTTCTTTATTGAGTCACAGATTTAGGCGGTTATATAAGCCAAAAATTTATATTAAATTTCAGTGGTAGGAAGAAATCGTAAATGTTGGAAGCTATGCTGTTGGTGATATAAAAATATCATACATTTAGGAGAGAAGATGAACTCAATATGTTCTGAATCACTGATAAGACCGTTAGGGGTAGATTTCAAAAGGAAAACAAATAATTCATATATTTCCTGAAGAGAAAAAGGCATAGAAAGTATTTCATGAAATTTTTGATATAATCTGAAATGGGTTTTTTTGTTACTGTTTCAAGTGCCTATTTTATTACCAAAATTGCTCTGTAGTGTCAAATTTCCTCCTGATAGTAGAAGACTGAAATAATTTATTTTTTATTTAATATATGCCTCATGGTTTAAATGATACTGACACCGAATTTCGATGCGTTTATCCCAGTGGAATTTTTTATAATCGAACCCTAAATATCTTTTATATTTTTTTTAAATATGACCACTTTGTATATTTCACATTTGACATCTGTAATACAACGAATATATACCATTATAATTAATCTGATATTCCAAAGCAAAATAAAGCAAATAATCACAAAGAATGATGGTCGCTGAATATCATTTTATGAGAATTTTATGTTTATTTGTAACATAATAGAGACAGTAATAAAGCAAGAAAAAGATAATTTTATGGCTGTAGTACATTAAATGCTGGATTGAAAAGAACAATTGATAAATACTCCTAAAACCACCCTTAGTTGCGAAATAAACAATATTACGTTCTTTGAAAGATAATGGTACCCTAATTTCCTGCCTATAATCCGCGGATCAAACAATTCTTTTTCGACCCAGAAATTTTATTTCGTAAATGAAGGCAAATATTTACGGCGATCTGAAAAGTTATATTTTATTTAATAAAATTTCTGGGTCGAAAAATGATTGTTTGATCCGCGGATTATACGCAGGAAATTAGGGTACTTGAATTTATGATTTAAGTCAAAAGTACTTTGTTGAAAACTTCGTTTTTGTATATGCTTAATAAATTTTTATTCGTCTTCATCTTCATAATGTTTGAGAAAGAACTTCAGTGGTATCTTTTAGAATTGTAACAGACTGTTTCATTAAAATATAACAAAAATAAATAATTAATTTAGAAACTCATAATATGTGACAAAAAAGCTGGTAAGTTTAAAATGGTTGTGATCTTGATTAAATTAATAACGACGAACAAAAACAACTTGTGTTTAAAGGGACTTATCTGGTGTAAGGAAAAAGAGTGGAATCCCATGTTATCCTACGGTGAATATACTTATCCTTCTTGTTCATTCAAATTTAGAAATTTTAACAGTATTTTTTTCAGCCGATATATAAGAATGTTATTTATCTCTCTATAAGCTTAAAATACTTTAAAGATATTATAAATATTTTAAAATTTGTGCTAAATTTCGAAAATTCCGAAAAGTATAAAAATTATTCTTTACTCATTTGTAACTTATAAATGGACGAAAATTAATAAATTAGGAGCTTACTGGGGAATAAATAACCTTCATATTTACATGCTGATACAGAATATTGTTGAAATTTCCAAATTTGAATGAACAAGAAGGATAAATGATTTTCCCAACATTGGATTTCCCGTTTTTAGGTGCGTTCGTAATTATGTAAATACGTAGCACCTATAGTTGTCGCTCAGTCCGTCCGTCCGTCTGTCCGCATATAACAACGCAAAAACTACCCAACCGAATCGTTTGAAATTTAAAATACTTAAATATCACATAATTTTGTCGAGTCATTTCAAATTTTATAAAAATCAGATGCATAGATCAATTACAGGGACAATCAAAAGGATTCCGTTACATTACGGTCAATAGGGAAAAAAGTTTCAAATGCATTTTAATCGTTTGAAATTTAAAATATATAATTATTACACAATTTTGTCGAGTCATTTCAGATTTTATAAAAATCGGATGCATAGATCAATCACAGGGACAATCAAAAGTATTCCGTTACATTACGGTCAACGGGGAAACAGTTTCAAATGAATTTTAATGATGTTATACTCATTCGAACATAATAGAATCGACATGAATCTATGAAGTATATACTAAAATATACATTCTGTACAATCTGTGATGCAAAGAATATTTATTATTAAATTACAGGGCCACACAAAAGTATTCTTCTACATGAAGCTATACGGGGACACATTGTTTGGGGCGTGTTTTAATTATATTAAACTAAGGTACCCTGGGGTAATAACGCCAAGCGGGGTAATAACGCCAAGTGCTTATATTTTACATAATTATGAAATAATCAGGTAAATGACACCCATGTGCTCTGCGCAGAAGGGTTTTGAGTCATATAAATCGCAAAAAACAGCTTCAAGTTAATTTGTTTCATTTTTAGGTCTTATTGTTTTTACAAGCAACTAAAATTAACGTTTGATCTAAAATTTGCGAGATAAGGTTTTTGATCTGAAGACTATATTTTTTATCCAGAAATACTTTGTTTATTACATAAATTTGTAGTGTATTTCATGTACTTTCAAATTGTTGTAGAAAATTTTGGAAATCTTCTCGAGATAATTTGTAGTTTAGAATTTACTGCGCAATAAGTATCCCGGGGTAATAACGCCAGGGATTGGCGTTATTACCCCGGTTGATTCCCAACAGTGGCCGAACTATATCCGAAGGGGTTTATATATAATATGGGACAGCATTATCATCATTGTTGAAATGGTAAGATTAAGGGGGGGGGGGTACCCAATACTTAAAAATAATCTCTCTATTTTACTTTTTATTATATTATTATTTTTTTTTTACTAATGTAAAAAATAATTTTTAACTCTTGTAAATAAAACTATATCAAAATATTTTCGAGACTCAAATTCGTACATCTTCAAAATCAGGTTTCTATTAAATTTCCACTGGATTGTTCAATTGAGTTCGAAATTTTAACTGCCTGCTTTCTCAGTTTTCAAAACTTTATAAATTTAACCTTTAACTGATGTGACAGAAATTGTAACGTATGGATGTGATGCGGTTTGTGAGACCACAAAATTGAAAGATGAATAAAAGGCGGGAATAACTCATAGGATTGTGTTTTTGTACTAAACTTTTTATACAAGAGTATTATACTTAATATTCACCAATTTTGTCTCTGGTGATTGTACTAAAATTCCAAATGAAACAAAATTTTGGTAGTGTTTGCAGTTAAACTGAAAATTACAAGTTAAACTAGAAAATTAAAAGAAAAATAGTGGTCTACGAGACCGGTAACATTAGTTAAAGGTTAAAATGCGATCCATGATTAAAAATCATAGACTACTGTTTCTGCACTAAACTTTTTGTACAAAATTAATTCTAATTAAATTTAATCTATTCAAATATTACTAATAATATTACGAGAATTTCAATTGTAACTATAGTTAAACTGGAAAATACAAGTTAAACGCTATTTTTTTGGGGGGGGGGGGGAGGGAGGTACAGTGTTCTGTCAGATTGCTAACAGCAGTTAAAGTTTAATTTTGTTGCTAATATAGAGATAATGATATATATCCATATGAATTATGTATAAAATTGAATAAGAGATATCTTTGGGATAATATTTTTTAATCAAAAATTTTATTCAATTTATTAAAAATTTATTAAAGCATGCTCTTTAAAACGTCGATAATTTAACTGTAGGTTTGGAGAATCCGCATTATTGTGGAGTTATGGGTTAAAAACTATTTACTAGATTACTATAATAGTATTAACCCTTAACTGCTGTGACAAAAATTGTCGCATAACTTACCGTGAGCGGCCTGTCAGACCGCTTAATCTAACGATGAATAAAATGTTAAATTAAATTTTAGAATATTATTTTTGTATTGAACCTTATATACAGGACTATTATAAATAAAATTCAGCTATTCAAAATTTTTTAGAGATAGTAATAGGACTCCAAATGAAACAAAATTTTCCCGGTATCTATAGTTAAACTAAAAATTGCAAGTTGAACTCTGAATCTTGAAAAACTCAGCGGCATATGAGACGCTAACAGCAGTTAAGGTTTAACAAAAATATTTATTACATATAACTCTAGTTATTATAAAACTTCACATGATTAAAATATTACCTTATGAATGGTTAAAACCACGCAATGTTTCTTATAATCATACTTAAGCAGGACTTTTTAAGCAAAGAGAGACACAGGGTGTTATATTCTGTTGAAGCTTCCCATCAATCCTTTTTCTTTCAATTAAAAAAAAAAATCAATATTTTCTATCGCATAGAATGCATACATGGGAAAATAAATACTGATTCAAATAATCCGTGCAATGTTTCTAATAATTCTATTTAAATGGTCATTTTTAAGCAAAACGTATCTTAGAATCTGATATTCTTTTGCCTCCTCCCCCCGCCACCACCACAGCTTTCTTTTTCTTTCAGAGTCCCAAAAAATTGTACATTTTCAATAGCTTAGATTGCAATTTGTTAATTTCTAGAGCTGTAGAGTTTGTATTTTTAGAATTGGGCAATCTACATGCCATTATTCCATCTTATTTTACAGTTTTGTTTGCATGGCGTTATTACCCATATAGGTGGGTATTAACGCCAAATAGAATTGGTCAAGAAAAAACGCCATTACATTTTATGAATACATATCTGTTAAATTATTTTTTTTATATAGATAGTCAATGAGTTGCTGTATCAGATCCTATATTTGTTTGAAAAATACAATCTAAAACTAAGCCGTGAAAATTGGTAGAACCTTAACGTGGCGTTATTACCCCAGGGTACCTTACTTCACATTTTATGAATAATATATACGTTGCTGAGGTGTAGTAAAAATTACATAAACACAACGATTTCGACCTCTATACTGTATCCGAAGTACGTTCTATTATATCAGCAAGATCTGAATATTTTTAAAACTTCATTATCGTACGAACGCACCTCATTTGCTACGCTTCACGTGCAATTTCCAACTTGTTATTCTTTACCAGATAAGTCACCTTTAGGGGACTCAGGACTTGATCGATACGGAAAAACATGTAAACAGAGCTCTAGCTTAGAGTCCATTTAAAAACAGAAGTATTCAATGTAATTAATTTAAACTTTCTGATATTTTTCAGGTATGTCTGTAGTTTTATAAAATTATAAAATAAAGTACTTCAATGTAATATAATGAAAAAATATAACAAAATTTCTATAACACAATTTTCGAAAAAAAATTATGTGTTATATCACCACCCGCAAGATATCTTAACGTTGAATTGACATATGAACCTATTTTTTGCTTGACAATGATCCGGAAACTTTACTTTATAGAATCAATTAAGGATATAACTCTCACTCAAAAAAAAAAAAAAAAAAAAAAAAAAAACATTATTTAAAAAACTTTCAAATTTGAAAATTTAAAAAAACCTCTAAAAAATACAATTTGTTTTTGATTAAAAATACTCAAAATATTAAGCTATCTAAAATATATTAATTCATTCTATAGATAATGATGTTATAAGCATGCAAAAAAATAAGCCATTCCATCAAATAAGTTTTTTTTAATCTTACGATTAGTCGTGAAAAATCAAGTTTTGAGAAAACGCTACTTAAAATTGAAATTAGTATATGGGTGCGGCTTTGAAAATGTTGATACATAAATTCTTATATCTCCATTAAAAATGCAAATACTTTTATGCGGTTTTTTGCATTGATTTCAGAATTAATTGAATAATCAAAATAGACCATAAAAAATCGATTTTTTAAAAAGTTTTCAAGCCCCGAGCCCCCTTAAGCATATGTTTTTAATTAACTAGCGTAATTCAAAATTGATTTTTGTTTAGCAATAGTTGAAAACACATTTATTATCATAAAAAATATTCATAAAATAATAAATATATAAAAGTATTTTTTGAATGTAAAAAATGATTGTATTAAAGTACTACGAATTTGTTAGGTCTTGAATTCTACTTATAAGATATTCTAGTGAAAATGTTTTAAAAAACATACCTAGAACGGTGATTCTTTATGTTGTGATGGTCAAACATTTTTTAGAAAACACTCTGAAAACGGAGTAAAGCACATGACTTCTTATCAAAGGAGGAATGAACATGTTTATCTTAGAGATGTGCATGTTTTGCTTCAAGGGGCCTCTTTAGGTGGCCTGAACGTGCTAGAGGCTGTTATTAACTATGAAAAATACTAAATTCGTCATTTTATACATTTGACGTCTTACTCGAACTTTTCCTACTATATTTTCTTAGATTTTTTTTTTTTTTTTTTTTTTTACAATGTATGATAAGAGTGTCCCAAACTTAAGTAGACGACCGACTCTAGTGAGACAAATTGCTACGAGTATTTAAACATAATTTCAAATTATTAGTTTACAAATAAAAAGATATAATTTATTTGCCGAATGACAAAATTTGTACACCCTTACGCCAATCTCCGTTTTTTTTTTTTTTTTTTTTTTTTTTTTTTTTTTTTTTTTTTTTAAATATCAAACAATTATACTTCGAACCAAAATTTTATTTAATTAATGAAATTAAGTTAATTTCAAATGACTATCATATTTAATGACTAACATATTTGTTTAATCAAATTTTCCCCTTCAAAATGTGTTTTCCTTATTTAAAAAATGCCGGAGGTTGGCCACAATGTTAACCCATTTTCTATTTTTCTAATGGTTTTATTTGAATTAAATTTTACACAATATCACAAATAGTATCATCACGTTTTCTAACCCAATATCATAAATAATATCATTATTATTATTATTTTGCATAATAGCGTAAATAATATATACATACAATTATGTATGTGTTAAGTTTTACTAAATCGAGATTTTTAATTTCAAAATTATGCAATGAATTGAAATTATGTGAAAATTTTCGGATTTCATTTATGTTACATGATTTTTTATCACTATGCTGACATCTCAATAATAATCTTTATCCATTTTTCTTTTAAAGTATATATTTTGCATAATTCTTCATAGGAAAAACCGAAGAAGGAAAAGGTAACAAGCATCTTCATTATGAAAAAGGAAAACTGCAAAGAATTTATCCAGAGAAAACGCTTAAAATACATATTTTCTGCTTATAGAATTTTATTGAATTGGGATTTTTAACTCCAGATTATTACAATGAATTGAACTATTGTATAAAATTTTGGATTTTATTTATGCTTTATGTTTTAAGTCATTATGTTATTCCATTATAATAAACTTTCTATATTTTTAATTTAAAGTATATACTTTGCGTACTACTTTAAATGCGAACCCGAAAAAAAAAAAAAAAAAAAAAAAAAAAAGAAAAAAAGCGCCTTGTTTTTTGAAAAAAGGCGGGGGAAAACTACAATTATCAAATAAAAGCAATTACAATATCGTCTTATCTATTTTTTGAGCACAGGTGAGGGCAGTGACGTAGCCAGGGAGGAGGGGGGGGGGTCCAACTACTCTGGATACCAATAATATTGTAAAGGTTTCTTCTCTTTGATTAAATGTAGAAAATTCTCCGATTAGAAAAGGCAAACAAAATTTTGGTATATAGGTCATTTGGAACCCCCTCCCCCCTCCCCTCTTTGTAAAGTAATATTCACCTTATTTAATGAATAAATCTTCTATGTTCAGATATAGCAATCTGCTTTACAAAATCTCTGGTGCTCAAACACTTAAAATCCGCTGAATCTCTTGATTGGTATGAACCCTGTAAACAAAAACATGCGAAAATGGCAGTTTTTAATATTTTGTTTCTATGCCTTATAGTATTAGAGTTATCATGTTTCAAAGTTATAACGAGGCAATTTTTGTATATATTTCTTTTAATTTACTGTGTTTATATGGATAGGTTTTTTATGAGAAAGGAACTACTTGAAGCTGAATTTTCTTTTATCTGCTGGCAGGGTTATTTTGCCAGTTACCGCTCTCTCCATAAAAATTTTCTCTATGAGAGATATGCTTATTAAAATACAAAATTATGTAGAAATATTTCCTTATTGTCTCTGAGAATTACCCCTTAAAAATAAAAATATCTTCTAAGCTTAATTGAAAAAGGATGGTAAAATATATCCTGAAGGTATGGATGATATATTGTTTGTTTTTATCACCCTGCCATAGCTGTAAGAAGGGATGAGCTAAAACATGTGCCTTCATTTAACCGTGAAATGTAAAAGGAAGGATAAACAATAAGCCGCACCTGTAGAAAGGGAAGATTATTTTAGTATAATAACTGGCACGCGAAAACACCTCAACTCGCAATTACCTTACATCTCCGTTGTAGGTACAGAAGAAAATTGATTTTATAACTACCAGTAGTAATTCCTTCAACAGGTCAAGCGTAAGCAGAATTTTAACTATCTAAACAATATTAAAACTTTTAAACAATGCTTTCAAATCCTAAAAGAAGTAATACTTTTTTCATAAATTTTCATTTACGTGGATGTATTGCATATTTTCGATTACAGATGAATAGTTTTTAGTGCTATACGCTTTGCGAGCATTTGCAAGAGAAATGCACAAAAAAAATGTTTTTTTTTTTTTTTTTAAATTTTTGAGGTCTAGTAGGTAAATTTCTTCAAAATTTCAAATTTTACATTGGCACCAGTATTTTGCAAAGAAAAAAATCGGTTAACGATATACATGAAATATTGCATTTAACCTTTTTCAAATAAATTTGGTTGAATTTTCTGGTGCCGTTGTGACATTTTGGAATTAAAATTAAGTAGTAGAAAATTCAACCATCAGAGCTCAAAGGGTTAAATAGTTGGGCAAATGGAATATAAAAATATACACCTGTAATTGAAACTTTGTGATAGCCTCACGTGTATATGCTGAAATATTCTCCTGACCTTTCTCTAACTTTTTACAAAATTTTTATCATATTAACGAATACCACTTTAAAATAATCAAAAACTACACAGTAAAATTTTAGTATTGACTTACCGAGGTTGTTTAATTTACAACACATAGTCTCAATGGTAAATATATATGTAAGAAATAAACAACGATATTTTTAGCTACCAGTGACCTATATGAGTTTTTTATACAGCAAAGTTTGAGGTTATTTGCTGATAAATTTATTCATTAATTTTTAAGCGTACCTGCCAACATTTAGCTCCTTTTCTTAGCACTAATTCTCTCTTCCGTGACATTTACGGGCTGCGAGCTTCACGATATTTATTCAGAATTATTTGATTCCTACCAGTTTATTAAAATAGTGAAATTGACTTTATTCTGGAATCATTTTACTTGTCATTAAATAAGGTGAATATTTATTTTACAAAACAGTAGTGGCAATAACCAATCTGAATTTTTTAACCGTAATTTAATGCGCAGCTGAAGGGCTTAAAATGGAAAATTTTATTACTTTAATTGATATGTTAAAAAATGCACAATAGTATCATAAATTTGAAAAGGGTTGTTGAAATAATTACTGTCCACAATCGTTTAATTTTCAAATTAAATTTTGTTCTTGCTTTCTCGGAAATAAAAGTAACATAAATAGGTCAGTTACGTTGTATTTTTTAAAAATTCATTTCAGAAGTACTATTTGGATAGTAATAATCTTTAAAGTAGCATTTAAAATACTAAATTACTAAAAAACAAGTAATTTTGAAAAAAAAAATCAACGCAACTTCAAGTGACTGTTTCTTAGCCCTACGCTGCCTGAATTTTTCTTTTTCGAGTATGTTTATTGGACTCATATTTAGAATCATGTACCAGAAATTTTATATAGTAATTCTTGGCCGTGGTTAATCACCAAATTCAATGATTGCGAAATGGGGACATTTGTTTTCAAGTAGGTTGGTACCCTGGGGATCAATAGACTTATCAAAGCTTAAACTTTATTTGAGTGAAACACAGTATGACCGTTTTTTCAAGCTAAAAGCAGGCTAGATTTGGACTGACAACAAGCTAAAAATAAATTCGATGGTCCTGCCATCTATACGAGAATCTGTTAATTTGGAATCAATAGACTGACAACTATCTTTTAGCCTTAGTTTTTAGCTTTATTTAGCTTGTTGTAAGTCCTACAACAGTCCAGATTTCTTACAACAATCCAAAAACGGTCACGCTGGTGAAACAGAAACCACTGCGCAATATAGGGTTAATAAAAAACTGCGCAAAAACTCATTTTGTAAACATTGCTTCTAGAAAATTTTTTACTTAATAAGAATAATTTGGCCTGTTTTAGCGAGAACGGTTTGGAAAAAATGTATTTTCTGTGATAACCAGATTCAAACAAATCGAAGATGGGCCATTTGATTGTCTTTATATATAAAGATTGGTGGCATACATACATCGTCGGCATCATGTCGAATTATTCAACAGAAAAACAGTGACTATTTTTTAATTCAGATTTTTTGATGGCCATCACTTTTCTGAAATGGTAAAATTCCCCTTTTTTGTTACTTTAATTAATATATCGTTAAATTAGGTTAAATATGCCAAATTTTACTATTCCAAAAACGTGATACCAATCAAGATATCTCAATTTATTAAAAATAGCCTACTAGAAACACTGTTTTCATATTGGATAGTTTGACATAGTACCGATGACATACAGAAACTTCATATTTTTGTCGGAACTATTGCAATCCGCATTCCAGAACTTGATAATACCCTCCTTGAAAAGTTTTATTAAACGCGTGAGACAAATTCTAGCTTGACGATGGCACAATACTTATTACTAAAAGTTAATGAAAAATTAAAAAAAAATCCTGTAAAACAGCCTATTTTGCTAAAATTTAAAGAAAAAATAACTTTTGTAAAACCTCTACTACTTTTATAAATATGAATACTTTTTTTCCAGATTCTGTAAAATATCCTACATAAAAATGAGTATGGATTTTTAGATGTACAGTATTTTACATTAAATATGTTTTTTTCTGTCGAGTATAACAAAAAATGAAGGTAATTCAACAAACTCTCAATTTAAATATTTTTTTAAAAAATAACTATATAGTTAAATGTTAAATTCATGCACAAAAATATTAAATACACTATGGAGAACAAGTAAAAATTTTTTCAAACCTCTATCTAAATAAGCAAAAAAGCGTTAGTAATTTTAGAACAAGCAAGTTATAAAAATATCAACAAGGGGGAAAATCAGTTTAACGTTTTCATTTGTATGATTAATTTCGCTGGATCTATTAAACCCTTTGAGCTCTGATGGTAGAATTTTCTACTACATAATTTTAATTACGAAATGTCAAAACGGCACCAGAAAATTCTACCAAATTTACGTGAAAAATGTTTAATGCAATTTTTTTTTTTTTTTTGTGTTTATCCTTAAACTTTTTTTTCTTTTCAAAATACTGGTGCCAAAGTGACATTTGGAATTTTGAAGAAATTTTCCCACCAGAGCTCAAAGGGTTAACAAAATTTTTAATTATCATATAGGTAAAAATGAGGTGTCAAAATATTTGCAATTAAAAAGACTTTCAGTTAATATTAAAAAAAAGGAAATCGATATTTTATCCAATTTAAAGGTACAGTGTCCCCTTAAGGCACTCTAGGTAGACAGCCTTTATAAGAAAAAAACGATATATGTACAGACCGAGTTCGCAGATCAGTTCGCGGATTATCCAAATAAGGCAAACTATAATTCCGAACGCAAAGTTCGATTAGACGAGTTTGTTTAGACGGGTGAGACGAATTAACACTTTGGCGATAATGGTCGACTCTCCAAGATGCTTTGCGATTATTTTTTGTCTAAAATAGCCTCAAACCTAAATTAAAATCAAATAATCATCAATGTCTATTAAATCAAATTTTACTAATCAAATCCTTTCAAATAAAACCGGAACTCGGGGCTAATTCCTAACAATCAAAGTACCGGAGCTCCAGCTGTTTTGTAGAAATAAAAAAATTAGTTTTAACCTCTCCACTCCCGTCCCCTCTATTTGCTTGTATTTCATACATTATTTACTAAGTTTAACCCTTTACGGCGCAGACAAATTCTGTTAGTAAAATGAGAAATTATCGAACGACACCGGAATTTACAATTGACTTTTTAAGATATCATGAACTCCTTAATTTAAGCTTTTATTGTAAAAGCAAGATTTTATTAAAATATTACTGGTGCTGATTGCAAGATTGGAATTAAAATTAGGTGTGTCCAGACCGGAAACACTGCGCCGGAAAGGGTTAAAGCAATTACTTTTTCAGAAAAAAGTAATGTCTTTTTGCTCTATTTACATATGCAATAACATTTAATAAATGAAGAGAGAAAAAATTTAAAAAATTGGGAGTGGAGAATTTTCAGTAAATCCTATTAGTCAAAAGGATCCCTTTGTATCAGCTAATGAACCACAACACACAAGAGATGAGTTAGCAATATTTGTAAACTAAGGTGAGTTTCGATTATTTTAAATACTCACTAAAACTAAAGAAATATGGTAGCTGTATTGCTGTGAGCTTCGGTGCAAATTAAGTACCGCTTGGTGATATTTATTTGCTCAGTAAGAACATTTTGCAAAAAAATAATGAAAAGCAGACAAAAAAAAAAAAAAAAAAAAACACGATTACGAGTAAAAATGGCAAATGCGATTGCAGTTCATTCTGGCATCAACTGATTTGGCACAAAAAAGCCTAAATGTCTGGAGATGAGGGAGACAGGGATACATAATTTAGGCTTCGGTTTTTCTGCAGCACTGTTCGGAGCTCCCCGGAGTGCAGTAATTATGAAAACCGATGAATTCAGACGAATAGTTAAATAACAAATAAAAGTTGGTAAGTACCGGTGATATCCGGTGTAAATCAAACTCTGCATATACTAAATTTTTCTCAATTATTATCGACATTTGTTGAGATAATTTATGTTTAAATACATGTACGACGACCGAAAACAGAAATTTCTCTTTAAAATCTATTAAAAGATAACTAAGATTCAAAATAAAATTAAAATTAAATATTACGAAGTAGATTTATTTCTATTCCAGTTTATTTTTTTAAATGTAAACCCTGTTTTTTTTTTTTATAAAGTTTTGATGAATTTTCGGGATAATTGTTTCTGTATTTGAAAGGTTTTATTGATCATTACATTATCTGAATTTAATGTAGGCGAAATATTTTTTCCATTATTAAAAACTTTACATAAATAAAAAGTATATATTAATTTTGCTTGGCTTAACAGATTTTAGAAAATATTTAATATTTGAATTAATAAATATGAATTTTTTGTACACAGTATTTCTTAATTTGAAAGTTTGATCAGAAATTAAAAAAAAAAAGTACGAGACCTTATAAATTATCTATATTAAATTTTGTGAGAGGGAGTTTTAACGTATGATATTATGTCAAGTCTGCCTTTCTTCTAAATATCAGCGTCTCATGCATCTAAAATTAACGCCTTTCCCTTTCACGAAAAAAAGTGAATTCTTAATGAGAGTAGATCCTTTTTACCGGAACATTTTCTTCAAGACGTTCAAGAGTTACGTGATGAGACGTGACCTGAGACACCAATAAGAAAAGGTCTCTGGCCTTCAAGTGACTGAGCTAACAAAGTGCTACACTTCAAGGCAATTGTTGCGTACTTGCCTTTTCGCTTTTAAGGACTTCTCTTGGTCCATTGATACGATATTTTGGACACATTTAAGTGGTTTCAAAGGGTTCATTAGCATTCAAATTCGAGTTATCAATGAGATGCTGTAGTGATACTTAGAATTTGTACATAAAGTTAATAGCTTATATTAACAGACAATATCTAGATTGTCTGTTATATTTTTTAAACTTTCCATGCAAAAAACGTCATACATTAATGACTAAAGTAGCGCTTTTCTTATATTTAATAATAATAAAAAAAATAATGCGTTTCCATGAATAAGAAATGTGTGTTATAAGATATTTCGTAATTTAATTACTAAATTTTGCTCTTTTTTTCAATTTAATCACTATTCAAGATTTAACTAATTTGTATGCTTCGAGACTTATTCAATTTTTTTTTTTTTTTTTTTTTTTTTTTTTTTTTTTTTTGACAGTTGAGGCAACAGGTGATTAACAATTGCAGATATAAATGGAAAAAGTTATGTTTCTCAAAATTTGTCATAATTTATGTCTTACGAGAAAATTCATGTTATTGTAAAACTAAAATACTATGATTCTAAATATTCTTGAACATATGAGACATTAAATTTTAATATTTAATAATTTAAACATTAAAACTATTAATTTTTAATGTTTAATAATTAAACGTTAATGAGGTTTTGTCAGTTTGTACCACCGCTTAACTTCTTAAACATAGCCTAACTAGAGGAAAATAAATAAAAATCTTTAAAAATAAAAAGCTTTCATATCAGCTTTTTTTTTTTTTTTTTTTGCTATATTTCTATACTTCACCCATGTCTTCAATTAATCTTCTTGAATTAACTTTCGTTAAAAAGAGCACAATATTAAAGCCGTTCAATTATAATTTGGTAAAATTTCGCGCACATTTTAATCTTAATATCACGAAAATGTTCTATTACTGATTAAATCGAGAAGTTATAAACATAACTAATGTATCTTAAAAAATAATTAATGACATTTATTTAAAAAAATCTGAATAAAAGTTAAATCAGAATAGTTAAATTTTAATACAAATTAATTTTTTTTTTGATATTTTTCAATGCAAATTTACCAATAAAAAAACCTTAACGGGTTAAAAGTTTTGACGCAGCTGCTTATCTTATGGCTCTAAGCATTTTAAATATGAATTTTAAAAATAATGATATCAAGTTTTGAATGACGTCATGCCATTAATTAAAAATTGCTTTTTTTTATTTTTTATTTCACCACTTTAATTTTGTTCTACTTATAATAGCATGTGCGAAAGTTATCTTCAACATAAAAGATGTAGAAAACTTTACTCACTGATGCTTTTTCCACATGCATCTCTCATAAATTCAAAATATGCATTTTAAAATATATGATATAAAATTTAAGTGACGGCTTTATGTGGTTTAAAAAGTTTCTTTAAAAATTCAAACTTTTTAATTTTTTGTTATTTGGTATAGTACATATACACATATAAAAAATACCTTTAATTTTCCAATTCGTTGTTAAATATATAATTTTATTTGAATCAATACTATGCATTGAAATGTATTTATTTCAATAAATGGATTTATCTTTTGTGTCACGTTAATCAAAATTGTAAGTAATATTTATTTTTAATATTTATTTAAAATTAATTATTTATAATATTTATTTAAAATTAATTATTTATAATATTTATTTAAAATTAAACTTTCATTTAATCATCTGATTCACAATAAAAATGACAAAGGAACGGATAATAAAAGTCAACCATATTTTATTAACTGACAATTGACTTTAAAAAGATCATAACAAAAAGTTAAAGTCTCGGAGAGGATAGAACACTAGACCTTTAGGCCAAAACCCAATGACGTACCAACATTTACAGATAAATGTTAAGAAAAAGGAAGATAAAAAGAAAAAGAAAGCAAGCGCATGAATATATTAAATGATTTATCGAGTATTAGCATAGAGATTCCCATAGAAATGCGAAAAAGTATAGTTCGACTTTTCATAAGGATTATATAACAAACAAGAGTTTTCCTAGAAACAGGGTAGGTCTTCTTTACTTCATAAGGAACAGATTCATATTATATATTAACTTAAAAAAAAAAAAAAAAAAAAAAAAACTCTAGGCCGTTTCGGAGAAAAAAAAAAAAAAAAAGGACAAACTTACACTATCGCCAAGGGTTTAACACTAGAACGCCCGGAAATTTTACTCAAGTTTGATAATAATAGTTCTCACCGGAATTTTTATTCAAAATTATTTAATTTATTTATTTAACGTAAATCTGCATGTATCAAATTTAAATGATTTCAAGAAAATTTTTCTGGTTCGAATTGAAATTTAATAGCATAGTTGGAGTCGTATCGACTCCTTCCGGGCGTTCTAGTGTTAAAAATGGGTTTACATATCTCGAAATATACTGCACGCTAGTTTCTAAAAATTTCAGAATAAGATTAGACTGCAGATATAAGGCTGTTTTTTAAAAAGCAGAACAATACGAGCTATATTTGCTGAGTTAATAAAAGGCGGCTTTTCGCATTTCCTTTGATATCAAGTTAGCTGCATATATGAGTTCCGCCCTTCGTTCATTCTACGATACGATTTCAGGTTTAAGGCTGCGTCACAGGAATATTACGGCCTTCCATGATATTTAATATTAACAGTTGAAATTATGTTTATCATATCATTATATTATATCAAATTCTATAATTATATCAAATCCAACCTGGCTATTTTTGATGCCTTTTTAAATTAATTTTTATTCGAAAATGTATCAACTTGACAATCCTCAATCCATCAAAAAAAAAAAAAAAAAAAAAAAAAAAAAAAAAAAGTAATTGTATTTTTTTTTCTTTTTCGGTAAAGGCAAACGACATTTTAAAAGGCTGCTAAAGTTAGCATTTTCACCAATTTTTCGTATGCGACCGCGCACGCAAGAAAAAAAAATGTTTTCCTAAGGCAGCATCTTTTATAAATGAAGTACCGTAATTTTATGCCTATAATCCGCGGATCAAACAATTCTTCTTCGACCCAGAAATTTTATTTAATAATTGAAGCCAAATATTTACTGCGATCTACCAACTTATATTTTATTTAAATAAATTTCTGGGTCGAAAAATGATTGTTTGATCCGCGGATTATACGCAGGAAATCACGGTAGCAATTTATTTATCGGAAATGATAAAAATTGTTCGATTGCAAATTACCGTAATTTCGGGTGTATAAGCCGCGGATCAAACAATTCTTTTTGGACCCAGAAATCTTATTTAGTGATTGAAGACAAATATTTACGGCGATCTAAGTAGTTACACTTATTCCTTAAAAAATTCTGGGTCGAAAAAGAATTGTTTGACCCCGCGGCTTATACACCCGAAATTACGGTACTTCAGTAATCATTAGTTGATAATGTTTTGCTTTTATATTTAAACATGAGCCCAAAAATTTCGTATTTATCAGCGATTATTACTTTTTTTTTTGAGAATTGCTTTAAAAAGGAAACATTGATTTACAAAATTTGTCGGTTTATTCATCCTATTAATTTTTGAGCTCATATTTAAATATGAAAGCAAAACATTATCAAGCAATGATTACTGAAATAATTTACAATCGAACAATTCTTATCATTTCCGATAAATAACTTGCTACCGTAATTTCCTGCGTATAATCCGCGGATCAAACAATCATTTTTCGACCCAGAAATTTTTTTAAATAAAATGTAACTTAGTAGATCGCAGTAAATATTTGGCTTCAATTATTAAATAAAATTTCTGGATCGAAGAAGAATTGTTTGATCCGCGAATTATAGGCATGAAATTACGGTAGCAATTTATTTATCGGAAATGATAAAAATTGTTCGATTGCAAATTACTTCAGTAATCATTGCTTGATAATGTTTTGCTTTTATATTTAAATATGAGCCCAAAATTTTCTTGTTTATGAGCGATTATTATTATTATTATTATTTTTATTGAGAATTGCTTTAAAAAGGAAACATTGATTTACAAAATTTGTCGGTATATTCAACCTATTAATTCGCCGTTTAAATTTTCGTTGAAGAAAAGCCCATAAAATGTTATTATTTTCATAATTTAGAGATTTCTATTTCTGTACCAGACAATTGAGAAATTAAAAATATCGAATGTTTTATTTTATACTCTTAAAATAAAACGCGATTCAACGCGATTCAGTAAATTTCAACTTATACATGATGCATAGATTATAGACTACGAAAACTGTGAGGGGATATTTTTACTCCCTTTTCCCATTGCGTGACATTGATAT
This sequence comes from Maratus speculifer, assembly GCA_964019185.1. Classification (NCBI taxonomy): domain Eukaryota; kingdom Metazoa; phylum Arthropoda; class Arachnida; order Araneae; family Salticidae; genus Maratus; species Maratus speculifer. The sequence continues at coordinate 300,329,050 of OZ025293.1, forward strand.
GGCCGTAGGTATAAAAATGATAAGTAATGGAGGAAAGAAAGTAAATTTACGTTTGAAATTAGGATTTTAAAAATAATTGTTTTTATGTACGAATTTTAAAACATAAAACCTCGATTTTCAAAATTTGTAAGTTTATTCACCGTAATAATTCGGCTTATAAAGTTTATTTTTAAAAAAAGCTTATAGATTGTTATTATTTTCGTACTTCAGATATTCCTATTCCTGTACTAGGCAATTAAGAAGATAAAAATTTCGATTTTCTTTTTATTTTATACCCTTCAAATACATCATTCGATTGAAAGTGATTCAGTAAATTTCACCTTATGTTATGTAAAGATTAAATATCACAAAAAGTATAAAAAAAAGTCACAAATTTTTTTTTTAGAAAATCCCACAAAATGTTATTATTTTCGTATTTCGAGATTCTTCTTTCGGTACTAGGAAAATGAGAAGTTAAAAATATCAAATGCCCTATTTTATACACTTGAAATACATCATTCAATTGAACGTGATGCAGTAAAATTGAACTTACACGGTGTAAAGAATATGGCCCACGAAAACAGTGAAGTGATATTTTTACTTCTATTTTCCCTTGCGTGACATTGCTGCGGTAATAGGTATAAGAAGAGTAAGTAACTGAGACTAGAAAATAAATTTATATTTGAAAGTATTACAGTATTTTTCTGTATTCATGATATATGTCTAAGAGAATTTCAAAAGTCATGTAATGGAATTTTCTAACTTCAATTATTTTTTCTGTAAAAAGGCATTTATTGATATCTCTAATGAAGGAAACTCGAAAAACAATGTGTAATTTTATTAAAGTATTTATAATAATTTCACGATTATAATCATGATAAATTTATCTAAATCAATAATTGGAAGGCTCAGGTGACGAAGATCAAGAAAAATCTGACAAAAATAAGAAAAGATCAGAGAAAGAAAATCATATGACATTCATCTGTCATTTATAAGACAGAATCAATGGTTCCATACCATCAGTTAAAATACTATTTGAAAAAAAAAAAAAAAAAAAAAAGAACCTAATGCTCACGGAGATTTTATTTCACAAAGAAGTCATAGGACATTAAAAAAATGTAATTTTAGCTGTATAAATGGGATTCAAAATATTGTTCAATTGGTAATAAGTGTATCTACGAATGAAAATTTAAGGGAATGTTGGGAATTTGAAAATGAATAAAATTTAAAATAAAATCAATTGAATAAAATATCAATAAAAAACTGTTGGAATTTCCGTTTAATTAATTACAAAGATTCACCTTAAATCGATTAAAGTGTAATTTAAACCCTATCAAGTTTTTAGGTTATTTCTCTCAGTTTAAAAATCTCACCTGTATCTAATTATTAAAATGTCATCCGTTAACTGATTTTCTTTTTAACATTTTCTTAATATTCAGGAGCGTTTATGGAATTGAAGTGTCCCATGCAAAGGAATTTTCTTGCAGATCTTTTATTATTATTCACAAAAGTTTATGCTTTTATTTTTCAAATACAAGAGCATCTGGTTGCAAAATAAAGATTATTTACCAAAGTTAAAACTACCAAATGCAGAGTAAAAATAGGAATTCGGGCAAAAACTTAAAAACTTGGCGCAACATGCATGTAAAAGTAACTGCAATTTTAATAATAATTAATGTATACAATAAAATGACCAGATTTGTGTATAACTAGAAGCTGAACTTATAATAAAATAATCCTGTTTTTCGATTAATTAGAAATTGCAGGGAGCATCTTTAAATTGGAATTTCTGATGTAATACTTTCTTTAAGGAAATGATTATTAGTGTAGAAAATTTATATATTTTTCTTCAGAACTTGCTGCATACATGAATACAATAATTGTTTGATGTCAGTTAAAAGTTTTAGAGTTGATAAAAAAGAAGAAATTTTTAATCTGACTGTCCATCATCTCATTAATTTAAATTCCTTCTTTTAGTTCAGATGTCTTAAAACATGCCAATTACAGTAAAAAATGTTTATGCATTATTGCTAGGAAAAAACTTTTAAATAAAAAAGTAAATGAATAAAAGTGCAAATGATAACCAAAATTGCTTTGTTTAATACATATCAAGAAAACACATTAACGATACAATTTAATCTCGTTATGTTTGCTACTGTTATATTTTGTACGAAAATACAAATAAATGTCTCATTTTTTTAAAATTTTTTTTTTTCGTAATCTCTAAAATAACCCTCCCTTTTACGGAGAAATTCATCTTACGGCTGTTCTGAATCCAAACTGGTTACTTCTGAATTTCTTTTTGGCTCCAAATGCACGAAATCACAGATGCTGTTATTCACAAAGAATGTTATCGAACAGTTTTCTCCATTTTTCTATCAAGGTCAAATATTTTTCCAGAAAATGATGCGAATGGGTGCATTTTGAACCGTTCTTCTGGACGTAAAAAATAATGTAAACAAAAAAATCTCGTTCTGAGAAAACGATCGGTTATAACTCAATATGTAACTCATTTATCGAAAAATGAAAAAATTGTTCGATTTCAATTGACTCTAATAATCGTCCCTACAGGTGCTTTGCTTTTACGTTTAAAAATGAGCTCAAATGTGTAAAAATATCTCGAGTTATTGAGAGAGGAAAAATATTTTTCATTTAAAAATATTTTATACCTTTACGCAATGTAGTCGCAGAGATAAAAAAAACAAATTTAAGATCCCTTTCTTCTTATTTGGGAAATATAGAGTATTTAATTTTGCCTTTTCTTTATTTCATATTATAATTATCATATTTGAAAAAATTCAAAAATTATGTTCCAGTTCGTAATTTATTGGCTCTTGTATGTTAAAAATTTTTTTTTTAACTGCCAACCTAAAAAAATGAAAGGAGAAAGTTTATAAATTACGTATTATTTTGCAACGTGTAAAAATTTTTATCTTAAAAGATTAAATAACTAACTACCTTTGAAAAGATTTTATACATGCATTGAAAAATGTATATTAATTTTACTTCAATTAAAATTTTAATATATCATAATTTCTACAAAAAAGCTGCTAGAAAACTCTCAATGCTTCATAGTCATAGTTTGTTGCATTAGAAAATACTTTAAAAAATCCGAGAAGTATTCTGCAATTCGTAATTCATGAACACTTCCATTCTAAAAAGGTTCGACTGCAACCTACATAACATGATAAGGTCAATAATTACTTATTATTTAGAAGTTATTTTGCAATGCGTAAAATTTTTATCTTAAAAGTACAAATAACAATTTTGAAAATATTTTATATTTTAAAATATATATATTAAATTTTAATGAAATTAATATCTTGATCTGTCATAATTTTTATAAAAGAGCTGCTAGAAAACTCACCATATCTACCATAGTTTGTTGCATGCCATTTTGAATGTCTAACTGAAAAGCTCCCGAAGGCCTGTCCGTTTCATTTGTAATCAAATATCCTCGAATGTCCTAAGGAACGCAAGCTCAGGGATTTCCCTAGTCTTATTGCTTTAACAGTGGAATAGAAGGGAATGAAGTTTCCTAACTTATAGAAGAGGGTAAATATTTGCTTGATAGGGTCTTGTTTGTTAGAAAGCCAATTTAAGATTACGATGCCTCAAAGACACTATCTCTAAGGAAGTATTAAATTACTTTCTTCATCTAGTTTCAATACTTTGACTTCTGCTCTATTAAATTAGATGATGAAAAATATTTGATAATGATATAAAGTTTCTAGTCTTTAAAATCTATTCCAATTACTGAATTATATTAGAATGTATATTCAAAGTGGTGCAAAATTCTTTAAGATTTTTTAAAATTCAACAAAATATCAAATAATTGGCGTAGGAGAGTTCAGTTTGGATGAAAATGTTTCTGAAGGTTTTGTTGAAGCGAGTAAGCAAATTTACCCATAGATGAGGAAGCAGTTTCAAAGCTGCAAAGAAGCATAACAACTCAAGCTGAAGCACTTATAAACCATTTATTTTATGTAATCCATCACAATATTTCAACGTGTTCATCTTTTGCACCACGAATTACATCTAAAAATGTGTTCAATCCTGTTTAAATATGGTAATAGATTGTGCAAAATGCATGGCTTGTAGTTTTTCTTGATTTTGATGAATTTTACTGCATTGACCCAATGATAAAAAATTGAATCAAAATTTTTTAGTTAGTTTAAAGACAATTTTTAGAAGCATTTTCGTTCAAATCGTACTCTTGTACTCTAATTATTTGATCTTTTTAAAATTAAATTTTAAAAATATCAAGGACTTTTTTAAATCGTGTATTTTATAAGAAGTTGTATTTTAAATACTTTAAAAAACAGCACAAAATAAATCTTTTTAAAAATTAATGCTGTTCCATTTCAATAATATATAAAAGTTTATCATATCACAGATACAGTTACCACCTACTGGAATACACCGTGGTATTAAACATGGTTTCTGAAGATACATTTCGTATATATTACAGATAAATTCCAAAATAATACAATTTTCTTATAAGCGTTATCTTCCAAAGGAGTCATATCGAGTTTTTTCTTTATTTATTTATAATCAAAACATTACAGAGTTCGACCAGGAGAGGAATTGAGACCTTGTGACTTAATATAAATTTTAGGCATAAAACAGCATATACCGTAATTTCCGGCGTATAATCTGCGGATGAAACAATTTTTTTGGACCCAGAAATCTTCTTTAGTGATTGAAGACAAATATTTACGTCGATCTAAGAAGTTACATTTCTTTTTTAAAAATTTCTGGGTCGAAAAATAATTGTTTGATCCATGGATTATACGCCGGAAACTACGGTACTTTCTAGGTGTTACCAAACAAAGACTTCAAGAGCATTTTTATTACCAATAAAATGTTAAGAATTTTACCTTTTATGTTTGAGGTTGAAAAGAAAAGTGTAAAAAGAGATAATGTAGTAATATAATAATAGAGTCTAATAGATTAATAATAAAATTATCTTCTACTTTTTAAAAGTTTAAGGGGACAGTGGACCTATATTTGAGAAAAATCGTCTATAGCAAAATCATCGCAAAAAAGGTCTTTTTCTGTAATATAATAGTACCAAAACATTTTTTTGTTATTAAAATATCATTTTTGAAAGTTTTAAGAAGTAAATAATAAAGATAAGTGTATTTACATACTTTAAATCTGTTTTTCTCAAAACTAATTTTTCAGCAATTTTAGATTTTTGAAATGCTCTTAGAGGCATAATTTTTTATCAATATTTATGAAACTGATAAGGAAGTATCCTGATATTGTTTAGAAAGAAATTGTGTAAGTTTTTTAAAATTCATCTTTATTAAGATAGTCAAATTTGATTTTTTACCTATTAAAAGGCAAAATTTTGATGAAAAGCGATATGGAATTTAGAAAAAAAAAACCCTGTAAAATATTAACTATTCAAGAGATTAAAAAGATCTTACACAAATTTGTTTATAAGAGTTCTAAGTGATAAAAATGCAAAAGGAAGAAAATATCTCAAAAATTAAGACACAAAGAGCATTTTAAAATTTCGTTTAAAAATGTAATTTTTTTTTATTTTAAAATTTTAATACGATTGGAAAATTTTTTTGAAGATTTTTTGAGAAAATTTTTGTTCTATACGCTTTTGGTGAAATGTACATATACACAAAATTTCATATTGCTATGATGAAAAAAAAAATTAACGTCCACCGTCCCCTTAATCTTTTGAGATTTGATGGTTGAATTTCGTACAACTTAATTTTAATTCTGAAATGAAACAATGGCCCCTAAATATTCGAGCAAATTTATTTGAGAAAAATTTAATGGATTTTTTTATGTAACCCCAAAACGAATTTTTTCTATTTAAATTACTGGTGCCAATGTGACATTTGAAATCTTGTAGAAATTTAGCTACCAGAGCTCAAAGGGTTAATTAACAAACTTTTCAAAGTATTTGTACACTGTAAAACAAGACGTATGTTTCTTTAACTAGAAAAAGTTATTAAAATTACGAACGAAAATATTAGATAACCTATTTCAAGTCACCCAATAGATCCAAAAGCGTCCCGTTGTTTTTATAAATTTTAGAAAATAATTTGTTTTTGAAATTTTAAGCAGAATTTGTTCAAATAAACTTTTATTAGCTACCCGTAGTTTTCTGAAACTTTTTTGAGTAGTTTTTACAATGCTGTAATCAATACTCTCTTGGAGCATCATTTTTTTTTCTGATGCTGTCAGACCTCAACTAAACATTTTCAGCTGCATAAATGACATTGTGTATGTGTATGTAGTTTTAAAGGAAAAATATTAATTTTAATGGTCTTGTTAATAGTGATAATTCTGTATGTTTTCAATGAAATATATCTGCTAAATATGAAAACATTTCCTTAAGACCTCATAGCATCCGAAAAATCGGTTTTCTAGTTAGAAAGAACTGACAGACGCACTGAAAAAGTTACTCGAAAATAACGTGCAACTAGTAAAAATTTATTTTTATAAACTCTTCTTTAAATTCTAACATATTTTCCTTTGTACGGTTTATAAAGATAAAGGAAAGTTTTTTGGAATCTTGAGTGATTTGGAAGAGGTTATTCGATATTTTCGTTTGTTATTATAGTACATTTTCGTAAATTAAAGAACAACTGTTTTTTTTATAGTATGCATATTCATAAAAATGATTCTGAATACACGCAAAATAGGTTAGTGTAATAAGGAGATTTTTTTTCCATTGTAAATGATAATATAATTCACCGTATAATAAAACATACCGTAATTTCGGGTGTATAAGCCGCGGATCAAACAATTCTTTTTCAACCCAGAATTTTTTAAAAAATGAATGTTACTAGTTGGATCGCCGTAAATATTTGTGTTCAATCACTAAATAAGGTTTCTGGGTCCAAAAAGAATTGTTTGAGCCGCGGCTTATACACCCGACATTACGGTATTTTAAAGATTTTGAAGATTTCTCTAAAATCTTACTAATATTCGTTAAAGGTTAATTTTAAGAGAAAGGCCGGGAGAATTATATAAGAATGTTCACCTTTCTACAAGCATACTCTTGATGAAAAATAATTGAATCCATTATGTTCATTTCATTCGATTTAAAATACAACCATGTTTTTACCTTTGAAACGAGAGATTGGATTCTGAATAGGCAAGCGATATTATTCCAGACGATTATTTATCAAAATATATAAAAAATATATGAAACAGCAGAACAAAAACAGATATACAAAGCATAGCTCACGTTTTTTCTTATCAATTATGGGTTAGGCAGCAGTCACAGGTTATCAAGGAAAAATTACTTTCTGAAATCATTTCTTCCCGTTAATCGGGATATTATGTGTTGAGTGGCTAACGAGAGAAAAAAAAGAAAAACTTACATAATTACTAGTTTCGCCGTTTTTAGATCATTTGATTGCAGTATTTTAGTTAACTGCTAGTTATTGTTAACTGCGTATGAATAAAAAAAAAATAAATAAATGTATTATGTTTTGCAGAATAAAAGCCCATGATACTTAATATTTACTTCGTGAATATCAATTTGTAATAGTAATAAAGTTTTGTAAAAATTTATAATTCACTTACAGAGAAATATCATGTATAAAATAAATAGAAAATCAGAATACTGCAGCCTGCTTTAGGATCGTTTGTGATGCAACTCATTAGCTACCCAGAATCCACACTTAAACTTTTATATGTTTTCTCATTTACATCTGTTTAGTGTTTATAGAGGATATTTAAAAATATAACATTTATCTACTTGATTGGTTGGTTGTGCTTATGACGGCAAATTATACTCATGTAGGATATACCGTAATTTCGGGTGTATAAGCCGCGGATCAAACAATTATTTTTCGACCCAGAATTTTTTAAGAAACAAATGTAACTAGTTAGATCGACGTAAATATTTGTCTTCAATCGCTAAATAAGATTTCTGGGTCCAAAAAGAATTGTTTGATCTGCGGCTTATACACCCGAAATTACGGTACGTACTAAGGGAGCGAGTGCCTTTCGTGCGGGGAGGGTCTTTCCAATGAAGTCTAACTCGTATTTACGCAAGGAAATCAAAGATTCGGAGAAGATCACTGAAAACTCTGAAAGATCAGGTCGACGGCCGTGATTGGGTTCGAATCCAGCACCTCCCGTCTACCAGCTTCGAGAGAACTTCACGGCCACTTGTGGCGCAAAATTTATCAAAATTTTAATTTTCTTGATTTTTAATTTTTTATGCTGTAATAAATGTTCAGTATGGATAGTTTAGCTTAGAATTTTTAGTGGGAATTCAAAAGCAGTCTTCATGTTTCGTATTAATTTCGCCTATTGTTTATAGTTTGAATAAAATATTTTAAAACTTGATGTGACTCAAAATTCATTTAATCAATTAAATGATTTTGGATAAGTTTAAAAAATTTATTTAAAAGCTCTATAACCAGATTAATATCGATTAATTTTCAAATAACAGAAAAATGTCATTGTACAAATTTGTAGCATGCCGAAAACGCCCCCCCCCCTTCCCGAAAAATATGGGTAACACACTTTAATTTGTCATAGCTCGTTTAAAGCAAGAATTGAAATTTAAGCAATCACATATTACTTAACAATATTACTTAAAAGCATAATAGTATGTGAAACCTTCATAACTTTTCACATATGTAATATGAAAAAAATGGAATTATAAACGAAACGTGTTTTAAACAATTTTATTCAGATTTTATTTAGTAAAATAACTAGATTTTTTTATGTGTCAAATGAAGAATCCACGTAAAAAATCACTTAAGTTTATTAAATTCATTAGTAACGAAAATAACATTGTGACTGAAATTATTGTTCTGAAGCGGTTTAATACTGACTAATTTTACAAAAATTGACATTGTTATTCATAGAACATGAGATCGTGTAATAAAAGTTTTACACACAAGCTAGCAAATAAAATACAAAATTCAATTTAATATAGATTGAACTGCTTTTACTAAAGCATCCTTCAAATGTTTGTAACAATTTTTCTTCAAAGAAGTTAATCGTGATAAATAACATAAGAAGTTTTTAAATGCTAGTTCATGATAGAGAGATTTAGAAAAGAACAAATCTAAATAAATAACTGACGAAGAATCCAATTATGTAGTAAGTCATCATTATGATTTGTATTCTTAAAGGGCATCAGGTAAGAAATATTCGCTTAATATTTTCTTGGAATGCAATAAATTTAGCATTTTCCATCTTAATGGCTCATTATACGACACGTCCTTCCAAAATAATTAATTACTTTCCATTTGTAGCAGAACAAATCACATATTGCCAGTGTAATAACGCCTTTTCATATATTCTTAGTATAATTATATGCATTGCGCATCAGATCAACTTGGCATTTCCCCATGACTTCCAGCTGTGTCATAAAACGGTGACATCAGTTTTAACCAAAATCACCGTAACTGATGGCAAATTTACCATCTGTAGATAAAGGATGAATTTAAATAGGGTAAAGAACTCACCAGAAGAAGAGGTAAAAGGTCTCCCGATGGGCAGAACTCGTTGTTATAGACGGCGTCACTTAAATCATGCAAATCACTGGTAATTTCCTTATCGCCATCAATCAAATGGTTTTGATTTTTACTCGTCTTATGCTTTATGTGTTTGAAGATCTCAGTTATTCTGAGTTTTTAGAAATCATTCAGGGTGTTAAAAGGGAGAATATTTATTGCAAATGAGTAATTAATCCTTTAAGGAGCGATATATTATATCCCACCTAATTTTAATTGAGATTTGCGCAAGAAAGTTTTAGTTTTACTTTTATAACTTTGGTTGAAAAAAAGGGATAAAAAATTGTTTTCCCTTATTTTGAAGTAATTTTTTTTCCAAATTTTTGTTGGGAATTCATCATTACAGAAACACAAGTGCTTGCACCTCAAAGGGTTAACAATGAACAAAATGCTAGGAAATATTTTGCTTGAAAGGTAATAAACAGTAGATTTTTTTGTTGAATTGAAAATTACTCTTTAAAGCACATATTTTAAATGGAGTCATATCATAGGAAAGAGTTTTACACATACAGAATAGTAAATAAACCTATACAGGGTGAGCCACGAAATGACATACCTGAAAATTGACTCCCTCTAATTTTGTAATTGAATTTTAGCCTGTTTAATCACGGATTTCCGAGATTAAATAAGGCAATGAAATCTATTGAAAATTCTGGTGACAATAGTTTATTTCATAAGCGTCTGTTTTTCGTGATTCTTCTTACATACAGGGTGATTCAAATTAAAGTATCCCCGTTTGAGACGCACTAGCAAGAGAAGCAGTGAATGAAACAATTTTATATTTGAAGCATATACATATCAGACCATGGGAAACTGATTGATGCAATAAAAAATTTTTAGTTCAAATAAAGGCCACCAGGGGATAAAAAGGCGCTAAAATCGGTCTTAAATAAGAAAAAGGAAATAAAATTTAAAATTACTACCGCTAAGTTTTTAGTATTCTTAGCCTAACAAGAATACTAATAAAATTAATCGTAGCATATACTAATAATAGCTAAACGAATAATACTATTAAAAATTGTTGGTGGGAATCAACAATTCGGCACCAATATCCTTGGTCATGTTGCATTTTTTCTTATCTTAAACCGATCGCAGCATCTTATTATCCTCTGGTAGCCTTTGTTCAAACTAAAAAAATTTTGCACCGTTCAATTTCCCATGGTCTGATATGTATACCTTCCAAATATGAAGACGTTACATCCACTGCTTCGCTGACTAGGGTGTCGCAAACAGGGATACTTTAATTTAAACCACCCTGTAAATCTGGTATAATATTTCATATAAGACAAAAATACTTATTTTTGTAACTTCGTTTGTGGATCACACACACACGTATACATATATATATAACATACACTCATTTTTATCAGGAAATTGCTATAAATTAAATTCAGAGTTGTCATCAAGCTTAGGATAGTTCTTTAATTTCTGTATCTATGAACGCATTTTTACACCAAAGATTCTGCACATATTACAAATTGTACCAAATCTTTCTTCAATTGGTGACATTCGCTTTTGAGTCGTTATTTGTATATTATAGATTTCATTAGTTCGGAAAAATACACAGTTTGTCTATTTTTCAAATAAACTTTTGTTGACATACCAGTTCATGATTTAAGCATGCTTATTTTAAATCCACTTGCTAATTTTTTATTTATATTTTCCCAAAATATCATCCGACTAAACTATTTCGGTTTTAACGATAAACAATGATAGGGCCCAAATTTCATTTTGACAAATTGTTGATTTAATTTTTTTTTATTTCGAAAATTATTAATAAGTATTTAAACAATGCATAAACTTAACTTTTAATGATTTTTAAATGAAAATCATTAGGATTGTCGAAAACATCCATAGTTAAATTTAAAGCTGTTTTCTATGAAAAGTTCCGAAGACATAGAGAAGTATTGATCATGATCGTTTTCTGTTAACATTTGAAATTAAAAAAGTTTGTTTTTTAGTAAAAAATATAAACAGAAATGGGTGGAAAACCGAGCGCAGCATGATTTTGTAAAATTTTATCTTAATATGAAGGAGCTTCGCAAGTGTTTAAACATTGCTTTCAGTGTCAATGTTCTGTTAACGTTTGAAATGAAAAAGTTCTTTTTTAAAGAAAAACTATAGAAGAAAATTCGTACAAAAACGACGCAGTATGCTTTTTCGTTTTATTTTCATATGAAGGAACCTCCGAACTGTTTGAAAATTGCATTCAGTTTCAGTGATTTATTTTCTTCAGTTTCGAAGCTATAATAATAATAATAATACAAATAATTTTCATTGGTTTTTTTCCAAACAAAATGGCATTGTAAATGACAGAAAAAAATATTTTTTATGAAATTGATCGTTTAGGCTCTTAGTAATTTAGGTTCAAAAATATTGATCTAAAACTACAAACTCCCTTAAAACATCAGTATAATAATCATCAACCTAAATTAATGCAATCATAGATTTAGGAGTTTTCAACAAGTAAATAGTCTACAAATCTCCCCAAAAAATTATTGAAAAAGATTTAAATTAAATACTTATAAAAATTTAGCTTTTGGACATTTTTGGGCATTTTGCAAACTTAGATGAAAATAACATTTATTTTATGAGCGTTTCACCTTAGATGCAGACATCTATTCATTTGCTTTCAATAAAAAAAAAAAACCTATCAAGAAGTGATGCAAAAATGCAACAAAAACAGACATTTTAGGTTTTATAAGCAAAAAAGAAGAGGTCCCCGTTTGGGGACCCTGGGGACTGAAGGGGTTTAACCCCTTGAGGGGCAAAGCACTTATGTTCCTAAAATGTTCACATGATTGTTTGACACCGGGATTCGCAAACAAATTTATATGATAGAAAAATAAAGCTGGGTTTTTTTTTCCCGTGTACATTGTAAAAAGCAAATCTCAATACTAAAATTCCGGTGCCAATGTGGCATAAGGGAATTAAAATTAAGTGGTATATATAGTATACCGGTGCCCTTCAACGGGTTAAAGCATCATGATTTCTGATTATAATCAACGGATCAAACAATAATTTTTCGACCCAGAAATTTTTTTTAATAAAATTTTACTTTTTAGATCGCGTTAAATATTCGGCTCCAATAACTAAATAAAATTTCTGAGTCCCAGCAGGATTGTTTAATCCGCGGATTGTACGTCGGAAATCACGGCACTTTCCTGGCGATGTTATTCAATGTTACAGGGCTCGCACCGTTCCTAAAATTTTCACGTGTTGCTACCAGTATTTTAAGACAAAAATCTTCTTGGAAGGTCCGTTTAACATCTACAATAGAATTATACAATGAATATTACCGTTTAACAATTGTGGTAGGAAAGTACGATAATTTTAGGAACAGTGCGAACCCTGATGTTATTATGAATGAAAATAAATTAATCAAGAAAAATTTCTTGCGTTAAAAGGGCATAGCCGGATAAGCATTGGAAACATGCCTTTCAATCAAATTTCTTGATTTTTTCTCCATGTGAGGCTGCTTATCTGACAATGTATTTCCCTTATTATCACCTTATAAATATTGATATTTTATGAGATAAAAATGTTTTTTCGATTTTTTAAAAACCTCATTTGCTCAAAAACTACCAAACCGAATTATATGCTATTAACTGAGTTTATACAGATGTCAAAGATGAATATCTGGAAATTTTTGCATAAATTTCTGATCGTAAAAAGTGTGTGAAAAAGTGATTAAAAAAATTACAAAAATAAAAATTATATCTTATAGTTGTCCGAAAATTACCATTTTCTTGTAAAAAATTCCTCATTTGTGCCCGCATATTATATAAAAATTTGAAAAGTTTGCGTTGGGTACTTCAAATAAATATTTACGAAAATATGTATAAAAATTATTAAAATTCATTTAAAGGCGTTATTTGGGGCGGAGCTATTTAACTTCGACATCAGAAGCCTTTTTAGTACAATGTCATAAGACAATGAGTCAACTAATAAATTATAGATTTCATTAAGCATATAAACCATAATTTTCAATACTATCGATACTATTTCGATGTTGAAAACTGGTGTTTTGCTTTGGAAACAATAGAGAAAAAAAGTTTTGCCTAGAAAACAACATTCTTTGGTATCGAAATGTAACGACTGTTATATAATGATTTTTATTCAAACATTTTCACCACTTTTAAGGAAGGATAATAAGAATAAGTAGTTATTCTTTTTACTGCGTTAATATGGATGATTCATAGCTAGATTTATAATTTAATCAGTTCTTAAAATTCTGACATATTATCTGGAATGTGTAGTAATAGACAATTTTTTATTTAAGATTTATACTACTAGAATTTTTTTGTTTAATCTTATGGTAAATTACTGAGACTGTTTAATCCGAAGATAAATATTAACGAAATATACATCATTTGAGTTAAAAGAAAAAATAGAAAGCTGATAACATTGGATGATATTTTGTACTGAAAAATATATTTCTGTAATTTTGAACTGTTTAATATTTAATTAAGTAATTTTTTTAATAAATAAATATTAGTTTAAAAAACAATGGAAAATTTACCAGGAGATTAAAATACTGTAAAGACATAGCTAATTTTTTGTGAAATTTTATATGCAAAAACATAGCCGTGTATCGATATTTAGGCCACACTTTACAGAACAGTTACTTTTTATGGGGAAAAAAAAGCTGACACTTAATAATGTATTACATTGTTTTATACATAAAAATAAATAGTTTTTTCTGTAACCACCCTTTTCCCCCAAGATACTTCCACAATAATATTTATTTCGTATTATCATTCTTTGATGACTTCGTAAAAAATAAAAATCATTCACTAAGACGAATTTGTTTCCGGTCGCAGAGTTTAGCAATAACATACGCATGCGCGTCTACACGATGCAAAACAGAGCACATCATTCATGAAGAAGCTTGAAACTATTAACTATAATTTCTGTTTATAAAAACTGGTGCGAAACGTTTATAATTAAATTGTTTCTGATCACTGTCGTTACAGTTTGATATCGAAGAATGTAGTTTTGTTTCTATAATAAAAATATTCTTTCCAGTTCTTATATACCACAACAACAAATTTTGAAATCGAAACTGTATTGCCAGCGTTGAGAATGATGCCCATGTGCTCATTAAAATTTAAAAACCAGCAATTCTGTAAGTTTATATTCCCAAAATTTTCAGACATCGAAGATGAGTAGCTCCGCCCCAAATAACGCCTTTAAATGAATTTTAATAATTTTTATACATATTTTCGTAAATATTTATATGAAGTACCCAACGCAAACTTTTGAAATTTTTATATAATATGCGGGCATAAATGAGGAATTTTTTACAAGAAAATGGTAATTTTCGGACAACTATAAGATATAATTTTTATTTTTGTAAATTTTTTAATCACTTTTTCACACACTTTTTACAATCAGAAATTTATGCAAAAATTTCCAGATATTCATCTTTGACATCTGTATAAACTCAATTAATAGCATATAATTCGGTTTGGTAGTTTTTGAGAAAATGAGGTTTTTAGAAAATCGAAAAAACATTTTTATCTCATAAAATATCAATATTTATGAGGTGATAATAAGGGAAATACATTGTCAGATAAGCAGCCACACATGGAGAAAAAATCAAGAAATTTGATTGAAAGGCATGTTTCCAATGCTTATCCGGCTATGCCCTTTGAATAACATTTTTTTTTTTAAACTGAGCAAATTTCATATTATTTCTCCTATAATTTTGAAGTCCTTTTTTTTTGCATGTTTCTCAGACAAATGTGTTGTTCTATATCGTTAAGGAACAAACTCATAAAAAGTTAATTATTTTGAGGAAAAAAATAAAATAAAATGTTGTGACATCTGTAAAAGTACAGTAAAAAAGGCCATTTATGAAAAGAAATTATTTTTCGGCAACAGTGGAATTTCATTGAAAGTATTTCTAGTATAAAAACGATATTAATATTTCATAGGAAGTATATTAGATGAATTAGCACAACATTTGACCCCAATATAATCAATATTGGTTTCCAAAAATACCAACTTTTCTAAAAATTAAGTAGTATTTATTTTGCTTTAATAATTGTTTTCATCTTTATGAATGAAGAAAAACTTAAGCCCATTAATACTATAAACATACATTTAAAAAATCCACGAAGAGTATTAACATTTGTTTCTGTAATAGAAGTATCATGTGCTTAGGGATAATCTTATCTCAATAAGGGTTCGCTTTTGTGCTTCAAGTATGGCGATGATGAATATCACGTTGCATCCTAGTAGAAGAAAGAAAAAAGGTACTTTAGAGATTATTTTCCTTTTAGCATAAGGGAGTAATTGTTTCCAATGCCACAACCAGTTGGAATATTTCTTATTTAAAGAGACTTATAAAATCATTTTTATAAAGTACATATTCATATTTTTTATTTTTCGGCTGTGTCTCTAAAGGATGAAAACAGACATTATAATAAAAAGTTTTTGTCACTACCGGAATTTTACTAATAATAACTTTTAATACTAATAATAAAAATATTTTTAGATCATTTTATACATTAGAAGTTACGGGTGTACAGACTGCATTTATTTTTTTTTACTCAATTTTGAGGATTTATTTCCATTTTAAATTGAAATTTCAGCATTTTCAGATACTTTTTTCATATTTCAGAAATGTTATTATTTTAAATTTCTGCCAAATGATTAAAAATAATATTTCCTTCTACTTGAACAATTATTTACATTCGATTATGAGAAACAGAAAACAACTTTCTAACAGGATTCGCACAGTTCCACCACTAAATTTTAAGAATATTTTCAAAGTGTTTCACTGCAGAAAAATATCGTAAAATCTGTAAATGAAGGTGGGGATTACGAATGATGTGGTTTAAAAACTAAATGTAAATTTTCCTATTTTTAATAGTGGTGTCAGAGTCCTTGGAAATTCCAAGGAGTGTGCGAAACTTGTTCAAATGAAAATTAAATAATTACGGATTAAGAGGGGTAAAATAATCACAATTACGTCGTAAAACTATATTTACAGGTGAATATTAAAAGAAAAATAAAACTTTAAATTAATATATTCTTTAAAACGTGTTACCCACTGTATATAGAAAAATAAATTTCTTCATATTTAAAATAGCCATACAGTAATATTGAAAACAGTTTAAATTTAAAAGTATATATACGTGACACATTTTATATTTATAAATGGTGATTTAAATTATTGTCCCCGATTCTAAGGCAGCGGAAATAAAAATATTTTCTATCTAGCAATAAAATTATCCACACGTGAGTATCAAAATGAGAAAGAAAACTCTTAAATAATAAATTCATTTGTTTGAGTAAAAAGCAGTAAGTAAAAGAAATTGCATCATATTTAAAATTCCAAGTAATATTGCAAAATAGTTCAAATTTAACGACGTTCAAATTTAGACGAGACTTTTACTTCATATTTTGATGTAATCTTTTTATCTATTGTAGTAAATTCTAATGCGGCACAAATAATATTTCTTTTCAAACATCAAAGGTATTTTCACGTGAATAATATAAAAATAAAGAAAAATTTACTGAAAATTACATCAGATTTAAACGATACATTTGAAATGCCATATATTTTTTTTATATACCGCGGTTCAAAAAATACCACGAAGCAAGGACTCTGTGCATTTCACTATTTAACACGACAAAGACAGTGAGCGGTCATTTAGACCGCTATCAAATGAATATATTTCCATTTCAACTAGAAATTGCTCTAATAAAAATGTTAAATAAACAAAGAAAGAAAAAGTAAATTAAATAAAGCATACATCTTTAAATACAAATTCTGGTTTGAAATATTTTTATAAAACTTGAGTAAAATTTGCCGTTTTTCTAGGGTTAACTGACCTGTTTTATAAATATGTAATTAGCCAGAGAATGTTTAACAGCAGCTGATTCGACCTTAAAAATTCCCAATCAAAGGGAAATTAAGGGAAACCCGTTTACCGTTAAATCGCTAATTTATTTTGTTTTTTCTCTTCTTTTATTTATTCATTTATTTATTTATTATTAAATCATATTTCAATGTATCGAAATGTACTAAAAGTCGATTAAATTAGCCTTTTTTAAAATTTGCGGTTCCTCAACGGGGTTGACGAGCATAGCGTTTGATTATTTCTAACCTGTTCTGTATTTTAAATTAAAGAAACTTAAAACTATAAAATATTCTAATGAAGCAGGAAACAATTTCTCTAAATTAGATAGTTTACCTTTTAATAACTGTTTTAAGTAAATATTTATTGTTTTGCATTTTTCTTTTAAAAACTTAGCTTCAAATGTAAAACTTGATAATTAAAAGATTTTTTATGGAGAAGGAGGTGGGGCGTTCGGCGAGCTATAAATGGCCATTCCAGCGGAAGCGCAAGTTACTTGAAAATACCAAAATATCTTACGCAATAGTTTGAAAATTGATGTCAAATATATGACAATTTCCAAAATATTAAACATAACGATATTTTAAAAATAAATATCGGATACATATGATATCTATTAAGATACACATCAATTGATATATATCATCAAACTCTGCGTGCACGTTTCATAAAATAAATATTTAAGAGGATTTTATAGTATATAACAACAGTCGAAGCATATTAAGCGAGCGAAAGGGTGATATTTTTATGAAATAATACATTAACAGAAGTGAATTAGTGAATATGTAACTTTTCAATAACCTTCGATTACGGAACTTCAATATGAATACAATGCCTAAAACAATTCCGTTTTTAATATAAATTATTCCTCGTAAACTAGTCGCATTAATTTCATCGGATTCTTATTTAGGCTAATTGAAAGCTATAGAATTTTTCCCGATGCATGTCACATTTGGATCTTACTACAGAAAAAAAAAAGTTTTTTTTTAATGTAGATAGCAATTTAAGCAAGTTTTCTATACATAAAAGTAGACTTTATTTCAAACTGCAGGGCTCCCAAATGGTCCGGCAACTGAGCATCAGAATTTTCTTCGCGAAATTTCCTTTTCAGATTTATCTTGCAAATAGCCGAGAAACCACCATTGGAGGTTACTTTTAGCGCAAAATTCTGTAGAAACCTATCATGAAATTTTCTGATAAAAATATTTATGTTCAGTTCGTGGATCATTCGGAGCCCTGCAATTGTTTGGTTATCCTACGATAACTTCATTCAACGATAATTTGTTCCAGAGTTAGTTGGGGATTTCCTTTTTTTACCACAACTGTACATCGTCACAATCTCGTTGACGAGACAGTGTCCTGTTGTTGACTAAAATCGAACTCGCTTCTTTGAATTGCTCTGAATAGCATGCAATAGAGGCCTAAAATTCTCTCGTAATAGAAATAGCCCCACTATTCAAACAGCACTGCAAATGTACAGGGTATCTATATGAAACCTCCCTGACTTCAATTGTTAATAATACGTAAACTATGAGTTCTAGAGGTTTGCGGTATCATGAATAGCAACATAACAAGTTTATTTTGCTGCATTTTTTTCTGAAACAGTTAATTTTTATTATATTCATGATTGATTTGTCATAACAACAAGTTTATTTTGTTGCAAATATATTTATTTGTCCGAAAAACTTGCATTTTTATCTATGTATATACTTTGATATGGGCTTCGTCCGTGGCTAACAGAATGTCAATTCAATATTCAATCTCAATCTACATGTTGTGTTGCATGTCAGGTGTGACTGAATCGATTGCAATTAAATCATTTATCAATAATGCATACAACAAAGGTAACTGTTTTGGAAAATACTGTGGCATAATAAACTTGTTAACTTGTGTTGTTATTCAATATCTCTCAAACCGCAAAGCTTTAGGGCTCATAGTTTTCGTACAATTAACATTTGAAATCAGAGAGGTTTTTATGTGGACACTCTGTATATATTTAAACTTGAAATATAAGATCCAAATTTCACGAAAATGTCCTTTATCTAAACTTCGAAACTGAATTGGTTAAAATGCAATATATAATGTATAAAAATACAATGTGCCATACAAAAGATATAAAAATACGTTTTAAACTTACTGAATTAAAATTTTCTACAAAATTACCAGTAGGAAACATGAAAACAAATGATTTACCTTAAATAAATTTCCGTTACTCTGCTAGAAATTTAGTTTTTATTAATATCATCACGTTGCTATTAATTTCAAATATGTTTTTTTGCCATATATAAACCTGATAGCAATTATTTATTTAGGGATAGTCTGCAGGAGGACCACGTGTCAAAGGGGAGCTCTCTCATTTGTGTGGTACATTAAAAGGGAACCCACATTGTATCCTATTTATCGCTAGCTTTGAAGAAAACCACCTAAGCACCTTCAAAGGTCCGCCGATGATATCAGAAATTGATCAATTTCCATCCCATAAAGATTCCTTGTAGCTAGAGATTGATCGAAGCAATTGCAACAAATAAAGTGAAAAGAATTAATGTATTTTTGAAACGTACTAATGGAAAAAAAATATTCACTATACGGTGTGTTGTTAAATGAAAAAAAAATCGATTACGGTTCAAATAGAATATTATTTTCTTCAGTAATTAAATTTTAAATTATAAGTTATTGGAAAGCTAATTTTTATTTGGTAATCTGTAAATAAAACATTCAGACTTGAAAGCTTAAATAACGTTTTAAAATCAAAATAGCAATTATACTATAAAAAAACCCTTAAAAATATTGAACTTCTACAACCAGTTGAGTAGCCAAATATTCTCAATTTATTTTTGTAGAAAATTTTTAATAAAATTAATACTTTTAAATGACTTTAAACACTGTTAATACGCTGAATGCCACGGTGGCTGTCACTGAGCTTTCCGTTTAAGCCACATCTGTCTCCGGTGACCGACAGTGTAAAATATGATACAAAACTAATATATATATATATCTATATATATTGCAAGTAATTATTCAGAAAGTATAATCCTGTAATAAATAAAAGTTAAGTAAATTTTAAATTCATTTTCAGCAATTACTTATAACAATACATATATTTTAAAGTTTTAGTTTTATTTTACACTGCCAGTCACTGGTTACTGACGCGGTCTAAACGAAATATACAGTGTCAGTCACTGGTGACTGACATGGCACTTAATCCCTTGAGGTGCAAAGCCCTTATTTTCCTAAAATGTTCAAATGATTGATTGACATGGGGATTCGCAAACAAATTTATATGATAGAAAGTAAAAGCTGGTTTTTCCGCGTACATTGTTAAAATACTGAAAATCAATACTGAAATTCCAGTGCCAATGTGGCATAAGAGAATTAAAATTAAGTGGTATATATAATATACCACTTAACATGATAAACGCAAAAGCATATTCTTATATTTACAATCATTACCAGTGTTCCCCGATGGGCTACTTTTTTAAAATTCAGATTCTTGATTGGCACCACTTTTTACAAATGATAAAATGCGCCTTATTCATTGACATGATACTTTAGTCGAAAACAAAAGGTAATTTATTGTTTCAAAAAAGTGGTTCCAATCAACAAATCTGAAATTTAAAAAAGTAGCCCACTGGCAACACTGATCACTACTTTATGGCACAAAATTTTTTTTCATTGGGAAGTTCTTTTTGAAAACATATTGAAATTCTCAATCATAACAACAATTTCCATGAAATGCAATTTTAGTGATTTTACAATTATTTTAATATTTGAATTTTTTCCATTTCAACCCCCGCCTACATAGCTAATATACTTCTTCCTGTTTAAAATAAAAATTTATAAGTATAGTGTTTTATTTTTTATTTCTTTACAAACAGAAACACAACTGATAAAATTTATAGCAAAATTCTGATCAGCGAGTTTTAAGAATTCATCTTCATATTTAGATTACAAATGGACTGATTTTATATTCAGACAATCACATAACTCGATAGGTAAATATATAATTGTGCATTGATTGTACCCTAAAAACAAACAAAAAATATGATTAATTAAACATCAATTCTACTGTAGCACTGAAATTCTTTTCCACCTATTGTTAAAAGCACGTTAAAATATCTTTAAAGAGTGGCTGAATAAGAGCGCTTTTATCTATTCTCGCACCAACCATTATGTGGAGTCTCTGCATACAAATCTTCATATATTCTGTAGTAACTTAGCCGATATGAATATAAATAACTCACTTTTCAACCTGGACCTAAAAGTTGTGAATTAATTCCTAATTTAGTTTTCCTGAAGTAAAATTTTATTTTATACTTCAAAACGATTTTCTTTTTTCCTGAAAAAATTTAGCTTCTAAATTGTGCCGTTGTAAAATATATAACACCTTTATACATAAATACACTGAAAATCTGCTACTAAGAAAATGTTGTGTGATGATAGACAGAAATATTTTGATCAATTAATTCAATTTAATTGATAAATATTGAAAAAATGAGTGCAATAAAATGGTAATTCAGAATAAACACATATTGAACGTTATAAATATATTGAAAATTATAAAAGAGTGATAAATAGATATTTAGATATAGAATATTTATAATCTTATATAACAAATTAATTATGCAAGCTTATCCACTATTTCAATATAAAGAGCAGTTTTTCTTTAAATTATAATTACATAATTATAATCATAATACACATTATAATTTGTTCTTCTAACTACACATTTTTTTGAGTTTTTCACAACATTTAAAATGCTTTAATGAAAATTATGGTATGAAACTAGATAAATGCTGTATTTAGTGCCATAGTGAGAGTAGGTGGAGGAAATAGGAGATTATGTATGACACTATTTTCTGAAAGAAATCGAATTTGGGAAACGAAAAGATGTTATTTCAAAAATAATGTTATCCTCTACCTTCTCCACATTATATGTGTCCTTGACGGTATTCACACAATACATCGATATGTCTAACTATTTCTAAATAAATATGAATATACGAGGGGCAGTCTGAAAATAAGTTTCCCCTGGCGTCTGTGGTCAGAAATGCGCATGAAAGTCAAACAATATAATGAGACATGAAATAAACGACACAACTTTATTAGTCAATATAAGACCAAGTACGTTGAGACATTTGTCATACCGCTTGATAAGCTGCAAAAAGCCCTCCAAAGAAACATCAGGGATTTGCATACGGACAAGCTGTTAAATGCTTCTTCCGTATGTAAATCCCTGAGTTTTTCCTGGAGGGCTTTTCGAAGTTTATCAAGCGGTAAGAAAAATGTTTCAATGTATTTGGTAATTATGTGAAAAAATAAAGATCTGTCTTATCTTTAATGTCTCATTTTATTTTTAACTTTCATATTCAGCTCTGACCACAGTTGACAGGGGAAACGTATTTACAGACTCCACCTCGTATATATAAATTCGATAAATTTCCTCGAAAATTTTTTTATTATATATATATATATATACCGGGTGTCCCAAAAATGACTGATGGATTTTAAAATTCAATAACTTGCAAACGGTGACAGCTATTTAAAAAATTTTTTGCAGGAGGGTTATGTATAATGTCAGGAGTTTTTTACCGTAATTTTTTATTTTAGTTCGCATATCAAACAATAGGTGGCGCTGACGGCGATTGAAGGCCAGGTGATCAGTGCTGAGTGAAGCGTTGACCTGAATTAGTTATTGAATTTTAAAATCCATCAGTCATTTTTGGGACACCCGGTATATATATATATATATATATGTGTGTGTGTGTAATTCCATGAGCACATGTCGAGTAAGTCACATACTACGATTTTGGATACCAGTATTTTACAACGGGAAAATTTGACTTTTTTTTTTTAATCGGAGTTATTTCATTAATTAGATAAAGCCATGCAAACTTTTCGAAAATAACAGTGGACAACAATTTAGCAGTTACTAGAAATGTGACTTACACGACAAGTGCTCATGGAAATACCCATATATATACCAACAGCAGTAGCGGCTCGTCACGGCTCGCATCCGATTTTTCACACCACTAAAATTTAACAGAATCTTTCATATTATTTATTCGACAAATTTTGTTGATTAAATAAAACTGAAACAAGCATACAATTTTTGTGGTGTGAATAAATTGATGCAGCACCCCCCTGACTAGCCGCTACTGAACAACAGACTTGTGTTTGTGTAACGCTATAAAAAAAACCCTGTAGAACTGCTAGAATAAGGAATTGCAATTTGGATTAATTGCAAAAACTGTTCCTTTTACAAAAGTGCTTTTTATTAAATCTATTTTTTTAATTCAAATATGGTTTTATATTTAAAACCGTATTCTAGGAAGTAAAGAATTTTTTGCTATGTTTTCAATTTACAGTTTTTTTCAGTCAGTTGAGTAGAAATTTCCTTTCCTTCTTTTTATTTTATTTTTTATACTATTTATAGGCAGTTATATAGTTTTAAATATACATACAAAAATAGATCAATTTATCTTTATCACTTGTTTCTACGAAATATTTTATACATATGTATGATTAATCATTTTTTATTGATGGATGATAATTAAGACATTTGCGAAAAGCATGGAGAAATAAATAAATAATATATTATCTCTGTTTTATATACAATTTGTGATGGAATATTTTGTATTGAAGAGGTGTTTTCTGATAACTGCTTTATTTGTCATGGATGTTGCGAGGGATAATTAATATTACCAATGGCCGCTTCTGCCTTTGGTACTCATAATAAAAGTAAAGCTTCTTTTCTTTCAATAACATCTTTCATTTGTCATCACATATAATTGATCTATGCTCCATCTATAATGTACTTAATATTCGGATATTCTATCTCTAGAACTGGTTCACTTCATGATAAAAGAAAACAAATGCTATTTGCTACACGCAATGACAATGTAAGAATGTACAAAGAAAAAATATGGACTTGAACGAGAAGTGTATAAGGGCGATTAAGGTTTTCTACTTCCTCACAAGGTTCGTCAGTGTCACGATCTGTTCTGATAGCTAAATATCTCTTATACATGTTTTCACAAACCTGCCATTTTGTTTCTGAATCAAGTTTTCGAAAATGAAAAAAAAAAGAGTGGGTAATTTTTCCAAATGAGGGAAAATATATCCATGGCAAGATTTGAATCAAGAACCTTTATCTTCAGCTGCCAATTCTCTGCCAAGTAAGTTATTCTGGACAAATATACAGCTTACAATTAATTACATTATTCTCTCGAGGATAACTCAGTTGGTAGAGTATTTCCCAGTAGTCTTTGTATCGAAAAGTCGACTATTGTATCCAGTAGTCTTAGATCGAATTCCTGATCTCAACATTTTTTCGATGACTTCTTAAATTACAACTCGTATGATTTCTCGAATCAGTGCGAAAAAGTGCGTTAAATGAATGAAGTATAACTATTTTTTCATTATTTACGCTGAGTTCCATTATCTGCTATTTATTCTATGGAACTTTTCAGATAACGAACCAGACAACACAATCAAAATGGTTGTTTGGTCTAATTGTGGCCTCTATATTTGCCCAGTACAGCTCAGTTAGCATATTAATGGCAGCTTAGGTCAAATGTCTCTGGTTCGAGTCCGGGCCTAGTCAAATTTTCACTCACTTGGAAAAATTACAAGTGTTATGATTTGTCTACTAAGTTAAAAAAAATTCCCCTAAATTAAATAAGCGTAAAAGAAACAAGTGAAATTATTCAATCATTTAGTTAGAGAAAATGAAATTTGAAGGATTATAAAAAAGAGAAATTGTGAAAATTAACTTTACTTAATTTTCACAATTCTCACTTTAATTAAAACTTTAATTTGTGAAAATTAAAGTTTTTACTTGATCATTTAACTTTGAAAATATTACCTTTTTTTAATAAAAAGACAAATTGAAAATATAAGCAAAATGGAAAATATTTAAAAATGTATTAATCAAAAATGATATTGTGACTTTCTTTTTTCATATTAATATGGAGTAGAGATATGTAGAGGTCGATCTTAGCTACTTTGGAAAAATATTTAGTAATGAAGGTCAAGATCTTATGATCATAACTATCCGTAAATTAAAATTCTGTCTTTTAAACTACAAATTATTTCGAACGGAGTCTATGACACTATGATTACTATACAACCACATTTAACAGACATCAAGTTCTTCGGTTTGTAGAAGTTAATGAGGTTCAAGAAACTTTATGCATTATATTATCTCAATCTTAAATGCATATCTGCCATTCCTGCGAAAAGGTATAGAACAGAAAGAAGAAAATCAATCTTATAGAAGTATGCAAAATATCTTTAAAATTGTATGGATGCTTTTGTTTATGCTTAATAAACAATCTTATATGAGTGATGAAGTTTCTATTTTATTTTTCACAAGATTTTGCTTTATTTTTAAGGTATGACATGACCGTGGAGGGTATTGAAAGGGGGAGTTACATTAAAAAAATAAATATATACATAATTGAATAATTACTAGGCGTAGTTCATACATATTTATTTTTTTATAACTGAGAAGTGTCATTCGCAGAGAAAAAGGCAAAATTAATTTTAACCCCTTGAGGGGCGGCGGTATATATTATATACCACCTATGATTGATGAAGATTCACACCAGAAAAATTTTATTAAATTTCACTTTTCTAACTTTGGTGGAAAACAGTTGTGAAATTGCTTTTCCTCTTTTTGATGTAACTTTTTTACAAATTTCCGGTGGGAGTTCAGAATTACTCGAACGCAATTGCTTGCCCCTCAAAGGGTTAAAAAGTCGCCTGAACCTTTTGCATTTAGAAAAAGTAATTTTCTGCAAAACAATACAGATTTCAATACTTTTTGTGATTTCAGGGTTCGCACAATCTTACCACTAAAATTTAACAGTATATTCAAAGTATTTTATTGAAGAAAACCATTGCGAAAATCGAGAGCAAAGGTGGTTGGCCGGATTTCTGTTTCTTTAAAATTAAATATAAATTTTCTTATAATTAATAGTGGTGCCAAAGTCCTTAAAAAATATAAGGAGTGTGCGAACCCTGGATTTCATTACTTTTCTATTTATCTTTGTGTTTCATAACTTTCTGTACTGTAGAAAAATTTTGATGAATGACTGGTAAACTAGACCAGGGCCGTCCAAGCTTTCAGTAAACAGGGGCATTCAATAAAGAGAGCCATTATTCACATGACTGAAAACATGAGGCAATATTTTTGTACAGTATTCTTATACTCGCATCTCTTAACACAATGCAAATGAAACTTACAACGATAGACAAAAGACCCTTACTATTGTGGAGTTACATGTAAAAAATTTAAAATTTTACATTATTTTCTGTAAGAGGTCTATCTAAAAAATGTGTGTAGGGTAAAATGTCAAAAACTTTAATTGCGCCTATAATAACACTAATAACAAAAAATAAAAAATAAAAATGGAAATGAAAAACATCGCGAGGTTCCCTTTTATTATATAGCGTCGACTAATTTTTAAGGCATGAATTTAATATGTAAAAAATAGAAAAACAAACACAAGCATAATATGCACAATGCATATAGGTGGCTTCAGAGATATAATCTTGACGTTCTATTTTAGAAGGAAATCACTGTGCACTGTTTTGTTATTTTTTCTAAACAAATTGTAAAAAAAACTTAACTTTAAAATATTAAGAAGGAAAAATTAATACCTATTATTCCTCGTATAAAACAACCAATGGACTAGTATGATTACAGCAAAAAGAAAAAAAGCTGAACTTTCATGGACGTATGGCTACTAAGGGGCGGTAGAAGGCGAAAAACGTTTAATTTTCTATAACTTATTAAGTACTAAAAAGGGCTATTTCCAATTATTATCAAATTTTATGCACCATAATTAAACTTTATAAACAATAACTATAGAATTCGTGAAAATATACATGATTAAATTTTGGTGTATTTTTGGATTTTAATGCGCTTTCACAGATTTTAAAAATATTTCAGATGCAAATTATGATTTTAAATAAGGTATTCTTGATGATGGAATTTTACTTCTAAAAATTGTAATAAAACGAAACTATTAAAAGGGCGTCAAGAAATTCTTCAAAGGGCGCCGCTTTGGACAACCCTGAACTACACAATATCAGTGACAATGTATATGCCATGACCAATGAGCAGACAAAATTAAGTTTTGAAATTTTTAACTACTTTGGTTTTCAGGATGCTAAAATGGTATTTTTTCTATTACTAAATGCAGTGTTAACCACTTAAAAGGCGGTGGGATAAAACATATCCTACTTAATTTTAATTGCAAAATGCCACATTGACACCAGAATTTTGAAATAAAAATTTTAATTTTATCAAGTACGTAAAGAAAAGATTTTATCGATTTTGAAATAAATTTGTTTTTTAAATTCTGATGTCATTCAAAACATTCACCACACGAAAAAACTATTAGCAAAATAGATTCACCGTTTAGCACTAAGAAAATTATCCTTGATCCTTTAATGTACTCAATTTTTTTCAATGCGTTCTAAAATATATTATACAGTAAAATATATATACAGTTTTTATACCTGCGACAACGATTGTTATTAATCTAATTTCAACTATCTGCTACAAATATATTAAAAATATTTATATATGCATATGTATGAAAAACGAAAAAGAAAAGGAAGAATTAGCAAAAATTGAGCACTAGCAATTTGGAGAATCTAATCGCTTGTTTATGCCAAATGATGAATTTAGTCGCAATTTGGCGCAATGGCGAGCGACAGCGAGAATCCAAATCTTGATGTGCAGTCGCACCATATTATAGTTGGAGCTACAGCAGCATCAAAAGTTGGTTCAACCTAATGCAAAAAAATTGACATTGTGCATAAGATTTATTGACAGTTTCTTATAGGATTTTACTCACTGAAAACCGGATATATATTTAAAAAATTAAATCACGTCAGCTTTCTTGCAAAAATTATGTTTTTAGTTTAATCAATTGCAATATTTTTCTTTTTAACTTGAAATCTGGCATAATATTTATTGAGTAAAAATGATATCCAATAATGATTCTATGTATTAATTTCATAGTTCTAAGAGTGACAGTCAAAAGAAATACAAATAGGTAATGCGAGGAATTAGAGGAATAAAAAAAAAAGAAAACAGTTACACACAGACATAAGATTCTACCACGATTCACACAACATCTACAGAAACAAAAATTGTAAGAAATATTTTTGAGCTTGTAGTATAATTTTTAACATAGTTACTAACTAATTTTTAACATAGTTACATAGTTTAAAATATTATTTTTATCATCGCAGTTGTGCTTTTCTAATGTATATTCCCCATATTTTGCAGCAATACTGTACGCGATGAAGGAAAATGGAGATCATTTTTGGATTCAACAACCTAAAAAAATTTTTGCATACTTGTGTAATTGTAATATATTAGCAGGAAAAACGTTATTACTTTTAAAAATAAATTTGACTTAAAACAAAAAATTATTTATGCTTTAAGCATCATAAATTCACGTAATACACCGCTGGTGCAGATACGAAACTCTGTTTCCAGGTCATGAAATTTTCAGTTTAAGAAAATGAAGTATTATGTAGTATCTTATAAAAGAAAAAGAATTTTTTTAAATTAGTACTCGAGAATTGTTTAATTTATTATACGTCTGAAATTCGCTTTTACAAATGTGTTTAGATAATTTTATTAGCTTTAATAATTGAATTTCCGTATTTATAAAATTGTCCTTTGCAAAGTTTTTTGTAAATATACTGGAGAAGATGATAATAATGAATAAAGTAAAACAATACAGTTTAATATTTAACTTTGCTAATTATTCAAAAATAATGAAAAAAATTAGGGATGAAATTTCCGCGATTTTCACACCAGTATTTTATTGGAAAATATGTTGTTCTCCTAAATCGCAAAAATGTTCCCATTAGATCAAATAACATTTTCTCTAACAAAATACTGGTGAGCAAAAACGCGGATATCTTATCCTGAAAAAATATAAACAATTTCCAACTTGAAAATTTTCAAATGATTAAAGTTTCGATGAAATAAAATTATGCATTGCTTAATTATGTCATAAATGTTAATTTACTTCTGCAATAAACTTAAAGCTTTCAAAATTATGATACATAAAGTAATAATAATAGTATATTAGAAATAGCATATTCAAAGTAGCAATAGTATGTATGTTTAAACGAATACAATTCCGATTAAAGTAAAAATACGAAATAAAATAAATAAATAAACATCTCTATTAACACTAGAACCGCCGGGTATTTTACTCAATTTTTATAAAAAGTGTTTCTCACCAGAATTTAAATTTTAAACTATTTAACTTATTTAATTAGTCTATTTTTCTGATGCATACATTTAACATATATTATGAAGAAAATTCTGGTTCGAATCGAGTATTATCAATCTGGCAGGGGCCATTTTGACCCCTAATGGCGGTTCTAGTGTTAAAAGAACTAACATCTCCCGTATTATGTTTTGTAGCAGTAGAAGCTAACTTTTCTGGCGTTACAGTAGTTATTATTAGGGATGAGATTTCCGCGTTTTGAACACCAGTATTTTGTTAGAGAAAATGTCGTTCTCTTAAATAGCAAACATGTTCCAATTAAATCAGATAATATTTTATCGAAAAAAAAAATACTGGTATGTAAAAATACGGAAATCTCATCTCTATATTATGCTACAAAATGTTGTTGTTAAAACATTTTAAACATAGATAAATAACTGTTGAAATTTGTCGAAAAGAATAATTTTAGAATTCAAGTTCTTTTGAACGTTAAAACATCTAAAATATATTTTTAATCAAAAACGAAATAAAATAAAATAAAATTGTGGAATTAAGAGAGATGTTTTATAACGAAAGAAAACGTCAAAAAGACAGAGAAAAAAATACCCTTTAATAAACACCACCGAGTTGCTGAAAAAGGTGATAGTGTAGAAATCAATCTGGAAAAAGTATTAATGAGGACAGAAGCAAATAACAAGGCGTTGATTTCTCACAGTAACATTGAGATTGTATAACACTGAAATGATTGATTAAGCATATAGTTTTGTTGAAAGAAGACTGATAAAGGTTAAAAATAACACTAAAGAACAGCAAAATGTATTCAGGGAAGTTCTGGTGCCTTTATATTTTGTGTTATTCTATATTTCACCCCTTTGTACAGCAACTCACCACTATCGTAGTTTCGCGCGTATACGCCACGGCTCAGTTAAGTCTTTTTCAGATCGGAAATTTTATTGTCAAAAAGAAGTAAAATAAATGCTAAGCAAAAGTAAGTCACATCTTACTTAAAATAAATTCTGGGAGGAAATCGAGTTATCTGAGATGCGGCGGATACGCGCGAAATTACGGTAGTGTTCTCAGGTGTCTTTCGTAAATCGGGAGGCTAAATGCTATGGACACCACTAATATCTTACTGCTCGTTTAGTCATCTTTTATCGCAGATTATTTGGCCATTAGATAAGGCGAAGAAAATTAATTTAAAATACTGGTATCCACAGCATTTGGAGCTCCCGTTTACGTGGGACACTAGTGGTCAGTGAGAATGACCTCTCGAGTTCAAAGGGTTAATAAGTTCCACACGACAGGAGCGACATTTGTTTTTTACTAAGAAAAAATAAAACTAAAAAATGAAAACACTTATAATTATGATATTTTCCCTTTGAATTAACACTATTAACCCTTTGCACTCGAGAGTTGACTGTCACTCACCACTAGTCATCGCCCCCTGAAGAATAGGCCTGAGCGCTGAGACAAAATGAATATTTATGCTTTACTAGCGGGACACTAGTGATCAGCTGCCGAAAGTGGATTTATTTATAACGTATGTACGGTCCCTTAAATTTGGACACCAGTATTTTATGAAAGATTTCTGTAATTTCTAAAAACTTAAAAAATAAAGCGGAAAATGCTTTTAAATATTATTGGTTCAATTATTAAAAGGATCGTACATACGCCGAAACAAATCCGCCTTCAACATCCGCTATTTTTGTGTGAGCTCACAGGCCTGTACTTCAGGGGACGGTGCACGAGTGTTGTCGAGTGTCCCTCGTAAATCGGGACGCCAAATGCTTTGGACACCACAAATATCTTAGTTTATTTCAGCATCTTTTATCTGAGATTAATTGCCCATTATATAAGGCAAAGAAATTTAATTTAAAATACTAGTGTCCAGAGCATTTAACCCCTTGAAGGGCGGTGGGATAAAATATATCCCACTTAATTTTTATTGAGAAGTGCCACATTGGCACCAGAATTATGGAAGAGAAATCTAAATTTTATTAAGTATGTGAAGAAAAGAATTTATCTATTTTGAAATAAATTCGTTTTTAAATTCTGGTGTCACGTAATCATTTGAGCATTTTATGAATGGAAGTGGTTTGCCCTCAAAGGGTTAACGCACCCATTTACGCGGGACACTAGTGTTCAGTGACATCTCGAGTGCAAACGGTTAATAAGTTTCAAACAATAGAAGCGACATTTGTTTTTTCCTAAGAAAAAATAAATTGAACTAAAAAATGAAAACATAATTATGATTTTCCCCTTTTAATTAATACTATTGACCCTTTGCATTCGAGAGGTAGCTCTCTCTCACCACTAGTGTTGTCACGTGTCCTCGTAAATTAATAGTCCGGGAGCCGACCGTCGATTTACCTATGTATCGAGTAAAAGGACCAGACATACATCAAAACGTAGGTCTCAATGTGCACATTAAGAATATAACTGGCTGCCACATACATCAAAATGTAGGCTTCAATGTGCATATTAAGAATATCACTCGCTGCCAGGTCTTATCCTGCCGGAACCCGGTGGCAGCCGCACTTTTATGACGTCAAGTTTGAGTGTTTACCTATGTATCGAGTAAAAGGACCAGACATACATCAAAATTGTATGTTTCAATGTGCACATTAAGAATATCACTCGCTGCGGGTGCACGACATTTCGGTCCCGCCGTTTCGGTCCCGAGACATTTCGGTCCTTGGCCATTTCGGTCCCTGGCCATTTCGGTCCCGAGACATTTCGGTCCCGAGACATTTCGGTCCCGAGACATTTCGGTCCCGAGACATTTCGGTCCCGAGACAATTCGGTCCCCAGACATTTCGGTCCCGAGACATTTCGGTACCGAGACATTTCGGTCCGAGACAACTCGGTCCCCAGCAACTTTGGTCCTTTGCCGTTTCGGTCCTTAGTCATTTCAGTCTCTTGTTATTTCTTTGCTCGCTATCTTATAAGTCGGATTCTAATTGTTGTGGGCCTGCCAAATGTTATAAGTTCCACATTATTCGGGCTTTTTTTAAATATTTTTAATTCTCCCCCCCCCCCCCAAGTTTTAAAAAAAGTTGAATATAAGAGTCCGATAAATTTATACTTTTATAACTCGAGACAATGAAATCACAGCGAGCTGAAAATTATGTTTGGTTAAACAATGTGATATAAATTTAGGGGATATTGTCGTTTGCTTTTAGTAGTATTACTATTAATCAGAATAAATATTTTAAATTTTATTATTAATTATTAGTATCAGTATTTTATGTAAACGTCTATAAGCTATATAAACTAAAAATTATTTTATATAAACTGCCATAAATATATATATATATATTTTTTTTTTTGCTGTTTACGTACATTTTTTTAGAACCTTTAAATTGGCATTAATTAAATAATAAAAAACTGTGTTTATTTTTTCCCCTTCCAATTAGTTTGATAATAAATGTCTTTAATAATTCAATTAGTTATAAATTATAATATTTATAAATTAAACTCAAACTTGACGTCATAAAAGTGCGGCTGCCACCGGGTTCCGGCAGGATAGGACCTGGCAGCGAGTGATATTCTTAATGTGCACATTGAAACCTACATTTTGATGTATGTGGCAGCCAGTTATATTCTTAATGTGCACATTGAGACCTACGTTTTGATGTATGTCTGGTCCTTGTACTCGATACATAGGTAAACACTCAAAATTGACGTCATAAAAGTGCGACTGCCTTGCGTTCCGGCAGGATAGGACCTGGCAGACAGTGATATTCTTAATGTGCACATTGAGACCTACATTTTGATGTATGTCCGGTCCTTTTACTCGATACAATCATTTAACTGGTGTTGGAAGTATTACGCTATCATTTTGCTAAATGAATGTAAGTAGTTATCAATCCTCTGAGATCTGATGGGTGAATTTCTTCCCACATGATTTTAATGTCCAAATGCCACACCGGAATGTTCGACCAAATTTATTTGAAAATAAATAAATTCTTTTTTTTTTTCCGCGTATACAATAAACCGAAAGTTCTGTTGGCAAAATACTGGTACCAATGTGACATTTGGGTAGCTCGAAGAAATTCGTACACCAGAGCTCAAAGGATTAAGGTCTAATGTAATAACTTGTAGTTTTTGGGGTTCCACTGCTCCGAATGTGTATATTTGAATTTGCTCAACTGAAAAGGCTGAACGATAACCTGACCTAACTAAGACCTAATAAGAATGAACTGAAATTGTCTAGCATATGGTTGAATATTCGGTGCATTGAGTCTTCGGACACATATTATGATCTTTTAGATTACACTACAAGAAGATTTTCAAATGTTTTGCACGCTAAGGTTGAATTAAAGCAATATATAATAATAATGTTTTGGTTTATATGATCAATTATTTTACAGAATAGAAATAATCAAGAAAAAATGTCGATAAAAAAATTCAGACATCTGTTAAAAAAAGAAGTCAAAGATTACAATACATATTAATATATTAACTATCGTCAACAATAACGCATTGTATAAAACAATTTTTTTCTCGTACCGCTCCCGTAAATATTGTTTTTGCAACTGGGGCCCCAGAAAGCCAAAAGATTGGACTTTCTTGGTGCTGTCTAAGCTTAATATTTTGATGCAGTTTACGGAAGACGGAATCATTGAGATTCCATTTGTTAACATTTTCTAGTTTAGAATTTGAATTTTTGCAGATTTAAAAAACTTGCCTTCGCCGTCTTTGCACCCCGATAAGTTAAGAAACAAAATGGACGCAGTGCAAAACTTGTTCAGAAAACTGCTCAGAGTCAGTTTTTTTCCTCATTCACAGTTACCATAAACTGCATATCTGCTATTTCAGCGATGTATATATTCTTCAGCAGAGAGTCTTAAGAAGATAAATTTACTTCAGATTTGTTCTTTCCGGCAAAACCATAAATTATAAGATGGAAATTCTTTTAGTTTTTTGTTACGGATGTGGAATATAGTTCTTGAAGTGAGCCATTTTTCTCATGCTGCTTTCCTTTTTTTCATACTCGTTTTAGGGTGATGTCCTACAATTTAAATTAATACTAAAATTGAAAAAGTTTTCTCTGGGGTCACTTTCAAAAGAAAATATATCATATGAAAGTGAAATTGCATAAAAAGTTTAGTTTGATTTACATTTCGGTACATTAAAATATCATTTAGGGATTTTTGTAGATTTATCTATTACAAATGAAGTACAGAATTTGTAAATGTTTGA
Organism: Maratus speculifer; assembly: GCA_964019185.1. Lineage (NCBI taxonomy): Eukaryota > Metazoa > Arthropoda > Arachnida > Araneae > Salticidae > Maratus > Maratus speculifer. Next base: position 300,363,886 of record OZ025293.1, read on the forward strand.
AATGAACTTATCTACACAGACTTGAATGAAAAAAAATTCCATGTTTCTATAACTAGCTCTATGAAAAAAGAAAATACTAGGAAAGAGAAATAAAATCCATTTTAGACCATGTTTTCCATCTTAGCAACCGTAACTGAATGGTATTAATTCATCATGTATGTCAACCTACGGCTTTTTTAAAATCAAACAATTATATTTCTACCCAGAAATTATTTGCAATTACCGAAATTAACTAAATTTGAAATGAATAGCTCATTTAATGCCAAATACATATATTTAAAAAAATTTGGTTAAAAGTGTGTTTTTTTAATTTAAAAAAAGTTGGAAATTGGCTACTATGCATCCAATCATTATCATGAAATTTTTCGTTATAGAGAGTTATTCCGTTAAAGAGAATCATTTCATTAAAAAGAGGTTCCATATTCAAAACTTTTCACTGTATCTTTAAAAATAAATAAATAAGTTCGAAATTTTTAGAAACGTTTTATCACCCTTATCACAAAGAAAAAAAAAGTAGACGAGAAAGATGAGCCATAAAGGGCTAGTTGTGAAGATTGTTTGTAAAAATGCAATTATAGTTAGTGTGTAAATATGCAAAGATGTGTAGTAATTAGAATAAATAGTTTGTAAGACTAACAAGTAATTTTATTGTAATTCTGTCTAACATGTACTTGATATATATTTAAATAAAGTTTATTCTCCTGTGAATACTACCGAAAGAAAGCGTAGAAGAGCAGTATTTTTGATGTAATATAATAAAGGGCATTTTTACAATTTTAAGGATGGGATCGTTGAGATACGGGATCTTCCTGTGAGAAAAGACGTCTCATCAGCAGGTGAATAAGCTACTGCTAGTCACTCAGCTTCCAAATTCCCCTCACTAACGTTAAGTCTATAGGAATGGCATGCATTCGAATATTTAACATATCGCCTCAGGAAATTCATGTTTTTAACTGCCATTTTCTTTGCATTCTCCTTAAGTGATGACTTCTTTTTCCTTAGCTCTCAAAATATTTCTAAAATCTATGTTTATTTTAATATTATATGCGTTGAAAGCAAAAGAACTGCGAGTAAATTATACGCATCATATAACATTAAATACCGTAATTTCGGGTGTATAAGCCGCGGATCAAACAATTCTTTTTGGACCCAGAAATCATATTTAGTGATTGAAGACAAATATTTACGGCGATCTAACTAGTTATATTTGTTTCTTAAAAAATTCTGGGTCGAAAAAGAATTGTTTGATCTGTGGCTTATACACCCGAAATTACGGTATGTATTATAAAAATATTTTGAGAACTAAGAAAAAAAGTGACATCTTTTAATAAGAGTATTCAGAAAAAAGAAACTAAAAATATTGATTTCCCGTGGAGATATTTTAAATATATGAAGGCATCAACCATCCAGTAGTGAGAAGAATTCTATAGCTGAGTGACAAGAAGTCTGAAAAACTAGCAAGGCACTGCAGGACGCGGATGCTGCAAGAACCGAATGTAAATTGACGACCAGACTTCAGTTCATCTCTTATCTGCAATGTACTGTACAGAATCCTGCACAGTATCTAATAGTTTTACACATATCCTCATGGTTTTCCGTTAGATTAGATTATTAGTATAAAATTTAAAATTATTTGTATACATATTTAGTTTTAATTTATTCAATTATTAAAATAGGAAGCAGTCAAAATTTAAATAATTTAATGTAGCAACCATGTCACCAATCTTTCCAGTTTTTCGCAATTTCAGATTTAAAAAAACATGTCTAAACTGAGAAAATAAATCAAAATTTAACTTCCCAGCTTGTGTTCGTTTGAAAAAATAAATTTTAAATATTTGCATTAAAAGCAACGGTATGTTTTGCTTTAAGTTGAGAAACACTTTTACTTAAATAAAGTTTGTTCAAAATATCAGAAAACTGTGGAAATTAAATTATTCATAAAAAATAAAGAATATCCTAGTAGGTTTAAACAATTATGAAAAGACTGGATTGAATAAACAGGCAGACCACAAAAAGTATTCATTAGCAAACATTAGGAATTTTTTGTTTTTTCACTCTTCTTAGTAAAAATTTAGTATTTTCTTTTATTTCCTTCATTGGCCGGTGAATTATGTTTGTTATTATATATTAATTCCTTTTTTACTTTGAAAATATAGTTTTTGATTGAACCTTTTGTGTAGTAATTTCGTTTGTTTCCCTTTGTTAAAGTATTTTTTTAATATTACAGGTATAGCTTCGGAATATGCAATTTATAATATATATTTATTTCAAATTTATGCACTGTTTAAAAGATAATATACATATATAAATATATATATATATATATATATATATATTCGTTTGTTTCCCTTTGTTAAAGTATTTTTTTTTTAAATATTACAGGTATAGCTTCGGAATATGCAATTTATAATATATATTTATTTCAAATTTATGCACTGTTTAAAAAATAACATATATATATATATATATATATATATATATATATATATATATATATATATATATATATATATATATATATATATATATATATATATATATATATATATATATATAACATAGCAGAAACAGAATCACTCTGACTTCTCTGATATAAGAGTGGAAAATTTAGTTTTTGATTGAAGCTTTAATTATGATTATTTTGTTTATTTCTCGTTTGTTAAACTATTTTTTAATATTAACCCACTAACGCCCTAGTTACTTTCTTTTTTAAGATTTAAATTTTGGATTTACCTCTACTTTTAAAAGAAAAACATTTTTTTTTCGTTATTTATCAAGGAAATTGTCTCTTAAAAGAAAGTTTTTTTTTATGTTCATATTCACTGCGTGAGAACCGCTTTTTCCCCATTAAGTCTAGTGATATAAAAATATGCCACTGGGCGTTAATGAGTTAATCCCGTAACTGTCATATTTTTTGACAACATAAATTAAAAATAGGGGCTAAACCCCACTTTTTTCATACTACTATATTTACCTTATTCAATCGAAAAATATGTGGCAACCAACAAAGAAAAAATTGCAGTTTTAAATTAGTGGTATCAAAAAATTTTAGTAAAGAAACAAGAAAACTGTTCTTGCCCGAAATCAATTTAATGCTTGTGACTGTGTTGTATGTAACAAATGCTTCACAGACGTCAAGAAAATACCCCGATGATGGCTCGTTAGAATGAATTTGAAACGTTGGGTGCACATGTGTTTTATGTGTGATTAATATTGTTTTTATTTACATTTTAATTAAAACAAGTTATTATTAATTGCAGTTGTTATTAGAACTGTAAAATTTTTACGATTTTTACAGTATTATTAATTATTATTTCAAAAGTTAAAATTAAGCCTTAAAAAATAAGTATTTACTACATATACTGTGTATCTTACTGTCGTGTATATACTGTAGGATATTCACTACTACCAGATAAATCAGTTTGAATCCTCACAAAGCGTTTTGAATCGCAATTTTTATTCAAATAATCACATCTTACCGTGTTCATAATATAATTAAACTTTTTTTATGCTGTGATTTTTATACCTGATATATAATGCACTATTGCATAATTTGATTGATTTCAAAAGTACGTGTTAAATGACAGAAAAAATTGTTGGCACTGCATGAAATTATTTTGATTTTACAATATGATACTGGAAGCTAGGGTGCCTGTTTATATAGTAAAATAAGCAGTAATATACCGTCGTATAAATTAATTAAACTGTATATTACGGCTTAACGTTTTATTACTTGCTAATTTTACAATCTATTTCTTTTATTTTTACGGTTTTAAACTGCGAGTACTATACTTTAAAATTAACATTTTTTTTGCTTTTACAGTGAATTGAATAATAATATTTTACAGATTTGCACAAATAGCTTTTTGAAATAACACATATAAAATATTGCATAACCAGTACCAGTGAAACTTTACATATTTATTTCACTGACGATAACCGTAAGAGACACATCTATAAAAAAATAAAATACAATATATAAAAAAGTGCATTTCTAATTCTGTTTATTAAAACAGAAAAAAAAAATTATTTTTTTCGGTGAGGACAATTTAAATTTTTCTCCATCGACTCCAAATTAAATGTGTAATTTTAAACGACATTTCACTCCATCATAAATCTTGCTGCAAAACATATTTAACATCAATGAAAACAACTCTGAATAACATATTATATAAGGAGCATATATTTGTAAAAAGCATTTAAACTCCCTGGCACCATACTAAAGTATTATCTAACAGAGAATAGATATCGTAAAAATAATATGACTATCTGTAACCCTCCTTTTACGGGGAAAACTTAAGTATTTTTTAGGTTATTATTCATTGAATTGTGAAAGCACAATTTTTTCCATTCTCCATAATAATCTCATAAATCATTTTCAAGCTTACTGGCTTTCTGCCATTTGCCAAGGGGAATCCTCTGTTGATATAATTATTAAGCCAATTCCTTCTTATTTTGATTTTTTGTTATTTTATGAAATAAAGGAAAATTTAAGGGCTATATATTTTTCATTTGTAAGATTAGTTTGCATATAAATTGCACTCAATAATTTTTATAAATATATGTTGTTATTGTTTTTATTTCATCTATTCGAAACAAAAGTGTTGTTTATGGTTTTATTAGTTGTAATTTGCAAAAAACCCATTTTATGTACAAAATCGTGAAAATTTAAGCATTAGATTATTGTAATACTGAATTTAATTAATAATAAAATATATATTTATATTATTTGTATGGAAGGGATGTACACTTTACAAAATTATTTTTTCAAAAATACGCTTGCACCTTATTTTATAATCTTTAAATAGACATAATTAATAAATAAATTTAATAAAGCCGGAGGCTTTTTAAACTTTAAAATTAATTTTTTTTATTAAAAAAATTAATTTCTTGTCTAACGAAATAGTCACCCATTTGTATCCTTCCAATCGACTAGTTCTTTAGATGCGAAGGCTTTTTTTAATAAATAAGCAAACGGATGATTGCAAATAATAGAACATAATTACAATATTCTTTTTGTTATATTAAAAATTCAAAGCAATAAAGAATTCCGTTGAAGCTGTGACTTTTTTTAAGTACCATTAATAAATGAAATGACGATTTTATTTATTATTTTAGTATGTTTCTAACCCAACTTTATTGATATCCCAACGATGATAATGAGACATCATCAGACAACCACATTTGATTTAGTTGTTGAAAATAGGTACTGAAATGTAATATTTTGAAAATGTTGGAAACCTAGGTAGAATTTTATTGTGAAGTTATTAACAGTTTCATACATAATTTAACACTAGAACCGCGGGAAATTTTACTGTAGATTTAGAAAAATATTTCACATCAGAAATTTTATTTAAGACAATGTAACTTAATTACTTTAATTATGTCTGTGGAATATACACTTAACTATTTTCATAAAGTAATTTCTGGTTCGAATCAGCATATATTCATTTGGTACGGGTCAAAATGACCCGTCACCGCGGTTCTAGTGTTAAATTATAAAGTTCTGTAACGTTACACAATTAATGTTATTACTATAACTACTGAAAAGGAACTACATAATTTTACTGCAATGAAACAAATATGAAAATGTCATTGGGTAAACGTACCTTCAACATTTAGTGCATTGATACTTCAAAGATATGTATTGTTGCACCTATTACTTTCAAACTTTTAAATAATATTAATTTTTTTAATACTTCGCAACCCTGCGTTGCATATCTGCAACATAACCAAAAGTCAATGTTACCTATAAAGTGGGAGTTAAAAGAGGGTTAATCTTTCAACACAGCACTTAATATAAATTGTTAATAGAATTTTCAGCAGACGGCAATACCGAGTCCATTTTTCTGATTTATCATCGAATAAGTTTCACATCAGTATTGCTAAAATGAACATTTCAAAATTATTTAGGTAAACTTTCTAAAATTAAAAAGGGTGGAGATGTCGATAAATAGATACTGACAAAGATGCATTTTCATATTCTACAATTTTGTATTACAAAATTAAAAATGTTTATGAGAAATTTGTGATTTTGTGTTTGTTGCAGGCATGAAAAAAAAAACTGTTTTGAACAATAATCTTTTACTTTTATATAATTTTTTAAATTATTTTTACACGTTAAAATGATGCTTTATAGCATCTGAGTAGATAATGTTTAAATTAGATTTGTTTATTTACAAAAGGTTAAATAAAGTATTTAAATAAAAATATGAAATATTAAAATTATAATATTTAATTTACTTAAAAGAAGCTAAAATATACATAATAAGGTCTTTAGAATATAAAAGAAAACCTAAAGATATTACACATGTTTAACATTTTTGACGGTCTTTTATGTCTTTTACATTCTAAAGACCTTATTATGTATATTTTAGCGCATTTTAAATAAATTAAATATCAGACTTTTATTATCTCATATTTTTATTTAGTAATCAAGGTGGACATGTTGTTCAATAGTTATAGTTTAAACGATATTTTATAAAATTGAGTAAATATGAGCTACACTTTGTAATACAGTCATAATTTGTTTAATGAAGAAAAATGTACTGTAGCATAGAAATAAAATTCATTAATAGAGACTAAAAAGCAAGAAAACAATCAAAAGGACTTTTATTGGGATATTACTCCTTTTGTATATTACCAAAACAATTTAATTTCGAAACAACAAAGACATTTCATTTTCAACTAATTTTTCATTTAACGTTATGCAAATATCATATGTTTAAAATTGCCTAAGACGTCATACATAATTACAAATGTATTAAAATACATGTAACTGAGAAAAACTTAAAAATACTAACGTAAATGCTTATGTAGTCTTTAAAAAGGTAACACAGTATAAGGTGCTAAGAAAAAATTCCAAGATAATTACAATGTTCCTCTTTGGCTATGGTTCATAGTCTTAGCAGGTACAGAACCCTTATAATTTTAATGCATTATTTTGTCGGGGTATTTTTATGGCAAAATTTTACTCTACGAGGCTCTTTTTTCGCAGGTTACTGTATTTATTTAAAAATGTGTTCCATAAAAACTGTCAGTAACATTATGAGAAAACAAGAAATATATCTACAGCAAAAAATACATGATTATTTTTCAAAATGTCTCCCCTTAGATAAAATGCAACGGTCCCATCGTTCAACGCACTTTTCAAAAGAAGATGGAAGTTTTTTTTGTGGAAGCTGCACTGAGAAACTCTGCACTGTATAAATTACAAAGAACGCTGCACTGTATAAATTACTTCAGAATATGTATTAAATTTTCTACCAGGGATCTTCACCTTCAATGTAGGAAACAACCAGGAATTACTTGGTGCTATATCTAGATTGTAAGGGAGATGTGAAGTGATTTTATTATTTCCTTTACTAAGATATTGCTGAACAGAAGCAGCGACATGCAGGAGAGCATTATCCTGATGTAATGTCGAATTCCTTACCAATTCATGACGCTTACTCGATATGCGTTTTCACAGAATTTTCAAAATTGAGACATAATATTCACCGTTCCTAGTAGTTTTTTGGAAGCATAGCATGCTGATAAATTATGAGATTATGATACACCAAAGAGAATAATCATCATATTTCACCAGATTTGGTTTGTCGAATTTTTTCAAGTGTTTTCATACACTTGTTGCGGACTTGGTAGAAGGTTCAAAATGATGCACTTAAGCTTAACCTCCTGTTATTGCAGTCTTTAGGAAATTCTGATCATTTTTAACCTCTTCAGTCCCTGAGTACCCAAATGGGTACATCAGTTTCGTTCCATTTTATTAATGATACTCAAATATAAATGAAATTTCGATATAAGAATAATATGTTTCGAATTCTAAGATTCGAGCTAATGAAAATAAAACAAAAATCTCGCTCTGAAGTCAAACGAGAGAAGTACTAATTCAGTAATAATTAAAAATACTGTAATAATCGCCAGTAGCGAAGAGGTTAAGCATCTAGTTCCACTCACAACATTGCCGAATTCTTGTTTACATTAATTCTTTAGCAAAGTGATGAGTGATCCATCTGGTATAAGTATGAAGAAGTTATAAATTGTTACGTAGAATGCAAAATATCGGCGTTTTCCACTTTCTGACATCTTTTTACTTGTCATTCGCCCACTTTTCTGCAAGATGCCTACACAGTGTTAATGTTTCGGTCATTCACAACACTTTCTGAACAGCCACGCTTAAGAGTCAGTTGTGTAGACAAACGTCTTTTTGTTAAATCACCATGCCATCCAAAAATTATACCATCATTAAAACATTAGTCTTTCTACGCTTCTTTCATCAACTTAACTACTGGAGATGTTTATTCCAAATGGCAGTAAAATTTTATGGCACACACATTTTGTTTTTTAATTTTGAATCACTCCTCTCCATTTCTGTAGAACAAATAAAAAAGTTCTTTAACGAAGAACGAAGTTTGGAAAATAAAATCATTTGCATTGTTTTAATTGCGACAATATTCATAAATGTACAGTTAAAAGTTAGAAAAAATCGCTTTATTCTAACTATTCATTTTTTTCTAGTTTCTTGATGTTGCCACTAGCTAAAAAATAACTCTCAATCTTTATGAAAAGCCCATTGTACTTAATACTGAATTAAATTCCATAATTTTCTTTTAACTACTTAACTAATCAATATTTTTGAAAAAATTTTTTTTTTCAAATAATGCCTATTCTTTAATGTTTTGCAGAATTTTTGATCTTTTACCACCGGTTTTTCGAAGCAGAAATTTTTGCATAATAGAGTCAAAAAATGTTCGGATTAGATAATGTAAAATTTATAATAAAAATGTATTGGTAAGATTAATGAATCATGTTGGAAAATGGATAATCTGTCCGTACATGGTACGAGCAAATCATGATTGGTAAAAACACGTTGCTCATATGACGTACTGGCAATTCAGCAGTTAACTGATAAAAATATCAAACAAATCTAAAAATATATCTATTTTTTTAATCCACCAATATCCAATGGTCAAACACTCCTTGGAATATCCAAGGACTCTGACACCACTATTAAAAATAAGAAAATTTACATCTAATTTTTAAGCCACAACATTCGCAATCCACACCTTCATTCACAGATTTTACGACATTGTTCTGCAGTAAAACACTTTGAAAATATTCTAAAAATTTAGTGGAAGAAATGTGCGAACCTTGAATATCTTTTGACATAAAAAAATGTAAAATCATATTTATTTTTATATATATCTATTTACAGACTATGTTATTAGCAAAATTTTAATAAGATGAATTGATTACTGCCATTTTCACCAATTTATAACTTTATTTAAAAAAAAATCTTTTGAGAAACATTGCATTGATAGGAAAAGTTAAATTCCATGAGAAAACTTTTAAAGTTAAACAGAAACCAACAAAATATGATTATTTAAATTCCACTATTTAAGATTCTAACAGAATATTTAACAGATATATATTCGTTTATCTTATCAGGACTGTACATCTCGAATACTGATAAGTTATATTGGTTTAAGCCAACAAGCTAGTCTGTTTAAGAATTAAGGTTATCCTACCATCTTAATTTTACAGTTAGCTGTTGTTCTTTTATTTTTCCAAGAATACCACTAAAAATCCTACGAAATAACTCAAAATCTTATAGTCTTTTATATGAATAGCTATCTTTTTATTGTATTGTTTCGTCGGGAGATTTTTATGACATGATTTTATAATGCACGCACATGCATTGTTTTCGGGGGTAAGGGGGTGGTCTGCATTTATTTAATTTCTGTGAAATATGATATAATTTTACTTTAATCATGAAAAAATCAACCAGATCGGAAAAAGATCGCTTTTTCATTTCTTTCTTTCTTTCTTTTCTTTATTTTTTTCAAATTTTATTAATATTTTAAGATATAAAAAAAGCTAAATTATTTATATTTTTATAAATATCTATTTGCAGAACATGTTATTATCAAAATTTGAATATTTTAAAAGTACCGATTAGTTTTCACCTATTTATAGCTCTATTTACAAATACTTTTCTTCTGACAAACATTCAGTTGATGGGAAAACTAAAACTTCACGAGAAAACTTTAAAAGTGAAACCGAAACAAACATTACGTGATCATTTAAACTACACTACTTAAGATTCTAACATCGCATTTTACACACATATATCCCTTTATCTTATCAGCATTGCTTCTCTTACATCTCGTATAATGACAAAGTACAGCGGGTTTAAAAGTTAACTTTATCGCAACATCTTAATTTTACATTTAGCCGTTCTTCTTTAGCCTTTTCAAGAATATCATTAAAATCCCAGAAAATAACTCAGTGTCAATTAGCATTTTCTGGATCTTTTTTCGCAAAGTAATACATTTCTAAAACTAACGATTAAATATAGTATGATTTAACGTTGTTCTGATCTTCAGATTTTAAGTAAAAATGGCGATTTAAAAAGTTGCTAAAATAATTAAAAATAGAATTTTTAACCCGGGAGGACGCGCGCAGGGCCTAAAAGACCCGAAGTGCGTATGATTTTTTACAATTATAACCACTAATGTTTTTAAAGTAATCTTCAACTTATTTTACCGCAAAATTTGTAGGAATTATCTCCGTCTGAATAAAGTGACTGTTATAAATTAAATTTTATTGGTGGCAAAGTTTAAACCATTCATACCCTGGGTAAGCGTGTGTTCTCCCGGGTTAAAATATTTTTATTCCAGATAATTATCAGAGTTACATCTGTTATTTGAATACGAAATTGTCATTATTATTTATTTTTGAAGAAAATGAATGAGATACTAACATTTTATAATGTCCGTAAGGAAGCTTTTTTACGTAATTTTCTAACAAGTTTTAAAAAATAAATTCTCAGTACAATTACAGGGTTTGCACAGCTCTACCACTAAATCTTTACAGTATTTTCAATGTATTGCACTGCAGAAAAAATATTGCTAAAATTGCGAATCGAGGCGGTGGTTGCGAATTCTGTTTCTTAAAAATTAAATATAAATTTTCTTATTATTAATAGTGGTGCCAGAGTCCTTACAAAATCTAAGGAGTGTGCGAACCCTGAATTATAATGAAAAATATCAAGCAACACAATGTTCCACATTCCGGTTACTTCGGAGACCCTATAAATGGGGCAGTTTAATTGGGATGAAATTAAAAAAAAATTCTATCATTACATTTATTTCTGATAATTGGGTTAGACACTTTATTGGATCTAATCGTGTGGATTCAATGTGTTTCATTTAAACCGAATCTACTTAAATATATACTGTTTCAGATCAAACTATTCCTTTTAACTTTATTTCGACCGTTGTCAAATGACATCTTTTAAAGTTTTGATTAATATTTATTTTATTTGTAATTTTTCTAGCTTATAAATATTAAAATAAGTCTACGTATTAACAGGGATTTGTGATTATTTTAATCAAAGTATTACAGAAAAAATAACCAAAAATTTAAATGTTTTAAAATGTGCCACCAGATACCGTTAGAAATAATGTTAAAAAATAAAAGATATAGCGTAAAAATTCTTCTACAATTTCGGTGATCAATCTTTTTTGTTTTAAAATATGAAATGTCTACATGAATATTATCTGGCATAAAATAAACATCATTATACAAACTCAAATGCTATATACAAACACTCAATTATACAAACACTCAATACAATGCTATAATTTCAAATTTTAACTATGATGCACAATCTTTAAATTATCTAATAAACATACAAAAAAGAAATAGTTATCATAAATTAAAAATTGATGAATTTTGAATAAAAAGGCACTCTTTCAAAAAAGAAATGTTATTATTTGGAGAACTCAATGAATAATGTTTATTAGCAGATGCTGTGATGGCATGAAAGTAAAATATATACATTAAAATTTCAAAAAAATTCACATACAGTGTAATTTTGAAAATATTTAACAAACTGTTTCTTGGAAACACTTTAAGTATTTTTGCAAATGCAGACGAACTCAGTTAAGTTGCGTTTCAAGGGAGTGAACAAAAATCGCGTATTAAGTGGCACAGAGTATTAAACTTGATTTGCATAACATTGCAGTAACTGGGATTATTTGCAGATATATGTTAATAAAATTTAGAAAAAAAATTTCGTAAAAAAATATAAGTTTTAAAAATTTTACCTATTTTATGCATTTATATTATTGTCTATTTTATATATCTATTTTATATATTTTATATTATATCTATTTTATTAGATTTTTATAACATTTTGCCTATTTAATGTGACTTTTGCATATAGATTTCATTCGGTTCGAAGTATTACGTCAGTAAACTGCATCGGTAATGGTTTCCTCAAGGTACAAATGTAACAGAATTCTTTCGTGTGTCCCTATAAGCGAACTATAAATGTATGACACACAATTTTTCAAACAAAACATTCAACAGTACTCGTCAATAACATAGAAAAATTGGATGGCAATTCGTGTTTGTTTACGAGGATTAAAACTTAGACAGACGAACAGATAAATAGAATTCATAAAGAGTTTGGAACTGTATATCAAAGTATTAAAAAGTCCATTGGAAATAATAAAATATTGATTTATGACTTACGTGAAGTAACATTTATCTAAGGTTAGATGAAGCAAAACAGAATAAAAAATAAATTCCTTAAAAGTGCACTGAAATATAATCCCCAAAAATATAAACTTTTTTCACATAGACATTTGCTTACAATGCACTTTTTGTGTGTGGCACATTTCAAAGTTAGTTTGAACCATATATTTTATGGCACTGAATAAGAGTCACGATATTTCCATTTTTTTCCCGGAACTTTAACATACTTTATTAAAATTTCCTTTTTGTTCTTTCAACAGTAAACAAAATATATGATGTATGATTTTTATTCAAGTATACATTGTTATTCATAATTTGTTATATATTATCTGGATAACAAATTAAATATTTGTTATTCCACAGGATTAACAGTTAAATATTTTATCTCGAAAAAATTATATATGATTCTAAAAAAAGTTTTTTACGCAGGAAAAATAATGAAAAAGAAAATCATTGATACATTTTTCGGACAAATTGTCAACCTTTCCGTATGTTGTACATCTGCAGTATAAATTAATACTACTGTCATAACTAAAATATTCCAAATTAGTAACTATTTTAATAAGTATGAATGTAAATACCGTATTTCATACGAAATTTTATTTTGTAAAACTCTTAAATGAACGAATTATTCTTTTAGAATTCAGTTTTAGCCTTATATTAACAGTTACACATCCAAACTTTTAAGACAGATTTTTAATTTTATTTAGCAACATATTTTTGTAATTTTTACAGGATTAATATTTTTATATAAACATACTGGTTGCTAAGAACTTAATTTTGAGGGATGTAGCTATGCATCACTATGCATTTGAGGATTAAATATGCATTTATAAATAATTGAAAGACTTTTGAAAGGAATTTGAACAATTTTATTCACTGCATATAAAATAATTATTGAAAAGAATTATGTAAGATTGATAATTATTAAGCGAAATTATATTTTTCACGGTATAATTGGATCGCAAATACACTTGAAATTACGACAAGTGACTCTTAATTTAGGAATATATAACATAACCATAAACAAAACCATAAAAATGCATCTTCCGAGCTATCCTTTATTATGAAAAGCGCTTTCTAACATTAGAAACTTAAGAAATGTTAATACACAAACAACGTAAATAATTTTATTCACTGCATATAAAATGTTCATTGATACTGATTGAGCAAAATTCTATTTTTCACGATAGTTGAAATGATTAGGAATGCAATACACTTAAAATTAAAACACGTGATTCGTATTTTAGAAATATATAACACACTCAGAAACAAACCATAAAATAATCTCTTGCGAGTTACTCACGATTCCGAAAATCATTCTTTAACTTTAGAAATTTAAATAAACGATCAAGTGTGAGTATTGCTGGCGGTCAGAGATTTCCGTACATTAAATAGTACATGAATTATTAATTGTATTATATTATTAAAAAACGTTTTTGCTAAAATAATAATAATAATTTGTAAAAAAAAGTGTACAACGTAGGATTGAGTATAGCTGTATATATATTCTAGAAAAGTATGAATGTAAATGTAATAATATTTCAAAGAAATATATAAATTCTAAATAATATCACATATTTCTATTCTGTGTAACTCTTTTTTTAATCTTAATTTAATTAGATTTCTGCTGTTGTTTTTTTAAAAATTATTTTTTGTGATCTTAGTTAGGTATTGACAGTAAAAATCGAGCATATTTAAAATTCATTTGTCATTTCATAAAACTAAATTTAAGGCAGTAACAATCTTTTTCTTTTATAAATGTATTTAACACTAGAACCGCCAGGTATTTTACTCAAGTTTTATGAAAAGTGTTTCTCACCAGAATTTAAATTTTAAACTATTTAATTTATTTAATTAGTCTATTTTTCTGCTGCATACATTTAACATTCGGGTTCGAATGGACTATTATCGATCTGGATAAGGATCATTTTGACCCCTAATGGCGGTTCTAGTGTTAAAATAAAACCCTTGTTTCCAGTCAAAACTTGGCATTGTGCTAAGAATGCTTCAAAAGTATGTCGTAAACTTGCAACACCGCCATGGTCTGTGCACGTTTTTCTAGATATGTTTTAACAGTGGGAAGGCCATAAATTTTAGTCACGTTTTAAAAAAAGTATTCCAGAATTTTGATTATAATTAGTTTTCATTTTTATTTAACGTTTTTTTTTCTTTGTATGTTTTAACATTTTTAATAAAATTTCTGATTTTAACCGAAATATATTCATATGGTAGCAGTCAAAGTGACCGCTTGCGGCCGTTTTAGTGTTATTTAATTTTTTAAGACACGAGAGGTGTATTGAGAGATCCCCACAATGCAATCAAGTCGTGAATCCCATAGTATTTATCTGATTAACCCATTAATACCCAGTGGCATATTTTTAGATCACTAGACTAAGCGGCAAGAAAGCGTCTTTCATACCAGCAAATATAAAGATAAATATATATTATCCTTAACATAGATCCCTCGGTACCATAACATAAAAAATATTCTTCTTTTAAAGTGGTGGGAAAACTAAAATTTAAATTTTAACGAAAAAATTAATTTGGGCGTTAATGGGTTCATTCTAATTAAATTAGCCTATTTTTAACAATTTGACATTTTTTGTTTTTGTACTGCTACTGTGCATTGCATTACACAAATATATCATTGCAAGTTATTACCTAGGCTGTTAAGGTAGTTACTTACAGCGATTTTTAACATCTTTGCTGAATGCCCGTAAATCGAAATTTGTTTGTAATGGGAAAATGTTCTTTTTTCAAAACACTATTTGGCCTAGGATAATTTCTATGGCTTTCCTGCAAGGTTTAAAATATTATTACAAGGTTTATGTCTACTACCTCTAATTTTTTCATAATTTTAGTTTCAGCAGATTCAGAAATAGCTGTGGGGGAACATATTTTTTGCTCTATATGTTCGACGATATTTATAAAAATATAATACCTAAAATAAAAAGAAATGAAATTTTCTGTTTAGCGTTACAAAAGCTTTCACACGATACCCCACGTGATATACAAATTAGAAGTTACTTAATTAGTACCTCTAAATTTACCCTAAATATATTTGTGAATATTTAAAAATCTGTAAATATGTGGGTCATTCACTTGTCTTTATTAATAGGCTATTTCCATGAGTACTTGTAGTGTAAGTCACAGACTACGATTTTTGGCTACCAGTATTATAGAACGAAAAAATGTGATTAATTTTATTGGCACATTCTCATTAATTGAATAAGGCCAAGCAGACTTTTCGAAAATAACGGTGGCTAACAAGCATAGCAATTTATAAGTTATGTGACTTACACTACAGAACCCATGGAATTAGCCAATAACCATAATTTGCTCTTTCCACGTTCCACAGTTTACGAGTAAAATAACTGTGACAGACTGATAGACAGGCACATGCGGGATAGTATAAGGTTTCCCTTTTTGCGTTTTATGTACGGAACTCTAAAAACGAGAATATTCTTGAAAATTAAAGAAACATTTACAAGAAGAAAGTTTCTTCTGTTGTCACTGTTTTCCGTAAACGATTCCGAGTAGTTTTCATTGTGTATGATAGTACTTTGTAATTTAATTCTTGCGCAAATGTTGTAGAAACCCACCATGAAATTTTCCGCTACAAAACTTTGGTATACAGTTTACGGACCATCTGGGACCTTGAAACCGGAATATGAGTTTCTAGGATGCTATCAATTCTTAAGTAAACATGTTCAACACGCATGTTCAAGGGAATACAATACCTTTTAAACCTTCCCTTCAATTTTCAATAATAGTGTAATATATGTGGTGGCACAATACTTAATACTAAAAATTAAATAAAATTTAAAACAAAATTCTTGAAGTCTTTCTTTTCCAATTTTGCTAAAATTTAAATTTCTTTTAAAAATTTAACTTTTTAAAAATCTTTATTACCTTTTTAAATATAAATATATTTGCTTTCACTTTTTTTTACATTAATTAGAATACACTACATAAAACTGTGCATGGATTTTCAGATGTATAGGATTATACATTTAATATAATTTTTTCTCTCGTGTATAGTAAAAAATGAAGAAAATTGAACAAACTCTCAATTTAAATATATTTTTAAAATATCCATAAACTTGAATGTTAAATCCACGCACAAAAAATATTAAATGCACCACGGAAAACAACAAAAAAATTCTAATTTCTATCTAAATTAGCAAAGAAAAGTCTTTTTTTTGCTAATTTAGAAAGCAAAAAAAAAAAAAAAAAAAAATAAATAAATAAATAAAAATAAATAAATAAATAAATAAATATATATATATATTTTTTTCGAACAAGCAAGTTATAAAAATATGAACAGGGAGAAAAATCAGCTTAAAGTTTTCGTTTTTATGGGTAACTGCGCTGGATCTATTAACGAAATTTACTATATCTCGCGATACAATCGTCGTATAGGTAAAACTGAGATGGCAAAGTATTCACAATTAAAGAAGCTTTCCATTACCATTTCAGAGCTGCCAAGCCTCCGGCTTTTTTGGATACCAGTATTATCATAAAGAATTTTTTTTTTTTTTTTTTTTTTTTTTTTTTTTTTTTTTTTTTAATCTGAGTATTTCGGCGATTTAAGAGAACAATATTTTCTCTAAAATAAAAGTGGTGGACAAAAGGCCGGAGTCTTGGCAACTCTGCCATTTGAAAAAGAATACCGATATTTTGGTCAATTTCAAGGTACTGACTCTTTTTAAAAGACTACGTGATAAACTAACATTATTAACATATTAAATCAGTGTTATTTAATAACTCTTACATGAATAAATTCAGTTATGCAGTTCAGCATGTTTAATTAAAAGAATTGGATAGTATTAAAATAACCAATATTCCAGACCGAGAAAACTGTAAAAAGTACAGTTA
Source organism: Maratus speculifer (assembly GCA_964019185.1). Taxonomy (NCBI): domain Eukaryota; kingdom Metazoa; phylum Arthropoda; class Arachnida; order Araneae; family Salticidae; genus Maratus; species Maratus speculifer. The sequence goes on from OZ025293.1 coordinate 300,381,313, forward strand.
AAAAATTACTCTAAAACATATCCGAATGCCGGTTAAAGCATATAAATTTTGTTTTTATAAATTATGTTTAAATTTCTAATGTATATCTTTTTCTAGGGTTACTAAAGATGATGAACGTATTTCGGAATCGTGGGTAGCGGAAACGTTCGGAAAAGGTATCTGTATACTTTCTCACGTGGCTATAATTAGTATATTTTTGTTGAATCGGAAACATTTGCCTCTTTTCATTAGTGCAGATGTATCAACCATTTACAACATCATAAATTAACCAAAGAATATCGATTAACATTACAATCTTTAATTGATGTCTTTCCCAAATTTCTAACCCTTCTTCTCATCTTTGTTAATTGAATTAAACCACAGATGATTCGCAAACAAAATATATCTATTTTATTAAAATGCTAGTCTAGTAAAGAAAATTAACAACATTTATCCATGAAATGCTACATTTCACTCTATACAATCTTATCCAAATCTTATTTTATGTATAATTAAATTATGTTATTTGTTGAGACAGTACATGGTACTGCTGACAACATCAGTGCTTATTTGCATTAAGAAGAAATTATTTTCAACATATCTGAGCGGAGATTTATGCAATTTATATTCCATCTTCTTTCCTTTTTCTTTTTAAGAGTTTAAAATAGTGAGAACTTTTTTTTCCAAGAATGTTTTTTATATAGAGACTGGAATAAATTAATTTAAACTAAGTTATCTTTTTCTATGAGAGAGTTTATTAAATATGCAACAGAGAAAGTAACTGCAACCTTAATACTTAATTAAAAAATGATCCTGTTTTTTCCTGCGTTTTTTTTTATTTTATTAAAGCTTTTACTTTTTAGTCAAAAATGTATTTATTTATTTACTTATTTATTTATCAGTATAGATTGGGGTTATAAAAGATTTAATTAGAGAAAAAATGTAAAACATGAGATATTTAATGCATACATAAATATGTAAGTACCTAAATACATATTTAAGTATACTGTTATGCAACTATATGTAATAAAACAAATGTATTTAAAATTTTTCTGTATCTTGACCTCAGTTTATAAATCGAGATCAACTTTTTAAAACATCTGAAAAAATTATATTTGGTATTGAACAAATATTGATTTAAATAATAACAAAGATGATCATAATTGCACTCAGGATAAAGTTAAGTTGAGAACAATATTCTAGGTAGCGAATGTATGTGAATTTGGATTTTGATAATTTACTTAAATGTAAGAAAAGTAATTGGAAGATACGTTATATGACGTTACGAATTACGACGTTTACATTTTCGAATTTGGTTTTATTATGTAATTATTCTTCTATAAATGAAAGAAAACATTAAACAATTCATAATTTCTCTAATTTTCCATAATTTTCATATTCATGTAATTTCAAATGCTTCTAAACTAAACCTAAATATACGTGTATTTTTTACAGATTTTATTTAAAGAATTATGGCGTTTCAATAAATTCAACGTGTGTTTGAAAAAGTTTAGAAATCGCTCAACAGTGTTACAAAGTGTTTGACATGCAATTTTATTTGAATTTAATATCAAAGTCATACTAAACTACACATATTAACCACAACTATAACTGGAAACTTAAAGAGAAAAGTGATTTTCAACGAAATAGTTCATTAGTTGATCATTTAGAATACATAAAAAACAGGATGTTGCCTTTGATTACGATTTGATTAGTATAATACACAAGTCTACAAAACTGTGGTTCTTATAAGGCATGCCATGATGCTAGTTTAAGTGTAATTTTTACTAGTGATTTCTTTTTTTTCATACGAAATGTCTCTTAAAATTACATGAATCCTTGTTGAAAGCACATAAAAAAAATTTTCCATTTCACTTGTAAATTTAAGTGAACAATGAAAGTTTGGTGTCAAGCTCAAAATCTGAAATTAAATTTGCAATGAATGCAATAATTAGCAGCAAACATTTTATGCCGTGTGTACGTATGTTTGCACATTAGCATTTCTTACCTTGATAAATCTATCAGGAGGAAAAGTTTCTGTACACTACATAAACATTTGAACTGATAAAATTTGAGATATAGAACATGCATTGCTCCATAAATAAACGACTTTACACTATCATATGAGATTGACTAAAGCGTTCTTAGTGAGTAAATTTTCATATTATTTACTCTATCTAAAAATTTATATACGATATCTGGAACAGTCAATTCCAAAAGTATAGAGTGTACATGATTTAGAAAGAAATAACGAATTACATGTGAAATTAACTTTATTAGAAGCTTTGAAATTTCATATTAGCATTCTGCTTACGAAAAATTACGTTTTTACATCTGTGATAATATATTAAAAGCCTTACATTTCATGGCTTTTAATAAAGTTTTTTTGTGTAGAATATCAATTTATACTAAATCGAGGATACGCTTTTGTATCTGAATTTTCGTCATCTCTCGCAATTTTCGAGATAAAGTAGATGACTTCCAAGTACCAACACGAGTGATCCTGCAGACACTCTTATAGTATAGTTGTTTTAACATCGGTGGCTACTTTTCTACAACTCTATTTAAACAAACTTTTATTGACGCTGTTTGTTTTATTGTTTCTACAAACTTTTATTGAAAGTATCCGGACATTGGCCAAGTCCTGTATAAAAAAGCGAGGTACCTGAATAACTTTTTGATAACTTATGATCATTATATATGTGTGTGTGTGTGGGGGGGAGGGTGGCGATTAAAGATTCATTTTTGTTACTTAAATAGTCTGTTTTGTTACGATAGAAGGCTTAAAAGAAAAAGTTTATTCTCTTAGCTAAAACTGGTAAAGAGAAATCATTCATTTATTTTTCACGTATTATTTTATAACTACTATAAATTTAACCCTTTGAAGGGCGGTGGTATAAAATATATACCACTTAATTTTAATTCCGAAATGATTCATTGGCACCAGAATATTCAAAAGAAAATTTTAATTTTATCAAGTACCTGATGAAAAGCTCATATCTATTTTGAAATAAATCTGATCTTACATACTGATGTCAATCAAGTATTGCAGCATTTTTAGAGTAGTAGTGTTTTGCCCCTCAAAGGGTTAATATTGTTATTGTTCGAAAGTTTAAACTATGTTAGTTTTGTTTAATAAAGCTTTTTAGTCATGTAAGATTTTTATGCAGGACTGCAAAAAATTCCCTGGTTAATTTCCATTAACCCTGTGTATTACCACAAACAGAGACATAGTTGCGAGTATACTGTGGTATAAGCATATACACTGTTGATTTTTTGAAGAATCTCGGTATACCCCCTGTTTCTGGAATACTTGTATATCGTATATCTTGTAGCGTTTACTGTCTCTCATTTTAACGACTAAAGCTTTAAACATGAAACCCGGTGTAGCTTCAGGATTAGATTAGGATTTTGTAGCTTTTGCAACTCATTGACATGTGTAATTTTGATTAATAAAATTATGAATATTTTTGTAATTACAACAAGACTCATAAAAATGTTATTAAAGATAGATTTCAAAAATATTCTTAGATAATCCGATGGTTTTCTAGTTTAGTGATTTAAAAAAATGAATGGAAAAGTCTCATAGGAAGTTTAATACATGATTTAACAGACAGATCCATACCATTTTGATAAAAATTGAAAATGTAATGAAATTTTTAATAATTCATGCAAAGCTATAAAAACCCCTCATAACATCTTGCAATTAATTAAAATGAATCACGGTTTTTTCTGAAATCATTTTTAAAGTTTAGTTATTATTTTTTTAAATTTTACAAAAGTCAATTTAATTTCACGAAAACTTTAACACTCTTAGATATATCAATTCAAAAATGAATAAGGAAAAACGACATTAATTAATCTGACAGTAAAAAGTCAGACATTTTATTCATTTAAGACCTATGAGGATTTTTATTGGAGCAGGAAATGTATACTTTTTAAAGCGAGGTATGTTAATTTCTATCTATAGAACTACATTTTTTTATATTTTGTATTTTCAATTATCACAGCCATTTAGGACTGAATGACTTCCCAGAAAGCTGTCAAATTCAATTAATTCGTTAATTCAAAACCGTATAATGATGTTAAAGGTCTTAAAAGGTTATAAAGATATCAAAATCTGTAGATAAAAACTCTCAAGAAAATTAATTACGAAGTGAATTATTTATCCTCAAAAGAAATGCCTAAACAAGAGATCATTCAGTGGATACCAAAAAGGCAATGACCGCTTTTGATGATCTTTCTATTTAAGAAGGGACATATTGATATGCACTACTCTTTTTAATAAAGTCCTGAATAACATGACATAACAGCTTTTTGTTATGTAAGAGCTATTGAGGTCTGACATTGATTACGTAATATAAGGTAGCCGAAAAAAATCTTTATATATGCTTCGGGAAATGTATGAACCTTTCATATTTCCCTGCGGGACATATTAAAAGTAGATGTGATAGGAATACTACATTTAATATAATATATAATGTCTACATTTAACATAATATACAATAAAATGACATGATACATAGTAATTTTAAAATAAATATTAATGATATTACCGTAATTTCCGGCGTATAATCCGCGGATCAAACCATTCTTTTTGGACCCAGAAATATTATTTAGTGATTGAAGACAAATATTTACGGCGATCAGATAAGTTACATTTCTTTTTAAAAAAATTCTGGGTCTAAAAATAATTGTTTGATCCGCGGATTATACGCAGGAAATTACGGTAAAAATATAACATACTACATGGATATATTAGTCTGTAATTTTTGTTTTGATGTTGTTGAATATCTTTTCATGTAAAAAGTCTATTAATTTCAAGATTTTGCAATTTAAATAGCAAAAGGTTATAGAATTTCGATTATGGAACTACTATTTCTCTGAAATAGTGAGGTAAAAACTTTTGATATTTATCTGCAGGACATAATAATACAAGTGGCGATATTAACACTTCAAGAGTCTGCAGTTAATATAATAAATAATAACATGACATAATGCATAGTAATTTCAAAACAACTATTAATGATAATAATATTTAAAGTAATATATTTTTAATTATAATGTAATTTTTGCTCCGAATCCTGTTGAATATTTCTTCAGATGAAAGATCTTTATTAATTTAAAACGTCTGATTTTTAAATAACAAGGAATTATAAAATTTCGCTCCTAGAACTTCTATTTAACTGAAAAGAAGTTTCAAAATATTAAGAATATTACCATAATTTTACGCCATTAAGTAATTTTTATAGTTAAATGTAAAATTAGAAAAGTCTTTGCATTAATGTTTCTCGAAAAGCTATATCTTACTTCTAAGAAAAGTGCTGTACAAAAGAGGCAAGCTGGTCAATTCGAATGATAATTTTACTTATCAGTTTGATTGTGTTAAAATTATAGTATTTCTGTGTATCCATCCTTTATATGGAGCTTATTTATCTGCAGTTTATTCCATTGAGCTGTCTAAATGACAGACCAGATATTATATAAAATAAGGTTATATGAGAGAAAAATGTTCACCGATTGTCGGCCCAGTTAGCTTAAATGTTAAAACATTGATCTTCTAAGCCGAGGATCTGGGTTTAAATCCTGGCCCGGGCAATTTTTCGGTCAGTTTGAAATATCCAATTTGTAAATAATCTATGTTAAGATTTAACTGAATCTGAAATTTAAAAAAATGCGTGCATTTTTCTTGAGATAGATCTAATGCGATGATCATAAATAATGCAGCATGGCATCACCACCTATTAAGTGACTTGCACCCAAGCGTCTTTAGACCATGATATATCAAATACTAACTAAATATCAAATTTTATGAAAATCCGTGCATTGTTTCTTGACAGAGAGCTATCGTGAAAATTCTGAATAATGCAGCATAGCAGCATCACCTGTTGATTGATGTGCACCAAAACTAATCAGCTTCAGTTTATATCAAAGTCTGACAGAATTTAAAGTTTTATGAAATTCCGTGCATTAGTTCTTGAGATAAGGCGCCCACAATTTTTTTGTCACATACTTAGCGACAAAATGACAGACAGACTCATAGACAGAAATTTTCTAAAAATTATCAAATCGTGTTCAGTACCTTCTAAAACGTATAAATTCATCACGAACGGGGAGTTGAAATTTTTTACGAATCCAACATTTTTTTCTTGCAAAGATAGAATAAAGTAAAAACAGCAGTAATATTCCAACAATCATTAATGCAAAAAATGCAACTAAGTAAGAAAAGAGAAGCAAATGATTTCTGATAAAAGGTAAACTACATTAACAAGTGCGGGTATAAATAAAAGTAACATGGTATTCATGTACACCAATTGATCCCTTGTTTTGCTATTTCACTTTCTTTATTAAGCATTGTTATACAGATAAATGTTCATGTATAAATATAAAGGATATTCATTAATTTTATTGCAGTAGACACATTTTTCTTGTCATTGATTCCAAACATTGTTTCATTCTATCTTATTTTGAAGTATATTCCGCTTTATATTTCAAGAATCAGTTTTTCCTGCAAATATTTGCTGCAGTAACTTTACAGGAACGGTAAACATATTAAATATATCAAAATTACAGCGATTTTATAGGAAAGTGCTTCAACGAGATTGAACGGTAATCCTCTTAATGGACAACTTTACTGCTTACCAGAAGTAATCATATATTTGCAAAATTTGCGTGAGAGAACATAGTGTAAGCCAATGTTGCTGCATATTTGTTATTTTCTTCAAATGGTTTTAATTGTTTAAATTTTTATGTAATTTCCGTATAATTTTCATTAGTTATAAATGTCCATAGTTTTATAAACAAAAATGATGCAAATAAAACAAATAAACAATCTGTCATGGACATTCTATCATGTACAAATAAATAAAGATTACTCGTTATTTTTTCTGAAAAGATACATTTATCTTCTCAATTCTTAAAAAAAATTAAATTCATGTTCAAGAATTGTCTTTATATTCAGCTTTAGTAGAAATAGAATTTGTTTTCCTGCACATATATCGTGTAATAATATTCTTTTCTGAAACTCTTGAAATATTAAATTACTGATAGTTTGCAGGCATGTTTGTAAGAGATTTAAACAGATAATTTTCAAAAAAGTTGAAACTGATCCCTGGAATTTTAAGGTTAACGACTTTTTCTACTCAGTAACAGTATGGCTGCAAAATTTAAGTAAAAGAATATTTTGATATTTCATATTTTTACATAATTCTTACTGTATAGAAATTATTTTATTTAAACTATAAGTAGCAAAACAAGTTTCCGTATTTTCATAAAATCAATAAAAAAATTGACACAAATGTTATATGCACTGCAATAAGTTGAGAAAACTATTCTCTTGCATTCATATAAGCACAGATTGCGAAAGCAACAAAACATGTATTTTCTGAGAGAGAATATTTTTTCGCTGTTGATAAATTCCTTCCATAAAAGTGATGAAACAAACTGTTTATACTGGAATATTTGTACAAACTTGAGCTGTTTATGCTAGAATATTTGTATAAACTGGAGCTGTTTATACTGGAATATTAATAACCCTGTGGAAGATACGCAGTGATATGCCAGTAGAGAATTTAACCTACTGGGATGAGAATCCGATGATAAATCAACTGTCGCCACACGTCTGTTTATAGGCACTGAAAGCTCAGTGTAGAAACGTACATTTGAAGTTATTCCTCTATAAAAAAAATCCTTTTTTCTAAAAAATAAAAAGGTAACTTTTTTAGAGATATTTTGAAGTACTTAACAAAATTCCTACGGTATGGGAATAAAATTTACATGCTAGGTAATAAACGCTCGCATCATTAATTATTTACGAAATATGGGGTGCATTCCAAAAGGGGAATGGATTTTGCCGCGCATCTGGCATAAAAAAAAAAATGGAACTGATGGGAAATTTCGGAAAGTGAGCGAAATCACTTTTGATTAGCAAAGATCATCATTCGCCATTGAGACATTGGAGCCTCCGCAGTATGGATATACGGATTCTTTGTAATGAGTATCATCACGGTCAACAATGCAGTGTATGACATAGCAGCACTTAGTGTTTTTTACATGAAAATCAATAAAATGTTCAATTACAGTATCGACATGCTGGAGCTAGCATATGTTGAATGTTTAAAACTAGCATCACCCGGTTCAAGTCGACAGTAAAAGGCTCGCATGAACAAATCGCGAATCAAACGCCTGAAGACTCTTTTTTAACAAAAAAGTGTCATTTACAACACGTTTGTGCAACCGAGAAGAATAGTAAATGCAACTTTGTATCTAGAGATACTGGAACGATTGAGAAAAATGTCATCCGAGTCTGAATGCAAGTTGCCAATTGTTGGGTCCTCCACCATGTCAATGCAAGGGCATGGCACTGCTTTGTTTGTGGGGATGTCCTTCACTCAAAAGACAAAAAAAAAAAAAAAATCATATATCCTCCACTGCTGTACAATCCTAACTTGGGCCTTTGTAACTTCTTTCTGACTCCAAAAGTCAAGATGGACAATAAATGACAGAATTTTGCACCATACCAAAGAATGAAGAAGCAGAGAGCAGAGGTCTGCATAGTTTCTTAGAAGGAGAGCTCGGATAATGTTTTAAATAGTGTAAACAACACTAGATTCACTGTGTGGATGGCCAAGGATAGTATTTCGATAAATAACAAAGATATTTACATTTCGTTTAGCTTTATTTTTATTAATGAATATGCTCTCATCACTTTTGTAATTGAATCTGTGCAAATTAAACATTTAACACTAGAAAGACGAGGATTTTTGCACAAGTTTTGTAAAAATATTTAATACCAGATTTCTTATTTAGAACTGTTTAAGTTATTTAATTAACTCCGTTTTCCTCCGTATGTTTTAAATTAATTTTATAAAGACATTTCTGGTGCGAACCAAGATATATCCATTTGGTTGGGGCCAAAATGGCCTCTCGCCGTCATTCTAGTGTGTCCACTGACTGAGAGTAAATTAAAATCCACTGTTACTCTAAAATCACAGAAATATAGAAATTTTTGTTTTACAAAAATTCATAGATCAGTATCTCTAGGTGTCTCCTATCAATCGAATGTATTCTGCTGAAGTATATATGCAACATATAGTTATAACGACTGGAACTTAATATATGTTATGACACCGTGACAAAAAAAAATGATTAACAGCAAACACCTTTCGTTGGCATAATCATCATGTGACGTCATAGCTGTGACCCTTTCACTTGTTAAAATTTAAATTTGAACGAGAAAAAATACTTAATAAAATTATTATTTTTTTCTACATTGTTACTTATTAACATATTTTAATTTATAAAATTTCACGATTAAGTTGGTAAAAAAAAAAAAAAAAAAAAAAAAAAAAAGGTTACTATGTCTGGCTGCCGAAAAATATTTTGTGAAGAGATACCAATGACTAGAAAATCGGTGATAATGACTTACCATTGGAATTAGCAAAGAAGGTCACTTCAGAGCATAGTCAATGAAAAGGACTTGTCATAAAGCTACCAATGCTTTCCGGTGTCACGTTTTTGAGATAGGCTCGATTCCACCAATAATCGATCTTTTTTTCAGCCTGCTTTGATCATATGACAGAAAACGAGACTAACGAAAAAGACAGGCCACTGCGGTGCATTTCCCGTATCGTTATTTTACAGACCGCTGAACTCACGTGATGCACCAATGGAGGCATACGAAAAGAGTGTCACGTCACTCTAGTGGTCTGTAAAAAAGTACACTTGGGATGCACCGCGGTAGACTGTCTTTTCCGTTAACCTCGACAGAAAAGATATGAGAAAGTGCCTCTGTCTCTTTGACTGAAAGTCTCTGTGTAACATTTTAACCTCTTCAGTCCCTGGGATCCCAAATGGAGACTTCGATTTTGTCCCCTTTTATTAATGATACTCGAACATAATTACAATTTCGATATCAGGATGACATGTTTCGAAGTCTAAGATTCGAGCTTATGCAAATAAAATAAATATCTTGCTCTGAAGTCAAATGAGAGAAGGAATTATTCAGTAATAATTAATAATATTGCATTGATACTCAGTAGAGAAGAGGTTAAAGAAGTGACATTTTAGTAAAAATTGTGAACCGACAGTGACAGTCATTAGTAGTTCTGATTCGAAAAGGCCTCTGCTAATATGAAAAATGTACGCATAATACTTTACATATTTTTGTTAAAATTATTGTATGCATTAGGTAATATATTACACATATAATTTCATGTAGTAACTATTTAATATGAAGAATTAAATATATATTTATATATCTATATCTAGTATTTATTACTGGGCACTTTGAAAATCTCCCTGCAGTAATTTAATAAATTAAAATTATTTTTATACGTTCTTCGATGTAGCGTACTCTAATGAACTTTTGTAACAAATCTACTACAAATTCATAGAGTAATCTGGAGCAGAGATTGAAATGGATAAAAGCATCTGAAATCACTGAAATCCAATTATTTTCTACCGTTAGAGTATTTTCAGGGTCTATAACTAATGAAACAGGCCACATACAACTTCAAACTTATTTTCAAATGCTTTGCGTATACAATATTTATAATACACTTTATGAAATAATTTTCTGACATAAATATTTTTGTGGTGTAACAGTTTCGCTTTTTATTTATACACATAGTTAAACAAAGTTAAATGCTTTTTTATATAATCAAGATTTAATAAAACCCCCAGAGCTTTAAAAGGCTTGAACGGAAAAAAACTAAAATCTGTTTTATATCTTGCAATATTTTAGCTTCGGGTGGTTTGTCGTGAATGTTTTTTTCCTGGAAGAAGTTTTCGGGAGTTTTTATCGTCTTGGGTACCGTATATCAAGAACGTTGAGATAGAGTAGAATGTCAAGCACCAGATTCATGACTTTCGCTGTATCATGACGGATAATAAACTTTTCTGCTTTATTGAGGAGAAATGCATCAGATGCTACAAATATATTATACGATTAAGGGAATTTCAGAAAAGAAATTTCAATAAGAGAAAATATGAACATTGTAAATAGAAATTTCCTTTGCAAGAAGAAATAAGTTTAATCTATAATTGTTTTAAATGTGTATTACTCAAACTCTTTTTCTCAGAATATTAATTTTATAATTTACATTCTTATTGATTCACTCACTATCTTGAATTGCAGAAAAAAATATACATTTCTTGCAAACAGAAATTACTTTTACGGAAAGAAATAATAATTTTTATGTATTAATTATGTAATTAATTAATTTATACATTAATTAATTGCGTAATTTTACTTAGTAATTGTTATGTGTATACGTTGACACACATTGCTCAAATTATTTACGCAAGATAAAACTTTATATTTAATTTCATTGTCACATTATCTTTCCTACTCTAAATCATTTATAATTCAAATCCATACTACTTCCTTAGTTTTTACTTTTTAACGAAGTTATATGATTTTTTTAATCATGATTTAAACATTCTTAAGAATTTTAAAAGCTTTAAAAGAGAAAACGAAAATGTGCTTTATGTCTCACAATACTTTAGCTTCGGGTAGTTTGATATGAATGTTGTTCCTAGAGGATACTTTCGGGAGGTTTTATCGTCTTGGACACAGTAAATCACGAAAGTTGAGATAGAAGGAGAATGTCAAGATCCCGATTTTCGACTTTGCTCATTATCATGACGGATAATAAACTTTTCCGCCTTATTGAGGAGAAATGCATCAAATGCCCCAGAAGTATTATATAGCTAAGGTAGTTAGGAAAGAAACTTCAATTAAAGAAAGTCTAAATAGTTCTCTTGCAAATAAAATTTACTTTTACAAGAAGAAATGAGATAGATTAATATTTATGCATGTTCAAATTAATTCCGCGAGAAGGAATTTTATGTTTCGCTTTATTAGTTTCACATTATTTTTCCTACTCTAGTCGATTTATTATTGAAAATCATAATTTTTAACTACTTCTTTAATATATGGATGTAAATCTTTTTTTTTTTGAACATAAATGCTTAACCCCTTGGGGACGAGCGACACGTGTACGTGCCGCAAAAAAGGGCTTAAGAATCCTTGCTTATCCTCAGCAGTAAATCTTTACTGTAAAATTTGCCTTATTTAATCGGAGCATTTCCTAGATTCAATGAGAAACAATTTTCTGTTTTTAAAAACCGGTGACAAATAAAATAGAATTAAATAAAATAAAATAAAATTAAAATTAAAATTAAAAAATAAAAATAAAATAAAATAAAATAAAAATTTCGTAAAAAGCTCCCGTCGCGAAGGGGTTAACGTATATATAGCGGGGTGCAAAATGATAAAAAGGATACAAAACCAAAGAAATTAATTTCTGTTTACTACGCAAACGCGTAAATGTTTGTGCTATAATACGTTCTTTAATAAGTACATTTTGTTAAGAATGTTTGAACTGCAAAACGTTCTTGTGAGTAGTTTTTACCATTTTGAGTAGTGTATATTAAGAATTTTGATATACATGCAGATTTTCAAACATAAAATACAATGAATTGCTGTATTTCATAACGGTTAATAAATTTATCCGCTTCATTGGAAATGATTGTAGCAAATACCCCAGAATTATTATATGCTTAATTTAGCGGAGAAAGAAATTTCAAAAAGGAAAATATAATTAGTAGGAAGTTAATCTTACAAGAAGTGAGAATGATCAATAATTACTATGCTTACGCATTTCGTAAAATTTAATTCTGTGTGTCAATTTAATAACATTACATCATGTTTCATACTTTGAAAAGTTATATTTCAAAACTATAGTTTGTATTGTTTAACCCATTAATGCCTGAATTATTTCCTTTGTTAAAATTCAAATTTTGCATTTTCTCACCACTTTTAAAACAAGAGTAACTTTTATCTTAATTTATCGAAGAATTTATTTCGACAAAGAAAGTATTTATTTATCCTCCTTTTTACTGGTGTGAAAAGCGCTTACTTGAATTTTTTAAAACTGTCCCAAAAATGGGACGCTGGACACAAATGGGTTAAGAAAGTTGTATACTTTTTGTTCAATTACGAATTTATAAATTCCCCACAATTTCAAAAGGAGTGAAAACTAAAATCTTGTTTTATATCTTAGAATATCTTGGGTTTGAGTACTTAGGAATGTTTTTTGGGAAGAAGTTTTTGTGAGATTTTATATCAGGAAATTTCAGATGCAAGCAAAATGTCAAGCGCCAGATTTGCAACCTTGCAATGTACGAATATCAAGACGACATAATAAAATTTTCTGTTTTATTGAGATGGAATGCGTTATAATCCCCAGAAGTGTTATAAGGATTAAGGTAATAAGGAAGAAAATTCAATTAGAGAAAGTATAAATATCTTTGTTGAAAATAGAGAACTGTACTAGAAAAAAACCAATTGGTAACTATTATAAATACATATTATACAAATTATTTACGAAGAAAGTAAATTTTATTGCTTGCATTTTTAGATACAATTAAAAAAAGAGACTTCAATTGAATGAGCCATAGCTATTTTTCTTTAAAATGAGAAATACTTTCACAAGGAGAAACCAGATTAATTAGTAATTGTTATATTAGCATTTTATTCAAATTATTTCCGTAAAAATGAATTTCACATTCATAAGCATACTCACGAAAAGGAGTTCAATTAGGGAAAATGTAGGTATTTTTCTTGAAAAACCCCTTTTACAACAAGAATGTAAATTACAGATATCGTCTGTACAATGTCAAACTCTCCGATATGAAAACAGTGTTCCCAGTGCTACTTTTTAAAAATTCAGATTTCTTGAAAGGCACAACTTTTCAGAAATTGTAAAATTCGCTTTGTTTTCAACTTGGTTAATATGCCATTTAATTAGACGAATTTTACTATTTCAAGAAATCTTAATTTAAAAATGTAGCCCACTGGCAACACTGTTTTCATATTGGATATTTTGAAATGGTACTGGTGATATCTTTCTGATAAACGAATTCTCTCAATTGGAAAATAAACCATGATTAATTATTACACAGGATTCATTATTGTTCCAAGAGTAAGTATTTATTAGCAGATATTATTAATTACACAAGTATCCTTCATGAAAATGAAACTTATTTTTTTCATATTCTGAGGTATTTTGATCCTTTTAACGAAAGAATTAGGGAGGAAGTTTTCATCATGTCTTATTAAATTTCTGTTAATTAATTATTAGTAGTAGTAGTATTAATATTGTATTTGTATTTCGTGTATACGAAATAACTAATATATTTCCTTTTTCGGAATGCATAGTGTTACAAGTTTTATGCTGGAAAATTTACAAAGTAATGTCATGACAGGTGTAGAAAATTTTACATTTTCTGGAATTGTTTTTTAATGGAAAATATAAAAGACTACTTATTAAAGAAGTGTTTTGTTAGCAGATATAATTAGGAAAACAATCATCGACTGTGAAATTTTTGTTTTCATATTCGATTGCAATTTGCGTATTCTTTTTAATAAGCAACTGATTAAGGAAATTTTTATTATTCTAAAAAAAGATAAATTAATATTTGCCGAATTATCGATATTATATAACTACAGCAATTTAAAATGTACTTATATTTGTAACATAAAGTAGTTAATTGTGCTTAAAAGACTGAGAGTTTGACAATGAATTAGTATTTATATTTAATTTAAATTACTACTGATAAACTACGGAACTGCCAAAGTAACTGTTTTTTAAGAATAAAAATAAAGTGCACGAGTTTCTGTACGGAAAACGTTGCTATATGCTCTGGTACAAAATTTAAATTTTTATTCTTCCTGATTATGCATCTCATTTTTCATGCATGTACAAAATGCATAGCGATGAAAGAGGTAGCGTACTAAAGATTTTGAACAGGCTTTTATTTAGTAGATTCATATTTCACTAAAACATGTTCTTTGGTTAAAAATAGCAGTTAACTGAGAATTAATGAAAAAACATATTATCTAGTAAGCCTCAAAGATTGCTGTGCGTAACCTGGCATTTGTCCGCTGGCATACTTATAATGTAATTTCTACAAGAAAGTTTCATAACAGGTATCAAGACAAATGATTTAGAATGGATTTAGTATATATTTATTTAAATTTACTACTGATAAACAACGTAATGGCCAAAATAACTGTTTTTTTAAGAATAAAAATAAAGTGCATGAGTTTGTATCTTGTATACGCAAAACTTTCCTTTGTGCTTTAGTACAAAATTTTAATTTTTACCCTTTCTGATTATACATCTCATATTCTATGCGCGTACAAAATGCACAGAAATGAATGAGGTAGCGTACTAAAGATTTTGGACAGGTCTTTTTACTTGGTAGATTGATATTTTGTTAAAACATGTTCTCTGATTTAAAATGGCAGTTAATTTAAAAAAAAAAAAAAAAAAAAAAAAAAAAAAAAAAAAAAAAACATATCATTTATTAAGCCTCAAAGATTGCAGTGCGAAATTCTCGAATTTGTTCGCTGATATGTTTATAATGTATTTTCTATAAGAAAGTTTCATAACAGTTAACAAAACAAATGATTTAGAATGCATGAAATGTTTATAAAACATTGCTTTGATCAATTTATAATCCCAAACAATAATTTTTATGTCACGATATATTTTCGTAATTTGCTTAATATAAAATAATCCCACGCTAGTTCTCACAATATTACGAAATGCACTGACCAACTCATTACTCAAAGGAATAGATTTTTATATCATTACTTAATATATCAGTTGAAGCTTATCATGCGGATGTTTTGTCGATAAGTACACTTTCTGCCTTTCTGAAACCGTGTAATGTTATCGATCCGCTTACAGGTGCTAATATATAAATTATCTTAACTATAAATTACCTTGCCTTATTGAATTATAGATTCATTTCCTAACTTCAAAGGTATGTTTACTATAAATCATTTTCTGTTTCCATGATACAACGTAACAATTTAATTCCCGCTGCTTTTTTTTCCATGTTATTTTAAGGGGATTCAATAGCGTTTGTAATTTTAAAAACATTTAAGATTTTTAGGCACAATAAATGGCAAGTTTCAATAAATCAGTGATAGAATCGATATAACAATTGCTTCAATTAATCCATCAACACCCGAGTTATTTTTTTTTTGTTAAAATTTAAATTTTGGATTTCCCATGTTTTGGAAAAGAATAATAATCTTTATCTGATTTTATCAAAGAGTTTGACACCTAAAATAAAGTAAATATTTAATCTACTGGTGTGAAAAGCGATTTCTTGCCACCAAGTCTAGCTATCTAAAGATATGCCACTTTCATGAAAAATGGCACTTTCATAGTAAGATATTGTATTTTCATGGATGAAAATTCACATTTTCTTATGAGAGTGACGTCATTTTCATAGCATGATTGCGACATCAGGTCATCATTCAACGCAATTTTTTCCATATGTTAGAATTATATAAATGCAAATGCAACTTTTATTTTAAATAGTAAATTATTTTCATTGGTGGAACCTTGCCTGACATCCTTTTGAATCGTTCGTCATTTCCATTTGAACAGCGATTTCAAATTTCAAGTACCTTAAAGTAGTTTCCAATACAAAGAAAAAAGATATTTTTGTCTCATTGTAAGTAAAATATAAGTAAATAAATTTATTGAAAAAATGTACTTGTTATGCAGCAAGCATTTCCGATGTCCATTCACACATGCGTTTATGTCGTGACTAATTAATATGTAATGACTTATTTATCAGAAAATATAAAGAAAAAAGACTGTATTACGAGCGGATGAAGTTATATTCAAAGAAAAACTAAAGCAATACTTTCGTTTTATTGGACTTTATTTATTTCATAACGGTAATTAAGTGAGAATGGAAACATATGAAGGGAATTCTAACCACTACAGATATGTATTGATACAGAATAATAATGAGTCAAAACCCTGAAGCTTTTACTGAAGTTCTCAGTAAATCCTTATAGTTTCGATCTGCAAGTGCAATTTCACTTATTTTTTTATTCTGTAATCTGTTTCTAAAGTACGTCTAAGTATCAGCTAGATCAGTTTAGAAAAAAATTATTTTTTATTAGCTTATTATCCCTCTAATGTCCGTGGTATAATGCCTTCCACGAATTGCGTAATTCAGATAATCGAAATTCATACAAGAAAATTAAAACAGTATGTTTTAATTTATTTAATAACGAAATGTTTGTTATTAAATTAATACAAAATTATACTTTAAGTTCCCGATATGAATGTAAAAATATATGAATAGAAACATCCTCTAATTTGGAACACTGGTTCAGCATAAATGCTAACGGGGACACTACAAAATTAAAAAGAAGGGTTATTAAGAATAAATATGTCAATACATATTAACCCTGCGTTACGCGCGCGATTATATGTTACGCATTTAGTCGCGCGGGTGACATATGTCACCCATTTCCAATCTGCTTTTTTGTACTTAAAAAATAGCAATAAAGCAACTATCTGAAACAATAAAATATCTATTCAAAATTTATATTCAAAAGTTACAAATGATTAAGAAAAATATTCCTATTAAGAAAAGGTAGTGAATCGGAGAGAAAACACAAACAAACCAAAAATACAAACTTTTCAAATGTGATGGGTGACATATGTCACCCGCATGCCTAGCGTAGTGTTAATAAGCAAGAGCAGAAAGCGCCATTATTTGAATGTTTGAGAATGTGATTTTAAACACTTAGCAAGGATTCAAAAAGAGAAGCTTGGCAATTTATAAGCCCTATCTTTGCAATTTTTTTCTGTTTGTTTTAGCTAAGATACTTTTTAATGCTTTTATTGCATTTTATTGCAACATAACGCATGAAGGTATCTTTATAAAAAAGAAGGTATGCGTATAGCAGCGAATATATATATAAAGAGAAAAATGTATTTTTTTCTTTTTGAACTGGGTTGCCAGTTTGACCTCTAATTTCAATTTAAAAGCTTTGAATTCAGATCCGAAATTTTGAAAGAATTTTTTACTTGGGTAATCACGAAACATCTTTCAAAAAATAAAGAAAATAGTTAAATAAAGAAAATAGAACTATACAGTATTTCTGGTGCGAATATAAAACTTCAAATTAAAAAAAAAAACGAGTCCAAATTTGGCAACCCAGTTTTTGAAATTCTAGGTACGAATCATACGACGAGATATACGGTAGCATAAAAACTGATTAATAGAACATATTAAAATTGTAATGATTTAATTCTACATTAAAATTAATTTTATTTTATTTATAGACGAAATTATTTTTTGCGTTAAAAAAATAAAAAAGAAGTCAGATTTAGTTGTCTCAATTGCTCACATTTTACGATTTCTCTCTTTTAGTTAAAAGTAATTTTTTTTTTCATACTGATATAACAGTTGTGTTTATATATAAAGGAATTATTCCAATATAATTACCATAAAGTGTAACAACTTTATGAGTTAAATCATGAAATACATGTAAGAAATCAGACTTTGTTACGCATTAAAATTATATATATTTTTTCTTATTTTGAAAATCCGGCAGACAATTGAGTCAGACATGATTAGTATACCATGTCTATAATTTATTAAATACAGCGTTTCTTATTTATATTTAGTCTTATAATATGCCATCTCGTAATGTGTATATGTAGATATCACTAATTAGTTTTTGTTTTTTTTTTCTTTTTTTACAGTCGTCTTTTACTCAGACGTTTTATTTTAAGTTATATCTGTCAGATTCAAATTATGCTATAATATTATTGTCTTATAATAAAAATCAAAAATATTCTTTGAAGCACAAGATTAAAAATAATTTTTCAATCATTAGTTCAGAAAACTAGTAGTTGGTCTACATGATTCTTTAAATAATAATTAACGTAGAAATTTTGGTCGACTTAAAGACATAATTGAAACGTATTTACCTATTTTATTACAGCAGAGTCCTTAAAATATTTAATTTTACTTTTTCACTTTTGAAATAATTTAGAACTTTAAAACATTTTATTGTGATCAAAAGAAATTTAAAAAAAGTATGCGGTTAAGAATAGTAAACTTGTGCGAAAATGTAGTTAAACGTAGTTGAAACAGAGACATATATGAAGAAAAAAATTAATGTTCCATCGATGAATGTATTGCTGGCTAATGCTATTACCAATTCTTCCACAAAATTATATTTGTTCTAATTACAATTTTGCGTTAGAATCGTTAAAACGTAAAGTATGTAATTCTTCTCTCAAAATTTTAAGGGATAAACTTTTCTTGAAATCCCGAGCTTCTCATTTTTAAATGTAATGCTTCTAATTTAATGCAGAAATCGTGAGCTTAAAATTGTTTTCTTTAGTCAAGTTGATTCTTTATATGTGACACTTTTCCCGCATTTAAGCATGATGCTTGTTTTTTCTGGCAAAACACTACACTGGTGTCTTTCTTCTAGCTCATAGCTGGTGACACGAACAGAGTATGTTGTTGACATATATAAGCATCCGTGCTCTTCTGCTTCTTCTCTATCACACTCACAAAATTAGCCAGCAGTCGACGATCCCGTGAATTAAAACTCAAAACAGAAACTACTTAATATCAGATGTCAAATGTCTTTCATAGAAAAGGAACAAAAATATCTTATAAATGTGTCAAAATGTAACAGATCAATGTTTTTGCCGAAAAGTGTTTTGTGGATCAAACAGAGCAATTATACTTCTTGTCTAATAGTATGCTTTTTTTTGCAACATAATTGCCTGTTTATTCAACTAACCATTATACGTTTGGGATTATTTGAATGTTTTAAAAGATTATTTTATTTTTATTTAATAATTAAATATGAAAGCTACAGTTTAACACTTGAACGCCCAGAAGGGTGTGTGGGGTTATTACCAATTTTGAGTAAAGTTTCCATGTGTTCTAGTGTTAAATATGAAATGTTTATATGGCGAATTTTATAATCCCCGAAGTGAATTTCTTATAGTAAAATAGTGATAGTTTTCTATTTTTGCTGTTAGAAAGAGATATTTAAAAATATTTTTTTTTTGACAAGACTTTCTTATACCTTGTTACATTACAAAATGGTAAAGGTCATTATTTGTAGAAATACTTTCAATAACATGCATTCAATCAGATATGGCACAAAAAAATTAATGCAGGGATGCAAGCGCTGAGCCAGAAATGTCTGATTTTAATCGCATAAGTTTTACAGTATTATTTGCTTTGTTAAATCTTTGAAATATTTCCAATAAATAAGGAAGGAAATACTTTAATAATTTAGTGGTAGCAATAGGTCCTGATGTTGCCTGTAGGACACACTAAAGGCAACCACTTATTTAAGCACATAACTGGTCAAAATGTTTGAAAAAAATCATTATTTCTATTTTTTTCCTTTTTTTTTACAGGATTTTTTATCTTTTACCACTCGTTTTTCGAAGCAGAAAATTTTACCTAATTGAATCAGAAAAATGCTCGGATTAAATAATGCAAAATTTGCAATGAAATCTTACTGGTGAGAATAATAAGTTATGATTAGAGTATGGATGGCTCTACGTAGTCTTGACAAATCATGATTAACAAAAGCATGTTGCCCGTACGACGTACGGGTAAAACAGGGAAGTGTTTAAATTAATTTAAATTCTTCTAGAATTGTTCAAATTACTTCTAGACATTTTAATAAATGCGTACATATTATAAGAATGGATATGTAAACTGATACATCTTTGCAGATATTTTACAGTAATTTTAAGCAGATTTTTGTGGACACGCTTTATTTTAATTTAATTCATTATATTTAACTTTATAAACATAATTATCGCACGTATATAAATTAACATATTGCAATTAAATTTGGAAAATATATTTGAAGATTTCATATTCCTTGAATTTCTTGTACTTTTGTTTACATAGCGCTTCTTACTTGGATGCCGCATGATAAACAAGGTGTCTACTGTACTATGTGAAAAATGTATAATTGATTGAAAATGACACTTCGTAATATTATGACATAGTACCTTAACTCAAAATGTAATCGCATTTCATTATTACAAATTAAACGTATTGTATATTACATGCAATATTGTACATATTGACCAAGTATAAATAAATATAAAAGAACGTTTAATGCACCAAAATACTTTATTTTTATTGCAAACTAATTTCGGTGACCATAGCGTACCGTCATCAGTGTAAATTGTGATAATTTGCCCAGATTATCATAATTTGCACTGATGACAGTACGATGTGGCTGCCGAAACAATTTTGCAATAAAAATAAAGTGTCTGGTGCTTTAAACTTTGCTTTTTATTTATTTACATTGTACTACGGCAAGGGTAATTTCTCATTCTAATATTGATCAAGTTTTTAAGCAATATTGAGTCCATTTGGAATGATGTTTTAAATTTATTTTGTGGTTAATTTTAAATAACATCTTACAATATTTTGACATGAATAATTTTTGTATATCTCAAGATGTAACTTTTATAACAAAGCAGATGCTACCGTTCTATTATGAGGAAAAGCATCATAACGAAGAGACATAACAACATGACATGCACTCATTTAAAAAAATTATTAACATGCCATATTTTTACTGGACCTATTTAATTAAATCTTTACATGCGTAATTGCGTTTTCATAAAACAATACTTCTAAACATTTTGATTTTTTTAAATTTAATTTAGAGACTTTCGTTTGACTGGCACGCATCTGTTGCGTGTGTTCCTAGCCGAATACAGGCAAATGGTTTTTCTATTATAAAATAATCAATGGATTAACCGAATTTTATGAATGTATCAAATGCGGAATTAAAAACAACATTATTAAGAAGTAGATTATATTTTACAGAAGTTATATTAAAAATTTACAATAAAAGTAGCTAAGGTCTTAAAAAGATAAAAAAAAAAAAAAAAAAAAAAAAAAAAAAAAAAAAAAAAAAACATACATATTTAACCCTTTGCGGCGCAGGGCAAATTCATTGTTTAAGTATTGAAATTAATGACTGACACCGGAATTTGAAAACAACTTCATTTTTAGATAAGAAAAAACTATATTTCACGCATTCAATAAACCGTAATTTTTTTTAACAAAATTCCGGTGCCAATGTGGCGTTTGGGAATTAAAATTAAGTGGTATATCTATGAAAGCACCGCGCCGCAAGGGGTTAAAACATGCATCATATACCAAATGTGCAGGTGGAAGTAGTATACAGTAATAGAGTAAAATCGTAGTCGGGTGAAAAAAGAGATCTCTATTTTACCTGAATTGAAATAGCCCTCTAGTGGGTATTGGTTGAAATACATAGCTTTCGATCATCACAGTGTTGCCGGTGGGCTACTATTTTAAAATTCGGATTTCTTGATTGCTACCCCTTTTCTGAAATGGTAATATTCCCTTCGTTGTTACATCAATTAATATATCGTTAATTATGGCGAATTTTACTATGTCAAAAAATTGGTGCTAATCAAGAAATCTGAATTTAAAAAAAATAGCCCACTGGCAACCCTGGATCAGTAGATGAAACAGACATAACGATATTTTAATACTGGCATTTCTGTAGTTTCTGTGTTCAAAATTTTATTTTAGCGTTTATTTATTATTATTTTACATGTTTTCAAAATACTTAAATATGAGTATATTTTAAGGTACTGAAACTTTTAACTATGCGTCGCATACATTTACACTACAAGTCCATAAAAAGATTTGCCGAAAAGGCATTCTAAACTACACGGACAAAAGTGCTTATAATTTTTATCAAATTGTTAGACATGGACTTCTTTTCTACAGTTTCACAAATTGTAATAAACATAATTATCTGTTTGTCTTTAAAATATAAATGATTGGCTATATAATTAACAGTTCATTTGTTTAGTTTTTTAGTTAAAATTGTAAAAGTTCCTCTTTAAATGTGAAACTAGATATTTTCCTTTCTTCTAAGATTAATATACTGCTGCAATTTTACTCAACCGAATAATTTTACTTTTTATAAATAATCATTAATTCCTAAAACAAATAGGACGAATGTATCGCATATTTAAAATGATAGTATGGTACATGGATAATTTTAGCGTCTGAAATATTACGGTAAATTCTGTTGGAAATTCAGTCTTCAAGAAGCATTTAGTAATAAAATATGCGGTTTTACCCTATTTTCCCCTGAACAACACATTTGAATCACAGTGAAAGTTATTATTAAGGGCATCATGATTGACTACTATACTTTTATTTTAAAAAATAATAAATTTTCAAGACTTGGTGATAATAGTATTATGATCTCCTTCCTTACTGTAGAACATTCTTGTTAATCCTTTCAGGAGCAAGGTATGTCTGCTCCAAAAACATGCAAATAATTTATTCCCACCACAATTTCGATATTCATTCATTTTAAAATAATCAAAAGCGCTTTTTCACGTATATTATGAGATCGAAATTGTACTAAAAGTTTACTGGTGCCAGTTCGCAGTTTACGCATTAAAACTAACCGTTTGCAGACTGCAAACAGCGCCCCTGAAAGGGAAAAGAAAGCATGTGTATCATATCAAAATATGATACAAATAAGTAGCATCCGTGATACATAATATGCGTATTTGAATATTTAAGTATTTCTGTGGGTGATAGAAACTTTCTTATAACATCCTTAAAAAGTCTTTCATCAGAAATATATGTATAATTACTCAGCTGATAATATCAGGGCTCCCAAATTGTCCGCGAACTGAACATCATTATTTTTTAACAGAAAATTTCACGATATGTTTCGACAATATTTGTGCTAGAATAAACTTCCAAAGTTAGTTTCTTGGCAATTTGCAAGAAAAATCTAAAAGGAAAATTTCTCTACGAATATTCTAATGCTCAGTTGGCGAACCATTTGGGAGCCCTGTAATATGCTCTTATTAAAATAGGGCTTTCACGGCGACATTTGCATATGCTATTTGTACCACACTGAGAAAAATAGCATACCGCCTTCACCTAGAATGATTAATTAATCACTTCCTGAATACCTAAACTAGAAATATCTATGACGTAACTATGCAAATAGGGTAAACAACTAAGTTGAATAAACGAAATTATGTAGAATTTTTAATTTCTTGTTTTCTAGGTAACGAAACGATATTGAATCGTTTCAGTAGCCAGAAATTATCGCTTGATTTCGGGAATGGTTTCGTAAACTAGAATTATAATGTCTAAATCACACCTCTAGTGTTCTCATCTATTTGCAGAGTTTTTAAAGCGAGAATATAGAAACTCTAGAGCTCTCTTGCAAAGGGAACTTGAATTTATAAGGATGACATGGAACTATATTTAGAGCCACAATTTAGATTCTATATGGCAGAAGTATATTTTTTTCTCGGTGCAATATTTAAAAAATAAAATTTTATAATGTATTTCATTTGCAAATGTTGTCGAATGGTATGTTAAATTTATATGTTTTGAGAGAGTAATGCGAGGCAGAATTAAATAACAGTGGCTGGTAGCAGCCCTTTTAATATAAATTTAAAGATATTATTAATATTTCAGTTAGTATAAAACAATACATGGCTAAGTACAATTACTCTGAACCTGAAACTCTTAGCTATATGCTTGAACCAAATTGGAGACATACACTTTTAATTTTCGGAGGACTTGTATACAATATTTAAAGTTCAAAGAGAATGTACAACTTTCAAAATTAAGTGGGAATTCTCAGTTTGCTTAGCAATAATTATTGTGTCAAATATGAAAGGAATATGACGCAATGGTCAGCTTTATTTTAAAGACAATCTAATTTTCCATTAAATTATTTATTAGCACAAAATTTTAAAATATTAAAATATTTTTTTCAAAAAATATGCGGTTTTCTGCGGGTTTTTGTTTGTTTGTTTGTTTTAATCTTCATCTCATTTGTTTTAATTCAAGATTATTTTAAATTGTTAAATTTCATTAATTCCATGCCATTAAAAATCCGTTGATATGTATATTTTATAAATATAAAGAAGAAAATTCCAGAAAAATATTAAAATTGAGTAATGAAGTTTAGTGTATAATATTCAGAAAAGTAGTAATCTTACGAGCGTGCACAAGTAATGAACAGAAATGTTTTTCCAAGAAAAAAGCTAAAAATATCTTAAATGAAAAGAAAATGGTATGATCACTGTCAAATACACATTTTGATCAATAAATTTTTGCACGACAATGGGCGTAACTTATGAATTTGTTCAATATCGTTAGCCGTCAGTTAAGTTTGTTTTGATAGTTTTGATGAAAGACAAATTCTTTTTATTTTGATTTAAAAAGACCGAATATTGTAACGTTTCATATTTTTTCATCTGTGTATAGATCGAAATTTAATTAAACATTAAAAATCGAAGATTTGGATCACGATTCTAACTATGTGATAGAAATACAAGATTGTGAAAGCAGGTAGAAATGAAAATGAATAAAAAATCGGTTTCAGTTATTTCACAGTGGAATTGACAATCACCCGATAGTCATACTGAATAGAAAGGAAATAGTTATCTATTCGTCCTCATGTCACAGGGGCAATTTATATTTATTGTGACGGCACAGTGCGATCACATCAATGGCCTGCCCTTTCAATGTAAAGTATGCACTTTGATGGGGTTATGTAAAAATGCGACTGTCAAAATATACCATTATCGTGAAGATATATATTAGCATCCTCAAATTCACACAGAAAAACAAATCAAGAAAAATTTACTTCCTACAACTTGTTATGCATAAATTACACATGAATATAATTACTGCAATATAATATATTATGAAATGAAAGAACTCGTTTTCTGAAAATAATTGCCTAAATTTAAAAGTGTTACTATACCTTTGCAAATATTTTAAACATTTTATTATAATTTTTCATGCTAACCTCTGCATCTTGTGCCTATCACAAATTTAAAATTTTAAGATTCGAATCACGATTAAAGCTAATGCTTTACATTTATTAATGTAAAATTAAATTTACAGATAGCAACATGTTTCTCCATCTTTTTAATCTTCCGCAAAATTAGAATTTAGTAATTAACAAAATTAGAAACTCTGAATTTCATTTGCATAGAAACTTTCATATATTTTGTTAACAAAAAATATTTTAAAATATTTAAAATATATAAAATATCATACAAATATCATAAAAAGTATTTGTGAATACCACGGACTTTATGTTTTAAATATATTATAAATGAATGAGGCTATGCACAAAAAATATATACGCATTAAAATCCAAAATGGAAACTCCGATTAAGATCAAAATTCATTTAAAAATAGTATATATACATATGAATTTAATATCGTTTGTACTAAAATCTTGAAGATTCACATATTTTTAACATTTGCAACTGAAACTTTAAAAGAAATTTTTATTACTGTTGAGTGTAGCTTTGCCAATTATATAAATATAAATATATATATATATATATATATATATGTGTGTGTGTGTGTGTGTGTGTGCGTGTGTGAGTGTGTGAGCGTGTATGTATTTAAAGAGCGGAGAGTTGCCAATCATCTGACTGTCTTTCTCTCTATATATCTATCTCTGCATATATATACATATTTAAATATATATGTAAAACATTTTACACAATGAAACCATTAGAACAGATGATATTGACCAAATATTATGAAATCACTATTTATAAACAAAGGAAACGAAATACTAGATAAATTCTGTAGTACTATGAAATAACCTTAAGAAAGTTAGAAATCGGAAAAAACAAGTTTAAAATACCAGATTACATTCAGAAAGTTATTGAAGAAATACTGTTAATGGCTAAAGTTAAAAATCAAATGTTATACAAATAGTAAAAGTAAAAAAAAAACTTATTGAAATGCAGCATAGTACAAAGATGTTGAAGAAATTAGCCACATTATGTGCATATGTAACAGTAAAATAATGTATTTAGTAATTATAAAATCAAAAATTATACCAAAATTTGAGCTTTTAACAGATGAATATCTAAACAACAGCTAAAACAACACAAATTTTTATAATAAAAATAAAAATAAAAAATTAGAAATATCCATATCTATATATACATATATATATAATTTATTCAAATTATTTGATTACCATCATTTTTTCAAACAGTATTCTTTGTTTTTGCTTTGTTTAAAATGTAGCTTTATAAAGAGAACTATTAATATTACTATTTCAAAAAAGTGGAGTAATCCGAACAGAAAAGTAGCCGATTGGCATTATTGGTTAAGCGCCTAAGAATTATAAACACAAGGTTCGCACACTCCTTATATTTTTAAGGACTCTGGCACCACTATTAAAAAGAAAAAAAAATTAGATATAATTTATAAAAACAGAATTCGCACCCAGCACCTTCATTTAAAGGTTTTACGACATTTTTATCCTGTGAAATACCTTGAAAATATTCTTAAATTTTAGTGGTAGATCTGTGCGAACTCTGAAACATATTTTATTTGTCCGTTCTTAAAATCCATCAGGTTTGCTACGGATCAGAAAATTCCCTGACTTTTCCCAGCTAAGTAGACATGAAATATTTTCTAAGCGAAAAACTTGCGTTTTGAAATCGAGCTGTTTATTAGTTACATACATATTAGTTACTACATAAAATACTAGTATTTCAGAAGAAAGCGTACCAACACTGTCATTAACACAAAACAAAAATTAAGCCATTTACAAAGAACTTTTCTTAAAAAAGATTACAAAATGTACGCTTTTCTGGAATTAACGGACAAGCTGTCAAAAATGTTTGACATACTGTACATTTAAATTTCAATAACAAAAAACATTATTTATTTATTTCAATTTCTAATCAACAACAGATTTTAAAATAAATGCACAAATGTCTACACAGAAAATATACATTTTCATTTAAATGTTTTTTCTCAAGCTAGATGTCTGAATAAAAAGTTGTTTCGATAAAAAAATAAATCATTTCTTTGAAAAATCAAAAAAAAAAAATATTTAAATTAAACTAAGGTAATATTTATAAATTTCAGTACAACGAAAAAGAGATAAAATGGTTTGAGTAATAGAATTTCATGTTATAATTGTCTATGTATGTTCTAATTAATGACTCCAAATTAAATAACTTTGATCTGAAAAAATAATAAAATTCTTAATATTAGCATACTCTTTGATTTGATATTTTTCGCTCATAATTCAGAGTTTATTGTTCACTTCATTTTACTAAGAAGAAAAAAATTATGCATGGTAGAAATTTATTAAGAAATTATTAATATAAAATAGTTATTTAATACTACACTTGAGAGGCAATATTTTAGGCAATTAGTCAACAGCCTGCAGATATATTAACAACTTAACTGATTATTTTTTTGGTACAAAAACTTGAAAATATGGGTTAATACCACATTTTTTTTAGCTAAAGTTTTCCTAATATATAGTCTCAAAATTTCTGCAATTACATAGCATAAAACTTTATTTACAGAAATTAGTGGTGTCAAAAATCTTTAAGTGATGAACCAAGAAAATTCTTCTTGCCCGTACGACGTACGAGCAAATCAGTTAAGTGGTATAGTCTTAAAATAAAAATATATTTCTTTTGGTTAAAAAGAGATTAGATTATTGCAACAAATTTTAGTTATTTTACTACCAGAAGAATTCCTAAAGTAGCGGCTGCTATATCGGAATTTTTTTCCCCTTCAATGAGACAAATATTACTTTACTTACAAACATCACTTAAAAATTCTGGTATAAAATCCTTAAAAGTCCTTGAAGTTTACGAACCCTGTTTCGCATATACCGTAATTTCGGGTGTATAAGCCGCAGCTCAAACAATTCTTTTTCGACCCAGAATTTTTTAAGAAACAAATATAACTATTTAGATCGCCGTAAATATTTGTCTTCAATCACTAAATAAGATTTCTGGGTCCAAAAAGAATTGTTTGATCCGCGGCTTATACACCCGAAATTACGGTAAATTTTTTCAACAAATAAGGAAAATGGGAAAATAATGTCATGTATAGATTAATTCCGTACATACTTCTTTAACAGAAAAATATATAGCGTCCCGTAATAAGAATAAGTTACCGAAATTTCATTAGGAGTAAGATAATTCCTAAAAATCTTAGATGTATGTCTGTCAATATTTGCATCAAGATAAAGCCGACTAATAGGTTGGATGTATAAAAGTAGATCTTTCTTCTCCACATAATAACAAAATCATTAATTTAATAAATTCATTGGTTCAAATAATTAATAAATAGAAATTATAGAGGAAAATACAGATCTACTTTTGTATAATTTTCATCTTTGGCGAAAATATCATCACTCTATAAATTCAAGTTCTTTGCGTACTAAACATAAAGATAATAATACACTAAATAAAATTTTGAAGTACCTAACAGCTAGTATTTTTATTGACTATTAAGGCCTGCAAACATCTTCGATTTCTTTGTCAGAATAATTAGAGTAATACTTTCTAAATAGATGCAAGATACATCCTGAAAACCTGAGATGGCTACGTAAAATTTCTGAATCAAGTTAACTGGAAATACAATATTTCAATTCTTTTTGGAAATTAAGAGCATGAAGTTGAAAAATAAATGACACCTAATACAAAAATGAAGCATTTTAGATAAAACAGACTTATTTAATATTTGTGCTTCTGTTGTTTCGCTATTAAATTTTTCATGATTGTATTAGAGTGTTCGGGATTTGAAAGATAATGCATACATTATAAAAACAAATTTTCTAAGTTTATTTATTTGGTACAAGTGGCAATTTAAGC
Organism: Maratus speculifer; assembly: GCA_964019185.1. Lineage (NCBI taxonomy): Eukaryota > Metazoa > Arthropoda > Arachnida > Araneae > Salticidae > Maratus > Maratus speculifer. Next base: position 300,410,886 of record OZ025293.1, read on the forward strand.
ACTTAACTGATCAACATTTTAGGAAAAAACTGTCAAATAATGCCTATTTTTTCATGTCTTTTACAGAATTTTAAATGTTTTATCACGGATTTTTCAAAACAGAAATTTTTGTCTAATTGAGTCAGAAAAATGCGAGGATTAAATAATGCAAAATTTACAATGAAAATTTACTTGTGAGAATAATAAATCATGAGCTGAATATGGATGCCCGTACGTAGTACGGGAAAATCATGATTGGCAAAAATACGTTATCCGTATGACATATGGGCAAATCAGGGAAGCGGTTAACAAGATATATAACATTGTCAACAAAAATATAATCAAATTCACAATCGTTACTTTCAAGGACATTCTCTGAGATTTCATAAATTCCTTTCTATATCTTCTTTACAGCAATCCGAGTAAGAAAACAATTTCCATGTTTTTACAGTCAGAGAAAAACACAGTCAAAAAAGGTGTTAAATGCGATAATTTTGTTAACCCCTTAATGGTCGCATTAAATTACGGTTTAAAAATTCAAATTCCTTATTGCCACCATTTTTGTTGAAAAAAAATAGTCATCGTATTTAATGAAAAAAATGATACCAGAATAAAATCAGTTAGACTATAAAACGGGTGGGAATCAAACAATTCTGAATAAAAGCCGTGAAGCGAGCAGCTCGTGAATGCCTCGAGCGCGACGATTAAATGATTAACCCCTTGAGCCCTGCTGGTAGAATTTTCTACCACATAATTTTAATTACGAAATGTCACATTGGCACCAGAAAATTCGACCAGATTTATTTGAAAAAGGTTTAATGCATTTTTTCGTGTTTATCGTTAACCGGTTTTTTTCTTTGCAAAATACTGGTGCCAATGTGAAATTTGGAATTTTGAAGAAATTTACACCCCAGAGCTCAAAGGGTTAAAGAGAAATTCGCCTTTTTAAATACTAGAACCGCCGGCTATTTTATTCAAGTTTTATAAAAAGTGCTTGAAACCAGAATTTTTATTTAAAACTATTTAACGTATTTAATTAGCCTATTTTTTGGGGCTGCACATATTTAGCAAATTTTATCAATAAATTTCTCGTTCAAATCGGCTATTTTCAATTTGGCGTTGATCATAATAACCTCTAATGGCGGTTCTAGTGTTAATCCTTTTATATTATTCCAAGTATTTTCTATAAGAAATGCTGGTAGTTTCCTTTTTTCCCTGTCTTTTTCACTGACAACTCGCTACCCTGTTATTTAAAATAATTTTAGTGTGTAAAAATGAATTACAGAAAGAAAAAACGAAGCTAAAAATCGGAAATATATGTTACATATAATAATTTAAAAATATGCTTTGAACTTTTAAACCATAATCAATTTATTTTCTGTATACTATGAGTAAAGAAAGCTCTTATTAGATAATGTAACGGAAAGACAACTGGGGACAAGAAAGAAGCATTTCATTTGCGACTTACTGCAAAGAAAGTATTAATTAAAAATAACAAACAGCAAATTTCTTATTGTAACTGATTCACATAGATTTTGGACAGATGATTTCAAAAGATGATGATTCACATTGATTTTCAAAAAGTTAAAAAAATCAATTCAATAATCCACTGCACTGTAATGTTAAATAAAATTTGGTGGATGGACTTAATATGCCTATAATATTTATGTTTGCTTATTTACAGGATGGATATAATACAATAAAGACATTTGGGTTTTGCTGTAAAAAATCATTTGGGTCCAACGCTGCGAAATTTCGAACAAATTTGGACAGTGAAAACAGGGCTGTCCCTCTCTAGTACTTGCATAATGCCATTATTCTTATATCGTTTATTTAATCCTAGAAATTCTTCGATCAAGTAAGCTAACATTACTAAACGAACATAGTGGTATTCCACAAGCACCAAGTTGGACACCTTTTATACAATCCAGAGATAACTGATCTGATAAGAAAGGGAAAAATAATTTCGGATCTATCTGGCATTAAAAATGCATTTCAATTTTTTAGTTGGAAACATATGAAATATAGGTATCATAGCTCGTTAAGTTTTTGTCGTAAAAAAAAAAAAAATGTGATTTTTACAATTTAACTTGTAAAAGCACTGAATTTTTTTTCTAAATATAACTTATAGGACACAAGTATATTACCGTAATTTCGGGTGTATAAGCCGCAGATCAAACAATTCTTTTTGGACCCAGAAATCTTATTTAGTGATTGAAGACAAATATTTACGGCGATCTGACTAGTTATATTTGTTTTAAAAAAAATTCTGGGTCGAAAAAGAATTGTTTGAGCTGCGGCTTATACACCCGAAATTACGGTATAAGATTTTAAAAAAAGTGTAACTTTTTTGTAGATTTATAGCAGGTCTATTTTATTAACATAAACTTAATTCCTATCTTATTTTGAACACATTTGCTAGATGCGTCACCTTCATGTAGGAAAGTTCATTCAGAAATTTTGTAACAATTTGAGCAAATTTTCATAAATAATCCCATTTTATTAAAAATGTAATTAAAAAAAATTTATATAACCAGTTAATTACCAATGTATTCCATCCACATAACATATATCTAATTTGTAACAAAAAGCATTTTACTTATATATATATATATAAACAGAACGTATTTTGCTACAAATTATGTATATTTATAACATTAGACCACATTGGTGTTTAACTGGTACATCAATTTTTATCTTAATTATATTTTTTAGTAAAATAATTGGAATTATTTATAAAAATTTACTCGAAGGGTCAGAGAGTAACAGTGTACGTTTCCATATCTCATACAGATAAAAAATTAAAGCGTATTGAAAACTTTTTGGGACGCCATGTATGTACTTAGATATTGTTGCCACACGTAAATTTCTTTCGTCATATTTTATAATAAACAGACAATTATGTTCATTGGATTTTGGTATACCGTAATTTCGGGTGTATAAGCCGCGGATCAAACAATTCTTTTTGGACCCAGAAATCTTATTTAGTGATTGAAGACAAATATTTACGGCGATCTAAATAGTTATATTTGTTTCTTAAAAAATTCTGGGTCGAAAAAGAATTGTTTGAGCTGCGGCTTATACACCCGAAATTACGGTAATTAAACTACTTAGATTTATTTAACCTTACGCATCATCCAGAACATAAAAATATCAAAAATTGTGCATTATTACGTAAAAAAAATCATTTGCTTATTTGATTTAATTAAATGACAATTTTAATGTTATTTTAGATAATTTAGATAAATGTGCTATTGAATGTCAGTTGCTAAGGTATAAAGCACAACACACGGAAAAATGTGCTATTTTTCAAAACGGCTAATTAACACTAGAATGACGGTGAGGGGCCATTTTGGCCATAACCAAATGAATATATCTTTGTTCATACCAGAAATTTCTTTGTAAAATAAATTTAAACATACAAACGGAAACAGGGTTAATGAAATAACTTAAACAATTTCAAATAAAAATACTGACATTCAATATTTTTATAAAACTTAAGTAAAAATTCCCGTCTTTCAAGTGTTAAGATAATTCAAGTAAAAGCATCGAAACGAAATAATATATTTGAAGTAAAACCAGAAGAAAATAACTTTTTATTTACTGTTTATACAACAACGGTAAAAAAAAATTACAAGTCTAAACATTCTTGCATGAAATTTGGATAGAATATTTCAATTCTAGGGATCAAATTAAGATAGTTCTTAGTTAGTGTCTTAGAATAATTTCTTTTCCATACCATAAAAATATTTTCGTCATAATTTTGTAAACTTTAATGAGCTGGTTTGAAAATCTTGATATATGCAATGTCAATTTTTATGCATCAATAGCTATAGAATAATAAAAACCATATTCTTGAAAAAAAATATTTGCTGTAGATATTCAGAAAACAGCTATTTATTCTGAAACAAAACTTTTAAAGGAATGAAATTATTAAAATAGAAACACGTTTATTTCATTGAGCGAGAGATTACGCTGAAAGATAAATATTTATTCTCTTAGTCTAGTCGTAGAAAATTTTGAATTGTGACATTTCTTATAGTTTATTTTTCAGTTCTTTTCTATTAGTCCAGTAAAAGAATAACTTAATTTAATTTTGAAATAAAGAAAGATGTTTTGTTAAACTCTGAGAAATATATAATGAAAACAAATAAAATATTTTAGAAATTGAAATATATATCAACGTCTAGTCCTTATTTAAATAGCTTATTGACAGAGCATAACATAACTGCAGAAGAAAACTGATGCCCCGTAGAAAATTAACTTCATTTTCTTAAAAGTGTTAAATTGAGTTTTGTAAAGACTTATGCATAAATTATTCAGTATGAAATGGTGTGATATATGATATTTGCTCAAGTAATCGAGTAGATTCTTTTATGTGGTTAAAAAAATATCGTTATAAAAAACTAGCTAATTAAAAAGATAACTTCGCACTCAGATATTAAAAGATTCCTTAGTTAAAATGAACATTAAGTTTTAGTTGAATGTACATTACGGAAAGTTTTCAAATTGGAAAAATTCTCATTTCTGACAAAATGGTCGTTATTACTTTCATTTTCAAAATAAGTGACATTGTATGTATCGCAAGTATATTTTATAATGTATCCATTGTAAGTATGCTGTTTGGTGTATATTAATGTAAGTATATTTTACAGTACCAGTAAAGAGCTATATTTATTAAATTTTAGATAAATCTACAAAATCCTGGCTAGGAATTTCGCATGTCACTTTGAAAATTAAGATATTTAAAGCAAGGTTTTTAAAGTAAAAATCAATACATTTATCCAAAGATATAAATTTGAAAATATGTGTCTAACTATTGTTTCTAAAAGATCTTTCATTTCTTAACAAATGGGTAACTGTGATCGCAGATTGCACGGAGGGTTTTGCTTAATATATTTTTTTCAAAACAACTTATCTTCCAATTTATAAATCCGAATTCTTAATTTATAATTATTAAATTTTTACATAGATTGTAGCACCCTTAAATTTAACTTTAAAATAATTATAAAAGGAAGTTATTTATTTAAATCAAATTAAAAATGTTGAAATCAATTTATCTAAATAAAGTCCGAAATTTCAAATTTTTTGAAAGACCGAAATTTAAAAAAAGTATCCGGGATATAAATAAAACTTTAATTTCTAAAAAGGATAAAAATTGTTTAAACGAAATTTAAAATGCCGGGTCATTAATAAATCACAATACTTTTTAAAATAGAAAAAAATTAATTTCCAAAAAATATTATGAAAGTTAGATGAACGAAAACTTAATAATATAAACCATTAAAATGCAAAAAATACAAAATTTCTTTTAATTAAATTCATCTTAATACGAAAATTCTAATTTTCAGCATCGGGTATAAAAAATAATAAAAAATATTTACTTCTGAGTGAATATTTTGTTAATTATAGCAGACTTCTACATTCTAAAATGTCACAGAACCTGGAAAAAATAATTGTTTTCGTTCTTTATTGTTTACTAAGCTTTCATTGTGATTATAAAGGGTCATTCTAATAAGAGTTGACAAACTTTAGAAAGTTTGAGAGCGCACTAAAATAAAAAACAAATGTGTAGGAGACCAGAATCCCAATTTACTTAGCGAAACAAAAAACAAGACGAAAATAGGTTTTCATTCATAATTTTAACAGCAATAATGGTTTTGTTAAAATATTTCCAACAGACTTACTTTGCTTTCTATTAAAAGTGATATTATCATTCTAAATACTAGTAATACACTGTGATTCACCCAGTCAATGACTCTCATATAATTCCGAGATATGATGCAGGTAAATCAACATTGTTTTGATGTGAGTGGTAGTCATCTCATGCACTTCATAACTTTAACAGTAATAAAGATTTTGTTACGATATTTTCAATAGGTTTACTTTACTTTCTAAAATTTCATGCTATTATAATAAATGCTTGATGTACGTAGTAATTCACTCAGTGCATAAACTGTCACCTAGTTCCGAGATATTATACGAACATTCTTTAGACGTAGGTGGCAGTCATATCAAGCACTTCTCATTATGCCGTACCATTTGCATAAAACAAGGTAAAAGTTTTTTAAATGAATGTTCTATAAAATATATTTCATATTGTGTAAGCTACGAAAGTAAACCCGTGTTCTGCTTTTCTGAGGCATCGTATATTTGTGTTTCAATAAGTGGCATGCGACCCTGGTTTGTCCTAAAAAATAGTTTCTTAAAGTATGTTGCACCGATTTTAAAAATATTATCAATCTTTTTAAGGACTTTCTATAAATAATAGTAACTTAAATTAAACTAGTACTGAGTAGTATCTCTGAAATTTGTTTTAATTCCAATAATATTATTAAATTGTTTTGAACTACCTAAATTAAACTTCATTGATTACAATAAACGAGATATCACATTTAATTAAGAAAACGTTGTAACACGTTTTATGATTTTACATTACCTAAGTTAATTAAACATTAAGAAAGTAGCTTGCTTCATAATATTCTCAAAATTAATTCTATAGAATAATGAAACCTGAATATGGAAAATTAGTTGCATAAATTAACACAAGAATAACTTTTCATTGACGAAGTATGATTGCATAAATCAACTCTTCTTTTTTTCGAGTTTAGTTAATAGACTATTTTATACACATTTTCATCAAAATTATATTGCAATTAAATATTGAACTCTTGATGCAGTTTTAAAATTATTAATAGGGAATTTCGTATTTCTTAAATTTCAAAAGCTGTTCTTTGATATGAAAAGAATTTTGAAATGTCTTCTTTATTTAAGTTTCTTTCAGGGAATTTTTCTTAGAGTACTTGCTCCTTATGTACATTTTATTTACTCTGGAGTAATGTTTCAGTTAATCTTGTTAAGTCAGCTTCTTTCTCGGGGTTAACTGGATGGTAACTCGATCAATTATCTGAACCGCAACAGATGGCTAAAAAGTACTCCAGGGAATGACTTTTTCATTGTTGCTTCTTTAATATTTGTTTTAATGTAGATTATTGCAATGAAATTTTATTTAACCTTTAAATGGTGTGTTTGTATTTCAATAAAACTCTATTTCGGATTGTATTATTTCAGATTTCTAGAGATTTGTTCATAGTGTAATTTCATCTTATGGATACTTTTATTTTAAATATTACTTTATTAAATATGCTAGTTTATGAATAAAATAAAAAGAAAATATATCCTTTTTCGAACTATATCACTATAGTAGGATACAGTAGGATAAATACAGTAAGATATTTTTATTTGAAATTATATATATATATATATATATATATATTCATGTATAATAACTCATTAAAATCTACCGTTACCATATGGTACAAGAAAAGATGCAACCATTTTCTTGTTTGAATCCCAGTATTTTTGAACAAGAACATTTTTATTACTTGATGACTTGAAATTTGCGATAAAAACAGATTAAAATTGATTTATAAAAAAATGTTGTGGAATGCAAGTTTTGCATTTTATAGAGGAATATAATTCCGGCTTTAATGAGCTAATAAACATTCCTTTATCAAGCATTCTAATCTTTAGAAAAATAAAAAAGAAATAAAATGTCGCCATTTTAAAATGAGAACATTCAACCTACGGGAGCTTTTATTTGAAAATAATTATTTTAGTCATTCATATCAATAAAATTTTCTTTATCAAGTGTGCTGATGTTTGTAAAAAATAAAAATAAAAATGCCTTGTTAAATAAAGGGTTTTTTATTGTTTTAAATACCTGTACTTATCATTTATTCTAAGCTTAATTTTAATATATCAATCATTTGTGTAAAAGCATTATAGACACTAAAACAAATAGACACTAAACATTTAAAAGAGGAATTTCTACATCAGCATAATTAACTTTTAGTACATGGTGATAGTTATCAACTTGGTTAAAGAATACGTAATTACATATAATAGTATAATTTGTCAAACAAGTCCAACTGTTTATTTCCTTGCCGATATACAAGTATAAGGTTTAAAACATACAGACAATATTGAGGAGTATAATCAAATTAAAATTACGGGTTAAAAATGAATAAAATTCGTTAATAAAATTAATTTAAAATGTGAAAATTTTAAAATTCTTTTAAATAGCAAAACAATGTTCTTTTAAATAACAAAATAAGGCTATCTTAAATCCTAGCGTTCTTTAAGAGAGAAAATATATTATTTGAAATTTTAAAAATTACATCGACACAGATATAAGATTGCAATTTTTATGTTTTGACTGTAGATATTACAAAATATTAAACAAATTACAAAAAAATAATTGCAAATATTTTAGATATTTTACTTGGAATTGTTTAAAAATTTAACCCAGCCTTGGGTGAATGACGCTCTTGATTCTTAAAAAATCTGTATATAATACCGTGTATACAGTATAGCATTTATTGTTTATTTATTGTTTCCAAAATTATAATAAACTTAAATCTCACTTAAACATTCAAGAAATAATGCCGGCATTATTTTAGCCGGCATTTTGGGAAATATTTAAGTATATTGACTGAAAAATAAAAAAGTTTTTAAAGTCTGATTTAAAATTACTTAAAGCTATTAATAACATGAAATAAATTTATAAATTAAATATTACAATTTGTAAGTTTGAAAAATTCAACAAAATTCTATATGAAATCTTTGTAAAACATGTAAAATTCCTTTTAAAAAAACCGCTTACAAATTTGAAATGAAAAAAAAAATTCTTTGTAAAAATGTGAACGTTAAACAATTGACTTAAAAAAAAAAAATAAAATAAAGATATTCATCCATGTTAATACATTTTCTTTTATTAAACTTGTTAATTTATTAAAAATTTAAAAAAAATGCGTTGTAAAATGAATATTGTTTTTATAGTTTAAAATGCCTGTATTTATTACTTATCTAAGACATTTTTACTATTTTAATCATTTAAGAAAAAAATTTATATTTTATTTCAAACACATATATTGGGGATAGAGGTTTCGTTAAATTGACGCTTTTAACTTTTAGTACTACGTAATTCTTTTAAAAAAAATACAATCTCTTATATCCAATTAATTTATTGGGTTTTTCAAAAGTCAGTAAGTTTCAACTTTATTTTGTTTGACTTTCGTATATTAAAAAAAATAAAAAATAATAATTCATTTATTTTACTTTTTATGGAATAAAACAACATTAACCTTCCGTCTACCAGACGGGTCCATTGGACCCGACAGCAATATTTCTGGTGTCAATGGTAAAATGAGAAATTGTCGATTGACACCGGAATTTATAAAGGACTTGTCTAGATATTACGAATTCCTTAATTTAAGCTTTCATTGTAAAAGCAAAATTATATTAAAATATTACTGGTGCCGTTTGCAAGTTTGGAATTAAAATTAGGTGTTGCCGTAGATAAATGGGTGTTTTGTCTGGTAGACGGAAGGTTAAATATCCAGATTTTATGAAGCATTTTTATAACTATATTTTATTTCTCTGCTTCAGAATAAATCCGATTATTTTACAACTTTTCACAAAATATTTTTTTTCTCTCTGTAATAATAAAAGGGGATTTTATATAACATCAAAATGCGGTATTTTGATAGACTTTAATAGTGTTAAATTAATGCATCTGCATCATAAAAACGTATTCAAAAGTCATTAAAAGAGCATTATGTGAATCAGAATACTTAATTTTGTTATCATAACAAAGACATTTTTGTAAGGTTACATCGGGTTATAAAAAGGATGTCAAATTTTAGCTGTTTAATTACTAAGTAGAGGACCGATTGCGTTCAAAGCTCAAAGTAAAAATTAACAATATTGAAATTTTCATTGTTTTAACTCATTTCCAGAACTTTTCCGGCTTAGAGCCTAAAGCTGGTCCTCGAAAATCTATTTTTATATAAAAAATAACAACTATAAGTCCGCTCTTACACTGTGCTTAAATTCTCCAATAGTAACACTAGAACTCCCGAAAGGAGTCGATTCGACTCCAACCATATGTTTAAATTTCAATTTGAACCAGAAATTTTTTCTTGAAATAATTTATATTTGATCCACGCAGATTTATCTTAAATAAATCAATGAAATAATCTTGAGTAAAACTTCTGGTGAGAAATATTATTATCAAACTTGAGTAAAATTTCCGGGCGTTCTAGTGTTAAGGACAGGGCTCCCAAATGGTCCACGAACTGAACATCAGTTTTTTTAACAGAAAATTTCATGATAGGATTCTACAGAATTTGCGCTAAAATTAACATCCGAAGGTAGTTTCTCGGTAATTTGCAAGAAAAATCTAAAAAGAAAATTTCTCTGAGTAAATTCTGATGTACAGTTCGTGGACCATTTGGGAGCCCTATATGGATTATTTACGAATATTTTTGCTTTCATTGTTTGTATTTTTTTCATAATGCAACTACAATTTTTTGTGTATTTACAAACTACTTTTTTATGACAAAAGTGATTTCGTGAATGAGCGTGATACAATGTATCATCTCTTTTATATTTAAATGCCTATAAAACTCCAAAAGTTGTGTTTAATTTGTTTAATTTTCGTTTTCATTGAAGGATTTATTTTTACATTCTGTAAAAGATTTTTGCAATTAATCAAAACTGTGTCTGGATTTTCATTAAATTTTGTTTTACAGGGAGAAGAAAACAATCAATCTGGCATAATCTTACATCTTTAATAAATTGAAAATATATCAGGAATTTTGCCATTGATATATTTTAATGAAATTCTCAAATTCAAGATCTCTACTTTATGATCTTTTCGTCAAATATATTTCAATGTAAAAAAAAATCCCTTAAAAGCATGGATTATGTACTGGAAAGGAAAAAAAAAAATATATATATATATATAATTAAACTAAACTTAACAAGTACATTGTACCACAAAATTACCCTGTTATCTTTCCTTCTGAAATAGAAAATAAAACAGCTTCCAGATGTTCAGTACTGATATAATTTATCTCGTAAAATTTCATTTTAATCTTTACTGCATACAAATTTTCTTAAAAAATCAATGGTAATTATAAAAATCATAAACTGCAATTCTACAGCATATTTAGCTATTATATACATTGATAGCTCCATAAAAGTTTTCAATGATGTTTCCTGCAATTTCTACTTCACGTTAGGGATTTATAGTTGCTTTAAAAGTACACATAATTAAAAATTTATTATCGAATTTCCTCCCTTGTTAAATAGTTATTTAAATACCCAATTAAACATATTTCATAATGATCACTTTCATTAAAAAACATAATGACGCAATAACAAAATTTTTAGAAGAAAAATAAAGAACACAAAGTAATATTTCTATTTAAAAGCTACTTTTGCTTTTTTGCAGCCTTTTAATGTTAAAATTCAAGCTAAAAAATGATGGAAAAATGACATAGAAAAGTTCAGATGTTTCAAAAATGCATTTACTGGAAATAATGAAGATATCTTGAGAAATAGCCTAAACTTCAAATATCATGCATATCTTTTATTTTTTTGTTTTATTTTATATTAAGCATAAATACTGTTAAAATTTTTAATGATTGAAAGGGGGCAAATTTTTATTTCATGCAGAATAAGAAATATCACTGAATATTCAATTAAAAATTATTAATTCAAATTAATTCTCATATATTTTATTACAATTTTGTCTATTAGGCTCACAAGAATCGGGAATTGATAAAATTATAAATAAAAAAAATCATACGGAAAAGAATCTGAAAAAATTGGCTTTGAAAAAAAATGTTTTTAGAAAAGTATTATTTATTTTTTATTAAATAATTTTATGATTTAAATTTGTAACATGGCAAAACTCTGTGATTCAACAACTTTCAGATTTCACTGCGATTTTCAATTTCAACGTATTTTTAGAATTAATATTTTATAGTATTTAAAAAATTTTTCTCTGGATGTAAAATGTATAATTGGTTATTTTATAAATTTTTAACTGCGAAAGAATTGTATCTTAATAATGAGAATGGTAAACATTTTAATTCAAACTCAATGATATTTCCTATGTTTTTCTAGCATGCATTTAAATATTTTAAATTTAAGCAGTTTTTATTATAATTAAAAAATGAAAATTATTGAAATTTATTTTATTTAACATTTTTGTTTATCTGATAAATATTTAATGGTATACACAATATACCATTAGCTTTTTTGATATAAGTGAGGATAGCTAAATATCTGAATAACCTTTAAATCTGAAACAGTGTAAATATTTTATAACTATGCTTAAAAGAACAGATATATGAAATGCGAGAATGTTTTAGTAAATTTTAAACTACGAATTTCTGATTTTTTTTTTTTTTTTTTTTTTTTTTTTTTTTTTTTTTTTTTTTTTTTTTTAGTATTTGAGATCAAGAAAAGAAATGTTCTTTTTCATTATATAAATAGTAAAATATTGGATTCTCTTATAAGAATAAAAAAAACATTAAAACATTAAAATATTGATATTGTTGAATTAATAGGGTAAAATAAAATACTTACAATATTGTTGTTTTGGGTCCAATATCCGATGGAATTGTTGTGAGATTCAAATTAGAGCAGTCAACCCGCTGGGCTGTACAAACACAGCCTTTTGGACATGGATCACTTCCCACGTTTGACGCCTCACCACCAGCGGTTGTAGATGTTTCTCCATACCACAAGACAACACTCCAGACCATGTATATTGTCAAGAGAAACATTTGCTTACATTAAGAAAGTAGATTCACACAAATATCTCAGTATTAACATTTATTTTGTTACAAGTTTTAAGACGAAGCGGTCCTCATGATGTACTCATGTTTTAAAATGCTTCTAATATTGGGATCACAAATGATAACAATTTCTTCTAGAGCCTTTCATATTTTTTTCCAATCAATCAGTTTTTATTATTAAATTTCAATGTGAATCAGATGAATTATTCATATTAATATCATTATTCTGTAAGAAGCTCCAACTAATATTTATAATACCACAGATATAACATATTTAATGAAATGTTTTGAGTTAATTATTTTATTGATAAAAAACCCGAGGCATACTTGAAAGACATCAAGGAATGTTATATTAGCATACTGTCTTGAAATTAAGATAAACTTTTTTTCTAAGAAATTGTATCGCTATTGTTTTTGAATAAGGAATGTTTTATATAATTATAGATATTTTTTTATGAATTTTCATGACATGTATTGTTTTTAATATATTGATAGTAAAGAATGTTAGAACACTTTTTTCTATAATAATTAAAAGTGTTATTAATTTCTTCAAAAACATTTCGAGTTGTTCTAGTATTTGATCCCGCAAAAAAATTAAGAAACATATTTTTATTATAAAATGATAAATTTCTACATTTTTCGAGAAATAAACAAACACAAACTGAAGAAATTCACGCCTATTTGAAGATTTTGTCTTTTTTGAAATTAATAAAAATATACTTTAAAATAATATCTCCACCTCAAATCTTTATGAAAAGCCAATGCATGAAAGACGGAGGATGGAGATGATATAAACAGCCAAGTGATGAAAGTGAAAAAGTGCTTCGGAAAGTTGATGCTCGCGGTTAGAGATTCACAATCACTCTAGCTGCCCCGCCGGCGTCTACTTTCAAAAACTCACTCTCGTTTGGCGTACCGCCTAAGTCTGTTCTCGCCAGTTAGCTAACTTATTTTCGCCAATTGACCTCTTCGCTTTTACCCGTCTCCCCGTTTCTCTAAGTTAGCCGTTTATCCGAGTAGTTTTCGATGAGTTTGTCACAAATTTAAATTTTAAATGAGGCATTTGTCAAGTTCTACAGTACATTTATTTGCGATTTTTTAAAATAAAATCTGTAATGTTTGAAAATACAATTATTTTCAATATGAACACAAATTCAATAAATGTAATGTATCACAAATGTTAATTACCGTATCGGTATTTGAATTTTCTAACAAAAGGGAGAGAAAGGAGTAAAATAAATTTATTTTATTAAAAGAAAATCGAAAGAACAAATATAATGCAGATTTTGTATTATTCATACCTCTCTTCTGTATATAATCCGCGTTTTATAACGCGGTACTATATGGTTACGGTAACCGTGTAACCGTATTTTAATTTCAAATATATATAATGTGCGGATCAAAAAATGCATGTTTAGAGTCCGAAATTTTATTTAATAAGATTTAACTTAATCTCTTCCGATCCGACGTATATGATTAGTTATACGTCCTTACAATTTTTTTATGTATATAAATAATTTTTAAAACAAGGAAACTGGTGTGTATGGAGCATAGCAGATAGCAAAACGAAAAAAAAATTGTTTTTGTAGCACTTTTTTAGCGAGATATGTGTTATATTAACCTTTTCAAGAGCAAAGCACTTCTACTCATAAAGTGCTTAAATGATTGAAAGACACCAGAATTTAAAAACAAATTTATTTCTAAATATATAAATGTTTTTCTTTAAGTACTTCATAAAATTAAAATTTTCATTTAAAAATTTTAGTGTCAATGTGGCATTTCGCAATTAAAATTAAGTGGGATTTATTTTATCACACTGCTCTTCAATGGGTTAAAATGGTTTGCAGGAAAACTGCACGATATGTACAAAAAATTAAAGCATAAATAATTTCTCTTTGTGTGTTAAGATATCATTTGTAGAGTCCATTAGTAATATTAAATTATTAATTATATAGTAATTATTTCACTTTTCATTGTTTTTGCAGTATGAAAAGAATAACATATATTATTAAAAAAACCCCAAGAAATTGTCAGAAAATGTGCTTATTGAGTCTCATGTATCATCAAATTTTATGTGCAAAAAATGAATTTCATTTTTTTCCTTTTTCGATCTTTCTTTGTTATTAGTTTGTTAATATAAATTGATAAGTGAAGTTAAAAATATTTAAAGAGAAACCCTGGTATGTGAAGAAGTTATCGACGGAGGTTACAGAAGAGGTGTGACGATCGATCGAGAAATCTATTTGATTTCAACTGAAAAATAAAATTTCTGGTTTTTAAAATATTTGTTTGTTCTTGAGGATTATATTATACGTGGATATTATTAGTATACCGTAATTTCGGGTGTATAAGCCGCGGATCAAACAATTCTTTTTGGTCCCGGAAATCTTATTTAGTGATTGAAGACAAATATTTACGGCGATCTAACTAGTTATATTTGTTTCTTACAAAATTCTGGGTCGAAAAAGAATTGTTTGATCTGCGGCTTATACACCCGAAATTACGGTAACTACATTTTGCCAATCGGAATTTTTGCATTTATCTCGTCTCTCTTGTTTCTTTAATTTAGACGTTCTTTCGAAATATAAGGTTCGCACACTCCTTATATTTTTTAATGACTCTGGAACCACTATTAAAAATAAGAAAATTTACATTTAATTTTTAAAATACAGAATTCATAACCACAACCTTCATTAACAGATTTTAAAATAGTGTTCTGCTATGACTTACTTTGAAAATAGTCTTAAAATTTACTGGTAGAACTGTGCGAATCCTGGAATAGCTTTCAAAGAATTTGGCTGGTATTCATTCAGTTTAAATACCTGAAATTTCAAGTTTATAGTAGGATTTTGTTAAGTTTCACAGTACTTTTATTGGAGATATTGTTTTCTTTTATTATTTCTTTGCTATTTGGAAATTAAAATTAAAATAATAATAAAATATGAAAAATTTTATGTAAATATTAATTTTCTAAAGTAGTAGTTTATATGAATATGTTTTGGTGCGATTTGCTGATATATTAAGTTTAAATGACCTAAATTTTATTTTTAATTGAGTATTTTTTCAAGTTTTACTGTATTTTTATTCAGGGTATTGTTTTCCTAATTTATATTTTTTTAAATCAAAGTAAAAATGGCTAAAATTATATGAAATACTGAATTAGTTGTCTGTTTCTTTAAGTTAGTAATTCATCAGAAAGATTTTTCCGTGCGTTTTGGTAATGCATCTAGTTTAACTGTCTCAAATTTAAATTTGAAATAAACGTTTTGCAAAGTTTTACTGATTCTTTGGAATACTTATTTCTAATTTTTGTTTTGTTTTGAAAAAAGAAATAAAAACGACTGAAAATGTATGAAACGTTGATTAATTGTCTGTTTTTCTAAACAAGTAATGCATCTGAATATTTTCAGGTTAGTTTTGCTTGTATATATAATTTAAACTAATCAAATTTAATTTTGAAATGAAAGTTTTGTCAAGTTTTAATATTTCTTTCTGATACTTCGGTTCTAATTTCTATTTTATTAGGCCAAGTAAGTAAAAATGCTTAATAAAAGGGAACATACTTTGGATAGTTAACTGATTTACTATTATTTTAACACAATCTAACTGATTGGTAAAGCTATCATACGAATTGAATATTTCCAACTGAGCGAAAAATTGCCCAGGCCGGGAATCGAACCCGGTTAACTGATTAGTTGTAGTTAACTGATTGTTCATCTAAAATATTTTTCATTCATTTGTCTGATATACAAAGTTTGAAAGGATGATATATCGTTTAAACTGAGGTATTGGTTACAGTTAACTTTACTTTTGATAAGGATATTTTTTTATTTATGTTTCATTTCAAATGCAATTAAAAATTATTTAAAAAAATTAAACTTACATAGCCATATTATAATTTTTTAAGTAGTTAGACATTGATATTAAAATAGATTACGTTTTCCACATATATATTAGTTTTTCTACATAATATGATTCATAAAAGTATTTTACAGTTCAAGACGTTCCTAGTAAATATGTAAACTTGGATTTAAGAGTCTTGCTGTTTAGATTAATATTTTTAATTGATTAAGAAAACTTAAGAACATTAAATTATTAATTCAGAGGTCAATTATACCTTCATTAACTAAGATCAAAACGCCTTCTAAAAAATGTAAAATTTACACATAAAGAACTTTTATCATATTTTGATATGCTTTCATTAACTTTTAGTATAACGCTTGATGATTAAAAAACAGATCAGCAAATATTTTATTTAGTTTTTTAATAATTAAAACACATACGATTTAGACTTCGGAAAACTTTTGAAAACGAGCAAATTGACATCCCATTTTACGTTTTCTATTCCTTCTTTCTAAAAAAGTAAAAAAAATCCTCAGTTTTAGAAAAAAATTGTATAAGAGAAAAATACTTTTATAGAATCGAATTTTTTTTTTTTTTTTTTGAAACTGCCGTTATGTATTGTTAAGTGCAAAATCACTTTAGCATTTATAGAAATTCAAAGTAGCAGTATACACAAGATTTTGCTTTTTATTTAATAAAACACAAGTGATTCTGGAATACATAACATATTCATAAAGTAGTAAATTATAATCTTATCTTGCGCTTCCAGTTCACTCTCAAAAAGAAAAAAAAATGCTTATTTTGAGAAAGCAAAATATCTTTCCGGAAGTTCGACAATTCCTGTTTCCTCGCCATATTTTATCTTTAAAATTTTCGCGAGTGTAAAGAATATATATTTTTTTTCTTTAAAGAAAGGAGAGACATACATTTGATAAAATATGTGCTTTAGACATGTTTTCTGTGCATTTGAGCATCAGTTCCATCCTGAGTGTTGAATTTCCATTGATCCCCCGGGAGTCGGATAAGAACCCTAAAGATTAATCACTACTTAGCTGATGTTTGTTTATCGAAGGCGTGCATTAGGTGATCCAGAGAAAGTAATCCTATAAAGTAAAAAATAGATTATATGTACATGCAGTTAGGAAATGATGGTAATCTGAGTACACTTGTTTTTGTACGACGTGAGAAAAACAAATCGTTGGATTAATATAATTCTACATTTCAAATAACTTTTGAACGAAAGGGTCTGAGGCCTCTAGATATTTAGAAAAAAGGGATCATTTTTAACATTTAATGTCTTAAAATGTATAAGATTCTAAAACAAAATTTTATTTAGGGTGAAAATTATAAGTATTTTTTTTTCATTTCATACATTTAAAAAAATGCAAAATCCCGAATCAATATTTATAGGGACAGTGGCATAGTCATGGAGGGGGGTCTAAATGTCCTGGATTTATATAATATATTATATATTTATATAATATATTTATATATTTATATAATATATTTATATATTTATATAATATTTTATACTGGATGTAATATTGTAAAATTTTCTTCGCTTTAATTACTAGCAAAAAATTCTCCGTTTAGATAAGGCGAACAGAAATTTATTAAATTGCTGGTGTCCAGAGCGTTTGGACCTCTCACCCTTGCTGCACCACTGTATAGGGAGCTGCAAACTGGTAGACATTTGACAATCAGAAAATTGGTATAACAAATTACGCGTAAGATTAAAAAAATAAATATTAGAACTAGAATGAAATTTTGTGTGCCTACTTATAATGCAGATTGTAAAAAATACCCCCGAATCAAAAAAAAGCTTTTTTAAACATTTTTTTTAATACAAAGTTGTAATTAACTAATACAAAATTTGTACAATTTCAACAGTATAATTAGCTAAAAAATATTTTTTTGAACAATAAAACGGAAACTTTAGCTTCAGTTTATACAGGGAGACATGAAACATATGTTATGTAAAATATTCGAAAAGTTTTGAGGTATCCTGCGCGTTACGTCTATAAATCGTCATTTGGAGAAAAAGGACTTGAAAGTTTCGGAAACGCTGGATTAGCTATTGAGCGGGTATAATTCCAAAAAACATAACTTTTGATCTAATGGAAATTTCAAGGAAACATTCATATCAAAATGTTCAGAACAGAGAGGAGTTAGTTAAAAAATTGTAATTCTAAGAGTTCTGAGACTCTTGGGCGAGTATATTTACATTCAATGGACGAATATATTGACAAGTTTAATGATTCTTATATTCTCGCCATATTTTATCTTATAATATTTGTAGAATACACAAGTATATTTTTTATTTTTGTTACAAGAAAAAAGTAATTTCTTATCGTATACTCTAATTTCATCCTTAGTTGCGAATTTTATTTGATTCCCTGGGTAAAGAGAAGAAGAACCGAAAAGATTAATCACAACTTAGATGATGTTTTTTATAGATGGAATACATTAACTTATCCAGAGAAATTAATCCTATACAGAGAAAAATAGATTATGTGTGTCTGAAGTTAGTAAATGATAGCAATCTGAGTGCACTTGTTTTGTTTTATAAAAGTAAAACAAATTATTGGATTAATATAATTCTGTATCACAAATAACTCTTGAATTAAAAATATACAAAGCAATGGATGAGTTTATTGACAAGTTCGATGATTCTTATACTCTCGACATAGTTTATCTTTTAAAATTTAATGAATAAAATTATAAATATATTTATAAGAAAAAGGTAATTTATTGGCGAATACCGGATCTCTCGTTTCATCCTTAGCTCTTAATTGCATTTGATTCTCTGGGTGTCTAAGAACCCAAAAGATTTATCACAATTTAGATACATTTGTATATAGAAGGCATACGTTAAGTCATCCAGAGAAATTAATCCTATAAAGAGAAAAATAGATTATATGTGTCTCAAGATGAGAAATGATATTAATCTCAGTATACATGCTTTGTTGGAGTATGCAAAATAAATCATTGGATTAATGTAAATTCAGTTAATTCTACATCCCAAATAGGTATTGAATTTGTAAACCGCCATAAAGTCAATGAACAACTATGTTGAGAAGCATTCACGCTACATTTTACGTTTGAAAATCTTTGTGAGGAGAAATCATAAATATATTTTAAGAAGACGGACTCATATTTGATAAATTGTTTGTATTAGATGCGTATCTGCACTTCTGTATTTTCTTGGAGAATGTCTGAATTCAGGTTCTATACGTATCTATGAATTTCTAATGTTTCCCTTGGTGCTGGAAAAGGAGTCCTAAATATTAATCATAATTTAGCCAATGATTATTTTTGGAAAGCATGCATTAACTGATCTAAAAGAAGCAATTTCATAAAGTAAAAAATAGATTATATGTCACTTGATAGGGAATCATAGTAATTTCCCAAATGTATTTGTTAGAAACTGGCAAAATAAATTGCTAGATTATTTTTCTTTATTAAAAGTTGTCAATTCTATGTCAAAATTTGGTATTGAAAAACAACAGTTCTGTGATAAGCTAGAGAAGAACATGATATGGGCAATGAACGAAAATGTTTTTTAACCTAGAATATTTTACTATAATAGTTGATACAGTTTATTTAGCTCTTTCTTAAAACTGTTAATAAAAAGCGTAAACTGAAAAGATTTTCCATGTGCAACGGGAAACATATGTAAAAAATTAGTTTATGAAAAAATCAAATGCCAAACATAGTCTAATGCGTATAATCTTTAACGCGAAAGATTTAAAAAGAATATCTCATAAAATTCAAGTTCATTAATTATTTTATTCATGTGGGTGTTTTTGAGTCACTTCTAAAAAAATACAACGTTAAAAATCTTTTCCTTTTGTCGCAATTACAGTCTTAGACCACTTGGAAACATATTAACACAGTTTTTTCTACTTTTAGACGACTAATTACTAAATTTTAATTACATTTTTAGTTTTAATTTTTCAGAATACAATGTTATAAAAATAATAGAAAATTGTCATTGATATCAATATCAGTTTGGTCCTTTCAAATTAAATTGCTTCTTGTCTCTTTGTATATCACATCTATAAGGAATCTTCACTGCAACTCAGAAGAATACTTAAATTGATGTAAATAGCATAATAATAGTAATAATAATAATAATAATAATAATAATAATAATAATAATAATAATAATAATAATAATAATAATAAAAATAATAATAATAATAATAATAATAATAATATTTATTATAATAATAATAATAATAATAATATTTATTATAATAATAATAATAATAATTCATGAAGTATTTAAAAATAATTTTAAAACATAGGGTCACTATGCAGGAAAATATTTTTTTTCTTTAATGATATGTAGCAAACGATTGGGAGTGTATTCAGTGCCCCAAAACAGCAGGTGTCGCACACAAAATACACTTTTATAAAGAGGATTTCACATTTTTTTTTATTATTAAAAAGATCCTTTTATAAGATAACCCATTCGGGTCCGATTTTTTTTTTCAGTTTTGAGAACAAAGCAACTTAATTTGAAAGGACCTAAATTGATATTGATATTATTGAAAATTTTCTATTTTTTTTATAACATTCAAAAGACATTTATTTTAATAACGTTAATAGTAGCAATCTGAATAGGCTAATTGAATTTTAAAGATTATCACATTGTCTGAAATTTAACGAATGTACTTCCTTTGTGTAACATTCAATTAATATTTTCATGTTAAAAGGCTAAGGAAGGGTTTTTGAAGACGCTTCGAAAACAACGTATTACATCAGAACTTCAGAGGTTATTACAACTTTCTAATGTTTTTTGCCTTTTATCACACATGGTTCGTTCAGAAAAGTAACTTACATTTCAAATTTAAAGATTGAAATATATGCATAAAATAAAGGAGTCATAAACAGTGCATAGAGAAATGGATAAACTTTGATTTTTATTATTATTACTAAATGTCAAAACAAAAATAAAGTCTTAGTAATAAAAGCATAACCATATACTATCATGTCTATATAGAGAAAATAACTAAGTAATTCTTAAGACAAAATAATATTCGATGATGGGACATGTACTATTAATAGTACACCAGACCCGAAAAAGTTTAAATAAATATTCAGGCAAAAACTAGGTTATTTTTCTCACTGAAATTTCTAAATTACTGTGCAAGTTCATTTTCGACTCCGTCTATGAATTATTAACAGGTACGCGATGCTGTCAGAAGACTTATGTAGGATATACCTTTTCTTTATAGATAGTAATACAAACGCGGATTACTTTCCTCACAAATAATAGACAGGGCATTACTTTACGATTTCTTAAGTTTATATTAACGTTGCTTTGTAAAAGTAAGTAAAATGTAATATGGAAATTTCATGGAAATACACCAATCCTTAGGGTCCGACGACTTTTATGCAAATTTTATTCGATTGACACCACTTTTTTAAAGAAGATTACCTTTTCTTAGATATTCACGAAAGTGATTTAATTTAAGAATGCAAATATAACTTTTCTTTTTTACAGGCGCCGAAAACGAATTGTGTCTGATCCTTTTGAAGATGCATATATGCACCCATGGTCCCGAATGTATTAACCCATTAACCCCGGAAAATATATTATAGGGATTTGACCATTTTTGCTGAAAAATGTTTTCCTCCATAGGTTTTTTAAAAAAAAAGGTATTAGCATCATTTAGCGTCAAAGTTTCAGTTATTAAACAAGAAAAATTTTTAAAGGTCAAAAATAGAGGTAATTCGATGGTTAATTTAAGCATGATCATTTATTTTTACCGTTGCGCCAACGCAATACCAGTGGTTAATGGATTAATTGTAAGCCATTACCTCGTTTTGTAGTTAGTACCCACGACGAAATAAACAAATTTCACCACCGAATATTTAAATAACTGGGTGGTGAGTATTCAGGCCGAAAAGCAGTCAAAAAGCGTGTTAGATGCGAATATTTTAATCCCTTTATATTATTTGAAGTATTTTCTATAAGAAAATACTGGTAGTTCCCTCTTTTTTTTTTACTGTATTTTTCCCTGACCACTCGCCACCCTGAATACCGTAATTTCGGGTGTATAAGCCGCAGCTCAAACAATTCTTTTTCGACCCAGAAATTTTTAAAAAACAAATATAACTAGTCAGATCGCCGTAAATATATCTCTTCAATCATTAAATAAGATTTCTGGGTCTAAAAAGAATTGTTTGAGCTGCGGCTTATACACCCGAAATTACGGTAAGTTGAAACTCAAACACGCTTATTTCTCTGAAGGTTTTCACTCTATTAAAAATAGCGCAAATTTTTCATGTTATAGCAAAAATATTTGAGAAATTTGCTTGTCAGTCTGGAAACATTTCTGCAATAGTCAGAAGTATTTGATGATAAAACGAAGCACAATGAAACAAAAGACAACTCTTTTTTAACCTAAGAAAATATATTATAACCGTTAGAGAAAATATGCAACACAAATTTTTAGTTACGCATGATTCCAAAAAGCGTTTTTTCATCTTTAGTAACCTTAAATCTCCTTTAGAAATCAATATTTTTCCGAGATTTAACCATTTAAGCTCCACATGGTGAATATATTCAAAATACCAAAATGTCAAATTGGCGCCTGTATTTTTTAAATTAAAAATTAGTTTATTGTAAGTACGGAAAAATAAATTCAATAATAAAAGAAAATGGTCAAATATTTTGTTGACTTGTAAATTAAAATTAAATGCAAAAAAATTCACCCACCAGACCTCAAAGCAGGGGTCAGAGCATATATGGTAAATTTTATTGTTCTCACCAGTGTCTTTAGTTAGTAATTTTCAAGAGCTCTTTTAATAATCTATGCAGTAGGAATATATAATGAAGATTATTGATAAATGACACTGGTAAAGAAAATAAAATTTGTCCTATATTCTTCTACCCCAGCTCAAAGGGTTAAAGAAACATTTATTATTTCCACTTTTGCGACCAAAAATTTTCGAAAGCGTTTTTACAATTTTTATAATGTATTAATCAGTTCTCTGAACACAGAATATATATTTTTACGATGATATCAATATTTTCAAATAAATATATTCAGCCTTTTGAGGAGGGGGGGGGGGGTAAATAATATCCCAATTAATTTTAATTGTTAAATGCTACACTGACCTCAGCATTTTGAAATGAAAATTTTAATTTTATCAAGTACGTAAAGAAAAGCATTTATATTTTTTGAAAGAAATATGGTTTTAAATTATGGTGTCATTCAGTCATTTTGTATTTTGTGAATGAAGTGCTTTGTTCCTCAAAGGGTTAACAGTCTGAACATTTAATATTAAAATTTTTATTATTTTGTTATTCTTTCATTTGTAAATTCAGCTAAACAACAATTTTTTTTTTTTTACTCGATAACATCATAATTATCCCTGTTATTTGAGAAATTATTCCGTGAGCATCCAAATATATTATTTACCAAATATCTTTTTATTTTGCTCCTAAATGTTTTCTGAACAAACTGAAAATATTACGGTAATCGAGATTAACAACGAAACTACACTTAATTTTAAGCATCCTCCACATTAGGATTTTTTTTGTATTTTTATGATACATGAATAAAAAAATTACTAATTGGTATTATTTATGATAAATGACTGGAGTTACTTCATTTCAGGGTTATCACAATTCTACCACTAATTTTTTACAGTATTTTCAATGCATTTAATTGTATAAAAATAGCGAGAAAACTGCAAATCGAGGAGGTGTCTGCGAAGTCTGCTTCTTAAAAATTAAATATAAATTTTCTTATCATTAATAGTGGTGCCAGAGTTTTGACAAAATATAAGACGTGTGTGAACCCTGATCATTTATTTTTGAAATATTTAAATAAACTTCTATTTATCAATTTGTTATTTGTTTTCTAAGTTCTAAATCAAGAAAATACATCTCTTTTCGAAAGTGTTTGCTTACAAAAACAGCACCCTCCTTTTCGGTTATATTAGAAAACATTTGCTATTTGACTCATATCTCTTGCATTACATCAAAAACACGAAACGTAATAATCCTTGCAAGCCACAGAAATTGTCTTTTGAAACCCTATAAAATATCAAATTTTATTACTATTTCTAACCCATTTAAAAAATTAAATCCCATCTCCAACACTCTTATGAAGTAGCTTGCGTTATTGCGTTTCAGTACATGAATTTTCGTGAAAAGCTCAAAATTATACTTTTATTCCAAATGCGTAGAATGTTTTTAGGATTATATTGCTCCAACATTCAATGACTAAATGAAATGGATTTCCCTTATTTTATGTTTGTGTCTTTAAAACGGAAAACTAATAAATATACTTTCAATTTTAAGGATTAGTTGTGTTTTACATTTTCAAAATAATTTCCGAAATGTGTAATGATCATTAGTTTCACTGATATAAACGTTTCCGCTCCACACGCCAGAAACCATTTATTCAAAGGTAGGGGTTTAGAATAAATTTGTAATAAACCTGTTTTAAAATATGCCCAGCAAATTTAACAAGAAAATACTGTTTTTCAGAGATAGAACATTTTATTTAACCCTTTGAGGGGCAAGCAATTGCGTTCGTGTAATTCTGAACTCTCACCGGAAATTTGTAAAAAAGTTATATCAAAAAGAGGAAAAGCAATTTCGCGACTGTTTTCCACCAAAGTTAGAAAAGTGAAATTCAATGACATTTTTCTGGTAGGAATATTCATCAATCGTAGGTGGTATATAATATATACCACCGCCCCTCAAGGGGTTAAAGTAGCTCCCGGTCCATATATGTCATACATTTCAAGAATTTAAATTGTAAATATGTATGAAATACATATAATGTTAATCATATTCATATTTTTATAGAAGTATTATTTTAGTGTCTATTTAAAAGTGACTACACCTTTTTTTTTTTTTTTTTTTTTTTTTTTTTTTAACAGAGTTATAACATTTTATTTAAAGACGACATTTTCCTATATAATATACATTTCAAAATCTACATTCTTCATTAATACGCTTGGAATATACATAATCTTCATATTTTTGCAGTATAAAGTTTTATTTACTAGTAATTATCTAGTGCCTATTTTAAAATGATTATTTTACCCACTGTATTTTTGAAATTTTTCAAGCGCTAAATTTAATGTCTTAAAAAAATGCTAACCATTCTTCAAATTGTGAAATATCGTGTAAATGTGTCTGTATAAAACTGATAATCATTAATAGATATATGCTGTATACACAGTACATAAATATGCTAATATACATAGTACAGTAATACGCTAATGGTGTATACACAGTACAGTAATATGCTAATATTACAAAGCACACTTAATAGCTGCATATTACATCACTTGTTTAATTTATAATCATATTATGATGTATTATATACATGCTCGTTACATGAATGTGTAAAACGTAAAGAAGTAAATACGGCAAAAGTGTAAAAACTATCTATTTACTTTTCAAATTCTCCCTCAATATACTCCATGGAACTGACAAACTATCTGTTCTCTAGCTAATTGTATTAATATAATATTAAAATTCAAATACATATATATATTATAACAATAATAAAATTGAGTTAATCTTGAACAAATATAAAACAGCACGCTCTCATACGCAACATACGCAGCTCAGATGTCTTAAAACAAGGTTTTTATAGATTCATTTTCTCAACAACATTTCTTTTCAAAGAAAAATCTTATACGTAAATTTCATAGAAACTTACCTGGAGACGTGTTGTTCTTACAATTTTTGTGAAATCCTACCACGAATATCTTCCATTAAAAATGCTGGTTTTCAAAAATGGATTAGCTAGAGCCCCGCAGAGATCAAGTGAATCCTTTCCAAGAATTTTATTTCTTTAAAAGTTCTTGTACCTTTTCATTCTTTAATCTAGCTTTGATGTTGGAAACAGAGTTTCAATGAGGAAAAATAAATATTATTATAATTTTTTATTATAGATACTAGATATTGGAAGAAATATTTTCAAGTAATCACTGTAGTTTCATGAGTCTATTGAACTGGAGCAAAATTTAAGACAGTAAAATCTATGCCAAGTTGCGTAGCCACAGGATGTGTGTGTGTGGGGGGGGGGGTACAGATGCATTTTACACCACTAAAGCTGTAAAGTACTTTTATGTAAAATAACGTGACATGTGACAAAGGGAGGGGAAGGGGTATGGTGAAGTGTGACACTTTTTGACAAAGGGGGGGGGGAGGGGGTCAAAAATATTTTTAAAAAGTGTGATTTATTATGGACAGTCACTTAATCATATTTTTAACTGACTCCATGCAGCTTTTTAAAAAAGTTATGAAACGAATACTTCCCCTTTCGGAAAATAAACAAAAAATAATTTTTCTGACATATGACATTTTCTATTATAAACGCAAAATCAGGTAATTTTCATTTATGGCTGTTGAAAAGATGTCCCATAGATAAGCGTTTTTCATTTTTCGCTTAAAGTATTGTATATTAAATCACAAGCTATAGCTGCTTCATGAACATATTTCTCGGTGTCTGTTACGTGCGAAGTTTTTCTTCAAACACTGACATTAAAATCATTTTTCCGAAAAATTGTTTATCAAAAAATTAATACTGTTATTCCATTTCATAGTTTTTAAATAAGAAAACTTTCCAATTTTATTTTTCTAACAAAATATAATTCAGGGATATTTCAAAAAGTAGTAATCTTTAACAACTGGAACTCTTTATCAACATTATATTCCAGTAATTGCAACACAACGTAATGCATTTAGCCCATTAACGCCCGAATTATTTTCTTCGCTAAAATTTAAATTTTGTATTTCCCACAACTTTTAAAAGCAAATTAACTTTTATCTAAATTTATCAAGGCTTCTGTCTCGTGAAATAAGGTATATATTTTTCTTCCTCTTTACTGGTGGGAAAAGCGCTTTCTTGCTGTTTTTGTAACCGTCCTCAAAAAAGGACGCTGGGCGTTAATGGGTTAAGTTGAAAATGAATGTCTAAACACTTAATAAATCATTGTATCTTATAGTTTGTATTTAGATTTTGATATCTATTTTTCAAGCCACTAAAAACAGTAAAAAGTAGAGCAATGTTTACGGCGTTTGTTTATAATGCATCGGGGTCATTTAATCTTTATGAGTTCACAGGGTAATAAACTAATAGAATATAGTGAACCATTCAACCAAAATCTTTCAAACCATCATAAACACACCAGTTGTCAAATATAAGTACTACTTTGAAATTCTAATACAAATCTCAATTTCATTTCCTTTCATATTTATGACTGTCTAGACAAAATTGAAAAGTAAATGTACTGGACATATTATTTTACTTTTTATTACACGGAAATACTTTGTAAATCCATAGCATTCTAAAAGCGGATTTTAATTTATTACGATTAAACACTTCTGTCTAAATTAGTAAAAATACTAGTTTTGTAGAACGTTTTTTTTTTTTTTGTTACAAACAAGTTTAACCACTTAAAATAGTAAAAAAAAAAATTTCTATCGTAATTTAAAAAAGAGACATCCTTAGTTGTTTTACGGTTTTGTTATGATCATGTAATAAATTTAAGTATAAAATTATTGCTCATTTTATAAAACAAATTTTGTGCGAGATTATTCAGGTTATAAATTTTAAATTACATCATTTGGTCTCTAATTTGTTTAAAATGTCTCATTAATTTTAATAATTTATTATTTGTTGATGTATTATATTTTCCATTTTTTTCCTTATCCTTTTTGGCCCTGGCTCCCAATGAATAGGAAAAATCATTCTTTCATTATTATTTCATCTTAAAAATTATTTTTTCAAATATCAGCATCTAATAGTGATAGTATCTGTCTATATATTTATAATTATTACTTCACTTATATTTCAACCATTTCGTAAAAATAAGAATAATAAAAGTTTACTTAAATATCGTAAAACCATTGACGTTTCTTGTAATTCAAACATATGCTTCAATCTTTAAATTTAAACTAAGGATTACTTTTTCAATTACATAATACTTTGTGATAAAACTTAAAAGTGCTAGTAAAATTTATGTGCGTTTTATCTTGTTGTAATACTATATTTTAAAAATTCCTTCAAAGATTCTTCCCTAGAATATCTTCATATGCAAAGCGCGCAAAATAACTACATTCCTTAGGTTTCTATAAATTATAGGCCAGGAGGCGGCAGCACATACAATTACCCTATCGAGTTGCTTTCCATGCTCCCATTACAGTCTTCAATCATTTCATACCTTTAGGCCCAAAAAACACAACGATAACCTACAAGCAGGGGTCGTACTTGTTCTAAAATTTCAAGACCAAAGAATTCCTCAGTACCAGTATATTCGCATAGAAATTTTCCTAAATAAGGCGAAATTTTGCGCGGTTAACCGAGATTTATTTTTCTATAAACAATTACTGATATTTGTCCTGAAAAATTCCCTGATGTGTGCGTCCCCAGCCTGCAAGTCAACCACTCAAATCGAGTTTTTCGGTGTTTTGCACCAATATAGGATTTAGCAGACCATTTACGTTTTAATATGCGAATCGAGTTTTAATTAATTCTGAAATTTCAGCCTCCAACTCGATGAGGTGACTGTCTTTGCTGCCTTTCTATAATATGTTTGTTACATTTCAGTAAATCTTAATTTCTGTGATTTGAATAGCTACTGTTAATTTTATTAGTGTAAAAGTAATTTTTTCTATACCTGATAGAAAATTAAGAACTGAAAGAGTTAAGGGAAAATTCCATTTTGTAAAGCCAAAAAGTAGCACTTAAAAGAAAACATTTCTTAATAAAGCTTCGATAAAACGCAACCAGGTTTTTAAATTACACATGCATAGATTGGGAGGTTTTTTGAAAAATTTTTTGTTTGTAAAATAATAATAATAATAATAATAATAATAAATAGAAACTGATGACAGGATCCTTATTTTAAAATTTTTGCACGCAGCGTGCACGAGTGAATGCGGCGCAAGGATGTCTACCGTAGAATCATTTAACCCTTTCAGGGGCAAGGCATTTATGCACAAAAAATGTTCAAATAATTGCTTCACACCGCAATTTACAGACAAGCTTATTTGAAAATCATAAAAAATGTTCAATATCACTTTATATTATCAGATCGATAATGTACTAAATAATTACTGGTATTTCAAAGAAATTTGGACATTAAAATTAACCGTTTGCAGACTGCAAACGGCGCCCCTGAAAGGGTTAAACACAAAAAGGATATGGAGTATGGTCATGGTGGTATGTTTTTATAGCCAGATGTCTGTGATATACAAGGGTTGGCGGAGCGAATGCCTTTTCCGCACTGTAATGTGCGTGTAACGTTTGCGCTGCCCACACGCGTTTTAAAATAAGAATACTTCCATTAGTTTTAATTAAAAAAATAATTCAAAGTATTGCTAAAAATATCTTGAAACTATACATGTTTATTTTGAAATCCCGCTAAAGTTTTATTAAACCTTCATTGTGAATTTTTTTTAAAAAATGTTTAGGTATAAAATAAAGGCTATGAAAATAAATTAACAGGGTTCGTATGGTCGTCTTTTTTCCACCTGAAATAACAGTACTTTTTATAGAAAAATAAACCTAGTTCAAATACACGAAATCTCGCTTTATTTAATCAGAGATTTTCTGTAAGAAAATACTTACATCGAAAAATTTCCTGGACTTTGATAAAATTCCATTACTTGCAGGAACTATGATTAAGTAAGCATATGAGGCAATGAACTTATTTCAATTGAAACGGGTTCAAAAGAAACGAAATTGTGAATTTTTAAAACACACGTACGATTTCCCTCCTTTTTTAACTTTACAATCTTGTATAATATCTTTAACATTTTTTTATTATTATTGTTAAACTGGTTCATTGGCCAGAAAAACGACTATATCTAATACCCTGGTTGAGATGGTTCGATTTCTGGTTGATTGATTCAAACACAATGCTGCACCTCATGTTTATAAACACATTACTGAGAAAAAACAGGTGAAGAAAAACAACTAGTCAATTTTAAGCAGACGTACGGTTCCGGTCAAAGGGCCATAGTTTCATGAATAATCCAAAGTCGTTTTATGCAGATATTGTACACATTTCAGGGATGGAAAAACGTGTAAGATACTGAAAGTCAATTATTTGAACTAAATGAAAAAGATATTGCCGTATAAGAATTATTTCTGCCTACTTTAAAGATGGGATTTCCGCGTTTCTGAGCAAAGTATTGTGTTAAATCTCAAAAAGCTCTCTCTTAAATCTCAAAAAAGTTTCGATTAAATGAATTTCTATTTTCTCTAACAAATTACAGGTAAGCAAAAAGACGGAAATCTCTTCTTTACTACGAGGGTAATTCGGAAAGTAACCTCCGTTTATGAATTTTAAAAAATCTAATGAAAGGAAACATGTTTTATTACTCACGTATGAAAGACACGTTCTTCAGCTACTTCTCAACATAATTGCCATATTAATTAAAACAATTATCATAAAGGTAAATCAGCTTTGAAATTCCATCGTCACAGACTCCTGCCGCCGGCCTATTCAACTGCGGTTATTTTTAAATTCAACTCGCACCACTCTTTCAATCCAAAGAATTTTAACATATTCTTTTATTCATACTGACAAATTCCGAATTGCTCTCGTAATATTTTACTTGACCCACTACTTTTTAAAACTTTTTTGGTAGTGCATTTATCAGAAAATTATATAGAAAAATATGTTAAAATTCTTTGGATTGAAAGAGTGGTGCGAATTGAATTTTAAAATAATCGCAGTTGAATAGGCCGGCGGCTGAAGTCTGTGACAATGGAATTTCAAAGCTGATTTACCGTTATGATAATTGTTTTAATTAATACGGCAGTTATGTTGAGAAGTAGCTGAAGAACGTGTCTTTCATACGTAAGTAATAAAACATGTTTCCTTTCATTAGTTTTTTTAAAATTCATAAACGGAGGTTACTTTCCGAATTACCCTCGTATTTTATACTACTCATTTAGCTAGCTTTAGAGTTTTATGCACATATTTTCTTACAATCGAGATTTTCCTTAGTCTATCAGAAGTATTTTGAAATTTGGAATAGCATGTTTTATTTAAGTACTTTCCAGAATCAAATTATTCTTTCTATTATTTTCATGAAAGTAAGTGTAAAGAAGATTTAGAATAAGGATTCTACAAGAGCACCAATATCCTTATTTAATACATGACCCTAAAAATATCGTTTTTTATAAGCAGACTAACAAGTGGGTTAGATTTAAATGAAGTTAGAAAAATATGTTACCGGAAATTTCTGATTGCTTTACGAAAGTAAATAATTGCATGAAAATGCCCTAGCTTTGAGTTGAAGAAAACATAATGCCATTGACGAAAGTAAAAAACAGCTAATTTCTTATTCATTTGTAGCAAAAGAAAGTATGCAGTATTAGAAAAAGAAGCTCTCAAGTTATCGACGCAGCCATTATGAAAATCCTTGTCCCGGCATTACTTTTAGCCAAGCCAAAAAAAAAAAAAAATAATAATAATAACAATAAATGATAAGCAATAATAATAATAATAATAATCATAAATAAATAAATAAATAAATAAATAAATAAATAAATAAATAAAATAATAAATAAATAAATAAATAAAATAAAATAAATGAATTTTTAAATCGTCATTATTCTACAATTAGATATTAAAATTTGTTAATTTTAAAGAATAGTAGGTTTGTAGGAAATAAAATACAGTAAAACTTGTGAAAAAACAAGCTTATGGAGGAACTAAATCTTAAAAGGAAAAAATCTAGTTGATCAATGCGAAATGAATAAATAATACGTGAGAAAATATTGCATTACTCATACATCTGCTAAGAAGGGAAGTTGCCTATAACACAATTTTTTTCTTTCCTATGCAGTTTTGCCTTAGAAGACTTTACTGTATAGCATTTTTCAGATTTTTAACCCCTTGAAGGGCGGTGGTATAAAATATATACTACTTAATTTTAATTGAAAAATGCTACATTGACACCAGAATTTAAAAAAGAAAATTATAATTTTATCAAGTATGTGAAGAAAATCGTTTATCTAATTTGAAATAAATTCGTTTTTAAATTCTGGTATCAATCAATCATTTAAGCATTTTAAGAATAGAAGTGCTTTGACCGTTAAAGGGTTAAGCGTTCAGTCAGGGTTCGCACACATTTTGTGAGGACTCTGGCACCACTATTACTGATAAGAAAATTTATATTTAATTTTTAAGAAACGGAATTCTGGACCGCTTCCTCGATTTGCAATTTTTTACAATATATTCCTGCAGTGAAATACATTGATAATGCTGTAAAAATTTAGTGGTAAATTTGTGCGAACCCTGTCAATAGAGATTAACCCATTAACGCCCAACGTCCTTTTTTGAGGACGGTTACAAAAACAGCAAGAAAGCGATTTTCCCACCAGTAAAGAGGAAGATAAATATATACCTTATTTCACGAGACAAAATCCTCGATAAATTTATATAAAAGTTAATTTGATTTTAAAAGTGATGGGAAATACAAAAATTAAATTTTAGCGAAGAAAATAATTTGGGCGTTAATGGGTTAATGATAACTGACAGATTTACATACAAAGAGAGATTCATTGTAAAAATAAATATTGCTACTCAGGTCTCTTCTTTAAAAAGGAAGATTGAAAACATAAAAACAAAAAGAATAAAATGTTTATTTTAAGTCAGAATTCCTTTTATGAAATAAGTTTTATCCATATATATGTAAAAATCCATGTTTTATAGAATTGCAGTCGGACCAATAAATTTCTTGTACGGCTGCCCGGTCCGAACATAGAGCGCACTCTTAACATTTATATCCATCCAACCGGGCTGGGCTCAGTCCTGTAAATGATAAAAACTAGAAGATCTCTAGCTGCATACTTATTAAATAGAATTAAAATTCAAGAGAGACATTTCGATATTGAACGGAAAGAAAAAAAACTCTCATAGTGAAATTCCAGTATGAAACAACGGTTCTGTATAATCTATTAGATACAAAAGACGCTAAAACGCACCTACTGCAAGTGATCTGAAGGTAATGCCAGACTATGGCGTGAAGTTTTTCGTATGTAACCCTCAACGGACTTTTAATGCCGGTTTTAGCTCAGAAGGTTATATTACTCTTAGGAGCGATCATTGATTTATGACCCCTATGCTTTCTATTGGGTGTAAAAATCGATGAATCAAGAATTCATCAGAAATATTATCCAAGACTGTGTTTTTGCTCTTTATTTTATTGTATAGCCAAGACTTCATTTTTCCAAACTTGCGGTTTCGATTGTTCTCCACTTTGAACTTTCAAAGAACAGTAGATGTTGCGAACTTTGTATCGTATAGACTAATAACTTTTTACTTTTCTATGTAGTTCTTTATGAAAAATGTAAATGGAGAGGCGTGTATCCCTCTCTCCTATTTTAATTATGTATAGCCAAGATAACTTCATAATGTGTTTTTTATTATATTAAATATCAAATTTAAAGAAAATTATCTACCTTTGATATGAGTGCTGTAACAACATGTAATACACAACTAACATTATATTTTAGTATCTTACAGCAGTTTCTACTTCGCTGTTTTCGTAAAACGGATTTACAGTGCCTGTTCGTGCCTGGATGGATCTGGTAGAGATCATAAATGAAGTAAGAGAATTTTCCTTATCTTTTTATTATATTGATGTTAGTTTGAAGAAAAATTAACTAGTCAGAGATGCCTCAAATTAGGATATTCCAAATTATTTTATTATTGAATATTTACAAAATCTCCAGCCAATCTTGTGACAGAAGCTTTAAGTGGTTAACTTAGCATAAAAATGTAATATTTTTGAAAATGAATAAACCCTTTAACACTAGAACGCCCGGAAATTTTACTCAAGTTTGATAATAATAGTTCTCACCGGAATTTTTATTCAAAATTATTTAATTTATTTATTTAACGTAAATCTGCATGTATCAAATTTAAATGATTTCAAGAAAATTTTTCTGGTTCGAATTGAAATTTAATAGCATAGTTGGAGTCGTATCGACTCCTTCCGGGCGTTCTAGTGTTAATTCGAAACTTAAAATATAGCGATGAAAAAGATTTCGTTAAAATAAGCTATTTCTGTATTAGCATTAGTATAACTAGCAACTTAGTATTAACTAGTAAGCTGAAAATCAATCAACTAATAAATACAACTTAAACTACTTAAAATACTACTAAACAGAAGCTGAATTTACTACTCTTGGACTGCGTGACGGTGAGCGGACGATGACAGGTGCAGATGTAATCTGCTTACGATTGTTTAGGACCTATAGTTTGCTTTTAAATTTATCGCATTTAGAAATCTGCTAATTTAGTTTCGGAAAGATGAAGATAGGTTCCAATGCATTGGCTGCTCAAATTTTTGAATTATTTATTTGATTTTTGTTATTTTGTATGAAATCATCATTTTGCGTAATTTTCTGAATGCCCAAAAGAGCTGTTAATTTTGAGCCATTGATAAAGACTATTCAAATTTAATCTTCTGTCCCACTTTAGTAAATTTTGTTCCCTTTTCAATAATGTTTACTCAGATTCATTTAGCAATTTTTAAATTTATCACTATTTTTTAAGTCACATTTTTACCGAAGGGCTTTGCGTTTTTTTAAAGCTATTGCTATTCGAAATATTACCTATTGAAACCATTAACCCTTTCCGGCACACTGTGCCCGGTCTGGGATACCTAATTTTAATTCCAAACTTGCAAATGGCCTCAGTAATATTTTAGTAAAATTTTGCTTTTACAATAAAAGCTTAAATTACGGATCTCAAAATATCTAAAAATCTCGTTTGTGAATTACGGTGTCAGTCGAAATTTCTCATTTTATTAACAGATTTTGCCCGTGCCGGAAAGGGTTAAGCATTTCTTTCCTTGAGAGGAATAAACAATCGTGAATCATTCAAAACAAAACATATTGATGTACTGAATTCTAAAGGATTATTGAATGGAATAAGACGTTGAGAAATATTTAACACTAAAGGTGAACTAAACTTCCTTCTAAGGAGAAATCGGTTTCAACGCGAGCAAACGTGAGTCTGAAAGATGTCCTCCTGATATACTGAGGAAGAAAAAAAAAATCCCTTTTACTTGCAAGTTGAGTTAATTTTAGTGCTAGGCCCTCTATCAAACATTATTTTGCCTTTTGTTTTTTCGGCCACTGGTTGTATGTTATATTTAAACTAATTTTAAGATTTTTGCTTATAAGTAAAAACTAGATCTGCCCCCCCCCCCCTCCCACACACACTTACATACCAGTCTCATTTGGGA
The DNA here is from genome assembly GCA_964019185.1 of Maratus speculifer. Taxonomy (NCBI): domain Eukaryota; kingdom Metazoa; phylum Arthropoda; class Arachnida; order Araneae; family Salticidae; genus Maratus; species Maratus speculifer. Next base: position 300,446,622 of record OZ025293.1, read on the forward strand.
CGATAGATAAGTGAAGCGGACTAAGTTCGCTAATATGTCTCAAATACCAAAGTATATATCCGTGACTTCCGGTAATAACTAGGTAAGGCACATTTTTAATATTTTGAGTAATTAACGTTTAACCCATTAGAGCCTAGCGTCCCTTTTTAGGGACGTTTATAAAAAAGGCAATAAAGCACTCTCCACACTAGTAAATACAAAGATAAATAAGCAGCATTTTTCACAAGACAAATTCCTCAATAAATTAAGATAAAAGTTATTTGTATTTTAAAAGTGGTGGGAAACCCAGAATTTCGATTTTAATGAAGAAAATAGTTTGGGCATTAATGGGTTAAAGTTTTCAAAAAGGTCTTTTTATCATTACTTTTATAAAACAGATTAGAACTTAATAATTTTCACTACATTCAATTAGGATATAAGAACCTCTTTTTTTGTCAAAATAGTTATATAAAAATGGTTTTTATTAATTGAGAGCCAATTAAAAAATGTAAACTTATCTGGTTATTACCGTTTTACATTTATTTTTAATAAGTGTAAATCGGTAATAATAAGATAAAGTTACATTTATTTTTAATAAATGTAAACAAAATTAAATATTTATTTACATTTTAAACAATAATTTCACAACAATTAAATACATCGTCAATTTTTCATTAAATTACATTAAATTATTTCATTTTTTATTAAATTAAAATTAATATATCTGTGGCGTTGTCTTAAAAAATTTTAATTAATATTTAATTTAAATTTATAATTTCTGTTCTAATTATCATAAAAAAATTTCATTTTATCAACTTTTATTATTATAATTGTTTATTTATATTGTATTAAAATAATACATAGCATTAACCAGATCATTTATTATGTTTGAATATTTTGCAAATTTATCCACAAGCTGGTTGAAGTTTCTCGCCACAGGTAGGTACTTTTTATAGTTTATTGACGTTAATTTAATTATTAAGAGATATTTATAAGTTATACAAGCCATTTTTATGTTATTTTTATAATTTTCGACGATTTAAAAAAATTAATAGAAATCTTATCTGGTTATTACTGTTACTTTATGCTCTTACCCGATTATTACTGTTTTTTCAGTTTTTAAATGAAAATTTATAGTCGCCCTATGACGTGAAGTATTCGATTTTAATTTTTCAATACTATGTCAAAAAAAACCCTACTCTTTTAAAGCTACATTTTCCAAAATTATCTCATTTTTTTCAAAAATGTGCCTTACCTGGTTATTACCGGAAGGTACAGATATAACCACTTACTTCAACAGGATTTATCTTGGCACATTATGTTTATTTAATATATTATTTAACACTATATTTTTTAAATATTTATTTAGGTTTATTTTTACCGGAGTCTAATAGCTTTAAGAGACATCAGAATTTAAGTTGCTGCAATGAAAAAAATATTTCTTTCGATGCAAAAGTTGCATTAAAAGGTTTCTCTGTATTAATATTATTAACTGTCTATAAAATTTTATTTTTAATTTTATTTTACATGCAATAGATATAAGTTATTCCTCTATGAAGTAAAAAAAAATATCAAATTTAAAATAATTCTTAAGATAATTATCCTAAAGAAAAGTCTTTAATAAAGAATGTTTTTAATGACAATGTAAACAGTATTCTCAAAAATAAAATGAAATAAAATAAAATTCTTCATTATATAATGAATCCTATCGAATGCAATGTATTTAAATTATTTTACAATTTATCTTTTTTCTTTCATTAAAATGCATTCAATTACTTGTCTACGATGGCTTCTTTCACGTCTTCCATGTTTTATAACTATGATCAGAATACTTTTAACTTGTTTTTCTATTCTTGTCTAATTAAATAAATATAAAACTGTATCAATGAATTAACTTCCTATTCAGTAAGCTTTTTATGTTTTATAAAATTCCATATTAATAAATATATTCTTAGCCTAACGCAAGTTATAAATAACCAGTTGGAATGTTTTCAATTGTTATGTCTTCAAACATGACAAACACAAAATAAATATTTAATGAATGCTTAGAATACATTTGTATCTTGCTCAGATACCAATACAAAAGCGAACGGGGCGATTTATTCCCATTACGAGTTCAGATTACATCGTATCACTAAATAGAATCTTAATTACTTTTCATGCATAATCGCGTTTGAATACAGTTGCTGTCAGTATTATTAGTTTTTTTTTTATTTCCGGCCGAATTTTATCAGTTCATTATTATAATCTCGTCACTAAGAATGATAAATGAAGATTAATAAAATATGATTATTTAAATAGCATGTGAAATATTACTAAAAAATATTCTTATTCTAATTTCTGATTGGTGCCTTTCAGAAAGCAGTTTTATTTATTTGTCGAAAAGAAGCACTATGTAAAGCATAATTATTCGTAACAATAAACAAAATATTTAAAAAAAAATCTGTATCTATCTGGGTACCCAGAAACACAAGGAGAACGTGCATGCCCCGATGCAGTCTTTTGGGAACCCCAATTTTTTTCGTTAAGAAAAAAGTCTAATTATCCCGTTAAAGCGAAAATTATTTTTCTCTTTAAAATGCAAAAATTGCATTTCACACCTCTTTTTCTGAAATAGAAATTTTTGTTTGATTTTATCACAAAGTTTAAATCATTAAATGAAAATAACATTTCCATTAAAAAAAAAATGTTTGAAAGTCTTGTGGTAACATATGGTACCGCTAGACTTTAACAGGTTTAAATTCGTATGGGGTGGAGGGAATGAGGGTGAATCTCTAAGCTCTGAACCCAATTACAACCGCTATCACGTCCCTTGCATATATCCTGCCTCGCAATTATGAAAATCAACTTTTTTTCTTGATATTTATTATAGCTGTATTATTCTTGCAAATATTTTATATAATAAAAAAATATTCCCCAGTTAAACTGATGGCATTGAGCTCACAGGCTACGCATATTAATTGTATATTACAGCCTTATATTTTTAATGGATAATGCAGTTCGAGAAACAAATTAAGTGGGAAGATAGCTACCCCCATTAAAGCCCTTTTTTTACTTAGTCATTGAACCCCTTAAAATAACCAGGGATATGTTTTATCATATAAAAAACCTATTTCAAAATTCAGAGCAAATCGGATAATTCTTCATAAAAGCCCATTCATATAATTTAAGAAGAGTTATCCCCTCCATTATACTTAACCATTAAACTTCCAAAACTGTTAAGAGATTCGAACCTACATCAAAAATTTAAAGCAAATCGTATATTCCCGCATAAAAACTCATTTATGGGTTATGTGTGACCACTTGAGCTAAGATATGGCATGATGGTCAATATGTAAAAACAATACTGCCAAACTATTGTAACTTACTATGTAATTGTTCATACCTCCAAAATTTTAAATTAATTATTTATGGTACAAAGTTAAATGTTAATTACAAATATCTTCTTTAAATGCTTCTGTGTGATTTAAACAATTCAGAATGCATGCTAAGCCAATACACTATTTGTCCAGATGAACAAACCTACTAGAAATGCTATTGCATCAATTTTACTCGGAACACATTTCAGGAAAAATAAATTACAGACAATGGGCTGCAACTGATCCAGTTGACATGGTTTCAATTATTAAACTTAGAGAATTTCATTCAAGTTAATAAGGGATGATAACACTTGGTTGGCTTTAAATAAAATTTTGAGAAAGAACAGCCTAATGGACTGACAACAGTAACTGGTCGAACTCATAAGATCTCTCGTAAATAGTGTTAAGCTCTTTGTTGAGCATATATACCGTAATTTCGGGTGTATAAGCCGCAGCTCAAACAATTCTTTTTAGACCCAGAAATCTTATTTAATGATTGAAGAGATATATTTACGGCGATCTGACTAGTTATATTTGTTTTTTAAAAATTTCTGGGTCGAAAAAGAATTGTTTGAGCTGCGGCTTATACACCCGAAATTACGGTAGTATCTTTGTAAATTAAATATTTATTATTTAACTGTTTTCAACAAACGATATTTTCTGTGCAAATACTGTAATAAAAGAGATTAATCTCATTTCTCCTAATGTACTCGTAATAGCATTTCTTAACATTTTTTTAATCACCGTATCTCAGCCTATAGTCAAATCTCCTTCTTGAAAGTTTTTGTACATAACACTACAATAATATACTATCAAAAGCCAGAATTCCAAATTTTTATCTCGCGCCACACAAGAGATATCAAGCTTCAATGTGAGGAAATCGCTGCACACGATGAAACAAAGATGGCCACCATGCTCAAACGAAAAATGTTAAAATTAAAATAATAGTCTTTTCGAACTTCCCTCATATTAGGGTTGTTGTACAAAAAAAAAATTCAGATTTTTTAAAAACGGTCAATCAACCAAAATATTTTCGGGACCATTGAAATGGACGAATAGCATTTTCAGTATGTTTTGTTCATCTGGACAAATAGTGCATTGGCTTAGCATACAATCGGAATTATTTAAATCAAGATTTAAACAGAATTTGAAGATGATCTTTGTAACTTTGCATCATCAACCATTAGTTTAATATTTTGTAGGTATGAATAAACACATAGCAGGTTACAATAGTTTAGAAGTATTACATATTGACCATTGATTTACATTTTTACGTATTGACCATGTCATATCTCAGCTTGTAGTCAAAGCTCCTTCTTGAAATTTTTTGTACATAACACTACTACACAATACTATTAAAGGCCAGAATTTCAGATTTTTATCTCGTGCTCCACCAGAGATATCAAAGACTAAAAAGTGCGATTTTTGAAATTTTTGACGAATTTCGAAATTTTTTTCGCAAAGAGAAATCGATTCCCAGACCTGGGACTTAGTTTATGAGTACACGCACTTTTGACCTATTCGTAGAAAAAATTGTGTAAGGTTGACAGTCTTGTTGAGCAATTACATAGTTGGTTAAAATAGTTTGGCAGTATTGTTTTCACATATTGTCCATGGCATATCTCAGCTTGTAGTCAAATCTCCTTCTTGAAATTTTTTGTACATAACACTACTACACAATACTATCAAAGGCCAGAATTTCAGAATTTTATCTCGTGCTCCACCAGAGATATCAAAGCGTAAAAAGTGCGATTTTTGAAATTTTTGACAAATTTCGGAATTTTTTTCGCAAAAAGAAATCAACTCCCAGATCTGGGATTTGGTATGTGAGTACACGCACTTTTGTCCTATTTGTAGAAAAAATTGTGTAAGGTTGACAGTTTTCCTTACATGAAAAATTTCCTCTTGCAAACGGATAGATTTTGGAAACAATCTTAAATTTTGTGCTAAAATTTCACCTCTAAAAATTTATTTTAAAAAAATTTTCTACCACTGTATATTCAGCCTATTTTATTCTGAACAAAATGCTGCAAACCCCATTTCAATTGGGAAAATAAAAGACGAGATATTTACAATTTTGTGTATCCTATTATCTGGGAAAATCGCTGAACTCGATGAAACAAAGATGGCCGGCATGCACAAACAAAAAATAATAAAATTAAAATAACGGTCATTTTGAACTTCTGTCATGTTAGGGTTGTTGTACAAAAAATTTCACATTTTTAAAAAATGGTCGAGCTTCCAAAAAAATATTTTCTGGACCACTTGAAATGGATTGACCCTTATCAAATTTAAGTGGGCAGGCGAAGGGGGGGGGGTAATATCCCGTACCTTTTTTATACTTAACAAAAGAACGCCAAAGCTAATTAGGGAAGCATCTTATCACTATGTACCTGTATCCAAAAACTGAAGCAAATCTGTTAATTTTGCAAGAAAAACCTAAATTAAGAGGGGTTAGTCCCACCGATCCCTCATATATACTTTTCCAATGAATTCCTTAAATAAACCAGGGAAGTGCCTTATCATAATGAAACTGTATCCGAAATTTGAAGCAAATCGTAAATTCTGCGTGAAAACCCCAACCTAAATTAAGGGGGGTATCTCCCATTTCCCCCTTTTAGGCTTATCCAATGAACTCGCAAAGCTAATCATGGAGGTGCCCTCATCAGACTGATTCTATGTCTAAAAGTTGAATGAAATCTGATAATTCTGCATGGAAAACCCATTTATCTAAATTAAAGGCGGGTGATTGGCCCCCGGTCCCCCTCTTTATATTTATCCAATGAACTCCCAAAACTAATCATGGTGGTGCAGTCATCGGAATGATCCTATGTCTAAAATTTGAAAGAAATTCGAAAAATCTGCATAAAAACCCACTTATTGAAATTAAGTATGGGCAATTAGCCCCCCGTTCCCACTTATTATACTTATCCAATGAATACCTAATACTAATAACAGAGCCGCCTCATCAGAATGAGCCTGCATCTATATTTTCAACGAAAGCTGATAATTCTGCATGAAAAACCCATTTAAGTAAATTAAGGGAGGGACATTAGCCCCCGTTCTCCCTTTTATACTTATCGAATTAACTCCCAGAACTCAGGAAAGTGCCTTATCAGAATATACCTATATCGAAAATTTCAAGTGAATCGGATATTTTTATCCTGAGTTATCGCGTTACGCACGCACGCACGCATGTACATTAGGGTGGTGCGAAAACACAAAAGTTTTTATTTCCGGATCGCTATAGTGCGGAAAAGTTGCGACTGGTAAATACAAGAAAAACTAAAAAAAAAATTGAAATCGGACATTATCTTCCGATCGCGCAAACCACCTAAAACTTCAAAAAAATTGAAAATTTTCGATTTTTTCAAAAATTTTAAAAAAATATTACATATACATATATTTTATCACTATAGTGAAAAATATTTACATATTGTACTATTTAATAATAATAATAAAATAAATTGTGATTAGAGAATATCTTCCGATCGCGCAAGCTCATTAAATATCGGGAAAAATTCAATTTTCAGTGATTTTTGATGCATTAAGAAAATAATTAAATAAGTTCCATTTGCGGTCTCGTGTTGAAATTTAAATGTAAATTAATACTGTTGTGCATGTTATGCTATTTTTGAACAACCGAGATCTTACCACGACGAGATCGCTGCAGGGCGAAAAGGTTTAGTATTTCGCGCAACTCCTGTTAGCCACGTTGCGAAACAGCGTTGAAGTCGCCCTATGTGTCCACATCCTTTTCTCTCCCCAATCTCGTTCACTTGCACAGTGCGCCATTTCGTATCAGTGAGCCCGTGAACGAATTTCGTTTGTTAATTGTAGATGTATTGTGTTATTTAAAATACATTAACATGTGACAGGTACACTGATCTGCATACGTCGTTGACAAAGAAAATTACTAGACAATCTTTTCATTGTCCTATATCTTGTCATTCCCAAGAGATTTTTTGTCAAATATTCTTCACGAATATAGCACCTGTACGAGAAACTAAAGAAAATCCTTTAAAAGAATTTAAACACTTTTAAAATCGTTAAAAATACTTCTAGACCTTTTCAATAAATGCGTCCATATAACACTCATTGATATGTGGAATGATACATGTTTGAAGATGGTTTATAGTAATTTTAAACAGTGTATGTTGTCCATCGTAATATTTGTGTCAGGACTGAGGAGGATAACTAAATAATCGTCCTTTTTTCCATCAAAATGTATGTCATGTGGTTCTTCTGATTCCACTTGACTTTGCCGTAATTTTTTTCTTTCTGTTTGTTTTCTTCTAATTTTGTATAAGTCAATAACTTGAAAAACATCTGTTTTAGTTATTACAGGAATATCTTCTAGTACACTCAACGCTTTAGCAGCACCTGCACTGTCAGATACACCATTGCGATCGCAATGTAAAGATGTAGATTGTAACTCCACTTTAATTTGCCATGGTAATTTCTTCTTCTTAAATCTGATAGGCTGTATCAGTCATGGTAATGATATTTTACATATACCTACATTAGCATTAAAATTCTCATGTATTTCATCTAAATGCTCAAGGTCTTTTATTTTCGCTTCAACAAATTTGGAAGGTTGCCTTTTCAATATATAGTTTCGTCTTCCAAGTCTTCTACTCAGTTTTTTTTTTTTTTTTAACTTTAGTACCAATTTTTCCCGTTCCGTATTTTCTCTGGAGGTAGATAAATCTATGCTCAATGACTGGAATTTTGTTGTGTTTTTGAGACGTACAATTAGTCTCAATTAGACACTCCCTCAGATCTGGTGACTTTTTACAGGAGCAATATAAATTCATTACACGTTTGCAGGCTGAAATATCACACAGTTGAGTTTCTTGTTGTTTTTTAAATTCATCAAACTTTTTTATAAGGTTTGGCTATTCTTTGTCTCGAATATAAGATTTCGTTAGTTTAGAATATTATCATAGTAGGCATTAATTAGCTAAATGATTCTACAATCAAACACTTTTGGGATTGACGCCTTCTAATAAATATATTTTATTTTTTGTACCACTGTATTGTTGACAAATGAGAAACTCACTTTAATGATGTTGAATTTACTTGCTAATAGAGACCTCTCCTCAAGGTAGCATTGAAGAATATCTTCGTGTGTTGAAAGAATATTTGGCAGAAAATCTCTTGGATGACCGAATATAGGACAAAGAAAAGATTGTCTAGTAATTTTCTTTGTCAACAACGTATCCAGATCCGTGTCCCTGTCACATGTTAATGTATTTTTAATAACACAATGCATCCAATTAACAAACGAAATTCGTTCACGTGCTCTCTGATATGAAATGGCGCTCTGTGCAAGTGAACGAGGTTGGGGACAGAAGCATGTGGACACGTAAGGCGACTTCAACGATTTTTCGCAACGTGGCTAACAGGATGCGCGCGAAACTCTAAACCTTGAAGAACTACTAAACCTTGCAGCGATCTCGTTGTGGTGAGATCTCGGTTGTTCAAAAAAAAAAAAAAAAAAAAAAAAAAAAAAAAACATAACATGCTCAATAGTATTAATTTACATTTAAATTTTAACATGAGACTGCAAACTGAGCTTATTTAATTATTTTCTTAATGTATCAAAAATCACTGAAAATTGAATTTTTCCCGATTTTTAATGAGCTTGCGCGATCGGAAGATATTCTCTAAACGCAATTTATTTTTTTATTATTATTAAACAATACAATATGCAAATATTTATCACTATAGTGATAAAATATATGTATACGTAATATTTTTTAAAAATTTTTGAAAAAATCGGAATTTTTCAATTTTTTTTAATTTTTAGGTGGTTTGCGCGATCGGAAGATAATGCCCGATTTCAATTTTTTTTTTTTTTTTTGTTTTTCTTGTATTTACCAATCGCAACTTTTCCGCACTATAGCGATTCGGAAATAAAAACTTTTGTTTTTTCGCACCACCCTAATGTACATACATACATACAGAACGGGCGGGCACATAAGTTCTCAGGCTTTGATAGCCTGTGAGCTAAAAAATGATGAATAAAAAAAAATGTACTATGGAATGCTGTTCTGTGTAGAAATAAGAAATAAATTTGACATTTTATGTTCAAACAATGTACCGCCGTATAATCCGCTGATCAAACAACTCTGTTGCACCCAGAAATTTTATTTAGTAATTGAAGACAAATATTTACTGCGATTTTAAAAGTCACCGTAATTTCGGGTGTATAGGCCGCGGCTCAAACAATTCTTTTTGGACCCAGAAATCTTATTTAGTAATTGAAGACAAATATTTATGGCGATCTAACTAGTTATATTTGTTTCTTAAAAAATTCTGGGTCGAAAAAGAATTGTTTGATCTGCGGCTTATACACCCGAAATTACGGTACATTTAATTAAAAAAAAAATTTGGCCGAAAAATGATTGTCTGATCCGCGGATTATACGTCGGAAATTACAGTAATAGTAATTTCATCTCAATACTTTAAAATCGATAAAAGGAATTTTTGGATGAAAAAAAATTTCTTTTTTAAATTACAGTAAATTCTTACATGTTCAATCTTTTATATATATATATATTTATTCTGTTTTTTGAATTTGTAAGTCAGCAGTTTATAATCACAATACATTATAGCTTATACGGGGGAGGGGGGGGCTCTAAGCTCTGAATACGATTACAAGCAACACCACGCCCTTCAAATAACAAACTATTTTTCCTTGGTATTTATCCTCTCCGTAATCAATTTATTCTTGAACATTTAATGTAAAATCTACTATGGAATAATAAGAAATATATTAATATAATAAGAAATATATTTGACACTTTATATTCAAACAAGGTTTTAGTAATTTTAACTGAACACTTTATTGCAAAGGGATTTTTGGAACAAGAAAAATATCTTTTTTAAACGAAAGCAATTTTATTTTTACATGTTCAGCCATTTTTTAGTATGTTTTCTGCATTTTGTATTTGTAAGTCAGTAGCGTAACCAGGATCGGTACCTAAAACCAGTAACATTGTAAAGTTTTCAAATCTTTGATTCTTTGCAGAAAATTGTCTGGTTAGATAAGCCGAACAGAACTTAAAAAATTACCGGTGTTCAGAGCACTTGGGCACCCACCCCTGGCTACTCCCCTGTAAATCCACAATTTATTATCATAACACTTTTTTGACTGAATAGCTAGTGCACGATCCAGAGTATTTGGTTTTAACCTCTAAAGACCATATATATTCTATATGATACACATCTTAACATTTTTTTCACGTATATAAATAATATTTAAAAAAAATAAGTGCATATGGATCCTAATAAATAGAAGAACTAATAAAAGAACTAATTGAACTAATGAAACAAAATAGAAATTTGTTTCTCAAAACGCTTTTCTAGCGGGACGTGTTATACCAAAATGGCTTGCGTCAAAAATATACTAAATCTATAGATTTTTTTTTTTTTTTTTTTTGTATTGACGGAAAAGTGGTTTAAATACCATTTATAGAGTACATTAGGAATAAAAAATTATTCAATATATAATTGTTTCATGTTTTTCATTGTTTTTGCAATAAAAAAAAGTAAAATATCCTAATAAATTGTCAAAAAATATATTTATTGACTTCTCATGTATCAACGAATTTTATGCCAAAAAAAAATAAAATAAAATAAAATAAAAATAAATAAATAAAATAGAATAAAATAAAACAAATAAATTTAATTTTTTTTTTGTTTTTCAATATTTTTTAGTCATTAGTTTGGTAATATGAATTCATAACTTATGTAATATATACAGGGCTTCCAAATGGTCCGCCAGCTGAACATCAATATTTTCTTAGACAATTTTTCGTTTTAGATTTTTCTTGCAAATTGCATAAAAACCACCTTTGGAGGTTAGTTTTAGCACAAACGCTGTACAAACCTACTAAAAAATTTTCTGTTAAGAAATATTGTTGTTCAGTTCGCGGACCATTTGGGAGCTCTTTATATATATAAACCTTCGGGTTTCAAGAGGTTAAAGGATTAGGTTATTTATAAAAGGCACACGGTAGTAAAATGTTAAAGATTATTTCATTCAGATAAAGCTTCTGTCAATATTATTACTTCTTCATATTTCCAATTGAATTATTTCAGTTCTATATTATAATCAGCAAACTAAAAAATGATAATTGAAAATTAATTAAAACTGATGATTTGAATATCAAGAGAAACACAACGGAAAGAACTTCTCATTTATAATTTGTACTTGGTGGTTTTTTGGCACGATTCCTTTTTTCTATTTTCTAAAGAAAATGCTCAATGAATATTTAAAAGATAGTCTGGTTAATTTGTTGCTCAGAAAGTTGTTGGCACCTTAGCAGAGTTATACAAATTTTACAAAAGAGCCAGGATTCTTTCAATGAGTTTTTTCATTTCTGTGCAAAATCATGTCAGTTTTATAAACATTCAAAATAAATTTGCGATAGGAACAACTCTGTCTTTTCCTTCCATCTTCGTTGGTTTCCTTATTTTCAGGAAGTATGATGAAAAGTTTCGACTTTTAACGGAAAATACCCTTTTTTTTTTAATGATAAGGGACTTTTTCTGTGAAATTTAGGAAAAATATATCTGTAAGTTTCTGATTTTTTTTAACAGTGAACTGTAAGATGAACACCATGGTAAAACATTGAATACAATAAATAAATAAATAAATAAAAATAAATAAAATGAAAAATCCAATCGGGGTGCTATGAAAATGTATTTTGTATAGAAAAATATTTATTTGAAATTTTAAATTCGTATTATATTAAAGTAATATTATTTAGGAAAATAAGTTAAAAAAAATTAGGAAATTAGGAGTTTAAGAAATTAGGAAAGTAATTGTGATTCAGTTTTTCAACCATACAAACGCACGCCGTATTTCTTTTAATTAGATAAGTTTAACTTTTATAGGCTATGTGATTTTTTGTTAACAAAATATTGGTGTGACACTGACAATTATTATTCATGTCGTATTAGAGCCATTTTATCTTAACCCGGGAGAACGCGCGCTTTTCAAGGTATGAATGATTTTAACTTTGCCACCAATAAAATCTAATTATAACAGTCACTTTATTAAGACGGAGACAATTCTTACAAATTTTGCGATAAAATAAATTAACGATCACTTTTAAAAAATTAGTGGTTACAATTGTAAAAACCACACGCACTCAGGGTCTTTTAGGCCCTGCGCGCGTCCTCGCGGGTTAAAATGACTGTAAAGGGTCACACTATAGTAAAATGTTCAATATGTATTATTTCTGCAATTTTTGTGCAAAAAAATCTGTAATGTGTTTTAATTAGTTCTGTTTTGCGTCCGAAAACTATAATTGAATGATTTTTTTCTGAGAAAAAATATGATTTCTGAGAAAAAAAATGATTTGCATATTTAACCATCATGCGAAGCTCATTTCGAATGCATCTTATTTCAAATATACAGTTTCCAAATTTCCCACCAATATTTTAATCCTGAAAATCTTCTTTTATTTAATTTGAGAGCTTTAACAGAACAATAATTTTTCCAAAACTATAGCAGAGTGGAAAAAATTACAGATTAAACAACTCTGATATGGCTTTTGGATCGGAATACATCCAAACACTTTAGCATGGTTGATGAAGAAAAGTAAAGAAAATGGCAATAACTTTTTTTATATTGGCATATTTTTTATTCGCAATGATATAGATCAATTAACTGAAAAGGTTTAGTAATTGTGTAGGAAATAAACATACTCATTAACAAAACTGAGAAATTTCTTGCGAGGCAATAAATTTTGGAAAAAATATGTCAATAAAATTATGTTACTTAAAGAATGATACAATCTTACGTCTGCAAGTGGAACGTAAATCTCATATGTTCAAGGTTACATAACCTTGCTTCCGTAGTGATATATGGCGATGCATTCCACAACATACGAAGAAAAAAAAACGAGAGGAGGGAAGAAACCAGAGAAGAGAAGCAGGTAACGCAGCTAAAGGAAAAAAAAGCTATACAGTGTGGGATGCTTTTCCCCTTTAATTAACAAACTGGAGATGGAGGGCGAGATGCTATCCTTCTTTTAATTAAAATTTCAAGTAAGATTAATGAGCATAAAAATATCTTTACAAGCGGTCTAAAGAAAACTTTTTATACGCAAATTCTGTCATAAACAGATCAGTAACAATATTGATATGTCCTGGCGGACATGAATTACTTTATAAATGAACTTGTGGGCTTAGACATTGAAGAAAAAGATATACTTTAGCCCTCGAACGCATGAATTATTTTAACGATAGCTAAAAAACATATTTTGCTCTTAAAACAGTTTTAAATTAGAGTATAAAAAAGAATTTTTTTTCTTAACGTTGCACGTATCACAGAATTAAAATAATGACAAAGGTATATACATAGCTGCCAACTTTTACGCATTTTTCCTACCACAAAAATTTTATAGTAAATACCCACATAGCATGCATGGTCACAGTGACGTCAATGTGACGCCACTGTGAGTCACTGTGGTCACGTCACATCTGTGACCAAACTGCCACCCCTCAGTGACGTCACATTGTGACTGAAATGTGACGTCACATCTGTGACCGAAATGCCACCCCTCAGTGACATCACATTGTGACTGAAATGTGACCTTCTTAGAAAATTAAAAAATATATACAAAAATTCTTCAAAAGATGTTATTTAATAGAAAAAATATTTTTCTGTCAATTGAAAAAGCTTTTGTGACGTCACTGTACCAAAAGGCCACCACTGAGTGAAGTCACATTGTGACTGAAATGTGACCTTCTTAGATAATTTTAAAAAAAAAATACAAAAATTCTTCAAAAGATGTTATTTAATGGAAAAAATATTTTTCTGTCAATTGAAAAAGTTTTTGTGACGACACTGTAATGCCATTGCAAATAACGTACGTCACGTCACATCTGTGACCAACTGGCCACCATTCAGTGAAGTCGCATCGTGACTAAAATGTGACCTTCTTAGAAAATTAAAAAATATATATATAAACTCTTCAAAAGATGTTATATAATGGAAAAAGTTCTTTTCTGTCAATTGTAAAAGTTTTTGTGACGTCACTGTAATGTTACTGCAAGAAACGTCCCTAATAGCATGAATTCTAATGAATTCTAGTCCCTAATGAATTCTAATTACCTATGAATATTATTATTTACAAAAAACGGTTTTACAATTTATTTTAACTTGAATTTTTTTGAAACTAATAAAAATAAAAGGTAAAAATACATCAAAAATTTCTTTAAATAAAAAAATTTAATCAAAGACACACTCATAAAATTATTGCATATTTAAGTTCCTAAAATACTGTATAGAAAAAGAAAAAACAAAACGGCCATGCGCGTGGAAATTTAAAATCGTCTGCAAACAAAAGGATCACGGAGTATGAAACTTACTCCGTGGAAAGAATAAATAAACGTAAACAGAAATATTTTAAATTGATGCTAGACGCAAGAAGTTAGCTGGCTGGAATTTATGGCAGTTGTGGATTGTTCCGTATTGATACGGATTTAACAATTTAAACAAAAAGGTCTACAACAGCTCTTTCAAGTGCAAAACATAAGTCCGAGAAAATTAATGGGGCTTTGACTGAGAACGAATGACTTCGATGGAAAAAAAGGTATGGAAAAATATTTTTCATGGTTGCTTTTTAATTATTATTGTTCTTAGAACGATTTTAATTAGATACTCAAAAACATGCTATAAAACATCAATTCTCTATTAACTTTATAAAGTTTAATACATTAATTAGTTATTTTGTTGACATAGAACACTTGATTATTAACCCATTAGTGCCTGAATTATTTTCTTCGTTAAAATTCAAATTTTTCATTTTCCCACCACTTTTAAAACAAGAATAAATTTTATCTTAATTTATCGAGGACCTTTCCTCGAGAAAGAAAATATTTATTTATACTCCTTTTTACTGGTGTGAAATGCGCTTGCTTGAATTTTTTAAAACTGTCCCAAAAATGGGACGCCAGGCACTAATGGGTTAATAATTTGGATTAGGTTGTTAAAGGTAGTGATTTTAATTGCACTTTAATCTGCGTTGTTTCCTTATTTAAAATATATGGTTAAAATAATATGTTTCCATAAACATAAAATCTTATATTTTTTAATAAAGAAGCTTTAAATAGAATAAAATTATTTGCAAACATCTTTTTTTAATTTTTGTATTAAGTAATCTTCTGAAACATTACATAAATTTATTTAAAAAATTACATGTTCAGAAGAGGAATTTATAAGAGAACGAGAAGAACAATTAAAAGAAATCGTAGATGTTTCATATTTAAAAAATAATGATTGTTTAATGTATTTTTCAAACTGTGAAATGTTATAAAATTTCTAAATGGATAGTGGGTGAAAACGTTTCAGTTGTAAATATTCTTATTGGAATGTTTTCAGAAAGAACTAGAAGTCTGAATGAAAATTTGGAAGTTACGCAATCAATAAGAATTTAAACATGATTGTATTTAAAACAAAAAACGCAAATACATAAACGGTATGAAGCTAGAAATTAATAACTGTATTTTATTATTTATTTTTCATTCTAGGCACTTTTATTATTTCCTTTCCTGAATGATTTTACAGAGGTATATTTCACAATATCCATTATATGTAGTATTAGTATACATCGTGATTAACACTAGAACGCCCGGAAATTTTACTCAAGTTTGATAATATTTCTCACCAGAATTTTTATTCAACATTATTTAATTGATTTATTTAAAGTAAATCCTCGTGGTTTGAATTTAACATATTTCTGGAAAAAATTTCTGGCTCGAATTGAAATTTAAACGCATGGTCAGAGTCGAATCGACTCCTTCCGGGCGTTCTAGTGTTACAGTGGATCTCTTATTTATAATTACTCTCTAATATTATAAATAAAATATTAATAATTACAATTAACGTATTTGTTGTTCTATTTTATCGTTGGAATTTTTATTAGGTAGATGTGTTTGTGATGGACAGCCTTCCAGTAATGGATAGCCCCTTAATGTTTTATGTTCATTAATACACTAATAAATATTTAGCTTTAATTTTTTTTTCATAATTCCTCTTTGCATGTTTTAATAGTATTTTAATAATTATAGAAGGGCTAATTCCATGGCTTCTGTACTGTAAGTCACATAACTTATTAATTGCTATGCTTGTTAGCCACCGTTATTTTCGAAAAGTCTGCTCGGCCTTATTCAATTAATGAGAATGTGCCAATAAAATTAATCACATTTTTCTGTTCTATAATACTGGTAGCCAAAAATCGTAGCCTGTGACTTGCACTACAAGTACTCATGGAAATAGCCAGAAGATAGTATTTGAAGATAGTTTGCGATTATTTTATGATTTGTGACAAATTTGTCACTAACTTTGTGACGGTGGCAGCGTTGTCAATGTTCTGAAGTCACACTGGGACACAATTATACAGTTATAAACATTATTATGTCGTGTAAAATTACTTACATCTATAATTTTATTATACTTTGGCGATACATCTCAATTAAAACTTGGGAGCAGCTATAAAAAGAATGTACCAAAAGAAAGTTACTGAATCAAAATTTAATGCCATGCAGACTTTAATCTTTATTACATATATATATATATAGGGGTGCAAAAATCTAGGCGCCAGTGGCTAATCTCCCACCAAAAAAAATTTCAAAGTCTTCTTCGCTCAAAATTTAACAGCAATCTTACTAGAATTTAACGCGAAATATTAGATAAAAAGAAATGAAATAATTTTAGTGATGAGAGACTGCCTGCTGGCGCCCAGATTTTTGCACCCCTGTATATATATATATTGCAATAAATGAGACTATTTCAGACAATTGAATATTCGATCTATAACAATTATTTCAAACTTAGCAATTTGTTTTTCTAATAAGCATTAAAATTATCTAAGAAACACTTCCTTTAAAGTGCAGCCCTAGTCACAGAAAAAGACCCGGATGTTTATGTAAAGTCTGTAGGAGCGTTCTTTTCAAATATCTCGCTCAAATTTTAATATTTTTACATGATTTTTTTACACAGGATAGCTGAGAACGATCCACAACCGGCCTAGTTTTTACTTTTTCAATTTTGGTTTCAGACTAAAAAAATATACATATATATATTTTTTAATTTCAAAACCGGTTTATACCGGTTCTGATATTGAAACTATCAAAATATAAATAATATATAAGCAAAATTGAAAAAGTAAAAACGAGGGCGTTTGTAGATAGTCCTCAGCTATCCTATACAAAAAAATATTCAAATTTGAAAAGAACGCTCCCATAAACTTTTTATTATCATCCTGGTCTTTTTCTGTGACTAGTTTTGCACCTTAAAGGAAGTGTTTATTTAATAATTTTAATGCTTATTAGAAAGCTTGCTTATTACAAAGTTAGTGACAAATTTGTCACAAATGAAAAAATAATCGCAAACTGTCTTCACAACCTTGTCACTATCGTCAAAGAATAGTCACAGTTTTAATGACAATTTTGTCACAAACGACACATTTTTCACATTTTGGTCACATCGTGACGTCACAAAGTGGTCACAATGTGACGTCACAAACGAGCTCTAAAACGGCCATAACGACTTCACATTTTAGTCACAGTGACTTCACATCGACGTCACGTGACGTCACATCGACGGTCACAAAGTCACAATGTGACTTCACAACGACGTCACCGTGACGTCACCATGTCTTACGGGTATTGTCTTATTTAATCGTCGAAATCTTATGATTAAACAAATAGAAAATCTTTGTACAATTTTAGTGGGAGCAAAAATGCGTAAAAGTTAGCAGCTATGTATAAACAGGATAATTTTAAATTGTTTTTACAATAAAGGAGGGATGATAGTGCACATCAAGACAAACAATATTAAATAGGAAACCAAGGGTCCCAAAGGTTTTCCAAAAAAAAAAAAAATAGCCGCTATTAAAGTTTAGGGTCCAAAATTTCAAATAAACATTAAAACGGAAAAATTGGTCGATTGATTTGAGGTTTTCACTAAAAATATTCTTTATGTCGGTATTTTCACGGAAATAAATTACAAAGATAAATTTCAAAAAACGCCGATAGAGGGCGCTTTAGACTTTGTAGTAACGAACAACTATTTTTGCCATTATTTTTTGCACCTCATTAAATGTTTTAGTAAGCTAAAACTTAAACTTAAATTTTGAACTTAAATTCTGAATTGTTGAGAGGGGTTAAGAAGCGCAAACTGAAGAGTGTTCAGGAGTTGAAATTTAACTCTCCCCCCCCCTCGAACACAGTTCAGTTTTGCGCTACTTAAATCTTCTCAACGATTCAGAATTTTAGCTCAAAATTTAAGCCTAAGCATTTGAAAGCATTTAATGAGGTTAAAAAAAATAACGGTTAAAAATAGTTCTACGCAACTCCAAAGTCTAAGGAGTGCTCTATCGGCATTTTGTGAAATTTATTATTAAAATTTATTTTCAAGAAAACACTGATTTAACACTAGAACCACCGGCTATTTTATGCGATTTTTATAAAAATTTTTTGACACCAGAATTTTTATTTAAAATTGTTTAACTTGTTTAATTCGCCTATTTTTGTTCTGCACTTACTTAACAAGTCTTATCAAGAAATTTCTGGTTCGAATAGGCTATTTTCAATATGGTAGGGGTCATAATGACCCCTAATGGCGGTTCTAGTGTTAAAGAGTAGTTTTATTTTAAACCGCAACCGAAGTGACAAAATTTTCCGTTTTTTATAATCATTTGAAATTTGAACCCTCTGAACACAGTTCAGTTTCTGCTACTTATTAACCACTCCCAAGAATTCAGATTTTGAGCTTCAAATTTAAGTTTAAGTCTAAGCTTACGAAAACATTTAATCATATGCAAAAAGTAACGGCAAAAAATAGTTGTTGGTTACTCAAAAGTCTAAAGCGCCCACTATCGGCATATTTTGAAATTTATCTTTATAATTTATTTTCAGGAAAATACCGACATAAGGAATAGTTTTAGTGAAAACCGCAAATCAATCGACCAAATTTTCCGTTTTTTATGTTTATATGAAATTTTGGACGCTAAACTTTAATGGCGGCTATCTCCTTTGGAAAAAGTTTGGGACCCTTGGTTTCCTATTTAATATTGTTTGTCTTGATGTGTACTATTATCCCTCTTTTATTGTAAAAACAATTTAGAATCACCCTGTATATATATAATAGCATTAATTGTAATACAATATATACAGGGCTCCCAAATGGTCCGCGAACTGAACATCAATATTTTTTAACAGAAAATTTCATGATAGGTTTCTACAGAATTTGCGCAAAAATGAACCTCCAAATGTGGTTTCCCGGCAATTTGCAAGAAAAATCTAAAAATAAAAATTTTCAAAGAAAATTCTGGTGTTCAGCAGTGTTGCCAGACGAATACTAAAATTTTATTTTTAATACCACTCTTTTCATAGAGAGATAGTCGCCTTATATATTTAAAAAAAATTTGCGATTAATATAAGCTACTAATGCCGGAATAAAATAGTGGTATTGAAAATAAAATTTTAGTATTCGTCTGGCAACACTGATGTTCAGTTGGCGGACCATTTGGGAGCCCTGTATACATCATTTAAAAATGAAAAAATTAAATATATGTATATATAGCTTATCCTAAGGTAAAAAGTAAAATATAATAACAATTTGTCGTGATTCTGTTTAGATTCGCATGCAAAAAAAAATCTTTCAGAAAATATTATTTCGTGTACAACAGTCAACAACAACAAAAGGGAAGTAAGGATTTAACAATAAAATATATGAAAAGAAATCGGTGCGTTATCTTTGGTTATATTTCACTAGTTGTCCTTTGAACTTTATATTAAATTTACAGAAATAAAAATAACTTTTTTACGTAGAAATAAAAATAACTCACGTACAGTTCGCTTGGTGATCGTTTTTCACTACAATATCTTATGAGGTTGCAGTTTAAGAGAGGTTTCAATACTACATTTAAAACTGTCACGTTTAACAATTTACAATTGTTATACTTTCTGGTACAAAAGAACAGTCTAAAATAACATTGAAAATGAGATTTTAGAATTTGAAAAAATTTAGTTGCAAGTGTTTATGATTTCGATTTGTCTGTCTATTTCTCTATCTGCCCGTGCTCTGATTCCCGTAAATATACTATGATGTAATAATTATGTATTAATCCTCCAATGCATGATTTTTTTTATTTATCATTTAAAAGATTATATTTGATTCCATAATGGGCATAATTAAAGGAAATATACAGAAAAAATTATCACTCTTATATTTTTTAGTGTTTGATTTTTTTTAAAAGGTTGCGAAATGACAACACAATCCATTAAATGTATCCGAAGTATATTCTACGATACTTTAATAGATTATACTTTAATACGACTTTAATACTTTACGATAGTCTTTTTCTTTTAATTGTCGGGAGGCATTTTTCAGCACTGGATTCTGTCTCTTCTTATTATGCCAAGGCACGAAATTACTTTTAATTTTAGAAGTGTCATTTGATCCACTGATGTTTAACATTAGAACCGCCATTAGGGGTCTTTTTCAAGGTTTAGGGGTCTTTATCAAATTTAATCACATATATTATTTCTTGTTAAAATAGTAACAAAAATATCATATTAAATTACATTTTAAAAAGTTTAAAAAAATGTATACTTTTCTGTCACGCAGAACATTCTTATAAGAAAGTTTCCAAAAACATTATTATCATATAACAATATGCACAGTTCATTTTATTTAAAATGAATCCAACAAAGCACAAAAGGTCTCCAAATCTTCTTTAACACTTCAACCGCCGATAGAGGTCATTATGACCCCTACCATATTGAAAATAGCATATTCGTGCCAGAAATTTCTTGATAAGACTTGTTAAGTAAGTGCAGAACAAAAATAGGCTAATTAAACAAGTTAAACAGTTTTAAATAAAAATTCTGGTGTCAAACAATTTTTATAAAAATCGCATAAAATAGCCGGCGGTTCTAGTTTATAATTACCAAGATACAGATTATAATTTATAGATTATTTCAACAAATGAATGAGTTTGTAAAGTATTGATTCAAACGCTAACATCCAAGTCATGTCCACTTACCAGACTGATTGTATTTTTTGTTTTTGTTGTTGTTGTTTCTTTGAAATAAAAATAAAAATTATACGCAAATCTTGATTCTCCTGCAAAAAATAACAATTTTAAACTATATATATGCGAGGTTTTTTTGTGTGTGTGGGAGAGGAATTATACTCTTTCATATGGTGAAGAGCCTTTATCGCATTTACTTTCTCATAAACACAGATAGGTTCCTCCATGGGAAGGGATAAGAATTTTCTTCCAAGGTATCGACTATTGGTTTCAACTTGAATAATATATCTTCCCCATTAGACATCATATTATCGTTCAGGTGGAAAACTTGTCGTATACTCTCAAATGTTTTCAAGATCATAGAGAAACTATCTGGTGGTGCACAAATGACAAGGTTCCCAAACAATCTTATAATACACTGCTCAAAACAATTAAAGGATATTGCAGTTTTAGGTGGATTTTGTATCTGGGAAACTTTTTAGCTGATTGATACATTGTCGACAGACATAGTAGGTTATATGAGAATAAATTACACATGTTTGGCAGAAAAAAATGCATTTTATTGCGCATTTGTGTACAAAAGGAAAAAAACACAATTTGTGCATATGAGAAAAAAATAATAAGAAAAGGTGTTTTCTTCAAAGAAAATCATTTTCAGTAGGGGGTATGGTTTCCACGGGCGACCAGCACCGTTGAACACATTTGAGGCATGGACTCAATGAGGCTATTAATGACGAGTTGGGGTATTCTGCCCCACTCTTCCAGAAGAGCTCTTTCCAGATCTTGGAGAGTTTGTGGGGGTTGTTGGCGGCCAGAAACTCGTCTTTCTAGAGCGTCCCAAACGTGCTCGATTGGATTCATGTCTGGAGAAGACGCTGGCCATTCCATTCGAACGATTCCTTCCTCGAAAAGGAAATCCTCCACCAGGTTTGCACGATGTGGCCTGCAGTTATCGTCCATTAAAATGAAGTTATCTCCGATTGCTGCAGCGTAAGGGACTACAATAGGTCTGAGGATCTCATCCCTATATCGGAGACCAGTCAGCTCCATCTCGAATGATGTAGAGGTCAGTGCGCCCGTCAATGGAGATGCCACCATACACCAACACTCCTCCACCGCCAAATCTGACACTTTCGTGCACGAACGCAGGATTATTCCTACTGACAGGGTCCCTCCAGATGAAAATACTCCTATTATCCGGATGCACAGAAAAACGGGACTCTTCAGAAAACAGAATATTGCTCCATTCATTTCTCCTCCAGTTGACATGCTCGGTTGCCCACTCCCTGCGGTCGCGACGATGCCTTGATGTTAATCTAACACATACCATCGGTCGGCGAGCATACAGAGCTACAGCATGGAGCCGGTTTCGGACAGTCTGAGTTGAAATCGTGGTGCCTGTAGCGGAGCGAAGGTGTTGTTGGAGAAGAGTAGCGTTCATGTTTCGGTGTCTCCGAGCTGTTAACGCTAAATACCGATCTTCATTGGGCGTTGTTGCCCGTCTACGACCTTGCCCTGGTCTTCGGCCTGCACATCCACTCTCCAAAAAACGGTTCCAGATCCTGGAAATGACACTTTGTGACACTCCAATGGCTTGCGCTACTTCGGCTTGAGTTTGGCCCCCTTCTAACCTATCAACAATTCTCCAACCTTCTGAATCTGTCAAATGACTTCGCTGAGACATCGTACTCATCGAAACAAAGCAATCACTGAATGCCGATCATCTTTGTCTTCATTCTCTTTTATCCAGTTGAAAGTGAAATTTCATTCGCTGCCGCTGAAGCGACGTTTTTGACGTCGAACTCAAAATTTGCATACTCCACAGTTTGAAAACCAGAAAAATTTGCATTTGTGATTCTCTTCTTCTATTATCGGCAAAACAATTTCGTTTATGCCTTCATTTTATATAAAACTTCAAATATCCTTTAATTGTTTTGAGCAGTGTATTTAAAGTTTGTAACACTACTCAAGATACAAATTTTTGCGTACTTTTTTACATTTATACAGCAAATATTGAGTAGTTATTGAATATGGTTTAGGACACTATAAAAGCTTGTTTGTTCAGAGATATGATCGAAAAGTACAGGGGGTAAATATAGCAAAAAAAATATTTATATCTGTTTTTAATCATAAATCACTTTCATGCAGGGAAACATATTCAATAATCATTACCCAAGATATGTATGGCTGTAGACTTTGAAGTTTTCACATTTTTTGTCTGTTTACGTTTACCTAACTGCTGTTATTTTAATGTAGATGGAATATTCACTATTTCAGGATTTGCATCAAGATTCCTTTCTAGCATCAACATATCGCACCATTACTATCTGAATTACCTTCTTGTAAATCACAATCGGTCTCATCATGAGTGTCTGAACTGTTTTTGAACAGAGGGTTTGGATCAAATGTTGGATCATCATCAATGTCATTGTCAGAAATGCCACTTTCTCTCGACAGTACAATCCATATTGCTTCTGTTAATAATTTTTTTAGTGTTTTTGCTTTAAAATATATGTTGAAAATAGTGAGAATTTATCAGAAGAAATTTTTTGATGAAAAATAAACAAAAAGCAAGATCAAACAATCAGATAATTAATTAAGTAGAACACTAAAAATGTAAAGAAAAGCGAATCTAAATTCATGGTGTTGCCAAATGGCAACAAACGTATTTTCGCATGCGTACAATATATGTTGCAAAAAAACTTACTGAAAATTATTTAAAATAACTTTTAAAAACATATTCTTTTGAAAAAAAAAAATCTTTTTAAATGTAATTTTGCGTTTTAAATATTTTTTATTTGTGTTAGAAATGGTATTTGTGTCTAGAAAAATGGAAGGTTTTAATTTTTTTTTTTTTTTTGTAACTAATATTATTACCTATGGTGTTTTTAATGTTTAAACCTAAATATAGGTTCAAAATAAATGCTTAAAATATAAAGTTATCAACATGCCAAATAAACGACAAAGACATAGAATTTATTTTTTTTTCCAAATGGCAAAAATATGGGAGGGTTAATGAGTTTCAGAATAGAATTTTCGCTATTGAAAACTAGGTGTCTAGGAATTAATGTTAATGTACACAGAAACAGAAAAAAATCCGTTAGATCACGATCCATGGAGAAAACACTGCTTGCGATACATATTGCCCCAACAGTGGCCAAGAGGATCTGACCTCAAAACTGGTTGACGGTAAGTGCTGGCTTCGAAACCAATCGCGACCGTCGGCCTAACCGTTCGGAGTTTTCTGTGGTTTTCTTCGAACCTTGGATTTCCTTGCGTAAATGCTGTTTAGGTTCCCCTAGAATGACCTCACCCTTTAGGGCCTATATCCCATAGTGTAAATAATTGGCCGACATAAATACAAACAAACAAGCGATACATATTATTTAAATATTTCATTTCACTACATGAAAAATGAAATTTCTTAATAATATTCTATTAATGTTGTAAAGTGTTTGATTATTTATGCCTGGTGTATAATTTTTTGTTCCAGTTTTACTTTTGAAATAATTGTTCTATAAAAATGATGAAAAATAAGTTTATTAAAGACTATTTTTTTATTGTTTAATAATTTATTTAATTAATAGTCATATAATGAACAATTACAACTTTGTAATATATTTAAAAATTTGCAAAAAGGCTTTTACAAATTTAAATTATTGTTTAAAAAGAAATAATTTAAGCAAACAAAGAAATTATTATGGTCGTGAAGATTTTAAATAAGTTTTTATTTTCGGGCATGAGTAGAGTATACGTCTACTTTTGTCACAATTTTAAAAATAATTTTTCACTTTATTTAATTGCATAAAATATTACGGACTATGTGATAAAACGTGGCGAGTACAAATTTTGCGATTTAAGTATTAAATAGTAATTTTCTGAAGAGAAATACTGACGCCAAACACCTTGAAATTTCAGAAGATTGCATGCAGCTTGTAATATGTATGTGCATACATGATATTTAAATTTTAATAAAAATAATAAAATGTTGTTGGATTTTAAAGAAAGGAAATGAAATGGCTTACAAAATATAAAATATTTCAAATACGTACATAGTATTGAGAATTTGTATAACTTTGATAAAAGATTTTCTTCAAAAACATTTCACAAATATACACAAGAGGACATTGTTATACATTTATTCTTTTCACTCAAATCATATATTCCGCTCAAAAAACATTGCATTGAAATATCGTTTAAGATTTATTTTTACCGAGTTCTACATATATGAATAAGAAATATGTGTAAAATGCAGAAAATGGAGATAAAAAACGATCATTTTGAGAATTTTTAAAGTAAGGTAAATATGAAATGCATTTCAATAATGACATATTTTGACGTTTATAATGTATTTTTAAACTCCGCATACATTGAAAATTTTTCACTCTGAGTTAATTTTAATGCGATTTTCACTATGTTTTTTGTTTAAATTTATTTCAAATATTTAGATATTTTTGCATGTT
Organism: Maratus speculifer; assembly: GCA_964019185.1. Lineage (NCBI taxonomy): Eukaryota > Metazoa > Arthropoda > Arachnida > Araneae > Salticidae > Maratus > Maratus speculifer. The sequence continues at coordinate 300,472,485 of OZ025293.1, forward strand.
TTTCTAAAAAGATTATCTTTTATAAACTGTATTTAATCGAATATAATACGTACTTTTTTTTGCAAAAATCTAGGACTAAAAATCGGGATGCGCATTATACACAAAGCAGCAGTTCTGAAAACTATAAGAAACCATATATGCTTTTACTAATTTACTTTATCACCATTTTTTATCTAATTTTTCAGTTTTTCTTTTCGCTTCTTGCATAAAAGTATGCAATTTAACCCATTAGTGCCTAGCGTCCCTTTTTAGGGACTCTTCAAAAGGTGCATTCAGCACTGTTTTTGACACCGGTGAAAAAGAAAAGCAATAATTATTTTATTTAAATGATGCATTTGCATGATTAATGAACTAAACTTAAATCTTCTAAAAATAGTGGTGCCAATCATATAAAATATACCCAAAAGATGCTGGGCACGAATGGGTTAAGACTCACCAATTTGAAATTCTCGAACTGTAGCTATGTTGCCGTTTGCTTCAATGCAGTGTAAAAGTTGCAGTTTAAAAGCGGCGTGTGTAATGTTTCTTCTTTCCCATTGTAATATAAATATCTGTAAATAGAACAAACCCAAGAATATTGTTCAAATGCACCATTAATAATTACTACAAATTATTATTATAATTATTAGTCCGGTGACAATTAATATATAGACAAAAATTTCCTACGGGGCGCAGTTTTGCCTGTTTTGCGAGTAGCCGCGGTCGCAATGCAACTGGAAGTGCAATGAGTGAGAGTCAACCACTGTAGTCGACCTATTCACATTTCGCTATTTCATTTGTAAGAATTTATAATTTGTTCGAAGTTCTTATAAATAATACTTATCGGACACATAAACTCTATAAGACCTTTATTTTGGTAACAATTTAAAAAGTAACTAGTTTGACGTAAGCCAAATTGTATGTACTAAAACACAATATTTGGGACGTTTATGCAGTTGGAACCAAATGCCCCCAAAACTAAATTTTTCAGAATTAGCTATTGATCTACGATAACACGTGACACCCTGTATAAAAATAAACATAAAGTACGATTTGTCAGAAAATGAAATTTTGATAGGAATAATTTAAGCCTAAAGATTATATAAAGCTGTTCATTAAATTTATTTCTGTTTTATAGATCCACTGAAAAGCATCGGACATTAAAGCTGTGTGCTCAGTTTCGCGCTATTTTTTGTATTTTGTTTTTACTATAGAATATCAAGAACGATAATTTAAAATATATCTAATTCTAGATTAAATAAAACTTGTTTATGTCGAAAATAAATTTTCCCGAAATCCGTAATGAATATGAGGTAGAAATATGCAATAGAATGTCAAATATCCCCTCAGTAATTTTTACATAGCATATAATCTTTCATTCTGTTTCATATAAATCTTGATTTTTCTATAAAATTTATCACTTTCTAATCCTGGCATGGAAAAATATGTCATTTTAACACCTTCTTCCATTGAAGAAGCTAAGAGATAAGGTGTGATTTTTGCGATATTAAAAGAGATTTGGAGACACCTTTTGTGTTTTGTTGGATTCATTTTAAATAAAATGAAGTGTGCATATTGCTATATGATAATACTGTTTTTGGAAATTTTCTTATAAGAATGTTTTGCATGACAGAAAAGTATACATTACTTAAAACTTTTTTAAATGTAATTTAATATGATATTTTTGTTTCTATTTTAACGAGAAATAATATATGTGATTAAATTTGATAAATTAAGCAAGATAAATTACGATTTCTATAACGTACACTGCTCAAAACAATTAAAGGATATTACAGTTTTAGGTGGATTTTGTATCTGGGAAACTTTTTAGCTGATTGATACATGGTCGACAGACATAGTAGGTTATATGAGAATAAATTACACATGTTTGGCAGAAAAAATGCATTTTATTGCGCATTTGTGTACAAAAGGAAAAAAAACACAATTTGTGCATATGAGAAAAAAAGAATAAGAACAGGTGTTTTCTTCAAAGAAAATCATATTCAGTAGGGGGTATGGTTTCCACGGGCGGCCAGCAACATTGAACACCTTTGAGGCCTGGACTCAATGAGGCTATTAATGACGAGTTGGGGTATTCTGCCCCACTCTTCCAGAAGAGCTCTTTCCAGTTCTTGGAGAGTTTGTGGGGGTTGTTGGCGGCCAGAAACTCGTCTTCCTAGAGCGTCCCAAACGTGCTCGATTGGATTCATGTCTAGAGAACACGCTGGCCATTCCATTCGAACGATTCCTTCCTCGAAAAGGAAATCCTCCACCAGGTTTGCACGATGTGGCCTGCAGTTATCGTCCATTAAAATGAAGTTATCTCCGATTGCTGCAGCGTAAGGGACTACAATAGGTCTGAGGATCTCATCCCTATATCGGAGACCAGTCAGAGCTCCATCTCAAATGATGTAGAGGTCAGCGCGCCCGTCAATGGAGATGCCACCATACACCAACACTCCTCCACCGCCAAATCTGACACTTTCTTGCACGAACTCAGGATTATTCCTACTGCCACGGTTCCTCTAGATGAAAATACGCCTATTATCCGGATGCACAGAAAAACGGGACTCGTCAGAAAACAGAATATTGCTCCATTCATTTCTCCTCCAGTTGACATGCTCGGTTGCCCACTCCCTGCGGTCACGAAGATGCCTTGATGTTAATCTAACACATACCATCTGTTGGCGAGCATACAGACCTACAGCATGGAGCTGGTTTCGGACAGTCTGAGTTGAAATCGTGGTGCCTGTAGCCGAGCGAAGGTGTTGTTGGAGAAGAGTAGCATTCATGTTTCGGTGTCTCCGAGCTGTTAACGCTAAATACCGATCTTCGTTGGGCGTTGTTGCCCGTCTACGACCTTGCCCTGGTCTTCGGCCTGCACATCCACTCTCCAAAAAATGGTTCCAGATCCTGGAAATGACACTTTGTGACACTCCAATGGCTTGCGCTACTTTGGCTTGAATTTGGCCCCCTTCTAACCTATCAACAATTCTCCAAGCTTCTGAATCTGTGAAATGACTTCACTGAGACATCGTACTCATCGAAACAAAGCAATCACTGAATGCCGATCATCCTTGTCTTCATTCTCTTTTATCCAGTTGAAAGTCAAATTTCATTCTCTGCCGCTGAAGCGACGTTTTTGACGTCGAACTCAAAATTTGCATACTCCACAGTTTGAAAACCAGAAAAATTTGCATTTGTGATTCTCTTCTTCTATTTTCGGCAAAAAAATTTCGTTTATATCTTTATTTTATATAAAACTTCAAATATTCTTTAATTGTTTTGAGCAGTGTATTTAGTTTGAAATATCGGAGTTATCTGCAGCAAATTCATTCCTTAACCCTTTCCGGCACACTGTGCCCGATCTGGGATACCTAATTTTAATTCTAAATTCGTAAAAGGTACAAGTAATATTTTACTAAAATTTGTTTTTTAACCCTTTGAGCTCTGGTGTGTAAATTACTTCAAAATTCCAAATGTCACATTGCCACCAGTATTTTGCAAAGAAAAAAACCGGTTAACGACAAACACGAACAAATGCATTAAACCTTTTTCAAATAAATCTGGTCGATTTTTCTAGTGTCATTGTGACATTTCGGATTAAAAATTATGTGGTTGAAAATTCTACCATCAGAGCTCTAGGGGTTAAAATAAAAGTTTAAATTAAGGATTTCAAAATATCTAAAAAATTCGCTTGTGAATTCTGGTGTCAGTCGATAATTTCTCATTTTATTACAGACTTTGCCCGTGCCGGAAAGGGTTAAAAGCAGTAGCGGCTTGTCAGGGAGTGCTGCATCAGATTTTTCTTACCACTAAAATTTAAGAAAATCTTTTATATTATCTATTCGAGAACCTTTCATGATTAATTAAAGCTGAAATTTCTTTACAATTTTAGTGGTGTGAAAAATTAGATGCAGCACCCCCTGACAAGCCGCTACTGGTTAACAAACAAAAAAGGAAGCAGTTGCATGTCAAAAACACCCTTGAAATTTTTGAATATATTATGCTATAGTTATGTTTCACATAAATTTTCATTCTACTTTAAAAATTAATTACATTTTGAATGAATATTGTGAACACAGTTTATGAACATAATTTATAGTATGTATGTTGTTGGTATGTTATTTATGGCATAGATAATTTTTTTATAACGAAGTTTCCTGTAACAGAAACGTACTTATTATTGAACATATTTTAAATAATTTAATAAAATATATTCATAAATCTTTTAACAATGCGTAACAGAAATTTCTAAATTTGCTACTGAAACCTATTTCCATAGTGGGAAAAACATGTTTTTTCCTCCCGAGTAGAACTTCTTGTGCAATAGAAAATTTTACACTTGTTAGTTTGTCTTTCAAGAACTTCATGCATACACCTATATCTATGTATATTTTAATTTATTTTGGCTACTTTTGTTACTTTTTTACTACCAGATAAAAGCATTACCTAAAAAAATGAAGGCCTCAGAGGTTATTTTATTTCGTTTGTTAAAATAATGACACATTTTGACCCTCAAACGCATACAAATTTGGGCCCGGAAGAGGCTTAATTAGTATGCTGCAACTTATTCAAGAGATATGACTAGTTATTTCTTCTCCCTATTAAAAACAGGATAAACATTATGCACACGTAAACATGTTATTTAAAGTACAAAAATTTTAAAAAGATGAATTCTTTAAATTAAAGTTTAAGAATTAATTATTTTCGGTGCATACTACAACAATAAATTTTGGCTGTCATTTATTTTATCTTTTCGAAATTGCTTTTGCTCAAATTTTTGAAGATATTATATTGTTTTTGTCTGATATTCTATCATACGATTAATTGCTATTTTAAAGCCTTCTCTCGGGCCGATGACTTTCCTTTGCAATTAAACAAAAAAGTTCTTGGTCCTAACGTGATCGAAATTATAAAATCTCCTATGATTTGCATAGGGTGTGAGGGACTGCCTATAACGCTCTGCGTGTTAGTGGGAGCTCCGTAAAGCACGTGTTTAGAAACCTTATTTAGATTTAGACGTGGACTCAACAAATACTCACAGAAGCTATTAGTCACATATCATAGAATTCATCATTTATTCATTAAGTCAATAGGAAGATCGGTGATTATCGATACGGACGCTGGTTAAAATAGAGATTTCCCTCAAGCAAGTTATAATGCAGCCTTTTATGCTTGGTGGTTAATCTGAATTCATTAGATTTGAAGAATTCTTATTAAGAATTACTTTATGATAATTAAATTCAGAAGCATGTTGATAATTTGATACCAAAATTGCTTGATAATTAGTTTGCGTTTTCCCTTTAGAATTTTAAAGATTTCTCAATTAATATTCTTTCTGTTGAGAATTTCAACCACATTTTTCCAAAATAAACACATTCGCCACTTTTTATTTATTTCCAACCATCTAATGTCATTTTGGAATATTTCTTTCTTTTTTATATTTGAATTTTATTATTTTATGTTTATTAGTATGTTTTATGCTATAAGATATTTAATTATAAATGCATTATTTACTTTTAAATATTTTTATTTCTCTTCTTTAATTCATTGCTCGAGATGTCAACTCTATATAACAGATCAACTTCACTTTAAAATTATATACTTTAGTGATATTTATTTAGAGTATAATGTATTACATGAACAGTGTCATAAAACTAATAATGCTTTTGAAATGTGCTAATCGTTTTATTTTGTATAGCATTCCTTTTTATGACGAAAATTATTAGTTTTACTTAAAAAGTATCTTAAAGTTCACTTCCGCTAGAATATATCTGGACGTCTTTAAATAATTTTAAAAATGTTTTTAATAAAAAGATAGCACGAAAATTTCTTTAACAAAATTAAAAATAATAAATTCTACAACTAAATTTTGTATTTCACATAAATCATTAATTTTACTTATTAATAATTTAAGATTAATTTTTATTGAAAAAACACTGAGGTTTTATAATAACACGATTTTTTAAAAATCCCCGTTTAGAACGCATGCGTGCATTTGCTTTGGTTCTGAAATCCAAATATGATGTTCAAATTCACAATGCGTACCATTTTTTCAAGAATATGGAGAGATTTTATAACAATAACAAACAGTAAAAGATTAATACATTAATTTTATCGCTAGATAAAATTGAAATCAAGAAAATAGAATTTTGCCATGTGAGATAATAAATCGATAAAATATATATGAGAAATCTAGTTTGATGACCTTTCTATCGAGCGTTTTCTTTTTGTTGACCACCTTCCCACACTTTTGAGTTCGTCATTCTCTACAAATTTCCTTTTTGCTGATGTAACTCGGCTAATAATTTACATACAAGCATAGTTGACAACTTTAAACTAATCTTCCGTAATATCTGGATTAGTTTGACCCTGGTTAATCACATTTCGAACCAGAAAAGTTATTTCGTGTACCTGTATTTACTTAATTTCTAGTTTCTATGTGGAATATATTTAAATTCATTTCTTTGAAAATAATTGTGGTTCTCACTAAACCAGGGTCAAATTAACACACGTATTACGGAAGATTAATGTTAGGTTGACACCTATGTACGAGTAATCGGATACAAGCAATCAGTAATTTACATATCATTATACATATTTTACTATTTAGACATTTTCAAATTATGTTTTAGTAAAACAAGAAATAAATTTAATAGCAAATCTATTATAAAAAATTGTACCCGATAGTGTAATTTCATTGCCACATTTTGTTTTAGTAGCGTAAAAATCTATATGAATCAAACATTACTTTTACAGGAAAGATGTCAATGCCAACTTCTGCAAATATAAGAAATAAAATGTCCAGGGGTAAATTTTTAAAAACTAAACATGTTTTGCGAAATACCTGTGGCTACACAAAACAATAGGCTTTAATAGCTCAAATATAAATTTATAGAACAGTAACGTTGGCAGCTTTTTCATGGATTTATTATCTACCGTAATTTCGGGTGTATAAGCCGCGGCTCAAACAATTCTTTTTGGACCCAGAAATCTTATTTAGTGATTGAAGGCAAATATTTACGGCGATCTAACTAGTTATATTTGTTTCTTTAAAAATTCTGGGTCGAAAAAGAATTGTTTGAGCTGCGGCTTATACACCCGAAATTACGGTACTTCACGATTAACAATTTATAATTATATTTCAAATAATATACTGATATGTTCCCTGCAATTTCACTTATATTTTCATTTCATGCCTATGGAAATGATTTAAATTTGATTATTCTTAAATAACAAGCTATGTGAATCAATTCCACTTCATCTAACTTATACTTTTTTATATAGAACAAGAAGTTCCGTAAAATTGTTAAAACAACGCTCTTACCATGAAGAATGTTTAAAGAATATTAAAAATGTGTTTATATAAATGAAATGATTAGGTGCAAGTTTGTTTATCAAATACAAACATATTTAAATTTATCATATCACACAGAAAAAGATGTTTCGATTAGGTTACCTCAGATTCTCGTATCGTAATAATATTTATTCCAGTTTATTTCTTCTCGGTTTCAATTATCGTTCAAAATAAAAATATTTTGTCCAGTTTTGTTTTTTTCCCATTAGAAATAACTGGTTTTTCTTCAATTTTTTGCTTTCGATTTTAATCCGTTTTTCAGCAACCAGAATAACTGTAAACTTTCACGATTTAACGGACAGGAACCACAATTTGAGAAAGGTAATGTTCACAGGGTTCGCACACTTCTTATATTTTGTAAGGACTCTGGCACTACTATTAATGATAAGAAAATTTATATTTACCGTAATTTCGGGTGTATAAGCCGCAGATCAAACAATTCTTTTTCGACCCAGAATTTTTTAAGAAAAAAATATAACTAGTTAGATCGCCGTAAATATTTGTCTTCAATCATTAAATAAGTTTTCTGGGTCCAAAAAGAATTGTTTGATCCGCGGCTTATACACCCGAAATTACGGTAATTTTTAGGAAACAGAATCACCGCCTCGATTCGTAATTTTCGCAATATTTTTTCCGCAGTGAAATACATTGAAAATACTGTAAAGATTTAGTGGTAGAGCTGTGCGAACCCTGTGTTCACCTTATTTAATATTCATATTTAAATGATGTTACAAGACGACGTGTTCTTTCAGTGAGAAAAAAATTTAGTAATTGGAAACTATGCTAAACAATAATCATCATGTCAAATTATTGTTTTTTGTTCTCCATGTGTTTTTCATAATTTTACAAAATTCTTTTTTTTTTAAATAGAATAATAATATAATAATAATTAATAATAATATTAAAGTTCTTCTGAAACATTCATTTTAAACTGTTTACCTTCAGAAGGAAGAATATAAATAATATACATTTATCAGGGGCTGAGTATAAATTTGAAGAGTTAATTTGTGTAGATAATTTTTAAAGCGCTGTAAAATAAAACAATAAAATTAACAAAAATCTTTTTTTTTTTCAATTTAATTAAAATTAAAATAGCTCATTTTACTGAGACAAATCAGTTCTTTTTACAAATATGCTGCGTTTGCCTCCTACAATCAAGTGCTATTTTAACAGTTAAAAAGCAGGGTTCTATAGTGTAAAAAACGACAAATGTTTTATAATCTAGCAAAATACCATATACTCACGATCAAAAATATAAAACTACCACTATTCCGAAAAGCGTTCTTTATTTTTAGTAAGCCCAGAAACCAGTAAATGTTTGAGATTTGAAGTAAAATATTATTAAACAAATTTCGTTTTCATACGACTGGTTTTTGAAAATGTTTCCCAGTACTTTTATAGTATGTTAATCAGTTTTCTCAAACCGGGGAATCGTTATGATGTACTACCAATTCTCAATCACTAAGTAGAACTCGAAATGATTGTGATTTTTTTTTTTTTACAAGCACTGTTTTTGGTGAATACTTGTGGAGACAATCGAGAAGTTGGTTATCTATAAACTATCGTGACGTTGTATGGGGGGGGGGGGTTAAAATGCTTGCTGCCCATTAAAAATTTACAGCTACGTAACGGAATTTAAAAATGCAAGAGTAACAAATAAATATTAATTTTAAGGAAAATTGAGATACATAATATGTTTGTAAATGTTTTTCCTTTTTACTTCAACATTGAAATATTCTAAAATACTATTCCGATTTGAGTAAACGCATTAATACACGAAAAAAATTACTCGGAAACGTTTCAGAAAATCACTGAGGGCTATACTACTTACATATTATAAACTATATTCATTTGGGGGGGGGGTTATACATTATGTTCTTGGATTAAGAAATATTTGATTTTTTTTCACTATAGTATTTCAATCGAAATTTTTAAAGAATTTTTTAAAATTATTTTCCTTTGAATATTTCATAAAACTTTAAATAACCCATTCTGAAATTATCTTAAAGTATTCGTAAAATACATGCATACACATTAAGAAAACAAAGAAATTTTGTTTTGCATAAGTTTCGTTTTCTAAACTAAACGTGTAGCTGTACGATCTATGAAGTATAAGGGCCTTATAGTGCCTAACCTTGTTTACTTGACACTGGGGCACGAGGTGCTATACAGCCAAGGATCCGCCAAAACAGGTTTTTAAGACCAAAACCGAAATTTCGATGATCTTCCTTACTTTCTGAAGACAACGAAAAAGTCTTCAAAAATTTTTAAGTAATTAATGCATATATAAAAGTACGTAATTATTAATAACGTATACGTATTAAGAAAAAATACATAGTTATGAATTAACTATTTGTATGCATTATGATAGCAAACGCGGTAGCGTTTGGTAAAATATGTTTAAGAAATGGAAAAAGCAAATGTCTTTTTGAAATTTATGGTGAACCAGCTGACGTACGACAGTGATTTTTTTTTTTCAAAAGATAGAAATGGAAGTGACGAATAAAATGATAGCACTAAAAAAATTATCGTACTTTACTGCAGTTTTTAGCTCACAGGCTATCATAGCCTGAGAGCTTATGTGCCCGTAAGTTCTGTATGTACGTTCGTGCGTAACGCGATAACTCATGATAAAAATATCCGATCCACTTGAAATTTTGTATGTAGGTATATCCTGACAAGGCGCTTCCCTGATTAGTGTTTGGAGTTCATTCTATATGTATAAGGGAGGGAACGGGGGGCTCATGCCCCTCCCCTTAGTTGATATAAATGGGATTTTCATGCAGAATTAAGTTTTCGTTCAAAATTTAGATTAGGATCATTCTGATGAGGCGATTCCGTGGCTGTTATTAGGTGTTCATTGAATAAGTATAAATAGGGGGAACAGGGGTTATAACCCCCCCCCTTAATTTATATAAATGGGTTTTTCAAGCAGAATTTTCAGATTTCGTTCAAATCTCTGAATAGTTTTGGAAGTTTAATGGTTAAGTATAAAAGAGGGGGATAACACCTTTTAAATTATATAAATGCTAAATGGGTTTTTATTAAGAATTATCTCATTTGCTCTGAATTTTGGATATCGATTTTTTATATGATAAAGCATGTCTTTGACAGTATAGGAGGTTCAATGATTAAGTATAAAAAAAGAGGAAAGGGGAGAGCTGTTTCCCCTTCTTAATTTTTTTTCGAACGAAATTAACCCTTGAAAATATAAGGCTTTAATGTACAATTACTATTTGTAGCCTGTGAGCTCAATGCCATTAGTTTAATTGGGCAGTATTCTTTATCTATTTAGCTTTTAGCAAAAAAATGAAGACATAAAACTCAACAAGCGATAGCTAACGATTCTGTGGATGGATTAACTCCATTTTTTATTTATTTTAATCCTTTTGGTGAAACGTAAAATACCGTAATTTCGGGTGTATAAACCGCGGATCAAACAGTTCTTTTTTGACCCAGAAATTTTTAAGAAACAAATGTAACTTCTTAGATCGACGTAAATATTTGTTTTCAATCACTAAATAAGATTTCTGGGTCCAAAAAGAATTGTTTGGTCCGAGGCTTATACACCCGAAATTACGGTATATATTTTTTTTCATCTCTGTATGTTTGACGATCCCTGAGAAAATAGAATTTGTGTCTCAAAGCTCCAGTTGAACATTGTTTCTTGTTGTTGCTGTTGTAGTTTTTTCATTCATTGCCACCAAGTTTAAATAAATATAATTTTTTTTATGCATGTAGCATAATTTATTCAAATTAAATATATCACGTGATAAACATGGTTATTTGTTTTTATTGCGAAATATTTAGTTTCAGTTTTTTGACTAAAAATGTGAGCGCACTGTAATTTTTTTTCATTCAACTCCTTGGCTTATTCTTCAGACATCATGCATTTTATATGGCAATGCAATAACTTTCTTAATTATTCTAATACAAGAATAAAATTTTGACAGCAACAAATATTTTGCATTTCAAAATGTAAGAAAATCTTCAGTTTTTATCAAAAAATTTAAATGACAAGTATCAAAAAATTCTATGATGAGAATCAAAAAAGGTTAATATGTTTTTAAGTTTGAAAATGTGTGTGAAAAGTGCTTCTAATTGATCATGAAAAAGGAAAAGGGGTCTCTTCTTGGCTGTATCTCACTGTCAATACCAGATTTGAAAAAAAAAACATATTTGCGCTTTTTCCATAAAAAAGAAATTTGTGAAAAACTTCCCGTCTTTCTTTTTAGTAAAATTTCAATCCTGCTTTACATATGAACTGCTCTGTCGATTCTGCAGTGCAACTGGACTACAAATCAGTTTTCTGTGCAGTTTTACGCTGCGGGCATGCTTGGTGGCACTGCAATGAGTATGATACGCTGCAAGAATTAAGGTTTCTGGTACTATTTCGCCTTACATTCATGTTTAATTACGCTGCGTTTTTTCTGGTTACGTCTTTGCACTACACATTTTTATCGTAATTGTGACTAATTTCTTTTATATGGGAAAATCGCAAATATGATTTTTTCAAATTTGGCATTGACAGTGAGCTGAAGCCAAGAAGGGACCCCTAGTACTTTCCCCCTCATACTCAATTAGAAGCACTTGTCACACACGTTTTCACACTTAAAAACATATTAACCTTTTTTTTATTCTCACCAGAGCATTTTTTAATACTTGTATACATAATTATTAATTAATTACAAGCGTGACTCTAGTTGGCTGTCTATTCTTTTGAACCAAAACTTTTTATTTTCATATAAATAATGTAATTTATTCATGAACAACACTGAAAGGTTCTCTCATCATACGAATTTCTTTTAATTAAGTAATATTTTAGTTTTAGGTATTCGCACCTCGATTTATCTTTTACAATGTTTTTTGAAAAAGGTCATCTGTTATACTAGTACCTTTTCAAATAGTATTCGGAATATTTCTGAATTTTACAACTAAAAATTTCCTATAACTGATAAGGCTGCAGTTTTTAATGCGCACGTTAGAATGCTTAGTCATATATACATTGTTTGTTTTATAATTTGCACCCATGTTTTAAGTTAGTCATTACTGATAATTATAAACTATGAACTCCACATCTATAAATAGTCTCATTTGATCCGATACAGCTCAAACCGATAAGTAATGTTGAAAATTTCCTAAGAAAAAAAATGAGATTTTTAGGATAGAGCTAGTTTCGGTTGAGTTTCTATCCAATAAAATGTCGGCAGCAATGTCGGCGGTTTCAGATTTTGTGCCAAAAATGAAAACGAAGCCGAATTTTCAGTCGATCTCTATATACAGCTTATGTATCGGTAACGCAAGATTCTTTGTGATTACTTCCGAAGAAAGTTTGGTACTCATTTTATTGAACCCGAAGTTATGAAATATTTTGTTTCCCTTAAATGGGAATTTTTAAGCATAACTTCTCAACTTATAATATATGCTATTACTACTACAACAACAACAACTACTACTACTACTACAAAAGAAGCTTTATAGCAAGACCAATTTATATCAGTTGGTTTAAATATTTGTTATAGATTTGATGGAGAAAAAACTTGGATTTAGGTTACATTTGCTAGGCTAAGAACCTTTTTCAAAACGTTATTTTTATACGAATAATATTAATACAATTTCATTTTTTATACATATTTATACCTAAAAATATGGCCCCACCAGTGGCCGAGAGGTTCGGACCTCTCAACTGGTAGACGGCAGGTGCTGGGTTCGAACCCAATCGCGGCGATCGGCCTAACCGTTCGGAGTTTTCGTGGTTTTCTTCGAACCTTGCGTAAATACGGGTTAGGTTCCCTTAGAAAGACCCCCACGAAGGGCACTCCCCCCCTGGTCCCATATCCCTAGCGCAGATAATCGGACGTCAAAAATCAACCAACCAACCAACCAACCTAAAAATATGTTTCAATGGAATTAAAACATAAATAAAGTACTGTGATTCACGCTGTTAGTCAAAAATTACTACGGAATTATTACTAAAACGATTAACTATTGTGCGAAATATTACAGCTGTCGTAAGATAGGTTACTTCATTACTCCCGAGAAGTCATATAATTTATAATGATTTTGTCCCGACTAAGACGGAATTTCATAAAATTTGTTTGCATGTACTAGTTTCACTACCAATCAATGATATTGTTCACAGGCGTCGGAGCATATAGGACAAATTTTATTGTTCTTACCAGTATCATTTATCAGTAATCTTCAAGAGACATTTTTGTAAGATATGCAAATGGAATAGAGCATAAAGATTATTGACAAAAGATACTGGTAAGAATAATACAATATGCTCCGACGCCAGATGTTTGTTATATATCTTATTGCTCAAAACATTAATGATTTTAAATGTGAATGTTGGAATTTTAAGTTTTAGTTATTGTTTTCCAAGATAAATACTGCTTCCTATATATTATTTTTTGCGAAAAATATTAAAACAAGCTCAGCGTTTATGAACATTCATAGTTTAAATATTATATGTTCTAATGAAATTCTGATTCCCGTTATTAAGCAAGCATTACTAAGGAATTATTACTAAAACGATTAACTGTTATGAAAAACAAAACATTACAGCTGTCGTAAGATCGGTATTTAACCCATTCGTGCCCAGCATCTTTTGCGTAAATTTTATTTGGTTGGCACCACTATATTTAGAAAATTTAAGTTTAGTTCATTAATCACGAAAATGCATCATTTAAATAAAATAATTATTGCTTTTCTTTTTTACTGGTGTCAGAAACAGTGCTGAATGCACCTTTTGAAGCGTTCCTAAAAAGGGACGCTAGGCACTAATGGGTTAATTACTCCCGAGAAGTCAGATAATTCATAATAATTTTGTTCCAACTAAGACGGAATTTGGTGAAATTTGTTTACATGTATTAGTTTCACAACTAATCAGTAGCAATGTTCATGATATGTTTTACTGCTCAAAATTTAATGATTTCTAAACGTGAATATGCTTGAAATTCTAAGTTTTATTTTTTTCCTTGATAAATATTGTTTTTTATACTTTGTTTTTACGCGTATACTGTTGAATAAAGCGCAGCTTTTCTGCACATTTATATTTTAAAATATTATACGTTTCAATGAAATCTTGATTCCCGCTACTAGGTAATTATTACTAAGGAATTATTACTAAAACGATTACTTACTATGCAAAATATAATAGCTGTCATAAGAATGTAAATACATAACTCCCGAGATGTCACATAATTTATAATGATTTTATTCCCACTAAAACATAATTTGGTGAAATTTGTTTGCAGGTATTAGTTTTTCGACTGAAAAATAGCATTGTTCCCGATATGATCTTTTTTTTTCATGCTTCAAGTTTTAGTTGTTGGTTTTCTAGATAAATTCTGTTTTCTAGATATTATTTTTATGCGAAACTCTTAAAACAAACTCAATTTTCATGACTATTTATATTTAAAATATTATATGTTTTGATGAAAAACCTATTGTTAGTCAATCATTACTAAGTAATAGTTACTACAACGATTACTTATTAAGCAAAATATTTTAGCTGTCATAAGATTAGTAATTAATTTCTCCGGAGAAAACAGACAATTTATAATGATTTCATTCCAACTAAAATTGCATTTCTAGGCATTTGTTTGCATGTATTAATTTCACGACTAATCTGTAGAATTCATGAAATGTTTTAGCGCCCAATAAATAAATGATTTGAAAACTGAATGCGCTTGAAATTCCAAAATGTTTCTTTTGCTATTTGTTTTGAAAATTGTTATGTAACCTTAATTCTAGAAATTTATATTTTATAAGAATATCTTAAATTAACACGGAAACGAAACTTAATATTCAGATTTGAAGTTTTTGTGAGATGATACTCTATAAGATTGTTAGCCGATTTTTTTTTTCATATCCTTAATAAATAAATGATTTTGAAAGTGAAAATGCGTGCTTGAGTATCGATACGAAAAACCTATATTTCCTGTTGATACAAGTTTTTGAAAACTGATTAATACGTTGCAAAAGATACCTCGAAACTTTACCAAAAATTACGGCAATAGAAAAAAAATTTTGTTGCAGAAATATTTTTTTTAAGCTATTGTTTTAAGTAGTTTTCGTAGATAAAGAACGCATTTCGGAAATATGGAAAATAGGAGGGGGGGTGTTATATTACTTTTTCGTAAAGTTTCTTGCAAGATAAAGAACAATTTCTCCTTTATTTTTACAGTGGAGTAAATTTAGTACAACTTCATAAATTTCTAAATGAAAAATTAAAGGTTGCACTGAGTGCCCAATTTTGAAATTTGATGTTTTCTGCCGGAACTATTGTTTGTGTTATTTAAATAACTTATGTGGCATAAGAATTATGAGTTTTGTATCGCACCAGCATTTCAATTTTAATAGTTTTTTAAGTGATTTTGAATATTTTTTGGACAGCCTTAATCGTCAGCATTTATATCTTTATTTCTCTTTACTAAAACACTTTAGAAACACAAAAAAATCAATAACGGAATCAAATTTTGCTTACATAAGCAGTTTTCGTAATTTTTATTTCAGATAAAATTCGTAAATTCCATATGTTCTAAATAGCAATGTTTCAAAATACAAATACAATTTCTGTGGAATGGTTATATCTTAGTGTGCAGGCTATTTTACAATTATTTTAATTCAAATTTATTTGATTTAATATATAATATATAACATATTACTTATACTAAATTTGATGCAGTATTGCCAGTAATTAACCCTTTCCGGCGCAGTGTGTCCGATCAGGATATAGCTAATTGTAATTCTAAACTTGCAATTGGCACCGATAATATTTTAATAAAATCTTGCTTTTACAATAAAAGTTTAAATTAAGGAGTCCTTGATTTCTTAAAAAGTCGTTTGTAAATTCCGGTGTCAGTCGATAATTTCTCATTTTACTAGCAGAATTTGTCCGCGCCGGAAAGGGTTAAAAGAGAGGAATTTTAACGTCAATCATATTTCACTAACCACGCGCAGTAAAACTTCCTGTAAATAATAATTTAACTACAAAGAGAATATTTAATGCAAAAAACAGTGTACATTTTTGTCACAAAAAGCAGAAGTGTTATTTAAGCATGATTTTTTTCTATTTACATAAGCATAAAAATTAGAAAAAAGAAACTTTTACGTGACTGTATAATATTTTAAGGGGTGTATAGTTTGCAGGCGTATTTTGTTTTCCTAAATTAAGCCAGATAGTTACTAAAGAAAAATACTTTACACAAGAAGACTTTATATGAAATTAT
Source organism: Maratus speculifer (assembly GCA_964019185.1). Classification (NCBI taxonomy): domain Eukaryota; kingdom Metazoa; phylum Arthropoda; class Arachnida; order Araneae; family Salticidae; genus Maratus; species Maratus speculifer. Next base: position 300,489,060 of record OZ025293.1, read on the forward strand.
CATCTAATTAAGCACTGAAGTGTAAATTTTAATCTTCGGAGCGAAATTTTGTTGTAATTATTTTCATTAAATACCTTCCCCGCAGTCTAAATAACATTTTTATTGCATTTTGTCGCGCTTGGCTCAGATATTTTTTTCTGTCTGTCTAGTTTTTATGCACATCTTCTTTTATTATAACTACCATGTAAATTAGAAAAGATACGTTACTTTTCTTATAAGTTTTGTCATGAACACAATAATGCAGGAAAATATATTCAACCTTTCTTTATTACTTTATTTCAGTGACAGTTAACTTTTCAACAGCAAATATATTCTTTCAATTTATAACGTTTTCTGAAATGCACATGCAAAACTTTGGAAGCTGAATATTAATGTGTAAAATTTGTAAAGATAGAAAATTTCCGTAAAAACTTGTTTGACAGAATATGTAATTTTCCTTTTCATGCCATCATTTTATTTTTATCCAATTATTTTTTCTTACTTGAGTGAAAAATATACGGTGAAAAACAAAGCAAGCACGCTTCAAGGAGTTTTTACCAGAATTTTTGTAAAAAAATATTTGTCTTATTTAATGGAAAAAAAATTATGTCTTCATGTACAGACACCAGTACTAAGAAATTTCTGGCACTAAAAATCCTAAAATCCCTCAAATTCCTTAATGCGTACGAACTCTGAAAAATTTAGTAAAATGCTACAGACATTGCAAATTTTCAGAAGCATAGCTTCTAAATTTAAATTTATATTAGCGGGCTTTAGTTGCGATATTTGAACGATATAAAAAATGGGAAGGAAGGGGGGGGGGGTATTGAACTTTGACTGCTTTTAAAACGAGGCAAATTCTACAAGTTCCGGCTATTAATTTCCAGGACTCACATAACTGTACGAGAACGAAAAGCCGGAAGATGACGCTAATGATTTCATATTGAAGAGCGTTTTCTTGCGCATGTGCAATGTACTCTGCGCCATTCTAATGTAAATGGTTCTCTGGAAAGGCGCATTAAAAAGTATCTCTTAAATTCTTGTTGTCGAAGTGAAAATGGAGCAAAGAATTAAAATTAAATTTTTCTTAAAGTTGGGCAAGAAAGCTGCAGAAACCTGCGAAATGTTAAAACAAGTTTACGGCGAGGAAGCATTATCCCGCTCAAGAAATTTTGAATCGTTTAAACGCTTTCGGTACGGGTGCGAAAGCGTCGAAGATGATCCCCACATAGGTCGGCCGCAGTCCGTACGCACATCGGAAGCAATTCAAAAAGTTCGTGATATGGTCAAATGTGATCGTCGATTGACTATTCGAGTACTTTGAAAACGAATTCGTAGAGTGAGGCCTCATTTTCAACAAAATGGGAGTTGGCTGCTGCTACATGACAATGGCCGTCCATACATTGCGTTGCCTGTGAGGCTATTCTTAGCCCAGCACTGTGTCGTTGAGATGCATCATCCATCATACTTTCCAGACCTAGCATCCGCAGACTTTTTCCTGTTTCCTAAGCTGAAAAATTCATTCAAGGGAATAAGATTTCAGGATGTTGAAGCCACCAAGAAAACTGTAACGTCACTATTAGAGAGCATTCCAAAAAATGACTTTAAAACTTATTTCCGAAATTTGTACAGCCGGGCACAGAAGTGCACTACGTCTGATGGGGATTACTTCGAATCATATTAAATGGCTATGGGGTTAACCTTTTTTTCTTCTGCGTTATTCCATGAGTCCTGGAAATTAATAGTCGGACCTTGTATATATTTGTGTTCTATAACAATGATTATTGTTAAATATTAACTAAATAATATTGACATAGTATTATTTCAGAAGCATGGAATTTCTTCATTATGAATTTAAATATCTTTGTTTCAGATTTTGGTTGAGACATCTAGCCTTGAATGATATGAAGCACAGAGCGTTTATTCTGAAATGTAAGAAGACGGAAATGTTTCTTGATCTGGTAAAAAAAACATATTAAAACTCGTCCGAGTTACCCATGAATCCGAAAAGCTTTTCTTTATTGTCAGAAACCTCAGAAACTAACATATTTCCAAATTTTAAAGAATCATTTTTGAAACAAAAGTTTATTGTCGTTTAATAATTTTCGAAAACTTGTCCAAGTAATTTTTACAACAATCTTTTTGGACTACTACAGTCTAGTGTCTAATTTTGAAACTAAATATTTTACCACAGAACTATTTTTTATATTACTAAGATAATTTATGTGTCATTCATCATATCGCGCTCATGACACACAATAGCATTTCAATTGTAATAATTTTTGAAATTTAATTTTTCAAAATTTAAAATAATTTTTAATTTTTTTGGACTGCTACAGCTATATGCCTGTCTTTATTTTATTTTCCCGCTTTACTGAAATAATTTAATACAGTAAGAATTTTCAATATTGGAATTTAATTTGTTTAAACAAAGAGATATTTTCATTTTCATTTAAATTACACATGCAGTTGCGTAACCAGGATGGGTGCTCAAGTGCTCTAAATACCGGTAATTTTTAAAGTCCTTTTTGTCTTGTCTAACCAGAAAATTTCCTGTTATAAATTAAGGAGAAGAAAACCTTACTATATTAATGGTTACTCCACTGACATGTTTTTCATAACACCTATTTAAAAATACAGATACAATCCCTGATAAATGGTTATGTCCTACATTTTTAAGTTATTTGTAGATTCTAAAAGGGAATTAATTCATACTACATTTGATACAATGTCGCTAATAATTGAAACAGGTAAGCATTTGAACGTCAAATGCGCATATTTCATTCACCACACCCAGTAAACTTCGTGTAAATAATAATTTGACTTCGAGAACATTTAATGTGAAAAAAATAGTCTGGAGTATCATCACAACGGGCAGAAGTGTAATTTAACCCTGCAATGCTCGCGTGGCAAATTGTTACGCTAAAGGTCGCGCGGCATCTGACAGACTTCAGGTATATTTTTGTTGTACTAACATATATTTAGGTCAATCAATTCAAATTTATAAATGCAAAGGGGTTATTAAAGAGAAATATATATATTTGTAAAACATATCCTTCTATAGTAAAAAAAACTAGCCTTAAAAGGAATGACTCCTAGAATGATGCTGATGTGCAAGATTTCCGGAAATAACGAATCCGGGTGGACCACTCCTTCCATGAGTCGAATAGACCAATCAGGAAAGGGCTCGGTCTATGCATCGCCGTATGGGTTACCATAAAGAGGGAAAGATTACCATCGCCAACAATCGCCAAGTTTGTCGCCAACTTGGCGATATATCGCCAAATTTGGCGACCAAAATTAGTTGCCAAAAGTGACGCCAACTTGGCGATAACTGTAATATTTCGCCAAATTTTTAATTTCTTTACAACACCAGTGGTGTGACACATGATTTGAAAGGTCTGCAACTGCTTATTCATATTATGAATGTCTTTTGTGTCACCCCCAGACTCTGCTCCCCTCAGGGGGGGCACATTTTTAATTTCTTTACAACACCAGTCGTGTGCACATCATTTGAAAGATCTGCAACTGCTTATTCATATTATGGATGTCTTTTGTGTCACCCCCACACTCTGCTCCCCCCCAGGTGGGGGATATTTTTAATTTCTTTACAACACCAGTTGTGTGACACATCATTTGAGAGGTCTGCAATTGCTTATTCATATTATGATGTCTTGTGTGTCACCCCCCCACTCTGCCCCCCCCCAGGAGGGCACATTTTTAATTTCTTTACAACACCAGTCTTGTGAAACATCACTTGAAAGATCTGCAACTGCTTATTCATATTATGGATGTCTTCTGTGTCACCCCACAATCTGCTCCCTCCAGGGGGGGGGCACATTTTTTATTTCTTTACAACACCAGTTGTGTGACACATCATTTGAAAGGTCTGCAATTGCTTATTCATATTATGGATGTTTTGTGTGTCAACCCCCACTCTGCACTCCAGGGGGGGGGGGCACATTTTTAATTTCTTTACAACACCAGTTGTGTGACACATCATTTGAGAGGTCTGCAATTGCTTATTCATATTATGATGTCTTGTGTGTCACCCCCCCACTCTGCCCCCCAGGAGAGCACATTTTTAATTTCTTTACAACACCAGTCGTGTGACACATCACTTGAAAGATCTGCAACTGCTTATTCATATTATGGATGTCTTGTGTGTCACCCCTCCTCTTCTCGGAGCACATTTTTAATTTCTTTACAACACCAGTCGTGTGACACATAATTTAAAGGTCTGCAACTGCTTATTCATACCATGGGGTATTGGCGAGCGGGGGCAGTGTACAACTTGGAATCGCGAAGCGATTACGCGGGGGGGTTGGCGAGCGTAGCGAGCAGGGGGACAGAGCCTCCCTAGTGTATTAAAAAAGAAACAACCCTGGCGTCTGTGGGACGCCACGCGAGCATTGAAGGGTTAATACCTTGAAGGGCGAGGGGATATAATATATTCCACTTAATTTTTATTCCAGAATTAACACCAAGATTTAGAAATAAAAAATTTCCTTTAAATTTCCTTAAATCCTCCTAAAAACGTGCATGAAGAAAAGATTTCATTTATTTGAAAATTAATTTGTTTTTGAATCCTGGTGCCAATCAATACTTTCAACATTTTAGTAACAAAAGTACTTTGCCTCTCAAAGAGTTAAGGGCAATTTGGGGGTTGCTAAGTAGGCAAAAAAAATTTAAAAATAACCTTCTACGTTACTGTCTAACAGTTTATGATGTATGTATTTTTTATGCCTATTTAGTTTTCCCAGCCTAAACTAGATCGGCATTAAATTAAGGTAGCACAAGATTAAGCATAATAGCAAAATTATGCTTAATTACTTGAATTAAATAACTCCCCATAGTCTAAGTGTCACTTATATCCAAATGTGTTGCATTTGACTCAGTGCCTTTTTTTTACTGCCTGCCGAACTTTAACGCATCTCTTCTATATTATGAGCAACTTGTAAATTTAAAAATAATGCTACGAAACTTTTCTTATATATTTTAACATAAACAAAATCACGTATACAAATATATTAACTCTTCTTTAATACTTTATCTCACTGACAGTTAACTTTGCAACAGAAAATATTTTCTCCTAATTTATATTTTTTTTTCAAATAATTATGAGCAACTTGTAAATTTAGAAATGATACGAAACTTTTCTTATATATTTTAACATAAACAAAATCCCGTGTACAAATATATTCACTCTTCTTTAATACTTTATCTCACTGACAGTTAACTTTGCAACAGAAAATATTTTCTCCTAATTTATATTTTTTTTCAAATATAATGCGGAATATTTGAAGCTGAATATTAATGCGTAAAATTTGAAAAGACAGAAAATGCTGATAAAAATTGTTCAACAAAAGACTTAATTTTTATTCAATTATTTTTTCTTACTTAAGCGAAAAATATACTGTGAAAAATTGAATGATACTAGCATTCCAATTTTTTTATGCATAGCAATTCTCCATTTTCAATTAAAATATATATTATTCTGTTTTATTTATTTATTTATTTATTTATTTTGAGATAACTGATCTTGAATGGTGTTAAAAATGGGAAGAAAAAGGAGATGGGCGGTTTAGGGATGAGATTTCCGCTTTTTTGAACACCAGTAAAATTTTAGAGAAAATGCTATATTATTTAATCGGAACATTTTTGCGATTTAACAGGCCAATATTTTCTCTAAGTTTATACTGGTGTGCAAAAAAGCGGAAATCTCATCCCTGGGGGTTACTGCACGTTAGATTACATAAAATAAGGCCTGTTCCTTATAGATATATTCCATATAAGTGGATAAAAAAGAGTTATAATAAATATTGACTAAATAATATTGACAAAATAATTCTTGAGAAACATGGAATTTCTCCATTATAAGTTTAACCTTCCTACCCTGTTCAAATTTTACTCAATCTTGATAAAAACATTTCACACCAGAATTGTTATCTAAAACATTCTAATATAAATTTAATTGACTTATTTCTTTGAGTCTGTTATTCAATATTCGTTATGAAAAAAGTTCTGGTTCGAATCGTATAAAACAAATTATAGTTATGGGTCGATTAGATTCATTCAGGGTAGGAAGGTTAAATATCTTCGTTTTACACTTTTTAGCTCACAGGCTATCATAGCCTGAGAGCTTATGTGCCCGTCCGTTCTGTATGTATGTTCGTATGTACGTAACGCGATAACTCATGATAAAAATATCCGATCCACTTGAAATTTTGCATGTAGGTATATCCTGACAAGGCGCTTCCCTGATTAGTTTTTGGAGTTCATTCGATATGTATAAGAGGGGGAACGGGGGGCTCGTGCCCCCCGTTAGTTGATATAGATGGGATTTTCATGCAGAATTAAGTTTTCAAAATTTAGATTAGGATCATTCTGATGAGGCGATTCCGTGACTGTTATTAGGCGTTCATTGATTAAGTATAAATAGGGGGAACAGGGGTTCTAATGCCCCCCCCCTGTTAGTTGATATAAATGGGATTTTCATGCAGAATTAAGTTTTCAAAATTTAGATTAGGATCATTCTGATAAGGCGATTCCGTGATTGTTATTAGGTGTTCATTGAATAAGTATAAGTAGGGGGAACAGGGGTTCTAATGCCCCCCCCCCGTTAGTTGATATAAATGGGATTTTCATGCAGAATTAAGTTTTCGTTCAAAATTTAGATTAGGATCATTCTGATGAGGCGATTCAGTGACTGTTATTAGTTGTTCATTGAATAAGTATAAATAGGGGGAACAGGGGTTCTAATGCCCCCCCCCACCCCCGTTCGTTGATATAAATGGGATTTTAATGCAGAATTAAGTTTTCGTTCAAAATTTAGATTAGGATCATTCTGATGAGGCGATTCCGTGACTGTTATTAGGTGTTCATTGAATAAGTATAAATAGGGGGACCAGGGGTTCTAATGCCCCCCACCCGTTAGTTGATATAAATGAGATTTTCATGCAGAATTAAGTTTTCGTTCAAAATTTAGATTAGGATCATTCTGATGAGGCGATTCCGTGACTGTTATTAGGTGTTCATTGAATAAGTATAAATAAGGGGAACAGGGGCTCTAATGCCCCCCCCCCGTTAGTTGATATAAATGGGATTTTCATGCAGAATTAATTTTCGTTCAAAATTTAGATTAGGATCATTCTGATGAGGCGATTCCGTGACTGTTATTAGGTGTTCAATGAATAACTATAAATAAGGGGAACAGGGGTTCTAATGTCCCCCCCCCTTAATTTATATAAATGGGTTTTTCAAGCAGAATTGTCAGATTTCGTTCAAATCTCTGAATAGTTTTGGAAGTTTAATGGTTAAGTATAAAAGAGGGGGATAACTCTTTTTAAATTATATAAATGCTAAATGGGTTTTTATTAAGAATTATCTAATTTGCTCTGAATTTTGGATATAGATTTTTTATATGATAAAGCATGTCTTTTGGTAGTATAGGAGGTTCAATGATTAAGTATAAAAAAAGAGAAAAGTGGAGAGCTGTTTCCCCTTCTTAATTTTTTTTTCGAACGGAATTAACCCTTGAAAATATAAAGCTTTAATGTGCAATTAGTATTTGTAGCCTGTGAGCTCAATGCAGTATTCTTTATTTGTTTGAGATATCTGGTCTTGAATGATATATTGTACAGAGCGTACACTCTACACTGTAAAAAGAGCAAAATACTTCTTCATGTAGTAAGAAGTTTAAGAAGACATAATAAAACCTCTGCCGAATTACCCGAATATCCGAAAAGCGTTACTTTATTGTCAGAAACCTCAGAAACTAATATATTTTCGTAATTTAAAAGAAAACTTTTAAAAGAAAAATTAATTTTGTTGCTTGTAATTGTTTTTCAGTTTATATACACTTTTTTGTAGTGTATTACAGAGTATTGTATTAAAAAGCTTTTTGAACAAGATAGTATTAATTTTGATGGAAGTGTTTTCAAGTGTGTTACACAATTTCTACAAGCAAGTGTAATAAAATGATTTTAATGCTATTAATTTAGCACCTTTTTCTGTGGAACATGCTTGATTAACATGGAAATGTTTGTTTCAGAATTCATAGCATTAGAAAAACGGATTTTATGGTGCTGAGAAAATATATAAATACAACGTTAAAACTACTTAGAGAATGTTATCGAAAATTACGGGCAGCAAAAGTAATTATTGGAGATAAAGGAACGCACTATATTGTCGTTGGTAAACATGGAAGAGATTATTTTTCATAGTTTTTACACCTTATTAGTAGATCAAGAAAAATTTCTATTTTTTACCGTGCAATAAAGGCTATCATTAAAACAAAGAATATACTTTATAGTTATAGGATAGTTTGAATAGGGAAAAAGCTGTTTTTTTAATTGTTGGAATGATTATATAAAGATAAAAATACTTTTATAAACAAAATGTTTTGTTTATTGTTATTTTTTTACATTAAATACAATATCTTTATAATTCAAAAAATTTCTTCAGTATATAAATTTCTAAAATACCCTTCAATTTATTGAGATAAACGTGTACCAAGAACGATTCCATTCCATAGAAAATTTTCATGTGTTGGTTAATATTTCTTAAAATGTTTTGAAAGTATTTCTCATATACTATATATGTACATTGGTTGACGTTCTTCCCAAATCTCGAAACGCATTTTAAAGCAGTTTTCACGACATCTCTTTACCTTATAAAATGAAATTTCTTTTTCTTGCATTAACACTAGAACCGCGATAGCGGTCACTTTGATCGGTACCAAATAAAAACATTTGGACTAAAGATTTTTTAAAAAATTAAGTCTTAAATGCAACACGGAAAAATAAGTTAAATATAAAAATTAAATCAATTTAGATAAAAATTGTGGGCTAAAATATTTTTATAACATTTGAGTAAAATTTCCGGTGGTGTTAATTAGCTCAACATACTGGCCGAAAAGTAAATGGTTGTTTCGTGGAAATAAAAAACTGAACTCTGAGTCGTATCTTGTGAATGCGGAATTGAAAAAAAAAATCTTATTTGTTGAATGATTAGCCGGAAATTTCCCGAAAATAGGAGCATTACATGCAAATGGGCTATCAAATGCGATACTCATCAGTTATCTACAGACATTTCAAACTATATTATACGTCTTGCTTTATGAGAAATTTGGGGAAAAAATATAAATAGAGTAGTACAAATTCAAGATACATAAAAACTATGTCGATCTGCCCAAACATTAAACAATGAAAATGGATTACTTTGATCATTTCGGTGTTACAGAAACTTTCTAATGCTTGTTATTTTCTCTTTTTATATTATTATACTGTTTCTGAATCAAAAACAAATATACCATATTGATTTACTGTAACATAATATAGATTTAAGACATAAGTGAAAATATTTCTTTTTCTGAATAATAGCTGTGTTTATAAAGCAGCACAGAAGTAACGTACTGAAGAATTAAATGATATTTAACCCTTTGGTTACGGGGTTGGGACATACGTCGTCCCAAAGACTATCAATATTTTTTATTCTCACCACTTTTTGTAAACTACTCTCATCCAATATACTTAGAACAGAATAAATTCAACAGAAATTTTCCACAAAGAAATTTATTTGTAAATTGTGGTACGAATCAATAAAAAAATAGTGGCTGTCCTAGCCCGTAATCAAAAGGTTAAATGTTAGCAGATTAGAAATGGCTTCAGAACTTGCTGAATTATAATCACAAGTGATAAGTAACAATCTCTAAGCAGAAAGCATGGGACTTGAAATGCAGATTAGATAAAATGGATTGTCTACTAAAGCGTTTTCCTTTCTCAACAAATTTTCGCCATTCTTATATCCGTTGTCATATTTTGAACACATGCACCATGTGCAAAATTCACCAGCAAAAAAGAAAAGAAATTTTAATTTCAGTTAGAGGAGACGGGGCACATATGAACATGGGGCAGATGTGAACATTGTTTTTTCACTAGTTATTACCGTAATTTCCCGCGTATAATCCGCGAATCAAACAATTCTTTTTCGGCCCAGAAATTTTATTTAGTAATTGAAGCCAAATATTTACCGCGATCTGAAATTTCCCATTTTATTTCAAATTTTTTCTGGTTCAAAGTTGAATTGTTTGATCCGCGGATTATACGCCGGAAATTACGGTATATGTTTTTTTTTATTTGAGAAAAAATAACCAACAATGACAGCCCTTGTAGACATATGGTAAAAAATATTGAAGCTCTTTGATATTTTATTTGTCCTTAGTAGCCAAAACGTTGTTTATAGATCTCAAAAGTAAATTCTCAGTTCCAACTTGCTAAGTGAATAATTTTATTTATTTATTCATTTATTAGAATTGTAAATTTTTAACATATACTATGAGTAATAATAAAATTTTTTGATGAAAATAAACTGTCTTTTAAAATTGAGAAATGTTAATGATTTGTCGATTTAGCTTTAGGCTATTTCTATGCGAACTTGTCATGTCTGTCACGCAGCTAAAAACCGCTACGCTTGTTGGCTACCGTTATTTTTGAAAAGTTTCCGTCGCCTTATACAATTGAAGGCATATCTCAGATAAAATAAGTCTCTTTCTTTCGTACTAACATATTCGTAGTCGAAAATTGTAGCATGTCATAGACATGACAAGTCCTCATGGAAATAGCCTCTAGTGGCGATATGGGGCACTTGTGAACAGACTAGTTTGGGCAGATATAAACAGCTCATGGGTGTCCAATAACACTAGTTTACAGTACATCTGTTGCCGAAAAAATTTTAGCTGTTGCTGACTACATATGATATGCTGTTTTCAAAAATATAATTAGAATATTTTAATCAGCTTTAGTTTCTGAGTTTTAGGTATGCAGGTATTAAACAGAAAAACATGTATTTACTAAGAAAAACTTTACAAAAAAAATAATTAATCATCGAGTTAAAAAAAACTTCGTTTTAAAGCCCTTCTCCGGTGTGTAGACTTTAGAAAATGACGTATCAGAGACCAACAATAGTCAAACATGGTATTCGTATCCCAGAAACCCTGATGAAACTCTTCCATGAAGCTTAAGTCCTGATGCATACGCTTTCCCTGCTCTTCGCTCATATCTTCTAAATTTTCCGGAAATCTGTCCAGGTGTCTACTGAGGAAGTGGAGTTTTATGCTCATATTGCACCCCATATTTTTGTAATTGAAGTAGAAAGTCTTCTACAAGTTCACTATAATTTTCAGACTATTTATTTCCGAAAAACTTATTTTAGTATCTGAGGAAATCATTTTTTTTCTTTTAGTCTTGATGTTAACAATTCTGAAGCTTGTTTAGAAAGATTTAAATCTCTTACAAGATCATCTAACTCATTTTAGGAAAAGCATTTTGGCTCATTTGACATACCTTCAAAATCCGCAACAGTTTGTGATGAGCTTGGTCCTTCATTGTCTTGTTCTAATGGTTCAGATATATTTTTAGATTCTGAAGAGTCAGGTAAAGGCTGCACTGGACGTTGAACACAACAAGTACTTGAGTACTGCCCTTTAGCTCGATTTTTAGTGTTTAAACCGTTTAAGTTCACGCTACAAAAATAACCGTCTTCGAGATGATTTCGTAGTTCTCGCCAAATAGTTGGTGTTCCAAATTTAAAGGCACGTATCTTAAATATTCCACACACAATTTACAAACACAATTGGGAGTCCAGGACTTCTCATTTTTATCCAAGAGTATCTCAAAATACTCAAAATAGGTATTTTTCACCAACTCTGATATAACTTTTCTACAATTGTTAAACACATATTTGCCGCATATATAGCAAAAATGATCCAGATTGTTTAAACAATGTATTCTTAAACTACTCGTGACGCAAAAACTTGAGAAACTAATCTTAAAACAATAAAATACGCCTGTTACCGATTAATATATATGCTTAAATGATAAAAATAAAAAAAAAAGTAACTCGAGCTGCTCAAAAGATTTTTCGGTTAGATTTGACAAAAACAAGTCATAAGTGAACATTATCAACCACAGAATTCACGGCAACAGACAAAAAGTTTAATTTTGTAAACTAGTGTAATCATTATGTGATTCTATTCCTTTCAGTTAACTTCATTAGAAATAATGTCAGCTTCAATATCTATAATTTTCCTGGATTAGAAGACGTTTTGTCATAAAACATTTGATTTGGTATTGAAACTTCCATAAAGCATCTTTCAAAAAGCTCATAACGAGCAACAAACCCGTTTACGTTCAATTGTAATTTAAATAAATTTAATGTTTTCTAAAATGTAATAATGTTATTCAACTACTAAACGGTTTAAAACAATATTTTTTAGGCATTTTTAATATGGTATTACGTTAAACAACTTTGCAAATGTTTCTTTTTCATTTCTTCCAAACTTGCACTGATGTTTTACTTTCATCTCAAAAACGACTATTTACGTATCTGATGCTTTGAAAGGAGATAAATATCAGTAATATCTTAAGAAAGTAAAATTTTTAAACTGATAACTGTTACAAAACCCCTATTGTAAGCAACTTCCCCAGCCTCTCTTTCCAAAACAAAATAATCAAATTTATGTGTGTGTGTGGGGGGGGGGGGCTTATAATCAAGATTTTTTTAACTGTTAAAAAACCCTTTGTTTATCATTAATTTAGAAAGTAATAAAGCAAATACAAGGGCAAAAATGTTTCGTATTTCGGCAGATTTCCGTTAAATATTATCTAAATGCCCCCTCCGAAAAATCTCGAAAAAAAAAACCCTTAAGCAGAATTTAAAAGCTTTATTTTTTTCAAGTGAACTTCTTTATTATTGTTTTTTATTTTATTGAAAAAACAATTAATCATCGGATGCTCCATATTTCCACCATCTACTAATTTTTATTTTATAATCTTATGCTTAAACATATCCCCCAGAAACTAAGGAAAAATATACGTATTTTTTCTCTCTGTTCACATGTGCCCCTCGTGTTTTCATAAGTACCCCGCTGGTGGGGCACATTTGAACAATTTTTTGAATTTATAAAAGTATTAAGAAAGTAAGAAGAACTATACAGATGATTTAAAAAAATTACCATTTATAACAATGTTCTGTTTACTATATTCAGTAGTTTTTGATTATAGAAATTAAACCATTTATAAGCGAAAACTTTATTTATATGAACTGTTCACAGGGGCCCCTGTCTTCCCTATCTGCTATTTAACAAAGCGACAATTTTCTTTTTTTTTAATGATGGAAGTTTAGAGGAAAAACAAAATTTAATTAATAATGTCCTTGCTGTGTTTCATTCAATGAACAGAAATTGTAAAAAAAAAAAAAAAAAAACATTCTTCCATTCAAAAAAAAAAAAAAAAAAAAAAAAAAAAAAAATAAAAATAAAAATAAAACTCCAAACGGTAATATAAGCATAGTTTGTATTAAAAATTGCCTTAATATTTTTAAAATAACATTTTGCAATCAGTATTTCAAATGTGCGTTTTTTTTACAAAAGATTTACAAAAGATTTTTACAAAAGATTTTTTACAAAAGACTTCTTACAAAAGATTTCGGTACGAATTGTTTATGCATGTGAAATGTTTTGTATGGATGCTCTAAGTTTGATTTAAAATTGGTATAATATGGATTTCATGTTCGAAAACATATATTGAAACCTATAAAAATTCTCTTCATTATTGTAACTTATAAAAACTTTAGATGTGCGAATTCAAGATTTCATCTAATTCCTTGAAGTAGTTTTTGAATTACATCTGGAAAACTACACACATTACTAATCCTTCTGTAACTACTGAAAATGAGTTTAACATTATGAGTTAAAAATTTTATTTTACTTATCGCTACTATCTTGAAACACATGAATTAATAAAAATTGGTTATAGACTTCGCAACAAACAGCGATTCAGACATATTTTTTCATACCAAAGTTTTATTTTCACACCCAGCAGGTTCACATCGTTATATCTTAAATGAACCTTGTCGGACGCTCCTCTCAGTCCACAAAACTTTGAAGAATGTCCTAGGTAGTTTTAGCTGCCACCACCGATATTAATGGGTGATATCGGTCACCTGCTGTGAGGATTGGGTAAAATAACACTGACGCTGTTAATGAACTGAACTAACAGTTTATTTAAGATATAGATATGTACACAAGAAACAATATTTACAACTATCTACAATTACAACTCGGATATAGATGATCCGGTTCAACATTAAATTAACTACAATAAACGTTGGTTGTGTACCGTTCAGCTTACACTTTCTTCCTCACACTCAACGCACGTTAGATACGCTTTATCAGAGATTACTGCAGAATCTCAATACACAAGGGTACTAGGCCTCACTTCTCGGCCTATAACACTAACCACCGGGACGCCTTGTCCCACGCTCAAAATATACACTATCCAACAGGACCACAAATCCTGAGCGACCTATCGGTCCCAACGCCAAGCGAGAACTGTCTAACCTCTCAGTCCAGAGTTGACCTTCAGAGATCTTCCTTCCCCCATGCAGGACTCCTTAGAGCTCATCCATTGGTTCAATCCCGCACTCCAACCTTGAGTCATGACATCTCCTGTTTACACATCACTCCAATAGCTAGATGACAGCTGAGGCACGCCCCGCGGCCATCACTTTCATTCATCAACGAGTGCGTCATCTGCACACCTGTGTCAACATCTGTCATTCGTTATTATAGAAAAGAAAGAAAGGTATTTCGAGCTTCACGGATACACAACCCACAATACATAAAATATTCAGATAAGGAAATGTTATTCCTTTCTAATTCAGGGCAGATGTCTTCTAGGAACCTGACACCCCCCACCTTAGCGGAAAATATGCCTCTTAGGGGCTAATTTTCCCCAAACATATAATAATATTACGGAAGAGTTCAATAGTCTCTTTGCAGATTTCTTCATTCTAAATATTACATAGGCATTTTCAGGTGTCTGAACATTCTCTACTGACATCTCTATTGAACCTTATACTAATACTACTATTGCATAAACAATATACATGCTAATTTACTATTATAAACACAAAACTTAAAAAAAATATTTACACACACACAAAAAAAATTAGACATGTGATGACATCCTTTAAAGTTGTCTACTATTTTGACATTGATACTGATGGGCTAGTAACTGGTTGTTCTTCCCAGCTCTTTCTCTGTAGCCTCGAAATTGCATCAGCATTCAAATGTTGAACTCCGGGACGATGAGAAATGCTTAGGTTTCAGCGTTGCAAGGCTAGAGCCCACCTAGTGAGTTTGGGCGACCTTGGGGTTGTTTCCGTGAGAAATTTTAATGGATTATGGTCGGTAATGACCTCAATTTGAGATCCATAAGTCCACTTTTCAAACTTCCGCAACCCGAAGAGAACACTCCAAGCCTCTTTCTCTATACTCGGCCAAGCACGCTGAGCCCCTGACAATTTCTGACTGGCAAAAGCTATAGGTTTAAACTGACCTTTTTCATCTTTTTGAGTAAGACAACATCCTACTGCAAGGTCGGAAGCATCGGCGTGAAGCTGATATTCCCGGCCTACGATAGGTGTAGCCAAACTCGTCACTTTACACAACTCATCTTTAAGAGTATTAAATGCTTTTTCTGCCCTTTCATCCCATGGTACAGTATTTTTGACATTTCCTTTGGTTAATTCGGTTAAAGGTATAGCTATCTCAGCATAATTTGGAATATAAGATCGGTAGAATCCCATTAATCCCAAAACTGATCTAACTTCCTTTTTAGTCTTTGGTCTCTTTAAGTCCCTTATTGCTCCGATTTTCTCCTCATCAGGTGCATGAGTTCCACCCCCAATAACATGACCTAAAAACTTAGTCAATTTCTCTCCAAATTTACATTTGTCTAGTCTAATCGTAAAATTTCTATTTTTCAACTCTTCAATGACAGCCCTGACATGCTCACAATGCTCTTCCCAGGTATCGGAGAAAATGATGACATCATCAATATATGCTTCTGCATACCTCCGATGACCTTGGAGAACCTCATTCATGTCTTTTTGAAACGTAGCAGCAGCCCCTGATAATCCAAAAGGCATTGTACGCCACTGATAAGTTCCGTTATGCGTCGTAAAAGCTGTCAGAGGTTTACAATCCTCAGCCATTTTAATTTGCCAATAACCCCTCAATAAATCTATTGAAGATAAATATTTAGCCGCCCCTGCAGTATACATAATTTCTTGGGAATCTTTCATCGGGAAGGTGGGAACCTGCGTTACAGAATTTAAAGCTCTGTAATCAATACACATTCTGACAGTTGCATCTTTTTTCGCAACGCAAACAATTGGATGGCTAATTTCAGCATTCGACGGTTCGATTAGATTTAATTCTAATAACTCCTGAATCTGCCTATCCACTTCCTCTTTATAAGCCACCGGCACGCTATATAACTTTGGTTTTTTCCTTTCTACACCCGGTTTCAGATCAATACGATGTTCCCCTACTTCCGCTGGTCGTACAGGACCCATAAACACTTCTTTATTTTCCCTCAAAATGGACTTTAAATCTTTGACTTGACTATTAGATAGCCCTTTTATTTCAAACCTCTCAATATCCCGTTCTATCTCTTGATCCCGGTTCAAAATAGGAATTTCCCCAACTTCTCCAAATTCCTCATCACCTTCGAAAACAATATTAACTATATTACATTTAGCGATGAATTCTCTTATCTTATTTTGGTGCACATGCTTCCTACTCCCGTCGGCTAACTCAACAATAAACGAATGCTGGTTTCGTTTTTCTACAATAGTTGCCGGCCCTTGCCACCTAGAATATAACTTATTAGTCGAATCGGGGATTAACAGTATAACTTTATCGCCTACCTCAAACGTTTTTTCTTTTGACCTTAAATTATAATGATACGCCATTCTATTTTGTTGAACCTCAGACGACAATTTTGCCTCATTTGCGGCTCTTTCTAAGCGGTTCTTAAGTTTATCCAAGTACTCATGAATCGGCGTAGTATCTAACTGCGCTCCCTTATTTTCTCCTGCCCATGACGACTTAAGAATCGATAACGGACCCTCCGGCGCTCTACCATATAATAACTGGAAAGGTGCGATTCCCGTCGTAGAATTTGGGACTTCCCTATACGCCCATAATATAAATGGTATTTGTTCATGCCATTTTTTTCCTTCTTCCCTAATCGTATGATGTAGCATACGTTTAAGAGTCTGATTAAATCGTTTCACAAGTCCGTTGGACTGTGGATACTGTGGAGTCGAAAATCTTGGACTAGCACCTAACCTTTTCTCAAATTCTTTCGTTAAGTCGGCAGTAAATTTGGTTCCATTGTCGCAGGCAATTACATTAGGAATTCCTGTTCTCATAAATATTTGAAGTAACGCCTCACACGCGGTTTTAGCAGTTAAACTTTTTAGAGGGATCGCATCCGCCCATCTGGTATGCTGATCAATTAAAGTCAGTATATACCGATGCGCTTGTGAACTTTTAGGATCAATAGGCCCAATTAAATCAACATTAACAACCTGAAATGGAAGTTCCGGCCGCGACACTGAGGAAATAGGAGCTCTATCATTTACTTTAACCCCTCTAGTCAATTGGCACTCTAAACATGATTCACAAAACTGTTTAGCTTCTTTTACCATTCCCTCCCAATAAAAAGAATACCTTATTCTCTGCAACGTTTTCTTGGCTGCATGATGCCCTCCAAATACCGATGAATGCGCTAATTTTAAGATTTCTTCCCTTCTTACCTTGGGTACTACTAATTGCGCTATAGTTTCGCCTAACAATTTCTCTTTATGATACAATAATCCGTTTACAATATAATAATCCCCTTTTTCCTTTTTAGCTAATTCCCAAGCTTTCTCTAATTCTTTACATTCCAACTGGGATTTCTTAAACATATCTGAGTTACTAACAATAGATTCATTATTTTCCTCCGTTTCAGTTTTTTCTGGATCCTGACTTTGTACATTTTGCGATCTCGCGTCTATTACGTAAACATTACAGCTATCGTTACTTACATCTTCCTTTTCATTCGAGTTATCAATAATAATTTCGGAACTTTTTAATTCTTCGGACTCTATCAATGGCTCCTCAAGATTGACACCTGACAACTCATTAATCACCTCGGGATGTAAAATTACTTGCTCATTAATATTATCAGTTACTGCGCAAAGTACTTCCTGATGAATAATATTAGTTTGTCCGAATTGTGGAATAGCTAGCGGTAGTTTAACTAACGGTGATTTAACAGCTTCACCAAATAACCCTTGTAAATAAATACTACCCGCTCCCTTTAATTTCTCTTCCGGTACCAAATCTTTATGAACAACACTAATCTCACATCCAGAATCAACCAATCCCTTTGCTTTTTGCCCATTAACACTAACTTCAATTTTCTCAAGTTTATTTAATTTCTCACCAATAACATTAGTTTTCTGCTCGGCCTTTGCCGATATTCTAGCCACAATAGCCCCATTAGGTAACTCTTGATTTTCTTTCACCATAATCTTATGAACACCTGCTTTCTGGTCTCGCCCTTTATTGCCATTATTAGTTCCCTCATTACCCACTTTATTACAAAAACGTTGGTAATGACCTCTCAAACCACACTTAAAACATTTAGGCCCTGAAGCATCATTCGTCTTCTTAAACTCCGTTTTCCTATCCGGAAAAGAATTACACTCATTACTACCATTTTGCCTCCAACTACCCCTAAATTTATTATCCTCCCTCGGTCTCATTTTTTCATTGTTTACGTACTTATCTTTACCTTTAAAGCTTTTATGCGTAACCGCATAAGACCTATGTTTAGCATCAAAATAATTATCACAATCTTTAGCAATTTTAGGAGCTTCTAACCATTTACCCTGGTGAGTTAAACTAATATATGCTGCAGTATCCTCATCTAGCGTACTCATTAGATTATCAGTAACTATTTAGTGGTTGACCTTTTCATAAGTGTCCGCACCTCTAATTTTACAATAATTTTCCCACGTAGCTATTAAACGCGATACAAATAATACATGGGTTTCGTTCGGATTTCTCCTAGCTTTCCGGAAATTTTCTAAACATGCCTTCGGGGTTGGCTCATGTTCCCTTAGGACTAACTCCTTTAATTCCTCATAATTCTCCATTTGTTCCTTAGTGGTATAAATTAACAAATTATCCGCCTTATCTCCTAACATATTTAGTAGAATTTCGGCCTGCTGGTTTTCCGGTACATCTTTAGTTTGGAATGCCCTTTCTAAACTGTTGAAAAATAAATTCCATCCCTCAGTCCCTTCTGGTACTTTGATAGAGAGAGTTTTAACACTTTTGATCAATTTTTCTATATTACTTTCATTATTAGATTCCCTAACATTAGAATTATTTGCCGAACCTTGAACCCTTAGTCTCTCCATTTCTAATTCATGTCCCATCCTCAATTTCTCCATTTCTAACTTTTCGTGTTTTTCTTCGCGCTCTAACCTTTCCTGTTTTTCTAATTTTTCGCGTTCTAACTTTTCCTGTTTTTCTAACCTTTCGCGCTCTAATTTTTCTTGTTCTAATCGTTCTGCAACAATAGCGTCAGATAATTCCTTAATAACCCCCTCGTCATACTCATCACTGTCCATTATCTTTTTCTTAAGCTGAATTCTGGTATCATCTTCCGTGAATTCAACACCCAATTCTTCAGCTATCACCTGAAGATCAACTTTTTTAGTTTCAATAAGAAAGCCATACCTTCACCGATTGTTATAACCACCCCACAAGAATAGTTAAACCTACCAACTTAATATTTCCTAAATTTCTAACTTAGTACAGATATTTCTCCACTTATTATACTAATTAATAATATTTCAGATAATCCATGCATTTCGTTTCTAATTAACCTACTGAATACTCTAATTTTCCTCAACCATTGATATCACACAATATACTTCCAATAAAACAAAAAAGTAAAACAATAATTCGATTTGACTGCTATGCAATATAGATTCCAATATATACACTTAGATAACAACATACAATTTACATAATCATACTGATACGTTGATATTGAATAGAAGTATTGATGTCAATCAAAGAATCCACATAAAGAAAAATTGAAACACATGCATACATAAATTTCTACAATTATCCTCATAAAATATTTCCGAACTCAATACTGGTTCTTACACTTAAAACAAATATACTGAAAATCTTTACTTTTATTTTTACTCACTATGGCTCTCTTTTGAGCCTTTTTCTTTTCACTATGGCTCTCTTTTGGGCCTTTTTTTTCCCTATGGCTCTCTTTTGAGCCTTTTTTTTTCACTATGGCTCTCTTTTGAGCCTTTTTTTTTTTTTTTTCCTCACTAGTATTGGCCAATTAAAATTTTCATTTGCTTAGAATTTTGATAATGCAACTCTTAAAATTTAAACAGTATTGCTTCATTTAACAATTACTTTAACAATAATTTAGATTTAATGCATTAATTTAGTTCACTAATATCATTATAAATAGCATACCATTATCATCTCAAATTATTATGACCTTTCTTTAAAACAATAGAAATATGGTTACTAATTCTTTACACCTATCTGAACACAATTATTTCATTGCACATAAATTACGTAGACAATTTACTTAAATTACTATTAATTATACAACAATACAATTTGGTTCGAGATGTCAGAAGAAATGAATGATCAAAACACCTTACCTTAAACTTTATTTGGTGGGGTACTCTTCTATTCACAGATAGCTCCACGATGTAGCGATAATCAGGCACAACACAGTTCAGTTTAGTTCTTTCTAATAAAGATACGCACAACACTTTAGTCCACACTAGACGATATGGCACGATACTTTATCACACACTCGACGATCCGGCACGATACTTTAGCACATCCTCGACGATACGGCACAACACTTTACACACATTCGACGCTACGGCACGACACTTTACACACATTCGACGATACGGCACGACACTTTAGCATACAATCGACGATCCGGCACGATGCTTTAGCACATACTCGACGATATGGCACGACCACACAAGAATTCCACTGGATACTCTGGCATTAACAGACTGCAACACGGCTCGCTGGTCACTGGTTTCAGGCGATTTTATCCCACCGCTGCCACCAATTTGTCGGACGCTCCTCTCAGTCCACAAAACTTTGAAGAATGTCCTAGGTAGTTTTAGCTGCCACCACCGATATTAATGGGTGATATCGGTCACCTGCTGTGAGGATTGGGTAAAATAACACTGACGCTGTTAATGAACTGAACTAACAGTTTATTTAAGATATAGATATGTACACAAGAAACAATATTTACAACTATCTACAATTACAACTCGGATATAGATGATCCGGTTCAACATTAAATTAACTACAATAAACGTTGGTTGTGTACCGTTCAGCTTACACTTTCTTCCTCACACTCAACGCACGTTAGATACGCTTTATCAGAGATTACTGCAGAATCTCAATACACAAGGGTACTAGGCCTCACTTCTCGGCCTATAACACTATCCACCGGGACGCCTTGTCCCACGCTCAAAATATACACTATCCAACAGGACCACAAATCCTGAGCGACCTATCGGTCTCAACGCCAAGCGAGAACTGTCTAACCTCTCAGTCCAGAGTTGACCTTCAGAGATCTTCCTTCCCCCATGCAGGACTCCTTAGAGCTCATCCATTGGTTCAATCCCGCACTCCAACCTTGAGTCATGACATCTCCTGTTTACACATCACTCCAATAGCTAGATGACAGCTGAAGCACGCCCCGCGGCCATCACTTTCATTCATCAACGAGTGCGTCATCTGCACACCTGTGTCAACATCTGTCATTCGTTATTATAGAAAAGAAAGAAAGGTATTTCGAGCTTCACGGATACACAACCCACAATACATAAAATATTCAGATAAGGAAATGTTATTCCTTTCTAATTCAGGGCAGATGTCTTCTAGGAACCTGACAAACCTCTTAAATTTCAGAAAATGAAGATACTGAAGCGATAAAAAGCAGATTTTTTCAGCAAGATAATTTTGCATAATTTAGATTTCTGTATTAGAAAATTGACAAAATCTATGAAAAATGTGTAATTTTCTGTTAGTTTAAAACGCAAAATAAAACACATTTCATTCAGTAATTTTCTATTTTTATCTTGTAGATTTTAAAATTATTATTACAGGGTTCGCACTATTCTACCACTAAATTTTAACCTTCCTACCCTGAATGGGTCTAATCGACCCATAGCCATAATTTGTTTTATACGATTCGAACCAGAACTTTTTTCATAAAGAAAGTTAAATAACAAATTCAGAGAAATAAGTCAATTGAATATATTAAAATATTTTAAATAACAATTCTGGTGTGAAATGTTTTTATCAAGATTGAGTAAAATTTGAACAGGGTAGGAAGGTTAAGCATATTTTCGAAGTGTTTCACTGCAGAAAAATATCGTAAAATCTGTGAATGAAGGTGGGGTTTACGAATGTTGTGGTTTAAAAATTAAATATAAATTTTCTTATTTTTAACCTCTTCAGTCCCTGAGTACCCATATGGATACATCAGTTTTGGCCCATTTTATTAATGATACTCAAATATCAATGAAATTTCGATATAAGAATAATAAGTTTCTAATTCTAAGATTCGAGCTAATGAAAATAAAACAAAAATCTTGCTCTGAAGTCAAACGAGAGAAGAAATAATTCAGTAATAATTAAAAATACTGTAATAATCGCCAGTAGCGAAGAGGTTAATAGTGGTGCCAGAGTCCTCGGAAATTCCACGGAGTGTGCGAACCTTGTGTTACTTAACTCCTTCGACAGAGATGGTTCATTTTTGGACATTTTTTTTTAATTGCAAAACGCTTCATTTGCACCAGAATATTGGAATGAAAAATTCACTTTTATTAAGTTCGTGAATAAAAACTTTTGGTTATTTGAAAATAAATTTGTTTGTAATTTCTGGTGTCAATGCCTCATCTCAGAATTTTGCGAATGTAAGTACCTCGCCCTTGAAATTCTTAAATTGGAGTGGGTTAACTTTTAAATCGGAGTTGGTGAGTTAAAAAGAATTAATAGCAGACAAATTAAAGAAAAATAGAAGAATTAATAATAATAGATTTGATAAAAGACATACGTAGCTATTTCTTTTTCTGTCACTGTTTCATGATTAAATTTCATAGGGTGTTCGGTTTTATTTTGCCGACTGTACTTTAATCATGCACTATGTTTCCTAAAATTTTTTTTAATATGACTTGCACTTAAATATATAAAATGTTTTGAGAAATGTTATTTTATAAGTACTGTTTTATGCATTTTATAATGTTGTAAATGCTATACATATCCTATTTTCATTAACTACTGATTTATTCTTTATATTACGAAAGTATATGATCATGCGGGTATGACATTAATTTCGCCTTTATTGCTAATCCTATCCAATATGTACTAATGTCAAGCAGTCGCAATGGTTTGCATAACAAGAAGAATAATAATATGATAGAAGTAGTATTGTTGCTGTAGAGTATACATTCTGTAACGAAATTACAAGAACTATTGCCGTTCTATTTATGTTCAGTGGAATTGGATATCTAACTATATTTTTCTTCGTACTACGAATGCAGGTACTTCCATTTATAAATAAGTGATATAAAATATTAACATTGATAATCTTAACGAGGAAATATTTTATATTTACTATAATTACGCTGAAAAAAAAATGTAATTTTCTAAAAAAAAATTATAAAAATTTATAATTTATAAAAAAATTGTAAATTTCTAAAATTTTCTATGAAACTGCGATTTTTAGAACATTTTATGTAACGCGACAATAAAAATTTATGTAACAGATTGATGGTTGTTCTGAAAAACAAAAAAAAATCTAAAGGTAAGTAAGAACGTTATAGGACAGTGGGACGCCTAGAACTTTTTATGTCTCCAATCTGGATTACAGATAAAATTTCTGTAATATTCGTATAATTTTTTTGTAAAACTAGAGATTAATGTGGCTATACAAAAACTAGTTTTTTAGATTGGAACGCAATGGAATAAAATAAATTAAAAAAAAATGAATTTCTCAAAGTGTTAGTCATCTTAGTTGATGATGAAACGTCATCATCTTAGTAGATGATGAAGTTTTTGCTCGAAATTGGCTAAAATCTGCTTGCATTTCACTGTCGGAATCGACCTTATCGCACTTGTTATTACTGTTTTTAGCTCTGCTATGTTTTTTGGTCGATATTTGAAGATTTAATCGTTGACATATCCCCAAGAAAAGAAATACAGTAGAGTAAATAATAAGAAAGATAAGTAGAGAGTTATACAGGGGCCAGAAAAATACCATAGCCAAATCAATTTGGAAAAGCCACTTACGATGTCCGATTATCATAGTGTCTTCTGAGCAAGTCAAGGATGTCTCTTGTTGAATATAGAGGAGCTTTATCCTGATGAAACAATCTGTCATGGATCCAGTGTTTGTAGCAAGACCTTAATATGTTTGAAGGTGTGTTTGGCCTATTTTTAAAGGCACTAGTCTACTTCTTCAGTGTTTCGGTACGTCTCGGGTCTTAAAGATAAATGTTTGGGTTAAATAGGTTTTGACTGAAAGAAAAGACGCTCTTCAATTGAATGTTGGTAAAATTTGGCGAAATAAAAATAATAACCAGTTTCCTCTGAGATTTGTGCATACGTGCACATTTTGAATTCACTAGATCAACCTCTTGAAGAATTATAGAACTTAAAGTTTTGTTTAAGTAGCAGACGTATGTGTAAATTTGTGTAATTGATATTTGTCTTAAGAGTTTATGCACTTGTCATAAAACATTACCTGTATATATGTGTGTTTATCAGATTAATGGAAGTGTGTAACTTATACTATAGTATTATAGTATAAGTTACACACTTCCGTTATATGATTCCATTATAAATTATACTTTAGTGTTATACCATAAAAATCAGAGGTCTAATTGTAGAAAACTGCATGGATTAACCCGAATTGAAGTGTTAAAGTAAATTTACAAAATTTACATATTACCCAAATATCTGTGTAGGTAACATATCACATCGAAATATATGTAAGAATAAATTATTTCAATTGTGAATAGATTATTATGCGTAAAAATTGATTATTACAGTTACGAATAGAATTTTATGAATAAGAACATATTATTACACTGAAATATGCGTACAAATTTTACACAACTACATATGTAAGAATAATATTTAACACAGAAATGAGGGTAAGTATAAGTATATTGCACAAATATAAGTGTAAGAACTGAATATTACAAAGAAAACTGTGCATTTATGTGTAAACAACAAACATGGATGCTTTTAAACTTTGCTTGTGTTGTATTAGCTGAATGGCCAATGTGGTGTTTTGGAAATTTACATTCTTCTATTCTTATATCGTTTAGATAAGCATAGCTTGTTTAGTAAAGAGTGAATTAAATAGAAAATTTTTCTTCTTGATGTAGATATTCCTTTGAAACCTTGTGACTGAAATTGATAGTAAAAAATGAAAAAAATAATATTGTCATCGCATTTTCTGTATTTTAACTAAATTGCATTTTACAGTATATTTATTTAGACTATACATACGATTGTGCGTATGATTTCAGGCATTGGAAAGAACTATAACAGATAGCATACAATCTGTATAATTACTGACGATCCTGTTTCTTATACATTAAAGTAACACTATTTTGCGATCTTAAAACATTAGAAATGACATATTAGCGTATTTGTTCTTAATACAAAATTTGCATCCTTATTTATAAGTTTGTGTACTGAGTACGCAAAATTCATCCTTTTTGTATTGTACACAGGTAATGTATATTCCTGCGGTATTTAATATCAAATTGATACTTTACACACTTGAGAAACTTAATGTATTATCAGCAAGATACACAAGACAATGTACAGGGTGATCAGAAAGTCAGTATACATTTGATAAATTAATAATTCACTGAATAAAGTAGGTAGAGAGGTAAAAATTGACACACATGCTTGGAATGACATGGGGTTTTATTCAACAAAAAATAAATAAAAAGTTCAAAAATGGCCAACAGAGGGCGCTTCATGTGATAAGAAAATCATTAATTAGCATAACAAATTACGACAAAGCAAAGACGATGTTCTTCAGACCAAATGCTCAACATGTCCACCGTCATTCCTCAACAATAGCTGTAGTCGAGGGACAATGTTGTGCACAGCACTGTACAGCATATCTCAAGTTATGTTGCGAAATTGCCGTAGGATGTTGTCTTTTAGCATCCCTATTGATGTCGGTCGATCGCGGTAGACTTGCGACTTCATGTAACCCCTGAGCCAAAAATCACACGGAGTGAGATCTGGGGACCTGGGAGGCCACGCATGAGGAAAATGGCGGGTCAGCACGCGATCATCACCAAACGACGTGTGCAAGAGATCTTTCACACGCCTATGAATACGGGGTGGAGCGCCATCCTGCATAAAAATCGTAGTTTCCAGCAGATGTTTATCAGCCAGGCTAGGGATGATGTGATTTTGTAACATATCGGCGTACCTCTCACCCGTCACGGAAACAGTTACAAAACCAGAATCACGACTTTCCTGGAAGAAAAAAGGCCCGATAACGGTAGATGTGGTAAATCCACACCACACAGTGACTTTCTCGTCGTGCAATGGATTTTGCACGAAAGTTCTGGGATATTCGGTAGCCCAAATTCTGCAGTTGTGGGTGTTGACAGACCCTCGGAGTGTGAAATGGGCTTCGTCGGTCCATAAAACGTTAGACAACCAATCGTCTTCTTCCGCCATCTTTTGAAACGCCCACACCTCAAATGCTCTTCGCTGCTCAAAATCGCCGGGTAACAGTTCATGATGCCGCTGGATTTTGAACGGATAGTATCGGAGGGTACGCCTTAGTGCTGCCCAAACAGTACTGTATGGAATGCCAGTGCGACGTGCAACATCACGAGCACTCACTTCTCCATGCGTAGACGAACCCGCTACAACCTCCATTTCGTCCTGAACAGTCTGAGCAACATTAGCACTTGTGGTCGGTCGGCCACTACGGGGTCCATCGTCTAAACAACCTGTGGCTTCGAACTTCGACATCATTCTCTTCACAGCTGCAATTGTCATAGGACCTTTACCCGTTCGAGTACCCTTCGTATGGCGATAGGATCGTAAAGCTGCAGTACCAGATTCCCCTTTCTGATAGTAGATCTTCACTAACAATGCCTTCTCTGGTAACGTCAACATGCTGCGATTGCTGGTGCATCTGATTCTCTGTCTCATTTACAGCGCCTTTTATACACGATTCTCAGGCAGCGTCACTGACGTTTTGCTGTGCAGCGCCATCTGTCGGCCATTTTTTGAACTTTTTATTTATTTTTTGTTAAATAAAACCCCATGTCATTCCAAGCATGTGTGTCAATTTTTACCTCTCTACCTACATTATTCAGTGAATTATTAATTTATCAAATGTATACTGACTTTCTGATCACCCTGTACATTTTGAAATTGACACAACAGGAGTGTACATAATTTACATCCAACTTTACCAGGCTTTGTAGGAGTCTCGGAGTTTGCCGACCAGGAATTTCTTCAGTACCAGTATTCGCTTATAGAAAATATCTCCTTAAATAATTCAAAATTTTGCGCGTTTGAACTATTTTTACTTTTCTGTTAAAAAATACGGATATTCAACCTGGAAAATAACGGTTATTCGTATGAACAATATTTACGCATATAAACAAAATGTTTTTTGATCATTAGCATATCTGTCTAATTGTATAAATTTGCGCATTTATTTTTTGTCGGTAATGAACATTTGAATTTTATTTACAAAAATATTCAGCTTAAGGTAAACTTCGTAATAAATCAATTTAGAAAACTTTATTCACCTGTTTTTGGTTGACTACCTTTTCATATAATATTTAATAAATTAGAATTTAAAAGTGATGTTTAGTATGTTTGAAATTTTGTTTTTCAGTTATCTGAAACTTTTCCATTGTCTTTCGCTTTATAAAGAATAAGATGTTTATATTTTTCAAAGAATAATAAAATTTATTCAATTTTACATACAGATCTCACTCAATTATTTTCGTTTCCAATTTCAATGGAATGTCAATTTCTTAAAGCAAAATTAATGATATACCTAACGCATGAAGTATTTTACATTGACTACATAGATGCATAATAAAAGCATTGAAACTGCTTGCTTGTGCACATAAATTTATACGAAAATAAGTTGTTCCCAATCATTTTTAACGGTATGTGAATAAAATAAAATTTAAGAAAAAAAAGAATATCCTTTCCGTTATAGATATTTGGATTTCCTTATTCTCGTTTACTTCATATAATGATTTCTGTAAGTGATTTTGAATTTATAATCCTCTTATTTTCTGACTTTAGTAAAAATAATTACAATTATTTTTGAAATATTTTGTTAAAACTGCATATTGTTACTACAACGTTCTTTATTTCTTGTTTATTTTGAGTACAAATACTGCATTTTTTCTAAATAAATATGTGAATGTTTTACAATCTGTAAATATGCGGGTCGATAACCTTTATTTCTTCCACTAATTTGAACTTTTCGCGTTTCACAATTTATGAGTAAAATGGCTGTGACAGGCAGACATCTTATACAAGCTCCGTTTTTACTTTTTAAATATGGAACAATAAATTTTAAAACCCTGTTATTACCGTAATTTCGGGTGTATAAGCCGCGGCTCAAACAATTCTTTTTGGACCCAGAAATCTTATTTAGTAATTGAAGACAAATATTTACGGCGATCTAACTAGTTATATATGTTTCTTAACAAATTCTGGGTCGAAAAAGAATTGTTCGATCTGCGGCTTATACACCCGAAATTACAGTAATTGAAAGCGAAAAATATCAGTTGAAAATTTAAATTAATCACTGTTATAAGTGTTCAATGTGCTTCCCTCCAGAAACACGAACGATATCGAGGTGTTACAATAACTCATCCCACCGATTTTTCAGCATGTCTTGTATAACTCTTTCAATGGCTGCAGATATGCGTGTCCTAAGTTTTCAAGATCAGTTGGTAACACTTGAACTAACATCTGGCCTTTGATGAGCCCCCCCCCTCCCCCCAAAAAATCATGCTGATAAATGTTTACCGTCTAGATATTGTTCGTGTTTCTGCAGGGACACTGGACATTGGACACTTATAACTGTGTTGAATTTAAACTTTCAGCGTTATTTCAGCGTTTAAACGTTATTTTGTTTTCCATGAACAATAAGTTTTTACTTTTTTCTTCCTTTAAACAGTCGTGTAAGATTGGGATATTCATTTATAATCACCCTGCAGTTCTGATGTAAATTGGATTATAATTAATAATTTTAGGAATTTTTTGTAAAAATGAAGTAAAATTTTTTTATTAATTTTCCAATAGTTGAAGCACATTTATTAGACTCTCTCAGTAATCCTGTATCATATTTCTCCGTATACTAATAACACTTAAAAAATGAAACATTAGAAATTTTCCATTAGTATACTTACAATTAAACCAGGCAGTTAAATGCTATGAATATGTATTAAGAACTTTACTAGCGTAGTAGTTGTTGATCCATCGATGATATATTTTCTAAAAATGTATTTGAGTTCGGTGAAAATTCATCAGGGTGTGCGTGTTTTTGTGGTGCACGATTAGACATATTCATGTTAAAAACTATTCAAATCACGCGCATTTCCACCTAATGTTTTCATGATCTCGCCCACCCTCCAGGGGTAATAGTCCATTACAAAATATTCTCAAAAAGTATTTCTTTAGCGATTTTGGAAGCTTTAGCAATATTGTATCATTGCGTAATCCATGCCTTTCAAGAAGGCATTTTTATGACTACCCTTCTTTTAAAAGAAGGATGCATTAGTTACGTAAAGGAGGAAAGTTGGGTATTTTACTTACAAAGTAGTTTTCTGAAGAATTTATTTAAAAACATTTTGTCTATGATTTTCCTTTTCTATTACTGAAGAAATTAGCTTGGAACTTACTAGTTGTGGTAATAGTTATTTTTCTAAAATTTAATAATTAGATTAATTTGTTTAGATTCGAAAAGCCTGATCTATCCAAATTTGAATATTAAAAAGAATTTATAGATAGACGTATAATAAAAGAATGATAAAAAAGATCCCTTTGCTAATGCTAATCCTATGAAAGAAATTTATAAAGCTATCTGGGTTGCATTTCAGTATTTTTAAATGTTTTCTTCTTCTTTTTTTACATTCGATAGCTGAAATTGATCTGTATGCAAGCCGTTTATTATTTTTTTCAACTTTGTTTGTAGATATTTCTTATGGGGGTGCTTTCACTTTCCAAACCGGCACCAAAAATGAAAGCGTCCTCATTAAAGTATATGCAAACAAAATTGAAAAAGTAAAAAAGACCATCATAGAGATCCATCTCAGCTGTCGAATGCAAATAATAATAATAATAAAAATTTTAAATTATTGAAATGCAATCGAGATATCTTTATAAATTTCTTCCATAGGATTAATAATAGCAAACGGGTTTTTTCATTTGACTGAAGTAGTCTCTTAATGTCAAAATCAATGTATATTGATAAGAAAGCATTATTTTTTAAATTAATAATACACCCATTTAATAAATATATTAATTATTCTATCAGTTTTAAAACAGGATATTCAACTGCGTCATTGATTCCTTTCAAGAGCTTTTTTATGACAACAATTTTTTTAAACGATGTGTGCATCAGTTATTTAAATGAGTAAAGTTTGGGAATTTATGTTGAAAGTAGTTTCCTAAAGAATTTCTTTCAAAATGTTCTGTAGATCATTTTCATTTATATCATTGAAGAAATTTGCGCACAAACTCTTAACTAGCTAAGATAACAACTTCAAACTAGTTGAGATAATTGACATTGTTGTAAAATTTAGTCATTACAATAATTATTTTTAAGGACGAAAACCTATTTAATCAAATGTTTAACATTAAAAACAATATAGTGAAACTTAATTAAATTAAAGAATATTGAAACAGATTTACATTATATTTGAAAATGAGTCTTACGAAATCATTATTATTTTTGTTATCGAATTTATTAATTCTTTGAAGAACAGGAGACGTCTGTTGTTAAAATGTTGATTTTTTTTACTGCCACCAGAAGTTACCAATATAAATTTTTTTATAAATATTTTTTTTTCACGTACATTATAAGAGCAAAATTTTAATACAAAATTCCACTACAGATTTGGCAGTCTGATTTCAAATTTAATTAGTACAAATTACATACCACTTATTTGTAACGGTTTAAATTAAAATAACTTTTTTTCCAAAAAATGCTTTTTTTTTTCACGTACATTATTAAAGCAAATTTTTGTTCCAAACTTCCACTACAGATTTAGAAGCTGGGATTCAAATTTAAACAGTACAAATTATATATCTTTAAAGGTCTAAATTAACGTAACTTTTTTCAAAAAATACTTCAGCAGCGATTTCGGAATTTTTAAAAATATTACATTAGTCTTAAACGAAAAAATTGGCCTTTCAAGAAGTTTTTATAATCACGTAATTTTAAAACAAATATTTATGACTCATTTAAATGGATAATGTTGATTATTTTGCGTTCAAAACAGTTTTCAAATAAATTTATTTGAAAAATCACTGTAGGGCGTATTTTCACATCCTTTAAGAAAATGGCCTTCATTCTACACTGACAATTACACTGACTAATTCTACACTGTAAGAAAAGACGGATGTTTCATTATTAAAAAGTGTGCTATAATCAAGAACGAAAAAATACAATAACTTCTTCCAAGTCCCCGAAGATTCCGAAAAGCATTCCTTTATGTTTAGAAACACCAGAAATATTTCTCTTCATGTAAAGAAATATTGATAAAAATAAATTTTATTTGCTGCCCGTCATTTTTGCAAACGTTTTCAAAAGGTTTTACAGTGCAATAATCAGTTTAATCAAATCAGAATATCACTTTTTCGGATACTATCAATTCTCAAGGTAGATATTTTGATATTCAGAAAACATGCTTAACTGAGAAACATACTAAATTAAAAGCATAAACATTTATATGAAAATTAGCATTTATTTATTACACCTGCATGCATAAGTTCCGCTATGCAGCTTAATACTAGAACCGCCATTAGGTATCAAAATGACCCCTGCCAGATTGATAATAGTCGACTTGAACTAGAATTTTCTTCATAAGATACCGTAATTTCGGGCATATAAGCCGCGGATCAAACAATTATTTTTGGACCCAGAAATCTTATTTAGTGATTGAAGACAAATATTACGGCGATCTAACTAGTTATGTTTGTTTCTTAAAAATTTCTGGGTCGAAAAATAATTGTTTGATCTGCGGCTTATACACCCGAAATTACGGTATGTTAAATGTATGCAGCACAGAAATAGATTAATTAAATAATTCAATAGTTTAAAATTAAAATTCTCGTGAGAAACATTTTTTATAAAACTTGAGTAAAATACCAGGCGGTTTTAGTGTTAAAAGGTTTACTTGAGAATTGATATTCAGAAAACATTTTCAACACTAGAACGCCTGGAAGGAGTCGATTCGGCTTGGACCATGTGATTAAATTTCAATTGGAGACAGAATTTTTTCTTGAAATAGTTAAATTTAAACTACACGGATTTAAATTAAATAAATCAATTAAATATTTTTTAATAAAAATTCAGGTGTTAAATATTATTATCAAACTTGAGTAAATTTTGCGGGCGTTCTGGTCAAACTAAATTAAAAGTATTAATATCAATATGAAAAATTAAAATCCATTTGTTACAACTGCATGCACAAGTTCGTTAAAGGACACTTTTCCGAATTTTACGGGGAGCTAACAAAAAAAAAAATATATTTTTTATAAATTCGTCTTTAAATTTGAAAAATAAATAGTGTTTTGAGGTTTCTAAAAGCAAAGGAACACTTTTCGGAATCTTGGGTGATTCGAAGGAGGTTATTATATATTTACATTCGTGACTACTGTACATTTTTGTAGATTAAAAAACACACGCCTTTTTTTTGACAGTGTGTAATACATACTATGCAAGCCACGAACTGTAGAGATGCGACTTCATTTAAACACAAAACTTATATTAGTAATTTAGACTAATATTATTGCTCGCCAGTAGTAGTGTGAGAATACTTTTTTTCGAATATTAGAGAGCACTACTGGACTAGTCAGGATTCTAACATTTATTTACTACATTAATTATTTTTAACGTTCTCAGTACTCGAGTCACCTGTAGAAGACAGTAAACAACACGCTTTAAATTAATTTAAATGCACATAGAATTGTTACAATTACTTCTGGACATTTTAAATAAATTCGTGCAGATCTAATCGTTGTTTTAACCCTTTCGAAATGGTATTGCAAGACTTATTGTACCAAGATATAAATATTTATGAAACTAGTTATGAAATTTCATTTCTCATGTTAGACGCACAATTTAGAAATTGTTTTCATTTTTCTACTGAATAAATTAGGTATAAATTAATTGTTATATTTTCACATGCTCACATTTTGTTTCAGTAAAATATAATAGTGATGATGTTAACTAAAATCCCCTGAAACCATTAAAGGACTTAATTTTCGGAGAGAAATAATTAATATCTTTCAAATGAATTATAATCAGGTAAGATATATAATAATAAAGAAATACGCTATCTCAAAGAAACGGAAAATGAAAATAAGAATTGTAAGAAATTAGGAACAAAAATTACAAAAAACATTAATTAAAATAACATCAATTAAAAGGAGTAATAATGAAACAAAGATCCATGCAGAAGTACCACAGCCAAAATCACAATATATTTTTAAACAAATAGGTATATAATTCAACACAAAATCACAAAAGTTTCCAAAAAATATTTTAAAATTGCACATATTGAATGGAATATTTTATGTATTTAAGAAAGTAATAATAACAATAATTATAATAATAAATACACATATTAATCAGTTGAAACACGCTCAGAGTGGCTCTTGTTTTTAAACTGGATACTTTCGCCGGAAAATACAATTTGAAACTTTATTGATTTTAAGTCACTCATCGACAGGATGATTCAGAAGATATTAGAAAATTTTTAAAATGTGAAGTGGTAAAGAACGAATATCCAACACGCATGGGGACTTTTTGTAGTTTTTTATGGCATTGTTTTGAATAAATGCTGTTACTAAAAGCTCTTTCTAATGAAAATCCTTTTTAAAAAATACTCCATTAAAATCATTTGTGTTTCACATGTTTTTTAACTATAGGTAGCGTTAAATTTTCTGCTCATTTCTCTGCAAATATGTCTATAGACCGCTCTGACAGGAATGTTCAATTTTAAATGCACTGTATACATGTGCTTCAATTATTTGTCAGCTAACAATAAGAGGTATCTGTGTACCTGGATATCGTTAGCCCCTACCAGGGTTTTCTTTATTGGCCCAGTGTTGCCAGATAGGCTACTTTTTTTTAATTTCGATTCTTCATTGCACCACTTTTTTGAAATGTTTAAAATGTGTCTTATTTATTGACGTATTTAAGGCGAAAACAAACAGCATTTTACAATTTTTAAAAAGTGGTGTTAATCAGGAAATCTGATTTTAAAAAAAGTAGCCCACTGGTAACACTGTATTGGCCTCCTTTACTTATTTCAAAAATCCAAAATCCTTCAACAAATTTCGAAAAATAAGTTTTTATATTATTTAAAGACTGGCGTTTTATGATTACTTAACCCCTTGAGGAGCAAGCATTTGCATATCTGCATGCTGAATCCTCATTGGAATACTGAAAAAAATTGTATTTTAAATTATGGAAAAGCAATTTAGCAACATTTTCCTTCCAAAGTTAAAATTATAAAATTTAATAAAAGTTTCCTGTGTTAAACTTGTTTAAACTTCGAAATATGGCGGTGGGATATAATATATCCCACCGCCACATGGGGTTAAAGAAAAAAATCCCTGTTTCGTAATTTCATAACAAAGAAGTAAGAAAAAACATGCGTTAAGCATAGATAATGAAACACTTTCCAACACCTCCTGAAATTTTTAAGAAAATTTCGTTACTTAGGGAAATAAGGTTATTGTCTATAGCCAAATATGTATTCCGATACTTTTGAACAGCCCAGTATTTGATCTGGCGGTTGATATACAGGGTGATTCATAAAAGATGGGCAGAACTTTAAGGGGTTATAGTACACTTAAAGACAAATAATATTAAATAGGAGACTAAGGGTCCCAGACGTATTCCCAAGGAGATAGGGGGCATTAAAGTTTAGTGTCCGAAATTTCAAATGACTATAAAAAATGGAAAAATTGGTCGATTCGTTTGCGGTTTTTGCAAAAAATTTTCTTTATGCCAGAATTTTCTTGAAATAAAATTTTAAAGTTCAATTTCAAAAAATGCCGATAGGGGGCGCTTTAGACTTTGGAGTAACAAACGACTATTTTTTAACGTTATTTTTTGTATTTCTTTAAATGATTTCGAAAGCTTAGACTTAAACTTAAATTTTGATCTAAAAATCTGAGTCCTAACGAGTAGTTAAGTAGCGTAAACTGAAATTTGAAATTTGAAACCCTTCTCCCCCCCGAACAAAAATCAGTTATTCCCGATCTTTGTGTCGTAGATTAGGCTCTAACTACTGCCGCGTTTTGCTAAAATTATTCTTTATGTCAGTATTTTCTTGAAAATAAATTTAAAAAAAAAGTTTCAAAAAATTCCGATAGAGGGAAAATTCCGATAGAGGGCGCTTTAGACTTTGGAGTAACGAACAACTATTTTATACCGTTATTTTTTGTGCCTCATTAAATGCTTTCTAAAGCTTAGACTTAAACTTAAATTTTCAGCTCAAAATCTGAATCGCTGAGCGTGGTTCAGTAGCGAGGGGAGGGGGTTCAAATTTCAACTTCTGAACATAGTTCAGTTTGCACTACTTAACCATGCCCAACGATTCTGTGCTGTGATACGAGGCAAAAATACAACTTTCGTCAAGGACTGCATAGTCGGAATTCACTCATAAAGGCACTGGCACAGTTGGAAACGTCGCTCATGCAAACGTTAAAGCTCCATTCCTGACGCTAGTCACCGGGTGAAGAAGGAGACAGAAAGTATGCAAATGTCAAATGGGGAAGAAGAAGAACACGTATGCAAAATTTCGACACGATTCAGGCATAAAAACCACTGAACGGTGAGTCAAGTGTAAGTCGCTGTAGTAATGAATCGGAAGATGGTGCCCTTCACGAATAAGGAAAAGGCTGAGATGCATTTAATTTACGGAGCGGCAGATGGAAATGGTGCAGAGGCGCAACGAATGTACGGAGAGCGATTTCCCAACAGGCGGTTGCCAAACCGCAAAACTTTCGAGCGCTTGCACAGACAGTTGTGTGAGACGGGATCATTTCTCGCTTCCCGGTCGAATGCAGGTCGTGCAAAAAAGGACGAATCAGTAGTTGTTGCAGAAGCCATTCTGGATGTAGTAGCGGCGCAGCCAAGTACAAGTACACGAACAGTGGCTAGGCAGGTGGATACCTCACAGTCCATGACTTGGAGGGTACTGAAGGACGAACATTTGCTCCCGTTTCATGTGCAACGAGTCCAGAAACTGTCTCCAGGGGATTATCCAAATCGTATTGAATTCGCCCGCTGGTTTCTGCAGCAGAACGCGCTAAATCCACATTTTGGACGAACTGTGCTTTTCACCGATGAATGTACCTTCACACGTGAAGGTACATTTAACACACACAATGCACATGTATGGGCGGATGTCAATCCACATGCTACGTATCCACATGCTCATCAGAGACGCTTTTCCATCAATGTTTGGGCAGGAATCCTCGGAGACCACCTAATCGGACCGTACCTTCTTCCTGAACGCCTCAACGGTAAAACATACCTCACATTTCTGCAACATGTGCTGCCAGACCTGTTAAACGTTGTTCCTCCACGCATCCGGCGGGTCATGTGGTTCCAGCACGATGGAGCGCCAGCCCATTACGTACGAGACGTCCGCAACTATCTGGACATCACATTTCCGAACAGATGGATTGGTCGAGGTGGTCCTGTTGCTTGGCCTGCTCGCTCGCCAGATCTTTCACCCCTCGATTTCTTTTTTTGGGGACAATTGAAGGCTCTTATGTATGAGACACCCATTGAATCCCCCGAGGAACTGGTCGCCAGACTTTCCGCCACTGTAGGGGAAGTGCTCGAAAAGCCTGATGTTTTCGCGAATGTTCGCCGTTCCATTCTTCGCCGTTGTTCTGCGTGCATAACCTCTGGTGGTCACAATTTTGAACATTTATTGTAATTACATGTTAATAAATATGCGTTGGTAACATAATCCTAATTTGTGTCTTTTTACCTCGTATCACAGCACACAATGTGTGGACATGGTAAACTGAACTGTGCTCAGGAGTAGAAATTTCAAACCCCTCTCCCCAGAAACTTAACCACTTCTAACGATTCAGATTTTGGGCTGAAAATTTAAGTCTAAGCTTTAGAAAGCATTTAATGAGACACAAAAAATAACGGTATAAAATAGTTGTTCGTTACTCCAAAGTCTAAAGCGCCCTTTATCGGAATTTTTTGAAAATTTTCTTTAAAATTTATTTTCAAGAAAATACTGACATAAAGAATAATTTTAGCAAAACGCAGCAGTAGTTAGAGCCTAATCTACGACACAAAGATCGGGAATAACTGATTTTTGTTCTGGGGGGAGAAGGGTTTCAAATTTCAAATTTCAGTTTACGCTACTTAACTACTCGTTAGGACTCAGATTTTTAGATCAAAATTTAAGTTTAAGTCTAAGCTTTCGAAATCATTTAAAGAAATACAAAAAATAACGTTAAAAAATAGTTGTTTGTTACTCCAAAGTCTAAAGCGCCCCCTATCGGCATTTTTTGAAATTGAACTTTAAAATTTTATTTCAAGAAAATACTGGCATAAAGAAAATTTTTTGCAAAAACCGCAAACGAATCGACCAATTTTTCCATTTTTTATAATCATTTGAAATTTCGGACCCTAAACTTTAATGCCCCCTATCTCCTTGGGAATACGTCTGGGACCCTTAGTCTCCTATTTAATATTATTTGTCTTTAAGTGTACTATAACCCCTTAAAGTTCTGCCCATCTTTTATGAATCACCCTGTATATATACAATATAATGAGAAAATTTAGTTTAGCAAGAAAATGGCCTAGCAAATTGAAATCTCTCGTTCAGAAATTAATACTTATAGATGGAAACATACTTGAATATATGTTTTCAACCCTGTAGCTTACCTAGTACCTTTATTACACACCAATATTTAACTAAAATTTATTTTAAACTAAAACACTCTTAAAACTACTGAAATTACAATCTCAGAAATTATCATTCACAGACATCCATGTATCCTATTCTTTGCGTGGCACTGTATATCATTTTACCTATATTCTACAAACATTTCTTTATAAACTGAATGCAGTTCAGTGTAAAAATGTATAACTTATTTAAAAACCATCTTTAAGTAATTTATACGCATATTCAGTAACATTTGCGAGCTTTTTTGTGTAACCCAGTATATCAACTATAGTATTTATACACACCATATAATATGCATAGATTTAGTGAAACTTATAAGCGCATATCATAATTTAAATGTATTTCATCCATCCATAAGCCATCATCGGATACAACTACAATACTGACAGTACGGTAAGAAAATACTAATTGAAATCTTTTTAGTATCCCTGAAAATGCTGTGCACTTCGTATTATTTTTTTAGCAATAAATATGTTAACTACTTAATAAGTTAGTAAATTTTTAGCTAACTGTATAAAATTTGTGCGACAGCTTTGGAAACTTCCATTTACATATTTTTCATATTTTATTCTATAATGATTTAGAGAAAAATTATTACTAATAATAGTTGTTGTAGTTGCCAACTAATACGATTTTTTCTCACCACTATTTCAGAAAAAAAATCCATATGTATATTATGAATGCATTATAGTATTATTATATGTATTTTTTTTTCATTATCCCATACAATTTATAATTCTATAGCAAATCAAAGATGCATAATATTAGGGTGAATTCAAGTTAGATGCTCCATCGGATTACTTGCCCCTATATTTCAGCTATCCGACGTACGACGGTGGTAGTGACGTTTTTCTACTCTCCGTTGTTATAAAATAGCGTAGTTCAAGAGATTACAGCAATTAGTTCTTCAAATAAAAATTGCATTCATAAAAAAGGTTTTTGCGATACATTGTTACGAAATAGAGAGATCTAGAAATTAAAATAAAGTGTACTTTCTAAAATTTATCCTCAAATATATAGTGAATATTATTCAAACAGGTATCAAGTTATGCGTTAGAGTCGGTTGCAGACATATTTTTTGCTAGTTCCAGAGTTATTGGCTAAGGCACCTGTCCCGGAATAAAATTATATTTGCCCCACTTTGAATCCGTGATATATGTCTCATTTGTAATTTGAAATAAGACGTCCCATTTGTTATTATCAAATAACTTTGATGTGTGAGAAAATATTTTTAAATATTCAGGATTTTGGAGAAAAAACAAATTTATCTTTATGTTTTTTCTTTTTGTTGATTTTGGCATACCCAGGGAATAATTCCATAACAAATTAGAAACTTTATTAAAATAATATTTATTTAAATAATACATCTTGTATTAGCAATTTTTTGTCCACTGTCCAGAATTTTAATTTACATTACATGTTTAACCTTCATTAGAATTAAAGAAATATTTTGAATTTATTCATTATGGAACATATAAATCTAATGTATGTAATTTGAGAAATTTAATTTCTTTTTCCGAATTATCTTTTAAAGTTTCGGCATCGAATATAAAAAGGAGAAGTTAATAATCCCTTTTAGTTTAGATTAAAGAAGATTATCCTTCGTTAGAATTATCCGATTTGTTTAAAATTTTGTATACCATCTTATTTGAAAGGCGCATAATGAATTAGCATTTAGAGTTTAAACATAGAATATAAGAAGAGGGGGAGGGTGAGTTAATCCCTCTTACTTTAGATTAAACAAGTTTAGTCTTTGTTAATGTTATACGATTGGTTATAAACTAAGTATATTGGCTTATTATGAAAAAGCTATTTCAGAATTAATTTTAGAGTTTGTTCATGGAATATAAAAAGGGTATAGATTACTTTTCTAAGTTTATATTAACCCCAAGTTTCTGTTAACCGTTCACAGACCGCTATTCTTTTTCCCTTTTAACATTTTATTAACTTGCAATTACCAGTTTAACTACAGATACTACATTAATAAAATTTACAATTTTTTAGCCCTAATACTAAACTTTTAACAGACTTTTGAATAAGTCGAAATTAATTATAAAAATTTTGTACAAAAAGTTTAATACAAAAACAATATCATGTGAGTTAATTGAGGCTTTTATTTATCTTTCAATGGAACGGTCTCACAGACAGCTGAAAGTATTATGCCACAATTTCTGTCACAGTAATTAAGGGTTAAATAAGTTTAGTTTTCGTTTGAGATACCCTTTTATCTTCAAATTTTGTACACCGACTTGATGGGGAAATCCGCTTCCCTAATTCGTTTTTAAAGTTTGTGCATCAAAATTTAAAGAAAAAAGGAAGCGGTTAATTCTTTTTAGTATAGATTAAATAAGTTTTGTCGTCGTTGGAGTTGCCTCACATTCGATTGCCTTACATTTTTTAAGTATAAAACATGCATAAATTTGATGTAAACAGGACATAAAGACAAATGCGAATGTAGTTGTTTCATTTTTAACTATTAATTACTCATGCTTTTTATTCTGTTACGAATGGGGTATCTATCCCGGTCAAGTGTTTCGTCTAACCCTGGGGTCCAAGTTAAATGACCAAATGTTTTTGATTATGATTTATGTTTTTTCAAAAAAAGTTATTTTCTCTGGTATTTGAATTAAACTAGTATTTGTTGTTGTATTCTACATAAAATTTGGAGCAGATATGTTTCATGTGCACTGCAAAACTCATTACAATAAAATAGAATAAAATTAGGGGGGGGGGGGTTAGGTGGAACAACGAAACCGGATTTATCTTATCTGTGATAAACTTTCATTCTACACGCGAGTTTCTTTCTTTTTTTTGTAATCGATATTTTTACGAATATTTAGTATATTTACCATCATATTTTAACATCTTTATTTTTTAAGAAAAAAGAGAAATGTTTTCTTTTCCGCAGTTTATCACTGGCGCGGAAAGTCATTTAAATTCTATCCTTAAATTTATATTGCAATCTAAATAGCGTGCGTAATCAATCAAGAGTCCGAATCTCATTCCGTCCAAGAAGGAAGTTTCTAAGACCATATATAATTGACAGTGACATCTTCGATAAGATAGCAAAGAGTTAAACTTTCTAACTGACGGCCTGCATATAATTATATGGCGTTAAATTTATTAGACGTAAAACTTTTCGTTGACTATATTAATTAAAAAAAAGGAATGGCAATATAATGAATTATTTCTTAAGTTTATTTAGAAGCATTAAAAGTCGTGATTCGTATTTTTTCCTTTTGCTTTTAGAATTCATGAATTTCACCAATCTAATGTGTAGAATACGTAGTAATTAGGAAGGAAGTTGTTTGTTGTTTGAAATAGTATGTTCTTTTTTACATAGCTGCCAGCTTGTACGGATTTTTCATGCCACTAAAATTTTATAAAAGATTATAGGTAAATGAATCACCGAAATTCATGTAAGTTTAGCGCTTAAATAAGTAAAAAAAAAAATCATCAAATTTTAGTTTTAGGACGATTCGGTACAAGTTGGCAGCTATGCATTACCTTACCTAATCGCCGTTACCTGAGCGCATGACAATAACTTTAACCCAATACCCACTGGTGTTGCGTTACGCAACGTCCGAAATATTTGTACATTTTAAAAGTATTTACTTACCCACCATTATTTTCCAATTAAAAAAAAAGCCTTACTTAAAGAATCAAATTTTTAAATTAACATAAACAGGAAATTAATTTTAAAAATTTCTAGCGGCAAATGACGTTCAATTAAAAAATTGTTAATCTCGTCCTTATAGCTTAGGCGATTAATGGATTAAACTAAAATGACGGCGAGGGGCCAATTTGGCCCCTACTAAGTGGATATATTTCGGTTCGAAACATAAATTTCTTTCTAAACTATCTTTTAAAGAAAAAAAGAAAAAAAATGGTTAATTAAATAAACACTTTTAAATAAAAATTCTTGTGGTAAATAATTTTTGTAAAACTTGCATAAAACTTCTCGTCTTTCTAGTGTTAAGTATGTTTCAATTTGGATGATTTTGTTTCTTTCATCCAATTTTGTTTGAATTTACATTATAATAACGAAATGTTGTTTCAAAATGAACCATTCACAATAGAGTCTCGTATTGGAGGCAGCGCTGCCGGTAGCAGCGTGCACCAAGTGTGTGCCACGCATGCTCCCGTTTGATTTTGCGAACGAATTTGAGGAATATCGTCCGAAAAATCAGTAATGGAATAGAATATTGCTTTGATTTGGCATTTTTCTTGCTTTAGATTGCTGCCAGAGAATGTGTTTTTCGTCTTAAAGTGCCATATTTCATAGTTTTTTTTAAATTAAATTTTTGAAATTTCGAAATTCTAAAATTTTTTTTCGAAAAATCTTTAAAATATTGCATTGTAAGCTTAAAAATTATTTCTCTGCAGGCAATCTAAAACAAGAAAAATGTCAAATTAAAGCATTCTATGCAATCAGAACGCAATTCTTTCAAAATATTCACTGTTTGAAATTTCTGTGTAAAATTTTTACAGTTTACCTAATGAAAAAACCGTTTACCATATATTACTATTACTATCGATCTTTGTTTTTGAGAAATTTAATTTCGAAATCAGGGTGTTATTTGCTGGACACCCTGTGTATATATATATATATATATATATATATATATATATATACAGGGTTTGCACTGTTTCTAAAATTTTCGTACGTTCCTACCACAATTTTTAAACGGTAATATTTATTGTATAATTCTATTGTAGATGTTAAATCGAATTTCCATGAAGATTTCTTATGTAAAATACTGGTAGCAACGTGTG
This sequence comes from Maratus speculifer, assembly GCA_964019185.1. Lineage (NCBI taxonomy): Eukaryota > Metazoa > Arthropoda > Arachnida > Araneae > Salticidae > Maratus > Maratus speculifer. The sequence continues at coordinate 300,532,017 of OZ025293.1, forward strand.
AAAATTTTAGGAACGGTGCGAGTCCTGTAAACATACACACACATACATATATATCTATGTATATATATATATATATATATATATATATATATATATATATATATATATATATATATATATATACGGATAGTAAAAAGGGAAAAAAGTGTTAAAGTTTTCCTATATTGTACCATTAATCTATATTTTTAGTCTTATACGTTTATACGTTTAAGAATTAAATTACTAATTTTTTTTCAATATACGACTGGGTACAATATTAAACTTTGAAAAAATATCATGTAAAAATATATGACAAAATATACAAATCCTTTCATTATCTATGCTTAAATAACTGAAATATCTGTTTAATATTAATTATCTTAATTTTTAATAATCCCCATTTCACTAAGCGCGTATCGAAATTTGGTGAATATTTCTATTCACACTTTTTTCCTGCTTCTTAAACTTAAATATTCAATAAAATTTCATTAGATGCTTATATAAGACTTTAGTTTCTGTTTTTTTATATGTAAATGACAATAATCGGAAAATAAAATATATGCATAAAGTATCTATCACGAATGAAATTATTGCTATAATTTTAGTCTCGTGTCAAACAGAACTGTTATTATAGATTTTTTTCGGATACATTTTGTACTGTGCATGATTAAATTATATATGGTCAATATTTAGTCAAATCCACTAATCAAATATTTCAGCATGGAATAAAATGCTAATTATATGAATACTAATTTAGTTCTGCTAATTAAGTTGAATAAAGTGCTGTATACACATTTTCGAATTGCTTAACACTGCATTATATTAATATTTTTTTCCTTTTTCTAGAAGACTATGTTTATTACAGCCATGAAAATATATCATAACAAAATGATTGGATGACTGACTATATTTAACGTCTAAAGCATCACATATTTATATTTTCTTTAATTCTGATTAATCTTGAAGCCATAAAATGTTAAAGTCGATTAAAGTTTTCAAGATTTTTGATACAATTTTTTAAAGATACTTATTTCAATTATAGAGTATTTATTTACACAATACTTACACAGAAATATTTTTAGTCAAAGTTTTCTAGTTGCAAAAATGTATTTCAAAATCGCTAATATGGATTTTTTTTCTAATGCAAATATGTGTCTGTATAGAGGGCTTCCATAAGCGAATATTTTTCATTTCTAACTGGCACACTTTCTCAAAACAGAAATTCTCACATTTCGGCAGCATTATTTGAGGATTATACTTAAAAAGTTATGTTAAAAAAATACTGGTACAGAAATTATCATCCAAATTCGACTATATATCCAATTCTGTGCGTGACCCTGTATATCAATTTATCTATATTCTAGAAACATTTCTTAATAAACAGAGTGCAGTTAAATGTAAAAATGTATAACTTATTTTAAAACCAACTTTAAGAAAAATACGCTCATATTCAGTAATTTTTTTGAAATCTTATGTATAATTCTGTATATCCAAATTGTGTAAGTATTAGCATTTATAACTATGTATACATTTATAATTAAATTGTGTAACTATTATCACCATATAATGTGCATGCATTTAGTGAAACTTAAAAGCGCATATCATAATTAATAAAAATGCATTTCATCCATCCAACAGTAATCACCCATAATATACTGTACTTAGTATAGAATATACTATTTTAAATATTTTTTGTGTCCCTGTAAATGCTATGCACTTCGCATTATGCGTGAAATAACTCATATTAAGCCTCAACAACGTATATCAATTTGATTTTACCTGAAATCGTTTACCATAATTAAAACATGTCATGAACAAATCTCCCCTTTTTAATTATGTTATGGAATTCTTTTGTGTGGCCCTGAAAATGAATATTAACTATTCTTTTCACTAAGTATTTTACATAATGCATATTTTAGAGCACTTCCTAGATGCATATACCGTAATTTCGGGTGTATAAGCCGCAGATCAAACATTTTTTTTTTCGACCCAGAAATTTTTAAGAAACAAATATAACTAGTTAGATCGCCGTAAATATTTGTCTTCAATCACTAAATAAGATTTCTGGGTCCAAAAAGAATTGTTTGATCCGCGGCGGTAAACTTAATTATGCTTGACATGCTGTAACATCTTTAAAATTCATTTGAAACGATTTTTCCCCTAGACTGTAATGTAATGGAAAACTTTTGACTGTCCCTGTAAATAAACTTGTCCTAGTAGAAAATTCATTTTCATTAGGGTTCGTGTAAGGTTAAACTTCAATAACGTCCAAAAATTTCATGACAATCGGGGTATATTGGCGTGAGTTAAAGCACGGCCAGACGGCCAGACAGCCATCCGGCCAGACGGGCAGACAAACCGAATACATAAACACTTTTCAACTTTATTGGAAAGTGTTGAAAACTGTCAAAGCGAGCCATATAATTACCGTACAATGGCAATAGCGAGCACTGCTTTTGCATGTAATTTACGTGTGTGCTTATATATAGGGCGTCCCAGAACTTCGTGTACAAACTTTGAGGGGTGGTAGAGAACATCGTTTGGAACCACAATTACATAGGAAAGCATGGGCGGAAACCTCTTGTTAACTTTTTCACAGTCAGTGAAAATGTATATAAAACTACAAAGTTTTTAATACAAAATGACACCAGAATTTTAATATGATTTTTCTATTTATTATATATATATATGTGAAATAGCTGACTTTTCTTCTTTGTAAATACATTTTTCCACAATTTCTGATGTCATTCATATTTTTCCACATTTTAGCAATGGAAGTACTTTGTCCGTGAAAACTTCAAAGAAACACAAAGACATAGTTATTACACAATGCGGAAAGCAGTGTAGAATGCTTTATTACATAGAAAAAATTACAAGAAATAATTTAATTTTAATTATGTTTCTTTAAAATCAAGTATCTTAGTAGCTATTAGAAATTGCTAAAATGTTGAAAAATATGAATGACATCAGAAATCGTGGAAGAATGTATTTCAAAGGAAGAAAAAAAATGCATTTCACATACATATTAATTGGAAAAATCATATTAAAATTCTGGTGTGAAGGTTCATTTTGTATTAAACAATTTGTAGTTTCATATACATTTTCACTGGCTGTGAAAGGGTTAACAAGAAGTTTCCGCCCCTGCTTTCTTATGTAATTGTGGTTCCAAACGATGTTCTCTACCACCCCTCAAAATTTGTAGACGAAGTTCTGGGACACCCTGTATATCATCTAATATCTTAATCTACTCTTATATCTAATGATGACAGTTTTAAATCATTCTCTAACTATAATCTGACATTTGTGCTTATAGTTCTGAAACAGATTATTTTTTGACAAAAAATAAAAACATTCTCTTTTATAGTGGCTTATCTTCACTTTTTAAAATTATTTTACAAAAAATTTCTCAACATTTTAACAAAAGTATAAAATTAAATTTAATCATAAGCATTTTTGAATTAAAAAGTAAATTAACACAATTTGACTTTACAACAAGATTTACTAATGTTACGGAAAATAAGATATTCGAAAGTTAAAGACAAATGGAGCGCATTAATTGTAGAGTCATTGAGAAATTATTCAATTAATGTTGTCCTTAGACTTTCAGAGATAAAGTATTTCAAAGTAGTTAGAATCATAAATTATTCTAATAGATACTGTTAACGCTTTAAATTTAGACTGCAAAAGAAATAAAGTTCAATTCTTAGAATAACTAAATTAATGATTTAGAGTATAATTAAATGAAGCTATTTTTTATATTCAAATATTTACATACAGAGCGCATACAGTTTCTGGGGAGAAAAATATTACAAAATGTGCAAATACCAATTCCGGGAATAAATTAAATTGAAAATTTATAAGCTTAAGAGATGGCACCTGACCTTTTCAAATAAGATTCGTAGGGGTTCTGGAAATTCTTCTATACCAGTATTCTTATGTAGAAAATGTCACTTTAAATAAGGCAAAGTTTAGCAAGCATGATACAAAGCTGGTTGCAAAGTAAGCGTCTTATTTTAAATAGGAGAGGCAACCGTAAGATTAAATTCGGGGTCAAATCATTCAAGGTCACACGCCACATAGCGGAAGGATTTTAACTACAGGTATATACCTAACTATTTTCTTCTTGATGGATAATCTCTTAATTGTGCATCTATGAAATAAATGCGCAAGACAAAACGTCGTCTCTTTTTCATTTGATTGTACACTATATGGCCAAAGGTGAGCCGCCATTTGCGTTTTTTGACGTTTTGTTAAATAGCGAGAAAAAACAGGAGGGATTATTCTGAAACTCTAAGTGTGTAGACATAATAATACGGGTCATACATTTCCGTGAAGATTTTTTCCCGAAACTCCATAGGGGACCATTAACAAATTGAAAAAGAACGAATACCTTTGGGATAACCCTGTCAAAACTAAAGTAGCAAAAAAACGTTCAAACGGTAGATTATGATTAAGTAGCTTATTGTAATAAACTGCGTTCATTTTTATGCGTATAGCTTGTATACTGGTTGAAAAATTAAAGATTTTATGAAAACAATCTCAAATTTTCCATGTATTTTGCTAATAATTTGCAGAGTTCTTAATATAAAACAATGTTCTTCCCATATTAGGATAATTTCATTCTACTATCAATACTATCTTTGTCTTATAAGTCCATTTTTTGGGGAAGGAAACATGTTCTAAAAATTTTTTCTGAAATTTTTCGTGCTTATTATACTTTTCATTCATTTCATGGTAAATAAGTTAGTGAAAAAGTATATATGAAAATGGGAAATGTACTATAAAAAAGAAATATAAAAATAAGGCTGGAGTGTTTTAGAAAGAAAAAATAGCTTCTGTGTTTCAAAATAAATTATAATTTGTTAAAGCCATAATAATTTTTCCTTTAAATTAGCGCGATAAATTCAGCATTTTCCTTTATGTGCATAATAAACTTATTGACAAATTCTCCTTTTCATGAGAAAAACACCTGTTTATTTCGACTTTGATGGATAGAGCAACTTAATTTTTGATTCTTAAACCCAAAATATATGTTAAATAAATAATATTCCTGCAAAATCACCTCTTGTTGAAAAATTTTTTTTAGAACTTTTTTTAACAAAAGTAATTATTTATGTACAGAAAACCTGAACGTATAATGAAGACACGTGACATTTCATTCACATTTATGTCGTTAAAACAGGAAGTGTGGCCAAAACAGAGGGGCTTGTTATAAATAAATTATGAAAGTACATTTTTAATGAGTGATGTATTTTGTTTGCTCGATGAAATAAATTGTATTTTTATGGTTTGTTTAATAGTTTAGTCATATTAAATAGCTAATTTTCGATACATCAGAAGTGTAAAAACATAAATGTATTTTATTTTAATTTATATGTTTTCATCACAACAGAAAATCTGAATTCCATGGGGAGCATTTCTGAAAATTTTACATCTAAATTATTTTGAAAGCTATGTAGCCTGAAATTTAAAATTGAGTATTTTTATGTTTATCCGATATGTATCTATCGTAATATAGAAGCATCGAATTTAGGCCTCATCAGCTTCGTGTCTATAAAAAAAGTACTTTTTAGTGTTAGTTTAGGGATATGATATGGATATCACACCAGTTACAGAAAAATATTGTTTTTAAGAATGAAAATGATGATCTAAAAATCTATAATACTTTAATACTATTACTACAGATTGCACAGAATGTATATTATAGTGTATACTTCATACTTGCATATCAATTTTATTATGTTCGGAAGAGTGTAACACCATTAAAATGTATTTCAAACTTTTTTAACCCATTTTCGCAAAGTAATGAAATAATTTTGATTATCCCTGCAATTGAACTATGCATCCAATTTTCAAAATAATTGGAGTGACTCGACAAAATTATTTAATAATTATATATTTTAAACTTTAAACAATTCAGCTGGGTATTTTTACATTGTTATATGGGGACAGACGGACGGAGTGAACGTCAACTATGGGTTCTACGTATTTACATAATTATGAACGCACCTAAAAAGCACAGCCGTAAGCACCTTTTCCCGAAAAAAAGATTCCGTGTATTCTCAATACTCCCACTCCCACGTATTTGTGTCCTGGAGATTTCCAGAAATCCGAAGTTTTGTCTAACTAGAGAAAACAGAACAAAATGTTCATGTTTCCCGTTTCTATTTTTCATACTTCATAAGCATGTGAATTAAAAGAATGATTACTTAGAAAATGAAATAAAATCCTATTATAAGCATGTTATCTAAATATATAGCGAAGTCTCGTGACTCTTATCACTGTAAAAATTTCTGTGATAATGTACGTCGAGTTCTCTTATTATCTGTTATATTTTCCTTCAAAAATGAAAGCTAGTCTGAATATTTTTGATATTTTTTTTTTTACTACGCAATAACGCAGCCTACGGAAGTTACTACGCTTTAGCATGTAATTTAGTGGGATGGGTGTTAACCCTTTATGGGCAAAGCACTTCTATTCTTGTAATTCTGAAATGATTGATCGACACCAGAATTTAAAAAAGGAGATTTTTTCAAAATGGATAAAAGCTTTTCTTCACATATTTAATAAAATTAAAATTTGAATTTCAAAAGTCTGGTGTGAATGTGACATTTCGCAATTAAAATAAAGTTGATATATTTCCTACCGGCCTTCAAGGGGTTAAGCCTAAAGGAGAGTTTAAATGGATTGAGAACTTTCTAAAGAATGTATGTTTGTATGTGGCTATTTCCATGAAAATATGTCATGTCTGTCTATTACAAAAATTTTTGCCTACCAGTACTTTAGAACGAAAAAATGTGACTTATGTTATCGGAGATATCTCATTAGTTGAATAGGACGAAGCAAAGTTTTCAAAAATAACGGTCGCTGAAAAGCATAGCGATTTTTAGCTATGTGATATAATGACAAGTTTTCATCGAATGGATCATGTGTATGTATGATTGTGTGTGGGGGTAATTCTTTGGCTCGTAATACACATTACATCCATAGGAAACAATTCTAAACTCCTGACATCCAGTTCCACCAAGTGAGTTGCTTTCCTAAAAGGTTATGTAACATTAAGTCCAGATGCAAATGCATATAGATAAATTGCTCACAAATATTTCATTCAATTGATTATTAATGAACGTGATTATTAATATGTAAGCTACATTCATCACATTTTCGTAATGCGCAATTGTCAAGTCAAAAAATATTCTTTAACTAAAGATATAAAGGACAAGGTATGATTTATGATAACATCAGAGTAATAAGTGAGCTAGATTTGGCTGTACATGATCTCAGAAATTTTTACGGTTAAAGAATCATGAGATTTTGTTACAGTTTATACATGAGATACTTTGATGGGTTAGTATTTGCTAATAACCTCGTTTATCACTGAAATTTCCGGAAGGATATTTTTCAGGTGCATGATATTTATTAGTTTCATCTAGCGCTTGAATAAAGAAATTGTAGTATTATACGGAGTTTTATAATCATATACGTAATCGCATACGGTGTTAATATCAATTATAATACATTTAAGTATTATATTTATTAAAGAAAAGAAAAGAAAAACCTTTTATTAAAAAAAGCTCATGAAAAAAATTGCAAGATGCACATGATATTTTTTTAGGAATGAAAAATAAATAAAAATAAATAAACAGCAAGTCAGCGGCAATAGCTCGCTCATACGGTTCTATCTTTCAAACTTTTTTTATGTTTATTTTTTCATAAAATCTTGAAATTAGTTTATTGTTTATAATATAACATTTATTGACACAGCAATCAAACTTTTATAACATAATACAATGTTGCTAAATACATATAAGAAACAATAACTTATAAAATTAACTTTTGCCACGGTCGACTAATTTGATATTTTATTCGCACTGCTATTTTTGAAAAATTAAATTTTATAGCGTATTTTTCTTTCACATATCGTCTAAGTACCTTACTTTCCAGCATTATACCGTAATTTCGGCTGTATAAGCCGCGGATCAAACAGTTCTTTTTCGACCCAGGAATTTTTAAAAAATGAATGTTACTAGTTACATCGACGTAAATATTTCTCTTCAATCACTAAATAAGATTTCTGGGTCCAAAAAGAATTGTTTGATCCGCCGCTTATACACCCGAAATTACGGTAATCGGCAGATAAAGCAACCATGTTTAGACCCAGAAATTTTATTTAATAATTGAATTTAAATATTTACCGCGATTAAATAAATTACAAATTATAAAATAAGGTTTCTGGGTCCGATCATAATTGTTTGAACCGTTAATTGTAGGCCAGAAATTACGGTATACATGAAAAATATTTATATGAGAAGTTGGTGGCCAATGGTAGTGTTGTATATTGTTTGTTGTATTGTTTCGCGTGCCGTGTATGTTTTGTTGCTACTGGACATTTATATTGATCACTGGTGGTTATGGTTTTCTAGAGAGAAGTGTGCAGAAAGCCATTTAACAGCAAAAATTATAAATTTAACGGCCAAACAAATGTTACAGCATAGATACATTATAATAAATAAACAGATTCTCTGCATCAATTATCAGATATTTCAAAAAGAGCTTATTTTTCGTGGGCATTTCTGTTGAGTTTTTTACTCCCACGACGAGATCATTTCAATGATACCACTCTCGTCAAAATCAGCGCGTAACGCTTACTGCACTTACCTAAACTGTTAAAAAATAATTCATTAAAAAATGACATCTTCTATGTACTCATTTTTTCAGTAACAATTCCTTCAAAGCGAGTACATGATCTTCTTAAATATCAATAAGAATCTTGAAAAGAAATCTTGTCGTTAAAATTAATATAATATCTTGTTACTCTGTTAGCATGTTTAAGATATCAATAAAATAATTTAGTGAATGTGTATGCTATGATGAACCTTATAGAGAGAAGTATGTTTAATTTAAGCACTTTAAATTTACGAACCACATCTTGAAGAAATCTCTTATATAGCACGGAACAATACCCCACATGAAAAATTTAGCACATACGTATACATTTACATCAAAACATTCATATTCCACTGTTCTCGGAGAACAATCTCGCCATGGATTTCTTGGAAAAAAAAAGAATACATGAGTTTCTCAAATTTAAAGGATATGTACTTGGAGCTATTATAAGATAGAAAAGATTATAAAATGAGTAGGGGTTACTGGGGCACATTGATACAGCTTTTTCCTAAGAATTTTTTTTTAGGGTCCAGAAAGCAGAAATTTCAAATTATTTTTCCATGTGGTGTCAGCAAAAATTGTGTAGTGTGTTATAAATATGTACAGTCGTTGTTTTATAATTATTTTTGCATGTAATTTTTAAAAAAATCAAAAAAAGTCATTTTATGAATGTGCCCCATCCCCGGGGCAGATTGATACACCTCATATGACGCTTTGATACGTCTGGGAAACTGGTGACAAAGTAACACCAATGTATATTTTTCATAGAAAAATAGTTAGCAAACCATTTTATATTTATTTATAGAAATTCATATCGCCCACAATTTATTTGTAAGCAATTATTAAAGCAATCAAAATGAAATGTATAATGACCTGATGTTTTGCTGTTCCTTGTCTGATTGTTGGCTGTAGTAACCTTGTCATATCTGCCACTTCAACGCCAGCATTATATTCTTTCTTAGGAAAGGTGAAAAAATTACCAGTTTTTCTGTTTATAAATCGGTTTATAAACAGAAAATAAAGGATAATCTATACTAATAAAATCCGTGCGCCTCTGTCTGCTTGAAGCCGATTAAACTTCGCAACGCGGGCGAGTTGGAAGTCGCAAGAGGTGTCTTTCGATTGGAAGTATTCCGGGGAAGTCATTTCGGGCATTTTCGAGACCGTGGGACCAAAATTAAAAAAGTTATGAATTAAAAACCCCTTGGGAATCGGAACGAAAAATGTCTCAAATCCGAAACGGCGCTCAAACGGAGCTCTGAGGCAGAACACTGCGCTACCTTGCGGTGAAGAACCTGAACTTTTCCCTTTTGGCTAAAAGAAGAAACAGCCGAAAACCGCTTTTTCTACCGGCGCTAACTGCGTTTTTTTTTGCGCGTTTTTTCTTAAACCATCATGCAGACAGTTTTTAAAGTAGAAAAAAAACTGATTACATATTCAGAATCTGCGTAAAAATCTGCTTCTGATGAACTAAAAAATACGGAAAAATGTCTTAAGGGCGCGTAGTGCCCACCGTGCAAAAACAAATATTTTTAACGGGACTATGGGCGCGAAGCGACCGTAGTTCCGATCCACAATCTTTTTTTTTTCAAGTGCACGTGGACCACAGTGCGAAATCACATATTTTTAACGGGACCATGGCTCTTTAATTTACTTTTTTTGTGCTTGAGGATTCGAACACCAAGACTTGCTTATTTAATGAATTTTTTTGCTTATTATATACTGCTTAACCCCTTGAAGGGCACCGGTATATTATATATACCAGTTAATTTTAATTCCGAAATGCCACATTGGCACCAGAATTTTAGTATTAAGATTTGCTTTTTACAATGTATGCGAAAAACACCTTTTACTTTCTGTCATACAAATTTGTTTGTGAATCCCGGTGTGAATCAACCATTTGAGCATTTTAGGAACATAAGTGCTTTGCCCCTCAAGGGGTTAATACCGAGGTTCGTTTGGAAAAAGTGGCCCAGCTAGCGGGCGTAGCTCGCTAGTTATATAAAAAATTCCGTTTATAATATAATTATCAATGTGCTGTTCTGCAGCTTGTTTCTCTTAACATTTCTCATGTCGAAAATACTTTCTCTCTGGAGAATCGATATACCCTAATTTCCTGCGTATAATCCGCGGATCAAACAATCATTTTTCGACCCAGAAATTTTATTAAATAAAATATAACTTTTCAGATCGCCGTAAATATTTGCCTTCATTTACGAAATAAAATTTCTGGGTCGAAAAAGAATTGTTTGATCCGCGGATTATAGGCAGGAAATTAGGGTAAATTTAAAATTTTCCAGTCTGCCGTTCCAGGGCTCCCAAATGATCCGCGAACTGAACATCAGAATTTTCTTAGCGAAATTTTCTTTTTAGATTTTTTTTGCAAATTGCCAAGAAACCACCTTTGACGTTGATTCTTGCGTAAATTCTGTAGAAACGTATCATGAAATTTTCTGCTAAAAATTACTGATGTTCTGTTCGTGGATCATTTGGGATCCCTGCCGTCCTTTTCTTTTGTTCATTCTACTAGCACTAGATGCTGGTTAAGTTCGTATGTCTTCTGTTTGCAAAAATACTATAAAATGTTCTAATATTCAGAAATTAGAGCTATTTCACTTCAATAAAAACTAATATTAGAAATTTTTTGGCGAAAAATGGTTGGATTAAGGAGTGTATGGTACAAAAAATAATAAAAAGTAATGAAAAAAGGAATTAGTAAATTATTTAGGTTGTATCAATGTTCCCCGACATAGACTGTATCAATGTGCCCCATACAGGCATTTTGAATAAAATGAGTCTCAAATTCAACACTTCATAATTCATCTAACAATAAAGAATGAGGAACTGATAAAGAGTAGCCTTACTTGCCAGGGAGAGTATTCTTTTAGGTTGAAAATACTGGAACAGTTGTATAATACTATTTCAATTGTACAACTCAAATTTACTTTTGACCTACAAAAACAATTAATCACCCGTCCCATTTCATCAAACTACTGAATCATTCCAAGTCTTTCTGTATGTAGTTGAGTGTACTAGTATCACCTTTTGGAGCTGTTGTTAAACTTCCTGTAATGACCCTCTGTGCAGTACAGGGGGTGTATCAATGAGCCCCATGTATCAATGTGTCCCAGTTCCCCCCTACATTTTCCGTATTTTTAAGTGTCCAATTTTAAACGTGAACTAGTCACTTAAAAAGAGAACTTCTATCTACTTGTTATTTTTAAAGTTGAATTGTTTCAGAAACGAATACGTGGTATTTTCAAATATGAGTGACAATCCGAACTGAAAGTAAGCTTGTTGTTAAGTATTAACGCAATCTCTTTTTAACCGACTTCCAAAAAGGAGAGAAGGTTATCAATTCGACGTGTATGTATTTTTTTTTATGTATGTTCACCGATTACTGCCAAACTATCCAACCAATTAACTTGATTTTGGTGTTAAACAAGAGAGCTTGCTCTCGAATTGGTACCACTTCCGTTTCATAGAAATTGGTTCAGTACTTTTTTAGTAATTAAGCAAAAACTAATGAAATTAGTGATTTCTCGCAAATCAGTAATAATATGGATGTCGAATAATTTTACCGATGCCAGGATGGCCGAGCGGTCTAAGGCGCTTGATTTAAGATCTGGTTTTCGAAAGGCAGCGTGGGTTCGAACCCCACTCCTGACGTACCTGTGATCAATAATCTTTTCTGTATTATAATTTTTAAATATATATTTAAAAAGTTAAATACTAATTATACTATTAGGAATATTTTGTATTTAACCGTTACTACAGAGTATCAGAGATTTTTTTTATTAACTCAATACTTTATCAGTGAAAGAGTACTCAAAAAGGAGAATAGACTTGCAAAAAGTAACATGACATTGAATAAGTTCTCTGAAGAGAATGAAGTCCGGACAGCCGAGTGGTCTAAGGCACCAGATTTAATCTCTGATTTTGAAAGAGAGTGTCGGTTCGAATCTTACTCCTGACATATGTGTATAGTATACAAACAAAAAATTTCCGTGTTATATATTTTGTTGAAGTGACTTCAAAAAAGGAGAGGATGTTATCAATTCGGCGCGAATGTAATTTTTTTTTATGTATGTTCACCGATTACTCCGAAACTATCCAACCGATTAATTTGTTTGTTTTTTTTTTGTGTCAAATGAAAGAGGCTACCCTTCCATTGGTACTTGTTCAATTTCATTGAAAATGGTTCAGTACTTTTTTAGTAATTAAGTAAAAACTAATAAAATTAGTGGTTTCTCGCAAACTAAAAGTAGCATGGACGATGACTAAGCTCGCCGAATGGAGTGCAGTCAGGTGGCTGAGCGGTGTAAGACAGCAGATTTGATTTCTGGTTCTTGAAAGAGATCGTGGGTTCGAACCCCACTCTTGACATACGTGTATGGTTTACAGTGATTTTTCCCGTATTATAATTTTTATTAACTAACTTAAAAAAATCGTTAACTTTTAACTAAAAAGAAAAAAATAAAACTTTTCTACGAAAGATTGAACCGACTTCAAAAGCTACTGCAAAGTGAAAAATAATTTTTTTTACAGAATAGTATTAAGAAATTAAATTAAGAGCGTAGTATTTATCATGCGTATTAATATATTTATGTAGATTAATTTGATTTTTTGAAGTCGGTGCCAGCCAAGCCAAGTTCAAAATTAAAATTAATTATCCAATCCAAATCGTAAAAGAATAAAGTTAAATTTTTAACTAAATATTAAATCGTAAAAAAAAAACTCGTAGATACTTGGATGCGTATGTATTGGAAAATTACATGTAACTTGGCTTGGCTGGCACCGACTTCAAAAAATCAAATTAATCTACATAAATATAATAATACGCATGATAAATACTACGCTCTTAATTTAATTTCTTAATACTATTCTGTAAAAAAATTATTTTTCACTTTGCAGTAGCTTTTGAAGTCCGTTCAATTTTTGGTAGAAAAGTTTATTACTCTATCATTTTTCTCAAAAATAAGCACATGTGTTTGACGAATTTAAAAGTTATGTAACTCGGTGCTATTATAAGATCGGAAAGTACTCAAAAATGAGCACATTTTGCTTATGTTTAAGTATTTAGTTTTAAGGAGGTCTGGCACATATTTTAAAATAATTGATTCAATATATTCAAATTGAACTCAATAATTTATTGAGTTCAAATTTTGAATGTTTACCGTATCATTTGTAAACAAAATCACATGATAAAATTTCTCATATTTTTTTATTTAAAATTTAAAATTTATTAAAATAGTGGGGAAATTTAAAATCGTTATAACTTGAAATATTTATAAAATTTCAATTTTTTTTCATTTAAATAAACAGAAATATATAAGCTTTAATTATGATTCAGCATTTTAAAAAATAACAATTTATATAAAAATTAAAAATATTGAAATTAAAAAATTAAAAAAATGATGTAACTTTTTTTTAAAGTTTTTTTTTCATATATGCTGAATCAAAATTAAAGTAAAACAAATGAAAATGACGTGTTCCAAAACACTCAACGTTCCCAAGTTTCAACTATTTGTCTCTAACGGTTCTTGAATCATGACAATTTAAATAGCAGAAATAGTAAAAAAAATCATCATGAAGGGGACAAGGGACCTTGAAATCCTTAAAAATATTTTTTTTATTTTTTGTAAATTTTACCTAAATATTATTCAAGGGTACATTATATGCATTATAACATGCATTTATCACAAAAAAAATGCAAAAAAAAAATTATTTTTGACAAAAAAAATGGCATTTTACGCAGCGTCTTCGAAATCTTCGAAATGCGGACTGCGCATTCCATATCAATGAAAATCCCCAATATTTTTTATGAAAGTTTGTTTTATATATATAAACAAAATTGTGCATCGAATTTTGCATATTTGAATTTAAAAGTTAAAAAAAAAAAATTGAAATTTTGAAATTTTTTCGAAAATTTTTTCAAAATTTTCAATTTTTTTTTTTTTTTACTTCTTAAAATTCAAATATGTAAAAATCGATGCTTTATTTTGTTTATATGTATAAAACATACTTTCCAAAAAAATATTGGGGATTTTCATAGATATGGTAAGCGCAGGGGGCATTTCGAAGATTTCGAAGACGCTGCGTAAAATTCCATTTTTTTCTCAAAAATAATATTTTTCTTAAAATATTTTTGTGATAAATGCATGCCATAATGCATATAATGCACCCTTGAATAATATTTATGATGAAATTTACCAAAAATAAAAAAAAAAATGAAAAAAACATGATATAAAAATCATTTTAAGAAAAAAAATAAGAAAAAAAAACTGTTATGCAATAATTCCTTTTTAAATATTTGAAGATTTTTGGGTTCCGGGCCCTCTTTACTATGTAGGTAAAAAGAGTGTTAAATACATTATATTAAGCATTTTGTCGGCTGCAATAACTTGAGAAGCTGATTCATTGATTAATATTTTTATTCTTTTGTTTTTCTCGAGAGCACATAAAAATAATTTTTTAAAACTAAATAAGTATCTCACAATTTTTCATACAAAGACACTGCAAGCAATGTTTGCAACAAATTTTATACTATAGAGAGTATCAATTATTCATATAATTTTGAAACCTTATACTGAAGTTCTTTTTGAAACAATGTTGCCGATGAAGTATAGAATGTAATATATTTATGCTACTGTATGTATTTCATTTTTTAACAAATACTTGAATCTACTAATTAATTAATATCTCTGTTGCTTGAAGAGCTTGATAATAAAATTAATTTTCGATTCTTCTTAGGTGAAAATTAATTTTATTATCAAGCTCGATTATCCACTCATATATCCACTCGATTCGTATTTTAACACAAAATAAAAAATATATAATTTTTAGATTGTTGTCGCAAGATCTTGTAGATCTCCACCCGCAAGTTCATTTTTCTTGCAGATGTTGCAGGAAAGTATTTCGAAATTTTTCGATACACTATTATTCAAATACGGAACAGTAGGAGCTCTTCCTAAGTTGTCTCAAGCAATTTTCTCATATCTCAAATAATAATCCTTCTATCCAATACCTCCGAACATTTTCAACATGCGCAAACTTCCAGCAGTGAAATAGTACAGTAATTTTATACTTATATACCTGCGATTTAAAAAATCGGAATGTACTAATATTTTTTACTAATGGATGCAAGGATATTAATAATCCTTACATACAATGCCTTCTTCTAAACATATTCATGTTGTGCAATTTTCTACCAGTTAAAGAGAATAGTAAATTTAGGCTTATATATCTGAGATTAAAGGTTTCGAAAGCTACTATATTTTTGACCGGTGAATGTAAATATGTTGATAATCTTTACATCTAATGCCGTATTCTGAACGTGTTCAACATATGGAAATTTCCATCAGTAATCAAGAACAATAATTTTTTACCTATGCATCTGCAATTAAATAGGTCAAAACATATTAGTTTTTTACTGGTGGAAGTTTTCGCAGATAGCATTTTTTTAGAATACGTTACTTCCTACACTTCACATTAGAATAATTATGTCATGATAAATTTAATTTTATATGGAAACAATAAAAACACTCCGTTGTTTGAGCATTCAATTTATTTACATAATGTGGAATTTTAAATCACCTATTTACGGAGCAGCGTTTGCATTTCTGTTTTATAATAAAGTGACGAAAAAAATTTTACTTTTTAAAAGTAAAAAGTAAGTAAATTAAAACCAAGCAGCGAGTCGGCGGCAACGTCTCGAGAGAGACTTGTTCATCTACTAAAATTTGTTTTTTATTTCTTATTTATTCCAGAGTACATAAAATGTAAGTATAGAAATTGACTTCCGGAAAATTAATTACATCCTCAAAATATGACTTTTATTGATACGACAAACAGTTTTATTTTGTAGCAAATAACAATATTTTATAAAATCTTAGAAGCGGTGTTATCCTTTTTGTCAAAGTAACTCAATTTTAGAAATCTAATTTTAGAACGCGGTGGAAGAGTGTTATCTCACGCGTAAAGCAGATGTTACTAAACACATTTTGATACAAAGAATACGATTTGATGTTCTAAAGCCGCAACCTGTAAACCGTATTACCTCAATAAAAGTGAAATGTAGTCTCGTAATTTTTGAAAGTGGCTTCGACACGAATACTTTTTCTGTTTTACGAGAGATACGAGTGTCTGTTTGACGTTAAACGAATTTTCACTCTGCGATCGAAATATAAATAAACTTGATGGGATAAATTGAAAATGTTCAGGGTTAATTGATTTACTTGTAAACGAAAATATATTTTGCATGTCAAAAGCAGCCATAATAAACTATAAAATAAAATAATAGCGATACGACTATGTCTTCTATAGAAAGTATTATTTTGCCATTTTTATTCCAGATGCCGATGTTTTCGGTGGATTTTTAAGATTCAACCTGTAAAAAAAAGTAATTAGTAGTATTATTAGATATGAGATTTCTGCGTTTTGCACACCAGCATTTTGTTAGAGAAAACGTTACTGTCCTAAATCACAAAATTATTCAGATTAAATGAAATGACATTTTCTTTATACAAAATACTGGTGAGCAAAACGCGGAATATCATCCCTATATTATAAACTATTTTTTAAAAGCAGTTTATCATTTTGATTAAAATTTTTTCTATATAATACGATTCCTACTGACTATCTTTAACCTCTTCAGTCCCTGAGTACCCAAATGGGTACATCAGTTTTGTCCCATTTTATTAATGATACTCAAATATAAATGAAATTTCGATATAAGAATAATATGTTTCGAATTCTAAGGTTCGAGCTAATGAAAATAAAACAAAAATCTCGCTCTGAAGTCAAACGAGAGAAGATATAATTCAGTAATAATTAAAAATACTGTAATAATCGCCAGTAGTAAAGAGGTTAATAATCTTCTTCGAAATTTACCTCGAAAGGCGTTTTCGTTGCTATTGTTGGAAAAACCGATCACGAATTTATCTTTAAAAAAAGACTGGTTTTCAAAAACGGATCAGCAGGAACCCTATATAAATAAAGATAAGCAAGAACTTGAAGAAACACTGTGGCAAGAAATTCAAAAATTATCATATCGGCGCATTAAGGCAGTCTTTAGACACAATAAATAAATTGATCGAAATTTCAGTTTAAATTGAATCTCGAACCAATGTGAACATTTACATATTAACCATGATTTGTACTCCACACCCTTGACAAATACACTGGTGGAAAATTGGCACAGAGGTGGATTCTATTGACATCAGTGAATTTTAGTGACATTTTTCCACTTATTTAACGACAGAATTTCAGAGTACCATTAAGTTGAAGAATACTGTAAAATAATTGTGATGTCAATAGACTCCACCTCTGTACCAGCTTTCCTCTACAGCCAATAGCTACGTTTAGAGACAACAAAACTAACAAATGTTTACAAACGACCTTTTTTTTTTTTTTTTTTTTTTTTTTTTTTGTAGTAGCAATTTAAAAAATTGTTTTGATTATCCCTATTTCCGGTAAGTAGCATTTGTGCTATTTAAATGCAGGCTTCTGCGATTAAATGAATCAAAGATAGTTATTCTGAAATGGTAGTATTCGAAACGTCGTAATCCTTGGCCTTTATTAGCCCCACCGGAGGTCGAGAGGTTCTGCTTCCAAAAGTTGGTAGACGGGATGAGCTGGGTTCTATTCCAATCGTGCCCGTCGACCTAATCATTAGGAGTATTCCATGATTTTCTTTTAACCTTTGATTTCCTTGTGGAAATACCGGTTAAGTTCTATGATAAAGCCCCCCTTATGGGGGACACCCTCCCATTGAACCTCTATTCCACGTGTAGATAATCGGACATCATAAATAATAGCAACATCTTGGCCCTAATTATGTCTACAATTATAAAACTTAATTGCTAAAATGTATTTTTCTATCATGCATTTGATATTTATTTGATTTCATTCAGTCAGTGAAATTCCTGATTAAAAACTTCTCTATTTTATCTGCGCATTTACGTTGCACAGTGCGATGAATAAAACAGAGGTTATGTTAAAGCTAAGTTACTAATAAAGAAGTAACTGTTTGCTCTAAAATCTTTTTCTAAATGATTTAAAGTACATTTGGGAACTACAAAAAATACAAATAAAACTTTTATAAAACATAGTTTAATTTTCATGTTTTCCCAAGCGTTCAATTCACTAAAACTTGAATTACTTCAAGAAACTGCTTGCAGATATTTATCTCACGAATCTTTTCGAAATATTTAAATATTATATCATACAAATAAATTAGTGTCAAAGAAGATTTTATCGTGGATTTTAATTTTCTTCAGAATATTTTCTTTTAATTTACTTCAAATACTAAATGGTATGAAACTGTTTTACACTCTTGAAAAATTGTTCAAAGAGAAGGTGTTGAAGTATATGTAAATGAGACAAAGAATACTTAATTAAACCACTTTTCTGTTGCTTTATTAAAAATCCAATTCTTGATTATATTAGAGTATCTCATATTTTATTACCGCAAGAATAAGGGAAATTAATTAAATTCTGAAATTTAATGAGGTTGTCTTTGCAAATTATTTGAGAAGTCTACTTTAATTTGTTAATTTTCTGAATATCCTGACTCAGAATTTCCTCTTTCAAAATTTCTCTCCCAGTAGAAAAATTCAAAAACAATTTAATTCTACCCATGAATATGTAAGTAGGGATAGAATATTTTAATGAATTTTTTTATGTTGTGCATGTGCGACTGAAGGCTTGACAGGTCTTTTTGTTCTTCAAAATTGACGAGCGTCGTATCGATTTTTTATTTGGTCTGTAAAAAAATAGTCTTAACTTTAATATTCTTGATATTTATTATTTTGTTTAAATTGAAACTTTAAAACTGCAAAAGATACAGTCGTGAAAAAAAAGTAAACACCCCCTACTCACGCTTGAAGAAATTATCGTAGACGAAAGTTACTGGTATCGAACGACTGGAAATAAATTTTAGTTTTAAATGATGGATATAAAAATTTCTTAGAGGGCCATCTACATATTAAAACGAACGCAAAATTTATTTTTTTTAATGGAAACACCCCATTTAAACAAGACAATTCAAATATTTAGTTCAAACTATGCCTAGAAATCAAATTTCAGGTCAATTGAATGATAAGATTTTGAAGATTTTGTATTAAAAACATTCAAAATTTGGCGATTCAATGTTAAATTACATTTTCATATTTTTATTAATATCTCCTGAAATTATAATCTTATTA
This sequence comes from Maratus speculifer, assembly GCA_964019185.1. NCBI lineage: Eukaryota > Metazoa > Arthropoda > Arachnida > Araneae > Salticidae > Maratus > Maratus speculifer. The sequence continues at coordinate 300,551,870 of OZ025293.1, forward strand.
TGCTAATGTTTCATGTAGCAATAATACTAAAATACCCAAATAAATACGCTAAGTTTGCAATTTTTAAAATTTTATGATATAATAATGAAATTAATATTTGAAAAAATTATGAATTACAACCTATAATTTTTTGATGTATTTAAATTTATTAAGTTCTGCTAAATAGAAATCCAAAATTTCAAATATTTCTTCTACATAGTTTTAAATTATGCTTTAAAATCGGCAAAATCATGGTTTAAGGGATCGTCTATGATAGAAGTGACCAGATGTTTTGAAACTTCTTGTTATACTGTAATGTAGCAGTCATCAATAACATCTTAAGTGGTGCCTATGATGTCTTGATCAAGAAGAGTGCTCTCTCGGTCAACAATCGAGTACGGAACTTTATGTTGGATAGAGCCCCTAAAATATCTCGATTTAAAACTTGTTTTAACTTCTCGAACGAATTGCATAAAAAATTGTTTTAGGCTAATTGAAGGGTGTAGAGTTCATTTATGCTGTATGTATTGGGTACTGCTATTGAAAAAAAAAACAATGTTAGGGTTCGTTTTAATATGTAAATGGCTCCCTAAGCAAATTTCACATGCATCATTTAAATGTAGACCTTACTTCTAATCGTTTGGTACGAGTAACTTTCTTCTATAATAATTTCTTGCAGAGTTAGTAGGGTTTCTTTAGATTATTTTTCCCACGACTGTATATCATAAATATTCCAAAGGGAAGTAAAATTACTTCATTTTTCCTTTTTCGAGTGAATTTCCACAAAAATAATATAAGTTAAACACTCAATCGATATTTAACTTCTGTGAATAAATTATATACAGTGAAATATTATAGTTGCAAGGTTAATACAGTGCCTCAATTAGATTCTGGCAGGATTTTGGACTTATTCTTAATGACAACATTTGCATGTTTAGATTTTTTATGTCCTTATATATGAAGTATAAAACATATTTAATTGATTAAAAACATCTCCATAGCTCTTGTAAGATGAATGCACTCTACAAACATCTTATAACGGACTGAATATTTTAGAATTATTTTGATGTCAAACTTTGTTTTATGTATACCTAGATTAATGTATAAAGAAATCATTTCAACAGGTCGACTTCTAAAGAGGGTTTTTCTAAGGAAGCCCAACCCATATTTACGCAAGTTTTTCCAAGATTCGAAGAAAACCCGAAAGTACCGAACAGTGAGGCCGACGGGCGTGATTGAGTTCGAACCCAGAACCTCCCCTCTCAGCCACTGGTGGGGCATTTCTCCTACGGAGAAAAGCGTTAGGATTCAACACTGCTCACACACGTTATTGCTTGCAGTTATTTATCAATGAAATAAGAATTTTTAACACTAGTTAGATGGGGAAAAGGGCACTACGGTTGATAGTGATGAATTTGCAAAACACAAGTTTCTTGAAACAGCAAATTTTAAACACAGTGTCAACAACAATCCGAGCTCTTGTAAGAAATTGCATTATACATTACAGTCTTGCACATTAATTATTAATCAACCTTTTCTTTTAATTCGCCTCCTAATATTGGTAAAAGCCTATATTAATAGATGAATCTCCAGAAATTAAGTAATTAATAACGTTTCTTCATTTGTTTTTGGTTTTTATTACAGTTAACTGAAATCGTATCTTTATAAATTTTTATGGAAAAATATGTATATTATAAATTTTATTTTCATTCACACTGCAATAAGGCAGGGTTCGTACGGGTACAGTTATTTTCCAGGGGAAGTATCAATATATTTTTATAAATATATACATTCACGAATTATTGCCTTATTTAAAGAGCGAATTTCTATCAAACACTGGTGCTGAAGGATTTCCTGGTCTTGAAATTCTAACACCAGTACGAACCCTGTAAAGTAAAAAGTGAGTGTGAATATCGGCTATCAGCTTTACAGTAATTCATTATAAAAATGCCACTGATATCAGATGATTTTTACCGTAATTGGCTGCATAAACTTCGCAGATCAAACAATTCTGTTTAGACCCAGAAATTTTATTCAGTTATTCAAGGCAAATAATTACCGCAATCTAACAAACTACATTTTATTTAAAAAAAAAAAAATCTGTGTCGAAAAATGATTGTTTCATTCGCTGATTCTACGCCGAAAATTACGGTAATAACGTCTTCAAATTAATGTTTCACAAAAATTTTGCTTGGAGGCAGGGCTCCCAAATGGTTCGCTAACTGAACATCATAATTTTCTTAGAGAAATTTTCTTTTTAGCGTTTTCTTGCAAATTGTCAAGAAACCACTTTTGGAAGTTAATTCTTGCGCAAACGAAATTCTCTGTTAAAATACTCTGATGTTCAGTTCGCGGACCATTTCGGAGTCCTGTGGAGAGCATAATACCACATATAAACTGTGCAAAAAGGAAAACTTAAAATTTTCAATATTTACAGCTGATTTTGAAATCAATTTTGAAGTTTTGGCACTTTTTACCTTCGGATACTAAATGAGAAATCATTTGGTTTAGTTGTTTAAAAAATAAGTTGCTTTAAAGTCTAGAAAATCTGAAGTTAAATTCATTTTTAATTGTTGCAAAACAAATTACCGTAATTTCGGGTGTATAAGCCGCGGGTCAAACAATTCTTTTTCGACCCAGAATTTTTTAAGAAATGAGTGTAACTATTTAGATCGCCGTAAATATTTGTCTTCAATCACTAAATAAGATTTCAGTGTCCAAAAATAATTGTTTGATCCGCGGCTTACACACCCGAAATTACGGTATATACATGTAGTTTTTAAATCCTTTCACTGCGCTACCTAAGATTTCCTCGAGCACACATTTTTTTCGTCTAATTAACCCTCTTTGACTGTTCCCACCAGTTATTTTTTAGTGTAATCTTTGTCATATTTAATCAGGCCATTTTTCTCGAATAAATTAGACAAAACATTCTGTTTTGAAGAAGCGGTGATGAAAGATTAGAAATTCTGTAAAAGACGCTCATCGCGAAAGAATTAAATACACAGCAAGAGGACTAAGCAGATTTCAAAAACTTCCAAGGCAATACATGGGAAAATATTGCCGTGAGACTAAGTATGCTTTTGAAAAAAAATCATATTTTTATTGAAGAAATCTTACTGAGCTAGGATTTCTATTTTATGAGTCTGAAGCATATTCTGGCCAAAAATAGAGAGGTGCGTATTTACAAATATACACTCAGTACAAATAGAAGGAAAGAAATGTAAATTAAAAAAATATCATGAAGGATAAAAACGGTAACATTATTCTTGGATTCAAAATGTTTTTATGAAGTTTGGAGAAATATATTCTTGATCGAGCTAATCACCACTTTGAGCATTACAGATTAACCCTTTATGTACCCAATTATTTATCAAGAAATTGATCCACCTCGATAATTATAATTACCTTCTTTAATATCTGAAGGTATACTGGAATTTTTAGATAATAATGTGGAATTTAGATATGTTTTTTTCATTAAAACTCATTAAATATATAGGTAGTAATAATTTCTTTTGAAATATTTACAAAGATAATCAGATTAATTAATCAAAATTACTCTTTTGAAAATATCACAATTCTTAAAAAAGCAATGAGTTTAAGTGCATCATGATCTTTTCTATAAATGGAAACGCTTTTGCAGTTGAATATGTTTCATATAGTTTTATTTGAGGAAAGAAAAAAATACCTATAAAAATGAATAATAAAACTACCACTTTTTGAAAATATTTAGTTTCGACTGTTTCTCTATTCAATCAAAATTTGATAGAGAAGAGTGTTTTGTGTGTAAAGATAAAAAAACATCTATTAATAGATAGAATAAATAAGCTTTATATACATTTTTCTTCAATGGTACTTTAAAGTGCCTCCAGTGCATAAAGGATTTACTAAACTGAATGATATATAAAAATTCCTCACTTTCCCTAGCTATGAAATATGTTCCATAAAGGCGTAACATATTTATGGAAATTACTAATTGACTTTAACGCAATCTTCACTTATCTTTTTATTTCCAACAGTGTCTAATGTAACTACAAATCATATTTATTAGTTTTAGCCTAGGAGCCATTAGCTATGTTCAGTAAATGGATGACTCAATATATACCGCTGTGGGGTCAAATGCTCACAGGAAGTAAATGTAAAATGTGGGCTTGGTGTTGCACCTTCCCATCAAAAGCGATAGTATGGCTCCATTGGCCTCTTTTCAGCATTTTATTTCATACTGAATATCTTACGTCGTAATATCCTTGACAATTTAATATGCTTCACCAATTAAATATCCAAGCAGGTGGCTAGTAATCTGATAAAAATCACTTTGTAATAAATTAGAATATTTTTTATTTTATATTGTGTGTCACTTATCGGAATATATAGAATTATTAGTTATTGCTCTAGAGGCAGTAAATATTCTGAAGACATACAAATAAAATGATTTTCATTATTTTAATTAAAAAATATAATACAGGGCTTCCACAGGCGAATAATTTTCTAGTCTTCTTGTACCACTATTCAAAAATAAATAAGTTTGGCAGAATATTTCCGTGTAAATGTTGTCAAGTTATATTTCAGATATTTTTGTTTTAAGAAAATGGTGTGAGGTAGAATTAAAAAATTATTGCCTGTGGCAATCCTGTAAAAGAATGCTAATTTTGTAAATTTTTATATAATTTAAAGATACCTCTGAACGTTTCAAAAATATCAGGATAAAATTTCTTTCTAAAAATAAAAAGTAACAATAATCGTTTATGAAATATTTTTATAATATTAACTTCATTACAAAAAGTCCGAGAATTTAGCATTTTATGGAGATTTTGTAAAAAACTTTCCAAACCTTAAGAAAATGAAAAAAATTCTGAATTTTGAATAAATTTTATATGCTTTATTAACTAAAATAATAATAATGTGATGTTTATTTTTTGTATGAGTGTACTATTTAACACGTTCGCTGCCGCTTACGTGAAGATGTGATGATGATTAATGCCGCACTGTAGAAGTGGGTTTTCCCCAGAAGCCGATTTACTTTTTATAACAAAGAATCAGTGAAAGATTTTCCCGCGCCAGCGAGTGACTGGCTATTGGACATCACCCCACATCACGCGCTGGCGCGTGAGTGGCCCCTCAACGCTTTCGCGTGAGCGGAAGCGAATGTGTTAACACTAAAACTACCGTGAACCATCATTTTGACGGCTATCATATGAATTTGTTTTGGCTCAAACCAGAAAATTGATTACGTAATAAGTTTTAAATAGACAAAGAAAAACATTAAATAATAAAGTTAAGCTGTTCTGAATCAAAATTATGGAGTTAAATATTTTTTTTTTAACTTTACTCAAATTTCGGTAGTTTTAGTGTTAAGAACCGAAGTATAAATATCGGTATCGCATGGTTTCCATAATTTCATGATATAAAGGAAGGGTTTTTATAGACTTCTAATAGGCGTATATAAAATTAGAGCTAATTCGGACACGTACTTTTTGCATTACAGTTAAGAAAATATCATCATTACAGTATAAGTGATTTAATATTTAAATAATTTATTTAGCTTTTTCCTAACATTAACAATGTTTCTTATTGTAAATTATAAATAAAATATGTATCGACTTTGAACCTCACAGCAGCGTAATTTCTTGTTTAAGTCTCAGAATTAAAGTCAGCTTTAAATAATGAATATCTCTTGACCTATTTACAAAAATGTCCTGAAAATTTACATCTAAGTTGAAGAACTAATTTTATATTCTGGCGCTAAAATTAGGGGATAGTTTTGGACCATGAGGAGGCAGCACAGATTATCATTTCATCGAGCTCAAGAATGAAAATCTAGGATTATTTAAATCTCGATTCACATATAAAAACACAATCTGTCTGCCAAGTCATATCTTGGTGGTAAACGCCTCAAAACTCGAATTTGGCGGCTGACTCATAGGTTTATCCTCGTGCTTTACTGCAGCCAAAAATATGAAAATATGGAGGAAAGGGAACAGGAAAACGTATTCAAGTTTAACCTTCCAGAGGTTTGCTGCCTGAAATTGTACGACAAAAATTTTTGTTTTTGGCACCATTTTTCTCATTTATGATGCCGAAATTTAAATTCACTATTTATTACAGATGTATAACTGCTTTTACAACATGCGTCTTGATATTGTTGTAAAATACCTTGCATATGTACAATCATAATTTTACTCTCCACAAAAACATACTTCTGGCTGTAGATTATGAGAAAAAACTGTTGGTGCGTTAAAAGATTAAGGGGACTGCAATTTCCGTTTAAAGTGGTATTCGGTTGGCTATTAACATCCAAACCTGAACCAGGAATTCAACTATTGGGCCTAGACTAGTAGCAGAACCAAATAATTATCAAAGTAAGCGAGCTTCAAATAGACATATGCTTTTTTAAGTTGCCTTGGCTATGTGTAATTTTTTTTTTATGTAAGGACATGTATTGATGCTTACATACATTTTAGGAAATATTTTAGATTGACTATTCAATATTGTTATTAAAAATTGCGAAATAAGTTTTTGTAATGCATTCAATTGTGAAATTTTCTCCAAAGACATTCTTTCTGTGATATTTTATAAATCTTTTAGTTGTATTTCAAAGTCTGATTTCTTTCTGATATTCTTAATCATATTTTTGATTATATTAAATTCATTTTGAGAAAAATACAAAAGATATTTGATACTGCTATGTTTAAGAACACATCTTGTGCAATGAAATTTGCTTTTTGTCATTTTCATCTTTTAAATATTAAACGTGGGTTTATTCTTTAAGCCGCATTAATGATTTTCATTAAGTAAGGATAAAGCTGGATTATTTTGTCTGGTTATTCAAACGATGGAAAACACGAAAAAAATTAATATTTATTTTTAAATACTTTTTATATTTAACATAGCGTAAGCTTTTCTATAAACACTTCTACTTTCAAAGCATATCTTTCTTTGGGATGTAATTGCACACTTTAAAGAAAAAACATTTACCCATTAAAGATAAAGTTTTAAAATAATTTATAAACGAGAAATTTCGTCAAGTGTTTAATTTATCTGCATAAAAAATAATAAATGTGCATGAAGACAACAGAAGGATTATATTTAATTTTTATTTTTAAAAGGAAATAGAACACAAAATAGTTTTTCTAAATAATTTATATCCAGATAAAGAATAAAGATTTTTTTGTTGAAGTACTTTGTTTCTAACTACAAAATATTTTTTTCTAATTTATCAACGATTTTGTATAAATCCACTCATCCAAATATTTCATATCCGGGGATTAAAAAGGTAAAATAGCACGTTAAAAGAAACATTTTAAAATAAATTCTATATACCGTAATTTCGGGTGTATAAGCCGCAGATCAAACAATTTTTTTTCGACCCAGAATTTTTTAAGAAACAAATATAACTAATTAGATCGCCGTAAATATTTCTCTTCAATCACTAAATAAGATTTCTGGGTCCAAAAAGAATTGTTTGATGCGCGGCTTATACACCCGAAATTACGGTATGCTGCTATAAATGATGCAATTGATAAAAATCTAATTTCACTATAACATGATTAATATACAATATGGCATTCATGGCGTTTGCCGTTAATTTACAGGGATACGCAAAAAAAGGCTTACAGTACTGCCTTTGAATAATAATTGCTAAAAATGCATTTTCATTTCGGTATGCGCTTTTAAATTTAATTTTTTGCATGTTACTCGTTGTACATAAATAGATTAAATAAATAAACATAAATATAAAAATAATCACGTATCATTTGCCTTATTAGCGGAAATGGCTGAAAAGGAATTTTCAATTGAGGTATGTATTGCCTAATGAACAAAGATTTTGCATGCATGTAGCTAAAAGATAGAGATCTATATACCATATACAGAGCTGCTCAAAGAGTTCTGATAATTTTTCGATTGCAGATAGGAACAGCTAAAATTAGGTTTTCAAAGTGCAAGTTTAAATGTGTTGGGTTTTTAAATCTCAAATGTTATGCGTTTTCATACGGTCGAATTAGTGATAGTATATTAACTAGTTAGACGGGGAACTTCGTTACCTGATTGTGGATGTTCTGGAAAGTGTTTAATAATCTATACTTGACGCATAATTTTCTTTTTCTTATTTGTTACGAATGATACATGTCAATAAATGGTAAATGTTTCCCCATATACAATGCACAAAAGATATTCACATATTTTGGCATTTATTTTCGAAAAAGAAATGTATAAACAAATATAAGCATTTTGGTTTCTAATTGCTTCAGTCTGATAGCGCTTTTACTGAATTATCATGGATCCGTAATTTGAAAAAAACACCAACTTTTTATGAATTCCTTCGACACGAGAGTTTTTTACAGATTTGTTAATCTTTTATAGCCGGTTTTTAAGAGCAGAAATGTTTGCCTACCTGAATTGCAAAAATCCTTGGACCTAATTAGGTAAAATTTGCAATAAAAATGTACTGGTGAGAATAAGTAAAGGTTTTGTGCAGGTTTAGTGGCCTGTATACCGGTCGATTGTTCCCAAGAGGTTAAAAGAAGCTGGGAAGACCGAGCTTTGCGTTCAATTTTTAACCGACTTAAAAAAAGGGGGAGTTTATCAATTCGACGTGTATGTATTTTTTTATACATTATTCTCACTGTATTATCGCAATAAAGCATAACCCAATAATGAACGACATGAATAGTAGCTACATACAGTAAAAAAAAAAAACCTTTACTAAAGTTTCAATCTTTATCAAATTACTGTAATTTATGGAATATAATCCTTGTATAAAACAATTCTGTTTCAAGTCAGAAATTTTATTTAATAATTGAGTCCAAATATTTACCATGATCTAAGATGTGACATTTTATTTTTAAAAAAATTTCGGTTGAAAAATGGTTGTTTGATCCGCATGTTATATGCTGGAAATTACGATACTTATATCTAATTTTTATTTGTCGTTTTGATAAGCAACTCGAAGATGACTAATTCGTGACCATAGCTGCCAACACTTCCGATTTTTCGGCCCGGAAAAAATTAATAGAAATTTTTGCCTTATTTAATCGGCATATTATGGCGATTAGAAAGGTAAAATTTAGTATAATTTTTTTTCCGGGCAAAAAAAGAGGAAGATGTTGGCAACTATATCCGTGACATACTATTGTTTTCTAAAAGATCTTTAGATCTTTTTCCAGATACGCTTAAATGCTTTGTTTGCTAGATTCTCCCTCCTTAAATAATGATTATCTGATTCAAAATTACTTTTAAATAAAAGGTATAAAGTTTTTCTTTTTTTTTTTTCAATTAGCATCTTCCAATCAAGAACACGAAGAAAAACAGCGAAATATTGGTAAATATAGAAAAGAATGCACGAGTTTATGCATATATATTCGTTATTAATTCTAGATTACGGAAAGTCTTAATTTTCTATTAAATCTTCAGATTATTTTTCCTGAAATAGATTTTTAATGGCATTCAAATGGCACAAAAAAAAGTAAAAAACAGCAACAGCGGGTATGTATCATATAATTTCATATTTCTAAACATTCACTGTTTTCAAATATTCGCAATTGTCTTATTTACAATCCCCCCCCCAATAAATTATGATAATCTTAATTGAATTACCAATATATAAAATTTGTAATGCATCATATGTTACCACATGTCATTCGAATACATAGGATCTCCCAATCAAGAACGCATAGAAAAACAGCTGTACATAATAGCAAATATTGAAAAGAAAACTCGAGGTTGTACGTATATATTCCGTTATTAAGTCTAGATTACCCGGAGATTCTTTATTTTCTAGTAAAGCTTGATATTAATTTTAATGGCATTCTAATGGTGCTAAAAATAGAAAAAAAATTGCAACCGTGGGTATGTATTATATAATTTCATATTTCTAAACACTCAGGATTTATCTTTTTTCAAATATTCATAATTGTTTTATTTACAAGACCCCCCATCAAATGATGATCATCTGATTCAAATTACCTATAAATAAAACTTGTAATGCATCATAGGTTATCACGTGTCTTTCGTACAAATAGGATCTTCCCAATCATGAGCGACAAGGAAAGCAGCCACATAATAGCAGGGTACAAACTCTTAGTTGATAGTAGGTAAGGACCACTTTTTCCCCACGGGATGAAAAATGAGATATTTAACCTGATACCATATAATTTGCATCAGGTAATGTAACATGATCGAATCTGTTTGACATTACCAATATGATGAGATTCCGAAGGTTAAAAAAAAATCTTGTTGCGGAAAGGACTTAATGTAAAGAAGAAAGTTTTAAACCTACGTGAAAACGGTATAGAGGTGTGTTTCTGAACGCGTCATCTAATAATTATTATAAACAATTTACATAGAAATAGACAATAATTATGCGTGGACAATTCTATCGATGCGTTACAAACGTCGTAGAAAATACAAACTACGACGAACTATACATATTTCATTATGAAAATTAAACACACACACACACACATATATATATATATATATGTATGTATAAGTCATTGTATGATAGACTTAATGATTTTCTTAACTCTTGAGTGTTTTTAGACTGCATTTAACAATAATATTGTAATGACAACTATATATATATATATATATATATATATATATATATATATATAAATGAGTTGTCATTGCAATATTATTGTTAAATGCAGTCTAAAAACACTTAAGAGTTAAGAAAATCATTAAGTCTATCATAAAATGCATTAATATTTATGATATAATTTGACTAATGGAAAAATATGTGAATGGTTTTAGATAGCATATGGGCAAAACCTTAAATAATATTTGACTTAGTTACTAATAAAATAAAATTACTGTTAACAGTTCGTCTTCTATGCTTGTTTATATGTGTGAGTATGTGCGCGCTCACATATAAAACATAGCAACACGCTAATTATCAACGGTAAATTATATTTTAACGTAATCTTTCGGAAATCGATACTACCGTAATTTCCTATAGATAACCCGCACCTCACACGATTCTGTTTCGGCCCAGAAAACTGGAATAACAAATACTTGTGTTATTTTGGCATTTGGGAGTTTAGATGGATGTTCCCTATAATGAAACACTGAAATACAAAAGGTTTAAGTCATAATCTTAGCTTGTAGACTTCTTTGAAATATATATATATTTTTTAAATTGTGAAATTATATTATGTTTAAGCCTCTTTTTTATGCATTTTTGTGACTTACAAAATATAGGGCGCTAGGCACGAATGGTTACATATTTTTATTTGCCGGTTATAGGGCAATTATTTGTGTGAAGTCCTGGTCAAGGTAATAATATGAAGTAAAAAGTTTTTAAGCCTCAAATTTCTTAACTTATATTAAATATTACTCATAATGCTTTTGTCTCTGAAAAAAATATATACATATAGTAGTTCATAAAAATAGGAATTATAGCATATTATATACAATTTAAAAAGTTATTTTACATAAATTTAGACAAAACATATAATGATGCATATAATACTATTATAAATAATATGCATATGCCGTTACGCTTACATTTTATCAAATAAATGCAAGTGTAACTTTTTTTAGTATTTTTCCAGGTTATTTTGAGAAAATTTAAAGAGATTTTAGCAACAAATTTGAGAAAACAAAAATTCAGGCACAAATGGGCTAGCGTAGAATGTTTGTATATTAAACATGAAAATGTTTACTTTGAAAGCTATGGCATTTTAAAAGCTGATATTTCGTTTTGATACTGTGTTGCGAAACTTGATTAACCCTCCACTCCACCGTGAACCACATCTGGCACTTAGATAAAAAAACAATATAATTATTATTATGCGCCAAGAATTTGGATAATATGATTACTGTATCATATCAAAAAACGTCCGAAAAATAGAATACTTATTTTGTTAATGTCAAATGGCTACATTTGATAAACACACACACAAAAAAAAAATTCTGGAAAAGATATGGAGAGATTGAAGAATGAAAAATAAAATTGGACAGTAAATTTTGCTAATCTAAATATCTACAATATTATTTTGAGATATGTAGTGATGAGATTTCCGCGATTTTGAACACCAATAATTAGTTAGAGAAAATGTCGTTCTATTAAATCGCAAACATGTTCCGATTAAATCAGATAATATTTTATCAAACAAAATACTGGGATGTAATAACGCGGAAATCTCGTCCCTAGACATGGCAGAAAATAAATGTATTACATCTTAAATATATATATATATACATATACATACAGGGTGTTTCTAAACTCATGGTACAAACTCTAAGGGTAGGTAGAACACACAGTAACAATCATTTATTGTATAGGAATGTATGGGACCAAGTGACGAATTAAGGTAAAAACAACAGGGGGGGGGGGAATTAGGCCTCTTTTTTTAATTTTCAAAATTTCTCATTCAGGCCAGAAAATTTTCATGCTATCCTTTTCTTCACATTGCATACTTACTTAACAATAAAATTCTTCTTTGAAAACTTTTGGTATGAATTCGAAATTTTTGAATTAAAAGAAAGCGCAAAACTGGCAAACTTACCCTCATACCACGCATGGTCACATCACATCTGTGACCAAAATGCCACCACCCAGTGACGTCACATTGTGACTGAAAAGTGACTTTCTTAAAAAATTTTAGAAAATTGCAAATATTCTTCGAAACATGTTATTTACTTTAAAAAACATGTTTCTGGCAATTTGAATATCGGCGCTTTTATCACAGTTTCGTCACAATGTTAATGTCAAAGTAGACACAAATGACATATTTTTCATATATTTGTCACACCGTGACTTCACAAAGAGGTCACAATGTGACGTCACAAAAGAGCTCTAAAACGGCAATAACGACTTTACATTTTAATCACTGTAAATTCACATTGACGTCACGTGACGTCACATCGACAATCGATGGTCACAAAGTCACAATGTGACTTCACAACGACATCGCAGTGACGCCACCATGCCTTACGGGTTATCAAACGAAATACATTAATAAAAAAGATAAAATGTTCATTTACAATGTAGTTTACAATTAAATAATAAAACCTACAATAATATTAAAATAAGTTTACAAAATTGCCCCCACCAACTGTGATATATGCTTCGCATCGTCGGTGGAACGATTTGAGTACACTTCTAAAGATTTCGAGCATTTCCCACACACGTGCAGCAGCTTCGGATACGCGACATACTAGATTTTTGTCTGAATCGGAGTTTCATAAACAAGACTATTCAGCGGTCCCCACACAAAGAAATCAAAGCTCGATAAATCGGGAGATCGAGGTGGCCAAGGAACAGGTCTACCACGCTCAATCAATCGAGTCTCAAATGTGGCATTCAGGTAAATGTGCACATCAGTGGTGAAGTGCGCGGGCGCTCTATCATGTTGAAATTACATTTTGTTACGAATGGAGATAGGAACATCTTGCAGCAGTTCTATTAAAACCTGTTGCAAAAAAAAAAAAAAATAAGGTAACAGCGACCATACAGCCTCTTTGGTAGTAAGTATGGGTCAATTAAATAATAATTAACACTACCCGCCCAGAAATTTACAGAAAATCGTTGTTGATAAGCATGTGGCCGCGTTGCGTGTGGATTATTGGTTGCCCAAAGATGGAAATTGTGCTTTTCTGTAAATAGAATATGAGCAATAAAGTCTGGCTGTAATACATGTTGCGGCAAAACCCACTGGCAAACTATCAACCGCAGAAGATAGTCTTCCGGATTCAAAGTTTGTACACGTTGAAAACGGAAGGGATGAAATCGATTTTCATTTAAAACTCTCCAAACGGTCGGATGACTCACGCCTAAATTCTGTGAAATAGCACTTGTACTTGATTCGGGCCTTTCACTCACAAAATTGAAAATAATTTCTTTCAGGCTTGCACTGCGTACAGCGCTTTCTCGCCCAGTTTCCTGTCTGGGGACGTGGAAAGGATATGTTTCAGAAAGCTGACAGTGCAAGCGCTGAAACATTCTATGATCGGGCATTCTTCTGCGAGGAAACTGCTCCTGATACATTCGTAGGGCAGCTCTAGCGTTACCATTTGCACGACCATACATGAAATGCATGTCGGCTTTATCGGAATATCAAAAATCTGACGAGCGATAGCACAATTCAAAATGGCGATTTCTTCTACTTCAATGCATGGTATTGAACGGCAACTAGTCATTTACTGTCCTCTACCGCCAGTGGAATCAGCCAAAAACTCCATTTATATTTAAAAAAAATATTTTCACACCAATAATTTTCAAAGAAGAATTTTATTATTAAGTAATTATGAAATGTGAAAAAAAGGATAGCATAAAAACTTTCTGGTATGAAGGAGAAATTTTGAAAATTAAAAAAGGGGCCTGATTGGCCCCCCTGGTGTTTTTACCTTAACCCGGGAGGACGCGCGCAGGGCCTAAAAGACCCGGAGTGTGTATGGTTTTTACAATTGAAACCACTAATTTTTTTAAAGTAATCTTCAACTTATTTTATCACAAAATTTGTAAGAATTGTCTCCGTATAAATAAAGCGACTGTTTTGATTTGATTTTATTGGTGACAAAATTAAAGCCATTCATACCCTGGGTAAGCGCTCGTCTCCCGGGTTAATGTGTTACTTGGTCCCATACATATCTATACAATAAATGATTATTAGTCTTGTCCTCTACCTACCCTTAAAGTTTGTACCATGAGTTTAGAAACACCCTGTATATATACATATAGAATGCAAAAATCTTTGAGCTTGCGGACATGAAAATCTCAAGTAAATGTTTTTTCACCCTCATAAGAATTTTTTTTCAATATAAAAATACATTTTAAGCACCTTCAAATTCGAATTTATGGATTTGCAGTCTAATTCAAAATTTCCTCCACCCTTTTCATTTATTTCCAGTTATTTCCATGTATATTTCCGTTATATCAGGGAAAATTGTTATGTCATCATTATACAATTCCTGTTCCTGATATTGAAAAATAATTAAAATTAAATAAATTTTGCGTTTCTTTCGTCATCTTTCCAGATAATCTTGTTGAAATCGTCACTTCTGTTGTCAGTAATTTGTATTGGAAATTGAAATCTGAAATAAATGATTAAAATGCAATGTTGTAGAGCAAAAGTTTATCATTCTGACTTCAAATTGATTATAATCAAGAAGAATAAAGTCACATTTCATAAATTTGTATTCATTATGACACATCAATGCATGGAACATAATTAAGGGTAATAATTACATATCGCAATTTGATAGTGCTGGGAAGAAAGTTGGCACTTGTTTGCAGTTGGCTACATCTATAATATAATTTTCCTTAGCAATCTAATACATATTTACAGAGTTAATTGCCATACTTCTAGTCAAAGCCGAAAAAGACTACGAATATCATTGTGTGATTATTTTATTAACCACGTAACTTATTTAGCTTGAATGTCTCTCCAGATGATTTAACATTTAAAAATAAATTTAAGCAGTAATTGGTGGAAGCAGTGTTGCCAGATGGGCTACTTTTTTTAATTCAGATTCTTGATTGGCACCACTTTTTACAAATGATTTTATGTGCCTTATTCAATAGCATGATAATTAAGGCGAAAACAAAAGGTAATTTACCGTTTCAAAAAAGTGGTGTCAATCAAGATATCTGAATTTTCAAAAAGTAGCCCACTGGCAACACTGGGTGGAAGTAAATATGATGAAAAGATAAATAAAAGACAATAAAGAAATCTTATTTACAAAAGATTTCAGAAATGCGTTAAAAACTTATACAATCACACTCGTTAATCAAATTTTCTATTATAAATTAATCAAAATGCCGTAATTTCGGGTGTACAAGCCGCAGATCAAACAATTCTTTTTCGACCCAGAATTTTTTAAGAAACAAATATAACTAGTTAGATCGCCGTAAATATTTGTCTTCGATCACTAAATAAGATTTCTGGGTCCAAAAAGAATTGTTTGATCCGCGGCTTATACACCCGAAATTACGGTACAATAGTTTGAACTTTTATATGTTCTCAGGTTTTCAAAATATATTAATATATTACTTAAAATGTGTTTTTTTTTTTTTTTTTTTTTTTTATAAATATCAAGCCTCATAATTGAGCAACATCGTTCTAAAATCCAAGCATATGTATATGATTGATAGGGGATGGTGGCTTAAAATGATCCCTCCTTAAGGGAAAACCTTCTGTACATTAATACAACTGTTTAAATAACATAAGTATTTAAAACAGAAATTATGCCGTGTGCTAGTATGTTTTACTTATTTACATATTTTTAATATTATTTTAACTATTTCAGGGGCAAGGCATTTCCGCTATAAAAATGTACCTATAATTTATTCATACCGCAATTTACGAACAAATTCATTTTAAAATAATCATAATCTCTTTTTCACGTATATTTTAAAACGGATATTGTGCTCTATCTTTTATGTTTCTTTGCAATATTTTTTTTCATTCTTCAGGTAGAGTGAATTTCTTCACTTCAGGTACTGCAGGATTCAGCTCGCTTTTAAGTGATATTAAAACATTGTAATTCTTAAATTGTTTGATTTTGTATAAACATTTATATTTGAAGCACGTGAATTTTTTTGAATTTTGAAGCAGACCTCCCACAGTGCATGGCTTTCAATTACGGCATAAGATAACAAAAGTAGTTTGAATCACCTAAATTTATTCTCTTTTAAGTAATCGCTAGACGCTTGTGGGTGCGACACTAAATCATGCCTAAACAACTAGCTATCAATCTCGTTTAAGTACCAACTTACACCTGCTAATTTAAGCCTTAACGTAAATGTGATTATTCAGCATTACAACTCTAACCACGTAACTCCTGATTGCTTGTTCTGCATGCTGTGATCTTGTTGCTACTCGTCTAAGATTACATTTAAGTACACTAAGCCCATATTTATCCACCGTAACTAGCTAATTCACCTAAATATTTGCATAATTCTGTACTCTTGTAAAAACTTTTGCCTGCCTTGACTTCTGGGAAAATTACAAACCAAGCATCCATATACAAGAAATTCGGTTCGAATATTGTTTCCTTATGAGAGGCAGAAGGGTTTTTTCCCTATAGTAGACTTGTATTTTGAAACTTTGTATGCACAAATTTATTCTGCTTTACTTTTTATTTTCATTTTTCTTTATTTTCCTTTATTACAGGGTTCGTATACTGCAAGGTAATTTTACCAGAAAGTATTATTATTTTCGTAAAGGAATATTTCGTTTAGTTAATGGGATAGAACCAAAAAAAAAGATTATATCTTCAGATATAGCCACCAGTACTTTAAGAAATTTCTGGTAATAAAACACTTAAAATCTCCTAAATCCCCTTATGCGTTTAAACCCGGTAATATATGTTATTAATTCTATTGCTTTGTCTCGAAGCAGGTATATGTAAGTTCCAAGCATCCAAATTAAATGGATTACAGGATATTTTATTTTACATTAATAAACATTAGAATGAATTAAATGGTTAATTGGAATTCAATTAACATCTTACAAATAAATCCATGTATTTGTGATTTTTAACAAAAATAAAAGTATAAGTGTATGACAGTCTTATTTAAATAGCACTATCTTAAACTATCTAATAAAAAACTTATACAAAAAATGAGAAAGAATTAAAAATAACAATGAACATGGTGTGAAATGAGATTATATGTATGTTCTGCGATTTTACCTATAACAGATTTGTAAATATATCAAATATGTATATAACCTGATCATTTTACATATTGTATTTTTAAAGCTTGCAAATAATTGAGGCTGCTGACCTTCAATATGGTTAGTAAGCTTCAAGGAATTTTATCAGTATTTTTGTAATGTACCGTAATTTCGGGTGTATAAGCCGCAGATCAAACAATTCTTTTTCGACCCAGATTTTTTTAAGAAACAAATATAACTAGTTAGATCGCCGTAAATATTTATCTTCAATCACTAAATAAGATTTCTGGGTCCAAAAAGAATTGTTTGATCCGCGGCTTATACACCCGAAATTACGGTAATATTTGCCTTATTTAATGAAAAGAATGCCTATTTTGCAATATAGCAACAAAACAACTGAATTTCTAGTATCAAAACACCTAAAAGCTCTTAAATCCATGAATGCGTACGAACTCTGTTCTAGTCTAAACCTGCGGCTGAGTTCACTGGAATAGTGGTTAATTTTGGTCGATTGCGGACACCATAGAATTTCTTGTTTGGGATCCATGGTCAGAATAGTCAAAAGTGTACATTTCGAACTAATAATAGAACAAATTAATGAGTTCACCTATATGATTGTGCATCTGACATAGGAGAGAGTAGTAGGCCACGTATGAACAGTTAACATAAACACATAGCTTTTTCTCCTTACTGTGTTAATTTCTGAAAACAAAAACTACTGAATTCAGTAAACAAAACATTTTTTTCACGTGGTATTTTTTAAATCGCTTTTATAGTTCTTCTTACTTTTGTTTATTAGTTTTACAAATTTAGTGAATTGTTCACATGTGCCTCAACAGCGGGGTAGTTGTGAACACACGTGGGACGCATGTCAACACAGGGAAAAATTATCCTTTGTTACACTTATTAATATGTTATTTATCTGTCGTCATAACCATTAGTTATATCATGTGTTAAATTCACCATAAACAAAATAATATGCATAGATTTGTCTAATTACTGGGTAGTAGGTTTAAGCACAAGATTATAAAATGGAAGCGAGTAGATAGGGGGAAGGAAGATTATAGGACTGATTAAATTTGTTGCAATAAAATGAAAAATGTAAATGTAAATTTCAGAAAAAATAAAGCCTTTAAATTTTGCATAGGGGTTTTTGTTTCTTGGCGATTTCTGGGAGGGGGAATTTAGATAGTATTTATCGATATTCTGTGCAATACGAAAGATTGTTACCGCTGTATTTGCCTTATTTACTTCTAAATTAATGCGAAAAAAGGAATTTTTAATAATGAAAAAAAATCTCTATTATTAGCCCAACCTAAAATTCAACTTCCTTTACTTTTGAAAGAGGGGTGGGGAGCTTACAATCGGGATTTTATGGAAACTATTACTTTATTTTTTTGTGATATTACTGACATTTATCTTCATTCAAAGCATCATATACATAGCAATATTAGAGGTAAAAGTAAGCCACCATTACAACTTTAGAAGAAATGAAGTAGAAAAATTTGCAAAATTGTTTAACGTAATACCAGGGGTGCAAAAATCTAGGCGCCAGCAGGCAGACTCTCACAACTAAAATTATTTCGTTAATTTTCGTATTATATTTCGTATAAAACTCTTGTAAGGATGCTATTAAATTTTAAGCGAGGAAAACTTTTAAATTTTAGTGGTGAGAGACTGCTAGCTGGCGCCTAGATTTTTGCACCCCTGCGTAATACATTTGTTGTAACAATTCATAAAAAAATATTGTTGAAACTGTTTAGTAAAACATCGCATAACATTATTGCATTTAAAAAAACATTACATTTATTTAACCCCTTAAGGGGCAAAGCACTTCTATTTCTAAAATGTTCAAATGATTGATTGATACCGGGATTCATAAACAGATTTATATGATAGTAAGTAAAAGCTGTTTTTCACGTACATTGTAAAAAACAAAACTTAATATTAAAATTCCGGTGCCAAAGTGGCTTAATGGAATTAAAATTAAGTGGTATATATAACATACCGGTGCCCTTCAAGGGGTTAAATTGCAATTGAACGTAAACGAGCTTGTTGTTCATTATGTACTAGTTGACAGATGTGTCCAGTGTTGCCAGATGGGCTACTTTTTTTTAATCCAGTTTCTATATTGGCACCACTTTTTTGAAATGGTAAAATGCGCTTTATTTAATGACATATTAATTAAGGCGAGAATAAAGAGAATTTTACCGTTTCAAGAAAGTGGTGCCAGTCAAGAAATCTGAATTTAAAAAAAGTAGCATACTGGCAACTCTGGATGTGTCTGTGGAAATTTCAAATACAAAATCAAATGTTGTATAACAAGAAGTCTCCTATTTCAGAAAAATTATAGATATTGGAGATGACAGTATTTTTCATGAATATAACTGAACGAAACAGAATCACAGAATAATTATTGGGGCACTAAGGAACTATTCATATCCACCCCTGTTCACAACTGCCTTACATGACTATTAGAGTTAAATTGACAAATCATTAACATTTTTCAATTTTAGGAGGTTTTTTTATTATTTTTATTTATTATTCATATTATATGCTTAAGCATTAAAATTCAAATAAATGAATAAATAAATAAAGTTATTCGTTTAGCAATTTGGATCAGAGATTTTATTTTTGAATTCTATAAACAGTGTTTTGGCTACTGAGGACAAACAAAATGCCTATGAGCTTCAAATTTTTTTTACCATTTGCCTACAGGTACTGTCATTTTTGGTAATATTTACAATAAAAAAAAGTATTGCGACGTTCACATCTGCCCCATGTTGGCATGTACCCCGGTCTCCCCTACTCTTTACTCATTTTTATGACATTGTTGCATATTAAAAGCAATCACATAAGATATTTCAGTTATCATGCGCGTAGCCCGGGGGGGGGGGTGCCTCGGGTGCCCGGGCAACCCCCCCCCCTGCTCACGCAGATCCAAGATTGATTATTTTTAAAACTCAAAATTTAAAAAAGAATAAAGAAGAAAAATGAATGCAAAACTAATCAAAACTAACAGTCTATGTTTCGAAATGTGAAAAATGAAAAGACCCAGATTCTTTTTTTTTCTTTTTTTTTTTTAAAGAAAATTATTTTGTTTATCTTTTTAAAACTAGAATATTTACTAGAATAAGTATTAATCACTGTAAGTCAAAAAGTTGGTTTTACAATCCCAACTTGATGTCTTATGTTTAAGTTTTTTTTTAACGCCGTTCTTTTTCATTAATGTTTCTGCAATTCCATAAAAAATAGTGTCAATTCTCGACAAGGATAGAAACTATTTATATCGTTGCTTTTGTAATTTAAAGTCTAGATAGGAGCAAAAAAAACTGAAAGGAAATACAGATGTGAAACGATAATTCCACCATGTGATTAGCCTGGAGTACGGAGGGGATGGGGGAGTTTACAAATCTTCTTCTTTTGAAAATGAGAAATAACGCTACGCAACATTCAAATTCATATGGATTTTGGTTGGTTCGATCGTTAAATTTCGTTTTTTGTGACCAAATTTTGACATTCGTACATGTTCATGTTTTTTTAAACCGGAAAATTTTATTTATTCATGTGTGAAAAATATTGAAAGAACTCTTTTCCACTTTAAATTGCGTACTACAAGTTATTTTAATGCTACTTTTATAAAAATAACGGAAGAACTAAAGTTGTGTTTGTTTATGTTAGTATTTCATTGCTGTTTGAAATGAAAATTCGTGATAATTACAGATTTATGTTTACAGATATCTTTGTTTTAAATTAGAAATGAGACGGGCTCATCCCGAGCCTGAGCTCTTAGTCGGGCTCAAGTCTTATTCTAGTCATCGGGTTCCGATGCGTCCGTGCTCATTTATCTGAAGCCGGAAAAATTTATTTATTCATATGTGGGTATTTCCATGAGCATTTGTCGTGTTAGTCACATTTCTAGTAACTGCTAAATTGTTGGCCACCGTTATTTTTGAAAGGTTTGCATGGCCGTATTCAAATAGTGAAATATCTCTGATAAAATAAGTCACATTTTTCCGTTCTAAAATACTGGTATCCAAACTCGTAGTATGTGACTTACACGACATGTGCTCATGTAATTACCCATGTAGAAAAGATTGAAAGAACTTTTTCCACTTAAAGTTGCCTACTTATTCCTTTTAAACTCATTTTAAATCTTTTTTGTCAAAATGACAGGATAACTGGGTGCTTTATTATTTATTTTATTATTTCATAGTTATTTAAAATGAAAATTTGCGGATTTATGTCTACGGAATATCCAGCGACGATCTATTTATATGGCGCCAATCAAAACAAACACAACAGTGAATTTGGTTTTTGTTGGCATTTCGTTAGCAGAAGATATTTTTAATGGTATCGTTTATTTATTTGTTATTTAGTTATATAACGTCAAGATATTATTTTCTTCTGTTTTGGTATACGAAAAATATCTGGAGGTTTGCAAATTATTTAATCTTCGTTTGTGCACGAATTATAGTTGTTTTTCATATGAAAATTACTTTAGTGATTGTTATATGTATTTGTCATCATGCTGGAGACGCTGTTCCTTTTCAAAGTCACTTTCCTCAGTAAGTAAACATGATTATCATGTTATTCCGATAGAAAGTAATCGACTAGTGTTTTCTCTTTTCCTATAAAAGCAGCGGACCTTTAAAAACACAATGTCGATTTTTTAAATTTACGTTGACTTTCAGGTACTAGTCAATCACAGAAGATTGTTATGAGAAAGGAATAGATTATAAGGAAAGATGTACACTTTTTACAGAAAATTGAAGAACATTGTTGGACTCGCCAGCTTGCAAATAGTAATTTCTGCAAATTTCATGCACTTATTCATTAAACACAAACGTGTCCATCAAATTTGTTTGTTAACCCTTTACGGAACGGGCAAAGTCTGTTAATGAAAAATTATCAATTGACACCGAAATTCACAAACAAATTTTTTAGATATTTTGAAAACCTTAATTTAAGCATTTATTGTAAAAGCAAATATTTTCTAAAATATTATTGGTGCAGTTTGAATGTTTGGAATAAAAATTAGGTATCCCAGACGACGCACAGTGTGCCGGAAAGGTTTCAAAAGGAGGAAAAAATGTGAGATCCTTAACAGTATATGAAGTATATTTTTATTTTTTACGGATTTTGATAAGATTGGATTTAAATTTTCATTTAAAAATTATATCTATGTAAGAAGTTTTAAAAAATGAGATATCACTTTTGAAACATTTTTAAAATGCCATACAATTTTGTTTCGTATAATTTTGGTTTCGGGCTCGGGAGGGCTCACACTTAAAATCATCGGGCTCGGGCGAGCCCGAGCCTCGAAAAACGAGCCCGAACTCATCTCTATTTTATATCTCTCATGTTTTATCTATGTTTATATATATTTTTCTTATCCATTAGATTTAGTTTTGAGTAAGTTCTCATGCTTCTTCATGCTATGAAAAATTGCATTTGGGTCCTTTTTAAAAGAAGTACCAAACAAATATACCTTCCGCAAATAGAAATCTGTCTCAAACGGAAATTCGATAGGTTTATAAGGTTCCGGTTTATTAGGTTTTGCTACATAAGAAATTGTTTCTACCCAACATGTTCAGATTGAAAAATTTGGGCACCCCCCCCCCCGGCTACGCCTATGGTTATGAAAATATAATGAATTGAATTGACTTAACATGGTTGCCAATTTGACATCCATTGTTATTGAAAAATTTCAGGTTAATATCGAAAACTTCTAATTTTTTTTTTAAACTTTATTTAATGTGAAGCATTTCGTGAGTACATAAAGTATTTTTATTTTTTAACTTTCGGCAGAAATTTGAAAATCGGAATAAAAATGGAGGCCAAACTCGGAACTCTGTGATTTAACACGAGAACCGCGGAAATTTTTTCTCGATTTTCCTAAAAATATTTCACATCAGAATTTTCATTTTAAACTAAATCAATTTTTTTTGTCCTGCATCACATATATAACTTATTTTAAAAAGAATTTTCTGGTTCCAAACGGCATTTATTCATTTGTTCCGGGTCAAATTGACCCGGTTCCGCGGTTCTAGTGTTAAACATCTATTGCCCATGGAAGCGTGCATTCCAGAAATTGTGCAATTCACGAAATTGAAATTCATACCAGATAACCTAAATAGTAAATTGGGTTTATTTAATAATGAGATGTCTGTAATTAAATAAAGCAACAATTTTTATTTTAAATTCTGATGTGAAAACGGAATATGTGAATAAAAATCCACTAAATAGAGAACATTAATGTTAGTATGGGCTTTAGAAGGTTAAAATCCTAACCCCACATCTATGCATTAACACTTTGAGCTGTAGTGGTTGATTTTTTTTTACCACTTGATTCTATTCCGAAATGTCACAATGGCACCGGAATATTCGATTAAAAATTTTAGAAAAAGGTTTAATACACTTTTTGTGTACATTGTGAATCGAACTTTTTCTTAGCAAAATACTTGAGCCGAAGTGACTTTGGAATTTTGAGGAAATTTACCCATTAGAGCTCAAAGGGTTAATTCTTTTAGGCACTACAATAGGAGTATGTAAGAAATATTTGCAAAATACGATGTGCGTATTTTGATGAATAAAATGAATAAAATGACTTAAATTATTTATCATAATTCTATTTATAAACTGATATTTTAAGCAATAAAGTATTAAATTTATCTCATTAAAATAAGACAAAAGTATTTTCAATATGATTTATGGTTTCCATTTGCATTGATTCTGATTTACATTATACGTGTATTTGAAAAGTTTGGATTCAAAGTGAAATTAAACTTTTTTTAAGACTAGAACTACCGTAAAACGTCATTTTGACGGCTACCATATGAATATGTTTCGGTTCAAACCAGAAATTTTATTACGAAAAACGTTTTAAAGATGTCTTTAAAAAAAGAAGTAGAAAAAAACGTTAAATATTAAAACTAAATTGTTTTAAATTCTGGTTTGAAATACTTTTATAAAACTTCACTCAAGTTTCCGGTAATCCTAATATTAAAATTTTACTAGTCAAATACAGATGATATGCTTGACTATTTTTAGTGTATTTCATCTTCGAGTGTTTTTGTTCAAAGATATATTTCCTCAAATTGGCCAAAAAAAACCTTTATGATTTTTATGGTTTTTTTTCAGTTAAGAAATGCATTACATTATATTGGAATTTTGTAAAAAAATGGCATATACTGATGAATGGAATGAATAATGAACAAATTAGTAAGTCATTATGGAAGCGTTATTTTTAAAGCAAGCATGGCAAACATATGAAAATCTTTTAAATTTCATTCGACATATTTTTTTTAATTAAAAAAAAATTATATTTCTATGTGTGCTTCAGACTACACTTAAAGTTAATTTAATGTATTATTATTATCATTATTGCAGACATTGCTAGCTAATCTTTCATTAGACCAGGTGAAAGTTTAACGAATTAAAGCAAGTTCATATCTTATTTGACGACCTCAGAAACCAGTGACAAAAATTCGGTTAGGGTAAATTAAATTTAAAGATAATTGACGTTAAATTTGAACATCAGTAATAAATGACTGAATTGAAATAACGTTTGTTTCATTCTGGTCTGTGAACTCTTATTTCAATAACTGTAGAGGTAAATTTTTTTTAAATTTATAGTTAATCAATATTAATTCGGCAAAAGTGGTTTATCTCCAGAACAAAGCACATAAATAGAAAATCACTCAATATATTTCTTTGCGTCAATATATTTCTTTGCGTGAAAAGAAAAAAAAGCATTTTTCCAGGTCGTCTGTGCCCTTAGTTACATTTTTTTTCAATTTAGTCATTTATAATCTTTTGGCTTCTGGAGTCCTCATTTCATGTGTTATTTTAATAAAGGAAATCTTTGTAGGTACGTTTTGCAAATTGTAAAACTGGTGAATAGTTTTAAATTATTTTATGAATTTCTAATGTCTTTTTTTATTGAACTTGAAAAAAATGCCAAAATGTTTGTTTTATGATTTTCTGCCCTTTTCCATATTATGATTGAAAGTTAATTTATTTCTCATAAAATTAAAACACTTTTCGAGAACTAATTATTCAAGTAAATGTGAATAAAATTAATTTTTTTATTCAATTTAGGTAGCTGTGTTTTTTAATTTAAATTAATTGTGAGTTTTCAATACCTGTGGAATATATCATGCAAAATGTTCCAAGCAAAAATTTTAAAATTTTAAAAAGTTATAAAGAAAATGAATATTTATAACCCAGTTTCATTTTAAATATGAAACTTTCCATACCGAATCTAAACAATCATCATATGGACTAACATAAAAGTACTATAAAATTTTCTTACTATAGTTTTATTAAGTAATTTTCTATCTTTAGAAACCACACTTCACGTAATTTCCTGAAAATAGGTTAAAACCATAAAAGAAACCTCGCTGAGGTTTTATTGAATAATAAGAATATTTTCTTCAGATAAAGAAAACATAAGTTTCTATTTTCGAAGAAAAATTAATACAGTGTAGAATTACTAAGAAAGGGTGCATTTCGAATCAGTAAAATGTACAGGTATAGAAAAAAAATTATAATTAAATATAAAATTTGCAAATTTGCAATTATAATTAAAATTATAAATATTATAATTTATAGTGAACAGAATATTTATTACTGAAATACTTGTAAAAATACTTTTAGGATTTATTATTATTTTACATTAGAAAAGTTTCTAACGAAGTACAAAATTTATATACTTTAAAAGCCATATGTTATCTGTATTAAATTACCCATAGCAGAAAATAAATTCTTAAATAGCTATACCCAAATTAAAAACAATATTTTTTTTTATAACACATTCATCAGAGTTCGCGAATCATTAAATAATTCAAAACCTATAAATAAAATAAACAAGTTTTAGGTTGATTGCGTACGGAGTTTATAATTTTGAAAATATAAAATAATTTATCTATGTGCAACTTAACTGAACAATTTTTCTTCTTAATTATTTGCTTTTATGTTAACAAACTTTACAAAAAAAAAATAATGCGCAAATTATTTTCAAATTAGTATCCAAAAGTTATATACAACAGAACAAAATGCTAATTTTTAAGAGGGCATCGGACCTTTAAACTTTAAAAAATGAGTCTTCATGTTTTGTTTTATTCTGAATTAATAAAAACTTCTCAACAATATGCAAAAAACCGCATTCAAAAACGTGCATTATTTCTTGAATTACAATAATTTATATACGGTGAGTATAATAATACAGGGCTCGCACCGTTCCTAAAATTTTCACGCGCTGCTACCAGTATTTTAAATCAAAAATCTTCATGGAAGGTCTGCTTAACATCTACAATAGAATTATACAATAAATATTACCGTTTAAAAATTGTGGTAGGAAAGCACGAAAATTTCAGGAACAGTGCGAACCCTGATAATAGCAAAAAAAAGATCGAATAAATTGGTGATAAATAATAATTGAAATAATACATTTTGTTAAATATACCTTAAAAATGCAGTATGATTCATTTTTGACCTTTTGACCATGTGCCCTTACGGACACGTGCCTGCTTTAGCTGATGACGAGCTTAATTATTCTAGCTCGAAAAGCGCCTTGTATTATTTTTAATTTATATTTTATGGTGGTAAGTATAATAATTGATTATCCATTGATTTTGAAACTTTAAATCGCGTTCTCTCAGATTAGTCAGTTTGGAGTTTGCGCACACTTTTACTTTCAAGCTATGTAAGCTACAAATGGGGTGCAAAAATCTAGGCGCCAGCAAGCAGTCTCTCACCACTAAATTTATTCCTTTTTATTCATCCAATATTTCGTTTAAAATATATGGCTATGATGCTATTAAATTTTTCTCGAACGAAACTTTTAAATTTTACTGGTTAGAGACTACCCGCTGGTACCCTGATTTTTTGCACACCTCAGCTTAAATAAAAAAAATTAACCACATATGCATTTCTTTATATTTTGTGTGCTAAAATCCATAAATTTCACATATCTTTTTTATTTCTTTTTTGCACAAGAAAAACTTGACAAAAAATAACTTTTTTTGTGCTAAAATTAAATTTTAAGTAACACTTTGTGCCTATATTTATTTTAATTTAGAAGTAGGTGTATTATGATTCTATTTTTTCTTTTAAAAAATTGTTTTCTATATGTATAATTTAGAGTTTTATCATACGCGCAGCATTTAATAATTTTAATTCAAGCATTAGTAGAAGTATTTTTAAATTTAAAATTTAATATTGATTTTGTATATACATTTATTTTTCTGGATAATATCTGTGGCTTCCGGTAATAACCAGGTAAGTCACATTTTTAATATTTTGAGTAATTAACGTTTAAAGTTTTCAAAAATGTCTTTTTATCATTAAGGGAAGATGGGGATACTTGAGCCATTTTTTGAATTTTATTTTTTTTTAATTTTTTACATTTTTTTAGAATAAAATAAAATATTGAAAATGAAAATTTGATATTTTTCCTTCAACTAAAAACCACTTTCAATAAATTTTGAACTATTTTTCTATGCATAATAAATGTTTATTTTTTATTTTACATCATGGCTCAAATATCCCCATGGCGGGGATACTTGAGCCATAGTGAAGGGATACTTGAGCCACTACGGAAAAATACCTACAAAAGTAATTTTTTTCGCTTTATTTTTGCACAAATATTTTACAGAATGATAAATTATGAAACGTAAAGTGTTTCAAAACCAATTAAGAAAACAAAGCTAGTAATACGATCATTTTTTGTCGTTAAAACTGGTTGTCGAAGGATAATTTGAACCTCAGTTATAACGACGGTAGAAACATCCTCAGTTCAGAGCCATTTAAATTTGGAATCTGCAATTCTTCTTGCAAATTTCATTTTCAAAATATTAAGCACTTATCCAACAAATATTTTTACAGTTTTCTTTCTGGCATATTTTATTAGTAACCAACCATCAATAGAAGGTTTTCTTTCACATCATCACCATCACTGACAGAATTTTCCTCTAATGATATTGTCGAACTCATGCTTTTAGTTTAGTAGCTGTCGGAATTTAAGCCAGATGTATCATTCTACTATTTCAAACACTTTTTTGATTTCACAGGAAAAGATTTTGTCTTCCTCTTTGGCTCCATGTAGGTAAGTTTGAACTGGGATTTTTGTTGCTTTTCTTGTTTTTGTGCGCTCTTTTTACCAATTTTTCTTCAATTTTCTTAGTTAAAAAAAAAGTTACAGCAACAGAGGTTACGATTTCAATATAAAATACTAATCTTAATATGTTATATTAAAAAATAAATATTTTATTATGTTGGACCTAACTAATTAAAGTATTAGAGATTATAGCCTGTAAAACCGTTTTAAAAAGTTATTTTCATTTAATGAAAATTAAATTGAAAACTATGTTTACATTTATCTAGACAGACTATTTTGTTCGAATTTTGATCGTTTGTCAAATCGAACAAATCGAAAAATAAAATAGACATTTTCATTTAAAAAATATGCATTTTTAAACATTTTTAGGTCTTTATTTTTTTAAGAAAAAAAAATAAAATGAAAAATTATTCTCCCTTTTCTCCAGAAAAATATCTATTAGTGAATATAAGGATGGAATTTTATTTTTTGTTTGTTTCACCCATGTTTAATTTCTAGTGAGGATGGTTAAGACATGGCTCAAGTATCCCCACTCTCATTGGCTCAAGTATCCCCACTATCACTATTTTTGTTTCCCAGAGTTTTACTAAATAAAGCATGCAGCAATTAGAACTATTTTAGACTCAAAATACAATTGAAATTATGCTTATTGAATGTATGTATATAGTTGCAACTTTAAACAAAACTTTGATTACAAAAAAACAAAAAAACCATGCACCCAAATATTTTTTTCAGATAGGGAAAAGACAACTATTAATCACTATACTTTCAAAATGGTACCAAGATGTGTGATTTCTTTTTTACATGTTCAGAACTATAAATATGTTATCATATTGGCAGTTTTAGAAAGAAAAATTAATCAACTGTAGAGATAATAGGGGTGGCTCAAGTATCCCCTATGCTCAAGTATCCCCACTCTCCCCTACTTTTATAAAATAGATTAGAACTTAATAATTTTCACTACATTCAGTTAGGATATAAGAACCTCTTTTTTTGCCAAAATTTTATATAAAAATGGCTTTTATTAATTGAGAACTAATTAAAAATGTCACTTTTATCTGGTTATTACCGTTTTATATTTATTTTTAACAAGTTTAAATAAAATAGAATTTTAATTTTATTTACATTTATTAAAAAATGTATTTATTAAATGTATTTATCAAAATAATGTACATTTATTAACTTTACTACCCTGAATGGGTCTAATCGACCCATAACTATAATTTGTTTTAAACGATTCGAACCAGAACATTTTTCATACAGAAAGTTAAATAACAGATTGAGAGAAATAAGTCGATTAAATTTATTAAAATGTTTTAAATCATAATTCTGGTGTGAAATGTTTTTAGAGTAAATGAATAAAATTTGAACAGGGTAGGAAGGTTAAAATAAATATTAATAAAATTACATTTTATTAACATTTATCAAAATATTAAAAATGTGCCTTACCTGGTTATTACCGGAAGCCGCAGAATTATAGACGATTTAACCCTTTGAGGGACAAAGTGCTTCTATTCATTAATGCTGGAATGATCGAATGACATAAGAATTTAAAAGCAAATTTATATGAAGATAGGAAAATGCTTACCTTCGAATACTTGATAAAATTAAAATTTCCATTTCGAAATTCTGGTGTCAATGTGGCATTTTTCAATTAAAATTAAGTGTCATATATTTTATACAACCGCCCTTCAAGGGGTTAAAGAAATAAGTAGAAATCTCATCGGGTTATTACCGTTATTTTATGCACTTACCCGATTATTAGTGTTTTTTTTATTTTTAAGTGAAAATTTATAGTCGCCCTATGACAGGAAGTATTCGATTTTCCGTTTTATGTACTATGGCAGATGAAAGTAGGGGAGAGTGGGGATACTTGAGCATAGGGGATACTTGAGCCACCCCTATTATCTCTACAGTTGGTCAATTTTTCTTTCTAAAACTGGCAACATGGTAACATATTTATAGTTCTGAACATGTGAAAAAGAAATCACATACCTTGGTACCATGTTGAAAGTATGGTGATTAACCCTTTGAGCTCTGCTGGTAGAATTTTCTACCACATAATTTTAATTCTGAAATGTCACAACGACACCAGAAAATTCGACCAAATTTATTTGAAAAAGGTTTAATGCATTTTTTCTCGTATATTGTAAATCGGTTTTTTTCTTTGCAAAATACTGGTGCGAATGTGACATCTGGCTCAAGTATCCCCTCCATGGGGATACTTGAGCCACGTTGTAAAAGAAAAAGTAAAAATTTATTAGACATAGAAAAATAGTTCAAAACTAATTGAAAGTGGTTTTCAATTGAAGAAAAAATATCAAATTTTCATTTTCAATATTTTATTTTGTTCTAAGAAATTATAAAAAATTTAAAAAAATTAAAATTTAAAAAATGGCTCAAGTATCCCCATCTTCCCCTACTTTTTTAAATCTACATTTTCCCAAATTATCTCAATTTTTTTCAAAAATGTACCTTACCTGGTTATTATTCGAAGCCACAGATATAACTAATGGCTATTTCCATGTGAAATAATCATGTCTGTCACAGAGCTGAAATTCGCTATGCTTGTTTGCCACCGTTATTTTCGAAAAGTTTGCTTCGCCTTATTCAATTTATGCGATATCTCCGATAAACTATGTGACATTTTTCCATTCTAAAATTCTGGTAGCCAGACATCGTAATATGTGACAGACATGACAAGTTCGCATGAATATAGCCTAATATTGTATAATTCAGGGTATATTGTATAAATATCTTAATTGCGTATTATTTGTGTTTTGGTACTTTGAAAAATGCAATTTTTTTTATCATTTAGAGAAACTCAAGGGTCCTGCCCCCCTGAATTGCGAAAAGAGTGGTGTTAATATCAAGTGTGTCAAAAGAGTATTGTCTTACAAAACACCGAGTGTAAAATCACTTCACAAATGATTACAATTGTCGCAGTCATAAACGTAAGTGTTATTTAAAAAATTCGTTAGAAAGACACGATCACAGTTTTTGTGTGATAATTTTCCAAGTGACAGCAAAACGAAATCATCTCTTGACTTCAGCGTTGATGGTTATTTTACAGTGGAGTCTCCAAAATACTGTTACTCTTTTATACTATTTCAGTGCAGTCTTCTTCATTTTAGTGATTGTCTCAATTATAATCTTTTCCCACATCAAAGTGATGTCAGTAACTCTGCTGTAGATAATATCTTTTGCTGCACGATGTTTTTATTTAAATTTTCACAATTGGCAAAGTTAGGGTTTTGTATTCGTTGCTTGACTTTTAGATAACATTGAAAAAAATAATATAACAAGTCGGAAATGGCAAATCAAGCGTAGTAAATGAGGTGCGTACGTACTATAATGAAGTTTTTAAAATATTCAGATCTTGGTATAATAGTATACAGTATAGTAGCCGAAATCCTTTGTGTGTTCCTGTAACTACTATCTGTTTTCCATTATACCGGATGTAACTTGTAGTAATCCTCAGTAACGTATATCAATTTTATAAAATGTTAAATCGTTTAATCCAATTAAATCGCGTCAAGTAATGTTCCCCGTATACCGATATGTAATGTAATATTTTTGTGTGTCCCTGTAAATAACAGAACAAATATTCTTTTACCCAGAGATTGTACAGAATGTATACTTTATAGACCAATTTTATTATGTTCGAAAGAGTATAACACCATTAAAATGCAATTTTTCCCTTCAACCATAATGTTACGAAATACTTTTCATTGCCCCTGTAATTGAACTATGCATTCAATTTTCATCAAATTTGAAATGACTCGACATAATTATCTAATAATTATATATTTAAAATTTCAAACTATTCGGTTGGGTAGTTTTTGCGTTGTTATATGCGGACGGACGGACTGAACGACAACTATGGGAGTTACGTGTTTTCATATTTGCGAACGCACAAATAATAAGCGTTCATTTTTAGAATCAGTGAATTTTTTTACGAATTTTTTATTTGGCTCCATTTAAATAAAATTTAAAACGAGGAAGATTAAGTAATCCGTGTTATTTTAAAGTGTTTTATTATTCTCTTAACAGTTTTCTTTTTTTTACATAATAAACAAGGATGAAGCAACATCCATTTTACATAACAAGGGTAAAGCAATGCTTTTTCGAAACCAAAATCTTGTGAAGATTGCAATTACAGTTATTGGTTTTCAATAGATTCAGGGCTCCCAAATGGTCCGCCAACTTAACATCAATAGTTTCTTACAAATATTTTCGTTTTATAGTTTTCTAACAAACTGCACAGAGCCCGGCTTCGGAGGTTAGTTTTAACACAAATGCTGCGACACCTACTATGAAATTTTCTGTTAAAAATATTGGTGCTCAGTTCGCGGACCATTTGGGAGCTCTGTAGATTTGAGTAACGAGCACGCATTATTATTTTGCACGTATACAGATGTAAAAAGTTCTATCAATATGCAATAAATGGCTTGCATTTTGTTTTATTTTTCCTAAATGTGATATAAGTCAGTTAAAACAGCTTCGGCATGATGAACTTTCAAAGAAATCAAAATGAGTTATAATTTAGGTGGTAAGTCAAACTATAGACTGTTTGTGAGCATGATTTACGAACAATATTTATTAATTAAATTAATCTATTTTTAGATTAAAAAAAATAGAAATATCATACATTTAAAAGACTGATTTTTTGTTAGATTCATCATGATGCTCTTCTACAGTGGGCGTATCTATGAAAAATATTAATTCACTAATAAAGGCTTCCTTGAAACAAACTGTATTTACAATACGTTGCAAATACACTTTTCACATTACTGCATGTCTTGTTTAAATGAAATTGGAAATATGTATTTATGTTTCTTAAACTCTGTATAACATGTTAAACTAAGATAAGAATCGGACTAAAGGGAGAAATAATCTATTTTTTGAGTTTGAGCAGGTGACAAAAGAAGAGAAGCTTTTTCATTGCAAGAGGGCCCTGCCAGTGACCGAGAGGTTCTGACCTCTCAATTGATAGGCGGTAATTGCTGGGTTTGAACCCAATCGCGACCGTCGTCCTAACCGTTCGGAGTGTTCGTGGTTTTCTTCGGACCTTGCGTATATACATGTTAGGTTCCTTTAGAAAGACCCCCACGAAGGGCACTCCACCCTGGGCTTATATCCCTCGAGTAGATAATCGGCCGACACAAAATAAACCAATTCAAACCATTGCGAAATTTAGAATTATAAAACTTTCATCGTGATCTGAGTTCTGAAAGCAGGAAAGCATATTTCTTAGTTGAAAGTTTTCTTGAAACTTACATTAGAGTGTGTATTTTATCAACAAAAAATGGTGTTTGAACACGAGTTAGTTTTCGACTCAATTTTCAAACATCGATTTGCTTCTAAGGAATAAATTGCTTTAAAATATCATTGAAAGCCTAAATGTTGTTCGAAAATATCTCTAAAACCTAAATGTGGCTCAAAAATGTGGATGAAAAAAAGTGAATGCATACGGACGTATTTTAGCTGAAAAGAATAGTTTCTTATCCCATAAAAAAGTTTTCATTTCCATATTTAGAATTCTTTTTGCGAATCATCCAAAAACGAACCGTAAATATTTTTAGAGGAAAAGGAAAAAATATTGCACAGCTCTTATATTATTTGCTCTTTTATTTCTTAGAAAAGGGCTTGGATTTATCGTTCATATCCTTCGAAAGGATATTCAAAAGTTCTAAGTAATGTAAATGATGAATTTTACAAATGTAAAATGTATGAATAATGTTAAATGAAATATCTAAAGGCATTTAGGGGAGTTGATATTAGATGGAATGACTAACTTTTCCTAAAATTTTTTGAAGAAATTTTGAATTTCGTTCTATAAGATTTTAAACTATTCTAAACATTTTTTTGACATACCGGTAATTATAGAGGATATAATTATAAAGGAATGGGGAATCGGATTAGCGTCCGTACAGTCAAATAAATGCAAACTTGTTTTACTGCATAAGGATACTCCTACTGAGATGTCGCAGCGTGTTGTACTTTTTATATACATGTGCTATGGCGAGCTACAGAGAAATCTTATTTTTGACAGTAATGATAAATAATTTTAAAATATAGGAAGATGCCTATGTTAAACAAAAAAAAGGGGTGAACGAAAAGAAAATATGGACAGAACTGCCACAGGCAACTATTTTATAATGCTACCTAGCACCACTTTCTTTAAACAGAAATCCTTTTCAGACACTTTGAAAAAAAAAAAAAAAAAACCTTTGCAAGAGAAATATATTTTAAAATTGATATTAGAAAAATACTGGGGCGAACAGAATATAAAAATAGTCGCATAAGGCAGCCCTGATATGGAGATGTATCAAGCATTATGCTAGAAAGTGTGCTGTAAGTGTATGCAGAAAATGAAGATAATCAGGAAAAGAAGTGGGCACCATAACCACGTCAAAGATATTGCTGACCAGACAATCCGCTTTGTCAAAACAGACATTAAAAAATGAACTGAAGCAAATGCAAAGGCACTAGGTTGCATAATAGAAGAAGCAATTGTTAATTTGACAGTTTTAGAACAAGTAGCTCCAGCGCCAAAAATGTATTTCATAAAGAGAAACTATAATGAATCAAAGTTGCAGTACCACCTCCAAATCCGCAAAAAGCTCTGAGACTTTAATATTCTAGCTCAATGTATAAACAGAAGGATGAAAATTTGACCATTTTCGACAATACTAAGGAATACAATCGCATCGTTATAAATAAGCATAAAAAAATTGGATCTTTTCACTTCGACCGAGAAGATATTTGCCCATGATACATTTAAAATGTCTCCAAAACTCTTCAAGGAACTGTACACAATCAACGTTGTTAGTTATCATTAGGTTTTTCCCTCTTATCATATAAACCGGAAGCAACTAAAAAACCGCTTTTGAAGACAATTA
This sequence comes from Maratus speculifer, assembly GCA_964019185.1. Classification (NCBI taxonomy): domain Eukaryota; kingdom Metazoa; phylum Arthropoda; class Arachnida; order Araneae; family Salticidae; genus Maratus; species Maratus speculifer. Next base: position 300,587,497 of record OZ025293.1, read on the forward strand.
AAGCAATGCGATCAGAGTGGAAGTTACAGTTTGTAATTATTGATTTCGTAAAACAAATAAAAGCGTATTCAGAGAAGCGAGGATATTCTTCGAGATGTTACTAGAGAAGTATTTGAGAAAAATGCTGACGATCCAGAATTTGCAATTTATTTTCGTCATCTACTTTTTCTGGCCTACTGAGTGTTATGTTTCTGTACTACTTCAGATTGTCTTTAACCCCTTCGCGACGAATGCCTTTTACGAAATTTTTAATGTTTTGTCACTGGTTTTAACAAACAGAAATTTGTGTCTTATTGAATCGAGAAAATGCTCCGATTAAATAAGGCAAAATTTACAGTAAAATTTTACTTGTGGGGATAAACGATGATTCTTAAGCCTTTTTGCGGCACTTATACATGTCGCTCGTCCCCAAGGCGTTAAAAATAAATAAAATGAAATTAGGAAACTTGTGTCTTGGATTCCTAAAGGTAGTCGAAGTAGAGGGGTAATAACCTGTTGGTTTGTTTTTAATTCAAACTTTCATTAAATGCTGTTTATTCGGGGTTATAATAGTTCAGGGTACCAAGATTTAGTTGATACGGCTGATTTTATATGACTAAAGCAACTATTGAACTTTAATTAACTTTCCTTTTAACCCTTTGAGCTCTGGGGTGTAATTTTTTTCAAAATTCTAAATGTTACGTTGGCACCAGTATTTTGCAAAGAGAAAATTCGGTTTACGCTATATGCGAAAAAATGCATTAAATCTTTTAAAAATAAATTTGGTTGAATATTCCGGTGTCATTGTGACATTTCGTTATTAAAATTATGTGGTAGAAAATTCAAACACCAGAGCTCAAAGGGTTAAAAGATAAACGGAAATAATTCTTCATAGGACGAAAAGCGATAGGAAACAAAATTTCTAACGATGGTTTCTTGGATTCAGTTTTTCTTGATAATAATATTTTATACTACAGTTAAGTTATGCCGGGTACTGTATTATAACCAAGTTAATGATTTTTGATTTGTGTCACTTATCCAGAAAAATATTGCCAATTTCTGGAATATAAATTACCATACAATGAACAAAAACTTCCAACCTAGATATGTGCCTAACCCGAACGTGTATCTCAGCACTTTTGGCACAATCATAGCGCTGTCTATTGGCAACAACTAAATGAATGGATTAAACTAAATGTAGATAACAGTAAAATATTGTCATAAAAAACACTTTAGTATGGCATATCACTCTCGCTATAATATGCCAACTTATGTGGAAAAAGTAAACAATAATAAAAAGAGAGCACTGTTTAAAAATGAATGTTTATTCATATATCCAAACAAGTAGTAACTTATGAACAGTCAATTGAAAAAATTTTCACTTTTTGTTTAAAACTTCATGTTGCTATTATTTTTAATTTTAACTTAGTTTTAAAATTACATTGAATGTTATAAAGGGCATTCAAATTGAACTAAAAAATAAGTTTCTTTATCACATTTTCTTTGTATTTAGGTGTAGAAATTTACCAAGAAATATCCATGTACGAGTATAATTTATGAAAAATTAAATCTCTGTAAAGAATTGTTGAGGCTTTGTGTGTGAAAACTAAGGAAAATGTAATGTTTTCTTGAGAAAGAGTAGCACTTATCATTCTTATCATGGATTTAGTGTCACAATGAGAGATAAAAGACTCTCCCGGGTAAAATGGATTTTCCCCTTTTTAAAAATACTTACAAGAAAGGAAAACCTTCTTGCTTTATAACAAAGTCAGAGATATGAAGTCTCCGTCGTGATTTGAGTGGTGAAAGTTCTTCAATTCTTACTTAAGCTCTAAATTGTACTGCTATTTATTCCAGACGGTGTCTGCTTAGAACATAAAAAAGGATTTAGAATACAAAGAATATTTCATCATTATCTTTGCTGTTTCTTTTGTGTTTGAAATATAAGCGCACAAAAATTACACTAGAGAATTATAAACGCGACTTCTTAAACAAATGAAAGATTTTTTTTTATTTCTTTTGTTTTTGAAAAATGTTATTTAACCCCTTGAGCTCTGCTGGTAGAATTTTCTACCACACAGTTTTAATTCCAAAATGTCACAATGACACCAGAAAATTTGACCAAATTTACTTCAAAAAGGTTTAATGCCTTTTTTTTTTTTTTTCGTGTTTATCGTTAACCGGTTTTTTTCTTTGCAAAATACTGGTGCCAATGTGACATTTGGAATTTTGAAGAAATTTACACTCCAGAGCTCAAAGGGTTAAGACGTTTTCGTTGAAATTTATTATTTAAAGTGCCAAAAGCATTCTTAAAAAAAAAATGGATGCTTGAAATTATGATTTTTAAATGAAAATCACATTTTATAGGAAATAAATGCTTCTAACTTACTGAGGTTTCTAAAGTTATTTAATTCTTAATAACTTAATAACTGAATTGCACGACTATTTGTTCTAGACACTTTTCTGTTGATTGTGTGTGATTTAAACAATCCAGATTGTATGCTAAGCCAATGCCCTATTCGTTCTGATGAACTAAACCTAATAGAAATGTTATTGGGTCAATCCATTTCAAGTGGTTCATTTTTTTTTTTTTTTCGTTGATTGACTATTTTTAACAAATCTGAAATTTTTTGAAAAAGAACCCTAACTTGATGGAAGTTCAAAATAACTATTATTTTAATTTTACTATTTTTTGTTTGTATATGGTGGCCATCTTTGTTTCATCGTGTGCAGCAATTTTCTCACGTTGAAGGGTTTATGGAATTGTTCACATCTTCTATTTCTCCAATTAAAAGGGATTTGTAGAAAACTGTTCAGAATAAAATGTGTTAAAAGTATGGTAATAGTTTGGAACTGTTTCTTAAAATAAATTCATAATGATGAAATTTTAGAAAGAATTTTAAGATTTTTCTCCAAAATCTGTTCGTTAACAAGAGGAAAATTTTCATGCAAGGAAAACTGTCAACATGAGATACTTTATTTTACAAATAGGTCAAAAGTACTTGTACTGACACACCAAGTTCTAGATCTAGAAGTCGCTTTCTTTTTGCGGAAAAAAAAATTAAATTTGACAAAAATTTCGAAAATCGCACTTTTTATGCTTAGATACCTCTGATGGGGCTCGAAGTAAAAATCTGAAATTCCGGCCTTTGTTATATTTTATGGTAATAGTATGCAAAAAAAATTCAAGAGGGAGAGTTCACTACAAGCTGAGATACGGTGATTAGAAAATGTTAAGAAATGCGAGTACATTAGGAGAAATGAGATTTATCACTTTTATAACAATATTTTCACACAAAATATCGTTTGTTGAAAACAGATTAATAACAAAATGTTTAATTAACTAAGATATTATATATGCTCAACAAAGAGCTGATAAATATCTTCACACTATTTACGAGAGATGTTATGAGCATGGCTGCCAACTACTACGCCTATTTAAAGTTAAATAAACATGTTAAAAACAGAAATTTTTGTAAATGATTAACGATATTTGCTGTAATGCATAACATTGATTATAATTGACATACTTTTTACTAAAACATTTTTGTGGTTCCGATCATGTTTATATGATTTAAATAGGCGTACAAGTTGGCAGCTCTGTATGAGTTTGACCAGTTACTATTGACAGTTCCATAGGGGTGATCTTTTTCAAAATTTTATTTGAAGTCACCAAATCTTGTCATCTCTTGTTAACTTGAATGAAGTTCTTGAACTTGCTGGCTCATAGAGAAGAACTTTGAAATCACTATGTTCAAGGCTTATTCCATTAATAATTCCAAGACCCCACTTTTATCATACACACATGCAAAATCTCATTTTTCTGCAGTATAAACGTTTAACCTTCCAACCCTGTTTAAATATTACTTAATCTTGATAAAAACATTTCACACCAGAATTGTTATTTTAAACATTTTAATATATTTAATTGACTTCTTTCTCCGAATGTGTTATTTACCGTAATTTCGAGTGTATAAGGCACGGATCAAACAATTCTTTTTGGACCCAGAAATCTTATTTAGTGATTGAAGACAAATATTTACGGCGATCTAACTAGTTATATTTGTTTCTTAAAAAATTCTGGGTCGAAAAAGAATTATTTGATCTGCGGCTTATACACCCGAAATTACGGTAACTTTCTTTATGAAAAAAGTTCTGTATCGAATCGTAAAAAAACGAATTATAGTTATGGGTCGATTAGACCCATTCAGGGTAGGAAGGTTAAAGGTCTTTGGATATCTTTATTTACTGAAAATTATTTGAGGTCGTGGCATGGTAATATCGTAGAAATGTTTCATTTACAGGAGCACACGTGTAAAAGTAACGAGTTTCAGGGACTGGAAAGTAGCATTGAAATCTATTATAAAATTCATTTGCATGGTTGGTTACTTCTACACTTGAAACTTACATGAACGTAATGCCTTGAAGGTTTATGGTACAGAAATTAAACAATTCTTCAGGAGATAGGATTTGATTTTTAACTGTCATCTGTTGTCTCCTCTTAATTACTTCTCTCTTATGTAGTTCCCCATATCCCATCACAAACATATTACCCGTCACTAGTCGCAAAAAGTACCATTGTGCTTGAAGGCCAAAGTCTTTCTCATGATAACAAAAATTTACAAAATTCTTTTTATTTTTGGCTAGGAGATCCGTCACTAAAATAGAAGATCTTTGATACTGATGGGACAGAATTTTTTATATCATTAATTATATGTTTTTGGAATGTATGGACTTTAAAATTAGTCCTCGTATAACATACTTCTATGTTAAAAAAACACATGGTAGCTGTAAAAAAGTAAATGTATGAAAATACCAAGAAAACAGAGCTTAATTTGAACTTAATATGAACCTTCTGGTATTCCTATTTGTGCTTTGAAATGCACCACACAATGACCCGGATGATAATGGTCAGTCTATGGGGCGTTCTTTTCAAATATATCGCTCAAATTTTAATATTTTTACATGATTTTTTTGCATAGGGTAGCTGAAGACGATCGACAACCGGGGTATTGTTTACTTTTTTGATTTTGGTTTCATAATTTTTTAAATACTTTAACTTTCAAAACCGGTTAGAACCGGCTCTGAAATTGAAACTATCATAATATAAAAAAAGTATATAACAAAAATCAAAATAGTAAAAACTAGCCCGGTTGTAGATCGTCATCAGCTATCCTATGCAAAAAAATCATATAAAAATATTAAAATTTGAGCGAGATATTTGAAAAGAACATCGACGTAGAATTAACATTATCGTCCGGGTCTTTTTCTGTGACCAGTGTTGCCAGATGGGCTACTTTTTTTAAAATCCAGATTCTATATTGGCTCCACTTTTTAGCTCACAGGCTATCATAGCCTGAGAGCTTATGTGCCCGTCCGTTCTGTATGTATGTGCGTATGTGCGTAACGCGATAACTCATGATAAAAATATCGGATCCACTTGAAATTTTGTATATAGGTATATCCTGATAAGGCGCTTCCCTGATTAGTTTTTGGAGTTCATTCGATATGTATAAGAGGGGGAACGGGGGGCTCATGCCCCCCGTTAGTTGATATAAATGGGATTTTCATGCAGAATTAAGTTTTCAAAATTTAGATTAGGATCATTCTGATGAGGCGATTCCGTGACTGTTATTAGGTGTTCATTGAATAAGTATAAATAGGGGGAACAGGGTTTCTAATCCCCCCCCCGTTAGTTGATATAAATGGGATTTTCATGCAGAATTAAGTTTTCGTTCAAAATTTAGATTAGGATCATTCTGATGAGGCGATTCCGTGGCTGTTATTAGGTGTTCATTGAATAAGTATAAATAGGGGGAACAGGGGTTCTAATGCCCCCCCCCCGTTAGTTGATATAAATGGGATTTTCATGCAGAATTAAGTTTTCGTTCAAAATTTAGATTAGGATCATTCTGATGAGGCGATTCAGTGACTGTTATTAGTTGTTCATTGAATAAGTATAAATAGGGGGAACAGGGGTTCTAATGCCCCCCCCGTTAGTTGATATAAATGGGATTTTAATTGAGAATTAAGTTTTCGTTCAAAATTTAGATTAGGATCATTCTGATGAGGCGATTCCGTGACTGTTATTAGGTGTTCATTGAATAAGTATAAATAGGGGGAACAGGGGTTCTAATGCCCCCCCCGTTAGTTGATATAAATGGGATTTTCATGCAGAATTAAGTTTTCGTTCAAAATTTAGATTAGGATCATTCTGATGAGGCGATTCCGTGACTGTTATTAGGTGTTCATTGAATAAGTATAAATAGGGGGAACAGGGGCTCTAATGCCCCCCCCCCGTTAGTTGATATAAATGGGATTTTCATGCAGAATTAATTTTCGTTCAAAATTTAGATTAGGATCATTCTGATGAGGCGATTCCGTGACTGTTATTAGGTGTTCATTGAATAAGTATAAATAAGGGGAACAGGGGTTCTAATGCCCCCCCCCCTTAATTTATATAAATGGGTTTTTCAAGCAGAATTGTCAGATTTCGTTCAAATCTCTGAATAGTTTTGGAAGTTTAATGGTTAAGTATAAAAGAGGGGGATAACTCCTTTTAAATTATATAAATGCTAAATGGGTTTTTATTAAGAATTATCTAATTTGCTCTGAATTTTGGATATAGATTTTTTATATGATAAAGCATGTCTTTGATAGTATAGGAGGTTCAATGATTAAGTATAAAAAAAAGAGGAAAGGGGAGAGCTGTTTCCCCTTCTTAATTTTTTTTTTCGAACGGATTTAACCCTTGAAAATATAAGGCTTTAATGTGCAATTAGTATTTGTAGCCTGTGAGCTCAATGCCATCAGTTTAACTGGGCAGTATTCTTTTTATTTTAAATAGTAAAATACGTCTTATTATATGGCATATTAATCAAGGCGAGAATAAAGAGAATTTTACAGCTTCAAGAAAGTGGTGCCAGTCAAGAAATCTGAATTTAAAAAAAAGTAGCCCACTGGCAACACTGTCTGTGACTAGTGTTGCGTCTTAACCCTTTCCGGCGCGGAGTAAGTTTAATTGAAATAATTATCTGCCACCAGAATTTATAAACGAATTTATTAGAGAATACGAACTTGCTTATTTTCAGGCATTTTATCAAAGGAAAATTTTAATTAAATATTCTTGGTGCCAGTAAAATTAAAATTAGGTGTCCTTTTTAAGGGACACCGCGCCGGAAAGGGTTAAATATGAGTTTTTAGTGCCTTTAAATAATTCTTTGATTATAAATAAGAACACTTTGAATTTCATAACGAAAAATATATTAAAGTACATATCACAATCTTGCTACAAAGGTGTCGTAACTCAAAATAAAAACTTTGTTTCTCAGGAAATGCGAAAAATTGTATCGGGATCTGGTAGGCTCAATGTACATGTTGTAAATACAATTTATAGCTGGTTGCTGGATTTTAAGAACACAATCTTCTACTCTAGGAGATTGGTTGATAAATAAAAACCACGTAGAATGGTAGCCATAACTCATTAAGCCTAATTTTTGAGTTATGACAATTTTGTAGCAAGGGTGCGATATCTTTCAAGTATTTTTTTTATTATGAAAAATACCAAATACACTCAGTCAAGAGGGATATATGTGGTTGAAATATATCAGACCTCAAAGTGTTAATAAATACTTGTGATCACCCAAATGTTTGACATTTTTATGCTCATTGTAAATTGAGTGTACAAAGAGCATATAAAAAAACTGCATAAAAATAACGACAATTAGTTATGCTTTTATCATAGAAAAACTAGTGTTTCGAGAAAATGATAGAAGGACTAATATACATATTTTTCAAAACGCATTACACTGGCGTAGATATGAAATTACGCCTATTAAGTGTGCTTTTTCACTTTTCTCATCTCCATTATTGACTCGTTTTAAATTTCGAAAAAATGGGGGAAATTGAGATCGGAACTTTTCTGACAATTTTCTTTTAATAAGTTAAAATTTGTATTTTTTTCCGTTGCCAGGCTTCAAATACAAAATGTGCGAAACTTAGAATAAATCTTTTAATTTGCTTGTATTGCGAATGGTTCGGCGGACGCGCGTTTAGAAAGACAGGGGGAAAAGATTCATCTGTCTTTCCCTTTTATTGACCGATGACCATGCCATTGTTCTGTTGCCCAGCTGAACAGGTTGGTAAGTAGGAGCGAAACAAAGATTCGGCTCATTGACACATGGCACAGGCCTACTTGGCAAGCATTAAGGCCTTTGTTGCTTTTCATAGGTTGGCCAGTTCCTAAATGAAGTTTAGCTAAATTGATTCGGCACTGAACAGCACAGCGAAATCATACTATGAGAATGTGAGACATTGATGTATTTATTGACTTTCTTCTAGTAATTACCATTGTTCATCGCTCTAAATACGTTTTATAATTTGTTGTCACTGACAGTAATTATTTTAATTATTATACTTTTTGTAATCAGTTGAAATTGATAGTAATTATGTTCATCGCACTTTTTTGTGTTTAGTTGTCTCAATTTTTTGTAGATGTCCTTTCATTTATTTGTTTTATTTTAGTCCCTAATTAGTTGGAGTCGTTTCTGACCGTGCTTCATTTTATCTTTCCAAATGATGCTTGCTGTCATTATAGGCAGTGTTGCCAGATGGGCTACTTTTTTTTTAATCCAGATTCAACATTGGCACCACTTTTTTTTTAAATAGTAAAATACGTCTTATTATATGGCATATTAATCAAGGCGAGAATAAAGAGAATTTTACAGCTTCAAGAAAGTGGTACCAGTCAAGAAATCTGAATTTTAAAAAAAAGTAGCCCACTGTCAACGCTGATTATAGGTGGTTTATTTCAATTTTGTGCTCAGTAGGTATGAAGAATGTTTTCGTTCACAATTTAAAAAGGAAGTTCATTTAAATTTAATAGTCTAAATTACATTTAGAAGCCGAAACACAGACTTCGGGTGCCAATTTTAATATAAACAGAGTATAATATTTGCAGCCGTAAAGACATTTGTATTGACTATTAAATTGAGAATGAACAGTAAGTGTCTGCCACAGGCGCATATGATCTACGAATATCTTTTTTATATATTCTTTGACTAAATGAAAGTATGCTCGCACATATGATTTTAGGATGAGAAAAAGGTTTGTTTTTGATTTATTTTATAAACAGCTTCGGCCGAACATGGGAAAGCTTAAGTAACTGAAATTTAAATGCAAAAGAGAAGAGATAAATACATTCTTTTTAGAGAGGAAAGAAAGTTTTGATTAAATTTATAGTTGTGACAGAATACATTAAATTTTAAAATGGAAAATTTAATTTTAAAAAGGGAGTAAATAATAATGCATGATGCCATATAACTTTCAACATCACAGTAGGGTGGATCATTTTACATGGCAAATAATTCGTCATGTATGAATTTGTGATTTTTAACTCAGCGGCTATCAATCCGTTTTGATGTTACAGCCGTTATCACTTTAAGTTGATTTTCTTCATGATTAAGACATGTGGTTACCAGTCCTTTTTGTTGCAATGCCTTTATTCACTAATTTTATAAATATATTTTTTTTATTGGTGATTTCCGAAAGTGCCTTAACTTGTATGCACACGATAAAGCATGTTTTTCATGAATTTTTCTTTTGGTTTTAAATTTATTTATGCAAATTATAAGGAATGAAAGATCTTACATCAGGTGCATTCGGACCTGCCTTGGATTATCAACATCAAAATTTTCATAATTCCATGTGCAGTACATTTTCCTAGTCATCGGTTGCCGATACACATAGACTATGTTCGATTGTTCGCTTGTTCTATGATCATATTTATCTGTATTTAATTTATTTTTGTCTTGTGTTTATATTACTAATGAGCCAAAATCCATTCGTAATAATTTTTAGGATTCCGTACTTAAAAAGTAAAAACGGAACCATTTTAACCCATTCGTGCCCACCACTTTTTACGCAAATTTTGTTCGGTTGGCACCATTATTTTTAAAAGAATTAAGTTTAGTTCATTAATTACGAAAATGTTTCAATTAAATAAAATAAAAATTGCTGTTCTTTTTTACCGGTGTGAAAAACAGTGCTACATGCACCTTTTAAAGCGTCCCTAAAAAGGGACGTTAGACACTAATGGGTTAAGGTCACATCTGTGTCTGCCTGTCTGTTACAACCATTTTACTCATAAACAATGGAACGTGGAAATTTGAAATTGGGGAAAGTAATAACGATTATTGACCACATATTTAAAGATTTTTAAACATTCACAAATATATTTAGGGAAAATGTAGGAGGCTTATTAAGTTATTTGATTTTTTTTTTTTTTTTTTTTTTTTTTTTTTTTTTTTTTTTTTTGTACATTGTGTGGGGTATTGCGAGAAACCTTATGTAACTCTGAACTCAAAAACACATTTCTTTTAATTTTAGGTACATTTTCTGAGATATCATTGAAAACAAAGTGCAAAAATATGTGTCCCCCCATCTAATTATGATTATACTGAAATTAAATTTATAAAAAAATAAGAGGTAATTGATATTATTCTAAACTTGCGACCTTTTCTTTTTTAAATAATAAGAAAAAAATCGCATAATTTTCTTTGTTTGCCTAATATATTATAATTCTATTTACAGTAAATTTTTGGATGTTTGTTGATGCGTGGTTTCATTATAAGAATTTCCTTTTTTAATGAATATTTATTTGTGACTAATATTTTCATACCGTCTTCATTTATAATGCAAAAAGACAAATAAAGGCTGTTTAACTACTGCTTGGATTTGTAATTCACAATCAGATATATAATATATCAACAATTAAAATGTTAGAACTTGTAGTCAGTGGGTGGCTTAATTATTAGTTACATGCCTAAACTTTTCACCGCGAATAACATGAAGCTTAGTTTTTTTGTTGTTTACTTGTGGATTGATAAACTGCTTTTGATATATATGGACTTATATATGGTGGGTTTATATGGAAATCTCTGTTGAAAACTTGAAAAGATTAAAACCCGAAACATAATGAATGAAAATAGTAAAAAAAGAACTTTTAATAACATATTAAATTATATTATTCAACCGAAATGACACCAAACAGAAATATATTAGATTTAAAAATTGTCTGGTCCTGTAAAATCCTTTTTGTAAAGCTGAAAGTTAACGATATAGTTGTGCAAATAAAAGAATATTTAAATAATTAAATTTAAATAAATGGCAAAAAGAGCATGATATAAAAAGGATGTGCTTAAAAACATCAAGAATAATTATTCACTCATCATATTAAGAAGAGTTTACATGTAATGAGTTGTCACATAGCTAGTCTTTTAAAGATTTGTTAAATGTTATTCTTCCAAGAAAAAGATCGCATTCATTTGTTAAAGTCCATCTGTAAAAGGAATCGACATTGAGTCTAAATTTTCTTTTTACTTATTGAACATTCGGTGGTTGAAAATATATTTTATCAGTAGATTCCAAATGTGACTTAATGCACCCCTTTGTTTGTGGGCTTCGTAAAATATCACCATCGTAAATTAACGATTTCTCATAAATATCTACAGAATCGTCGGTAGTTTAGCTATCATATATTCTTCTACTTTATGACTGGATCATCTCTCTTGCCGGTTTCAACTTTTACGGAAAAGAAAAATGGTCTAAGATTGAAAATGTGTATATTTAACTGAAGAAAATCTTTCGTAAGAACGTATTAGTTCCAATTCAAAAATTTACACCAGCTTTGATTTTTTTTAATTGAAATTGATTATAAGCTTTAACTACTCAAAAGTTCTTGAAAGTCGACTTTTAACCCTTTGAGCTCTGGGGTGTAAATTTCTTCAAAATTCCAAATGTCACATTGGTACCAGTATTTTGCAAAGAAAAAAAAACCAGTTAACGATAACCACGAAAAAAAAAGGTGCATTAAACCTTTTTCAAATAAATTTGGTCGAATTTTCTGGTGCCATTGTTAAATTTCGGAATTAAAGTTATGTGGTAGAAAATTCTACCATTAGAGCTCAAGGGGTTAAATAGAATTATTTCTCATTCTAAAAATCTTAAAAAAAAATACTTTAAAATCAGGAATGTTAGCTAAAAGACAGCATTCAAAAGTTACGGTATAATTACTCATTTTTGCGATAAAATTCATTAAGGAATTACAAGCATTTGTCATAACCCATAATTTTTGTTGAAATTTGGCATTTTAAAGTCATTTTTTTTAAATGTGAGGAACTGAATTTGACTAAAAATTTTACTTACTAAAAATATTTGACATTGATTTTTTAGGTTGAAATTTGTACATTTTTCTGAAATATCCAAAAAGTATTTTTAGAACAAAATTTAAAATTAAAGGAAAGTTATTACGATGAATAATATTTTGACATTTAATGAATGACAAGCATATACCATGCTTTTTATACTGAAAAACCTCAATTTCACTTGGGTCTCAATATTTAAACGTTATTCCTGTTATCAGTTTTGCCATTTTAATTTAAGGCTCTTCAACCTATGGACAGGGGAAGAAATTGCGCTATTTAATGCCAGAAACATTGCGGTTAAAAATGCGAGGATTTCCTTTTAGAATGTGTGGTCGTAAACAACTTTCCGGCTAAAATGTAGTAGACCTCTAGTTCTATATTAGTTAATGTTTTACAAAGTATATCCAATATTATTTGTCTGAAAACGTAAATAATTTTTCTCGATTATTTAATTTATACACTCTATATTAAAAGACTGGATTGTTTAGATTATTAACAATTTACTGTCGTATGTCTATTCTCAGCCACTGAACCTTTTTTTATAATTCCAGTCGTATGAATGCAGTCAGCTACCACAACAAGGAATCCTGGTAATATTATATTATTTCGACATCTTTCGAAGATAAGTAGAATTCGAATTAGTATTTTACAAATTGTGTTTAAGTGTAATTTGATGTTTTTGACTCTTAAAATTTCTTTTAAATAATTATCTAAAATTGCAAAATGAAAGTTAACCGCTTATTTATAATCCCGAGTTATCTCGAGATGGTATGCGGTGCAGATATTTTTTATCTCGCGATAACTCGGGAATACAGGACTGACACAGACGACTATTTTTCTATACTACTCACACCACTATTAAAAAATTATTTTGTAAAATATTTCTCTTGCAAATATTGCATACTGCATGCCAAAGTTATTTGTTTTGTGAAAGCATGGAACTAGTAATAAAAAGGAACTGACATATTTTTAACCCTGCATCATAGGGGTTGGGTCTGTCAGACCCGGCACATTTTATCTTGCTTGAATCTCGGTAACCACCCGTGCGATGTTGCCGGTCCTCTCAGTAGCTGGAGGCATTGAATTAGTCTAATCGTCGTCGCATGCAGCACCTTAGTCGTGCGCAAACCTCAGTGGGAGTTACACGTGCGCAAAGTTGAAAAAGGTTGACTCACTCCCACAGTGTAGCATTTTCGTGCCATGCTGTGAAGACATGATTTTAAAATGAAGATTTTAAAAGCCGTTAAATAGTGTTAAATTTATTTCAAAAATTTAATCATGTCAAAAAGCTTTAAGTGATGTATCAAGCAAAATCTTTTTGCCAGTACGACGTACGTTCAAATCAGTTAAGTCATTAAATAAGGCGAATATTACTTTTTTATATAACCGTGTGAAAATATTTTATAAACATTAATGCGTACTATTGCTCAAAAAGATTAATTTTAGAGCAACATATTTATCACTTATCCATGTAGTCATTGTATGTTGGTGTAAAAATTGAGCCAATATTACAACACTGGTACTCACTATTTTTTGCTAAAAATATTCTCACACCACTATTTGCGAAATTTAATAAACACTTTATTTATTGACATAAATTTTGAATTTAAGAAAGGTACAATGGGTGACCAAATGAAAAGGTACGAAGCGACGTAAAAACATAACAGTTAAATATTTGCATATTCCACCATGAGATAACGTAGCGAGACATCTCGGGATGCGATTGGAATATCTGACTGGGATCGGAGCAAGTGCGGGCGCCCGCATGCGCAATAGAGAGCAGAGGCTCTTATCAAAAGCGGCATCCAAATGATGCGACAGTCCGTATGAGGACAAGATGGCTTTCGCGTTGCAAAATTTAACGATTGGAAAGCAGCGAAGTGTTATCCGATTTCTGGCAGCGGAACGTGAGAAACCGACAGTTATTCATCGCCAGATGGTGTCAGATTACGGGGAGAAATGTGTGTCTGACTAGTCTGTCGAAAAATGGAGGGCCCGTAAACTGTCATCATCTGGAGATGAATAGCTGCCGATTTCTTACCTTCCGCTGTCAGAAATCGATAATACCTCGCTGATCCTCAATTCTCGAATTTTGCAGCTCGAACGCCATCAAATTCAAAACTAAAGTCTTTGCCGCTTCAAACATTAATAAATGAGCACCATGTCCTAATACAAGAGAAACTAGATTTATTGGGAAATATCTCAAAAGATTTGTACGATGAAATGAATTCATATCTACAAGTCAATCCGAAAAATCTTACAGATCAATTAACAGATAATATACAAGATATACTGAAATATTATCTTAAAACAATCCCAACTGTGGCACCAAATAAGGAACATTCTATGCAAAACACTCAAGAAGAAGAAGAATGACAGATTCGAAAACATTTGAAGAAAATAATTATCATTCCTAATGAAGCTAATCAATCATCCCAAGTATCAAAATGCGTAAGAACGGAGATTAAAAAACCCGAATTACGAGCAGCAGTTAAATCAGTCAGAAAAACAATGAACAATAATATAGAAATTAAAACTACAGAAACAGATATAGAAATCCTAAAACAAGCACTAACTTCATCGGAAGATCTTACATCTCGCTCAAGAATATTAGAACCAGAAAAGAAAAGACTGAGAATCCTATTGTTAAGAATTCCAGATGATATCACTCAAGATGATTTAAAGAACGAACTGACCCAGAGAAACTACTTCAGAGACACGCCATTTGAAATATTAAAACATTTTTCGTCGAAACAAAGGCATTATAATAACTGGATACTTCAAGGTAGTACAAATATTTGTCGTCAATTAATTAGTAAAGGCAAGTTAAACATATTTACAGAATCAGTAAGAGTAGTCCATCATCTTCGAATTATGCGATGCTCTAACTGTCAAGCTTTAGATAGCCACGTAGCAACAAACTGCAAATGGATAGCAGAATGTGCAAACTGCGCGAAAGAGCACCACACTTCCGATTGCTCAGAATCTACAGAACAATGTATCAATTGCTTACGGGAAGGCTTTGAATGTTGTGATCACAAAGCCTCATCTCAAGATTGTCCATTATACAAACATCTTAAAAATAATAAATTGCAAAATTACTACACTAATTCATTAGGTAAATTGTCTATCTCTTCAACTAAAAATGAAACTAAAAGAAGCAGACAACTCACAAGTCCCATTTTATCTAACAACAGCGATTGTCCCAGTGAGGAAGATCTATATGATCATGACTATCCTTCTCTTAAAACAAGCAATGAAATTCGTAGTGTCAGAATTATAGAAAACTCTTCCCGTAAAAACCGAGGAATTTCAAAGAAGACCTCAAGCAGGAATTGGGAGGCTCTGCCTCCCCGTTACCGATAGAGGCACTAAAAGTGAATCTTCTAACCTTTATTCCAAAGAAAAATCATTGAAAATAGCACAAGTAAATCTGCAGAGAAGCCGAACGGCCACAGCTGATCTTATCAATACTCTTTACTCCGAAAATTACTCTTTAGCTTGTATACAAGACTGTTACATTAACAACAACCGACCACATGGTCTACCAGCAGGAGCACCTTGCTACTCGTCAAATAATAGAAATGCGTTCATAATAATTGTAGATCAGAGTTTAAAACACATTCAACTTGGAAAGTTTGATAATACAGTTGTAGTAAATATAACTGTTTCAAAAAATACTTTCACATTAGTCTCACAATATTCTCCGCCATCAGCGAATTTGGAGCAAGATCTTCATTCATGGGATACTTTCCCGGGCTACTCGCCTAATCTCCTCATATTGGGGGATCTTAACGCCCACAGCATTCTTTGGGGCTATCCTTCTGATAACGAAAAAGGTCACCAACTATTTTCTTTTATCAGTCAACATCGACTAATAGTTCTTAATGATCCTCACTGTTTACCAACATTTGAAACGGATCACTCTAGAGGCTGGCCAGATGTTTCCATGTCATCTCTTCCTTTCTTTTCCAGAATTTCATCCTGGACAGTTGATAAAGACTTAAATTACGGTGACCATACATTAATTACAATACTAACAGATATTCCATTACCTAAACACTCGACAAGGAGATACCGAACAAAAAATATCTCTTTTAAAAAGTTTAATAAAGAATTGGCCTTTAAATTAACAGAAAACAATATAAATTTCAACAACATACCAAATCAAAATACTTTTGATGAATATTACAAACTTTTCTTAGAAATATTACATACCTTATGTGACAAACACTTGAAGAAAAGAAAAAGTATTTTTACCCCACAAATTACCTGGTGGAATGATAACTTACGAAAGACACGAAACTTTGTGAAGGCCTTGCAAAGAAAATCCAAATTACCGTCAGCTTCACAAGAAGACAATATTAGATATAAAAAAGAAAAAGCCATCTACAAGAAAGCGATCATAGATGCAAAAAGACAAGCTTGGTCCAACTTTTGTGGCAATACCAAAGATCCTTTTGGAAAAGCTAAGAAAATTGCATTCCAAGAATTCTATCAACAGGAAGTAATGGCGTTGGCAGACTCAAACTATCCATTATATACTAGGGACTTCTTCTACACAGATCTAACAATTAAAATATTTGGCCCCTCAATTAAATTATCTCAAGAATCGTTTGATTCTGATGACTCAGCTCCTCCGTTCGTAGACCAAGAACTCCATGCTGCCATTTACTCTTTCAATCAAAACAAGGCCCCTGGGCCTGACAAAATAGACCATTTCATAATAAGAAATCTTTATAAAACACAGAAGAATTTACTCTTATCAATGTACAATACGCTACTGAAATTGAATTACTTCCCTTCAGATTGGAAAATTGGAGAATTAGTATATTTTAAAAAGAAAAACAAATCTTCTGACGATTATCAATCTTATAGACCAATAACTCTTCTCCCAATATTTGGAAAAATATTAGAAAAAATGCTTTTGAAACGAGTAAATTATTTCTTATCACACTCACAATCTCTACAATCATCTCAACATGGTTTTGAACAAGGTCGTTCAACAGAAACGGCATTACAAGATCTTTTCTCTAATATAGAAATCAAATCTCAAGAAGATAAGTATATCTCTTTAATTTCTATAGATTTTCAAAACGCGTTTGATCGCCTGCCATGGGACATAACTATAGAAGAACTTGAACTTTTAAAATTAGACAAACCCTATCTTAATCTGTTTAGGTCATTTTTAACATTAAGAGCAGCCTACTATAATTGGCAATCAAATTCACTACATTGGTTTGGCAGGGGCTGCCCACAAGGCTCCTGCCTGGGACCCTTTCTTTGGAAAATCTTCTTAAATAAATTACTAAAACTTCTTAAAAGACATGGTTATAAAATAATAGCCTACGCCGATGATATACTATTAGTAATCTCAGGCTCCACAAGGAAAAGCTTAGAAGATTCGGCAAATCATGCTTTACAACTCATCAGCGACTGGGCAGATGTTAATCGTATGTCAATCTCTTTCGACAAATGCTCAGTACTTCATCTTAAAAAGCCCAAATCTCTAAAACGTCCACCAATTTTTAAGATAAGAAATAAAAATTTAAAATCAAATCCAACATTGCTTTATCTGGGGGTTACCTTAGATAGTAATCTTTCTTTTCTTCCTCATCTTAGAAATAAGATATTGAAATATTAAAAACTATTCAAAATCTTTTCAAATTCTCTTCCTCGTATCGTCTTCCAAAATATATTTTAAAAGTGTGGTATCAAACAATATTGGAGAAAAAAAATCTTATGGTGCATCAATCTGGTTTGCAAGATTGCAAAAATCCCACGGCTTACGCATTTTATCATCAATACAAGCAGAATGTCTCTTGATGATTTCTAAAGCATACAGGAAAACGGCAACCTCTGCCTTATGCACATTAACTGGAATAATTCCGCTACAATACCAAATAAAAAGAGAATCTGAAGCTGGGCAAGTATTAAGACTTGGCATACCATCAGAAGAGTTCGATCCAACCCTAATACAAACAAGACTAAAAACGTGCCAGATAAAACCATTTAAAAAGTATTTACATTGGATAGAAGACATACCTCCGAATTTAACTAACTTAGTGGAAATATACACCGATGGCTCAAAAACTGAATCTGGCACAGCCTATGCCTTCTGTACTTTCTATAACAATCATTTAATTCAAACATATCAAAAGTCCTTAATAAATGACAATAGTGTTTATCAAGCAGAATTGTTAGCTATTCATGACGCAATAATCTGGGCAAATTCAAGCAATTTTCAAAATATATTAATTCAAACAGACAGTTTATCAAGCCTACAAGCCTTAAAAGACATTAATACAAGAGATATATTAGTAACCTCAATCATATTACTATTGCAGAAAACTACTAAAAATTTTGTTTTCAAATGGATAAGAGGCCACACGGGCATAAAAGGAAACGAATTAGCGGATACCTTGGCAAAAGAAGCTACGCTGGAATCATCACAAATAGAAACAAAATTCTATCCATTACCAGCATCCTTAATAAAAAGAAAATTAAAGCTAGATTCGCTTCAACACTGGCAAAACTATTGGGACTATGCAGATACCGGCAGATACACATACGAATTTCCACCGAAAATTTCAGAAGACTTTTTACTTTTTCATCGAAATCTATATTTATTCGCTACCAATCATGGTCCTTTTTCTTCATATCTAGTTAAATTTAATAAAGTAGATTCTGACCTCTGTACTTGTGGGAACAGAAGTACCTCCTTGCATTTCATGTTTAATTGTCCACTAACTTCAACCTTTCATCTGCGAAAGCCATCAAATATGAAATTAAATGAGTGGTTTTCATATGTATTGAAATGTCCGAAATTATTACAGAAAATAATTGACTGCATCACCCTCGTTGAAAAGAATCAGTATATATTTCAACTTGCGCATTAGCAAGCTTATCAAATCATATCTCTGTTTTAATATTGTAAAAACTTTAGGTTCGCCCAGAAGAAATTGGGTAACCATTTGTGAAACAATTGTACTTTTTTTTTTTTTTTTTTTTTTAATAATAAATGTTAGGTGGGGCTTGTTGAGCTCAAGCCATATGGTAGGCCTCCCCACCTAACTGAATCTGAATCTGTCCTCATACGGACTGCCGCATCATTTGGACACAGCTTTTGATAAGAGCCTCTGCTGTCTACTGCGCATGCGGGCACCCGCACATGCTCCGATCCCAGAGACTCCAATCTCATCCCAAGATGTCTCGTTACGTTCTCCCATGGCGGAATATGCAAATATTTAACTGTTACGTTTTTATGTCGTTTCGTACCTTTTCATTTGATCACCCCTTGTAATATTTTTTCTTCGTCACAAGTGGCTCTTCGGCTTTCGAGTGGCGTAATGAGAATCACAGATTTATAGCACAACTCGAGCTATCTCCCGAATGGCGAATGCCATTTTTTCCGTACTTTCATCTTTCGTATCTTCATCTGATTCAATCAAAATTTTTTTGCCATTAGATATCTTTTCGGAAATCCCGGTAGTCGAAATTATGGAAACTTGACATCTTTGATGATATTATACATTCAGGTCTTTAGAGACGTAGACCTCTCACTGTTCCCTTTTTTTAATCAATTACAATTATTTTTAGTAATGAATGTGCCTCACGTCACTTCTCTCTTTTCTCTTGTGTGTACATACAGGGTGATTCTAACTTTTTTTACAATAAAAGAGGGGTGATAGTACACATCAAGACAAACAATATTAAATAGGAGACCAAGGGTCCCAAACGTTTTCCAAAGGAGATAGTCGCCATTAAAGTTTATGGACCAAAATTTCAAACAAACATAAAAAACGGAAAAATCGGTCGATTGATTTGCGGTTTTCACTAAAATTAGTCTTTATGTCGGCATTTTCTTGAAAATAAATTATAAAGATAAATTTCAAAAACTGCCGATAGAGGGCGTTTTAGACTTTGGAGTAATGAACAACTACTTTTTTAGTGCTATTTTTTGCATCTTATTAAATGCTTTCGTAAACTTAGACTTAAATTTAAATTTTGAGCTCAAAATCTGAATAGTTGGGAGTGGTTAAGTAGACAAACTGAACTGTGTTCAGAGGTTCTTATAATTTCAAATGATTATAAAAAACGGAAAAATTGGTCGATTCGGTTGCAGTTTTCGCTAAAACAAATTTTTAAATCAGCATTTTCTTGAAAATAAATTTTCAAGATAAATTTCACAAAATGCCGATAGAGGTCGCCTTAGACTTTGGGCGACCATTTTGGCATTCGCCATTCGGGAGATATCTCGAGTTGTGCTATAAATCTGTGATTCTCATTACGCCACTCGAAAGCCGAAGAGCCACTTGTGACGGAGAAAAAAATATTACAAGGGGTGATCAAATGAAAAGGTACGAAACGACATAAAAACGTAACAGTTAAATATTTGCATATTCCGCCATGGGAGAACGTAACGAGACATCTTGGGATGAGATTGGAGTCTCTGACTGGGATCGGAGCATGTGCGGGTGCCCGCATGCGCAGTAGACAGCAGAGGCTCTTATCAAAAGCTGTGTCCAAATACGTACATCTATTTTTAACCGTTATGTTTTTAATCTCATTAAATGTTTTCAAATATAAAACTTAAATTTTTGGATCAAATTCTGAATCGTTGGGAATGTTTAAGTAGCGAACAATTGAATTGTGTTTGAGGAGGGGGGGGAGGGTTGAATTTTAACTCCTGAATACACTTCAGTTTTCGCTTCTTAGCCCCTCCCAACGATTCAGAATTTAAGCTCAAAACTTAAGTTTAAATCTAAGCTTGCGATAACATTTAATAAGCTTTTGCAAGCATTTAATTAAAAGAAAAAATTAATGGTTATAATTAATTTTTGGTTACTCTGAAGTTTAAGGCGCCCTCTAACGGAATTTTTAGAAATTTATCTTTAAAATTTATTTTCAAGAAGATACTAACTTAAAGAATAGTTTTATTTTAAACCGCAAACGAATCGACCAATTTTCCCATTTTCTATAATTATTTTAAATTTGAACCCCCCCCCCCCAAACACAATAAATTTGTGCTAGTTAACCACTCCCTACTATTCAGATTTTGAGCTCAAAATTTAAGTTTGAGTCTAAGCTTACGAAAAAATTTAATGAGATGCAAAAAATACCGGCAAAAAATAGTTGTTCGTTACTTGAAAGTGTAAATCGCCCTCTATCGGCATATTTTTTGAAATTTATCTTTATAATTTAATTTCAAGAAAATGCCGTCATAAAGATTAATTTTATTGAAAACCGTAAATCAATCGACCGATTTTTCCGTTTTTTATGTTTCTTTGAAATTTTGGTCCCTAAACTTTAATGACGGCTATCTCCTTTGGAAAACGTTTGGGACCCTTGGTCTCCTATTTAATATTGTTTGTCTTGATGTGTACTATCGCCCCTCTTTTATTGTAAAAAAAATTAGATTCACCCTGTATATATATATATATATGATACAAATATTATAAAATATATATAGTTTCTCTATTATTTCGTATATATGAATTATAAACAAAATTACTGTATTTTAGAAAATATAAAGAAAAATATTCGTTTACTAAATGATTCAATGTCGAGGAAGATGGCTTATCTAATCCATAAAAAGACTCAATTGATGGATTATCCTTTATGTTCCCGGTAAGCAAAATTGACACTGAAGGATTATGTTTAAACAGAAACTTAACAAATAAATAAATATAAGCCATATGACGTAAAAAGTAATTCAAGTGAAAAGTCCATGTTTTTAATCTAGCATTTATTTTAGAAGTGATGTATTGTATCATGTAAATTTTCATAAACAAAAAAACTTGTCACATAAAATGTAAAGATTTTTATAAAATTTAAATTGTTTATGACAATTATTATTTTAAAGTGGAGTTTTTATTCTGTCGCCTTGATCGCGGAAAACTACATACGGTGGATTAGCTATTACTACAATAATACTATCTTATTTACGTAGCATCCAAACTTTTCAAATTCTGAGTAACACAATTTCCAAATAATGATTTTCATTCTACTTATTCACAATTTTCTACTATTAGATACGATCTACTATTAGATTAGAAAATATTAAATCAGAAAATTATAAAAGATTACTAAAAGATTTGCTAAAACCTTGGTAAATTAATTGTTGCAAACTATCCATACGGCCGTAATTCCACTGTTAATAGAATTTTTCTAACATTTTGATGAGTTCTTTTATATTTAGAAAATGTGACATTGTAAAATAAATAACTCCACTCGTGCCAATAAAAAATATCGCAGCTAACTTTTAGTGAATCTACAACTCTGTAGCTTAATTATCAATATATAAAACACATCGATGGAAAAGAAGATCTATAATCGGACTTGGTACCTCAAATACAGTACTTTGTGGCATGTAAACCTCAAACTTCCAGTAAAGCGCTTTGGAGATTAACTTTTAAATTTAAAATTTATGACTTTTATGAATGGATGAAATTATATTTATTTTGTTAATAATTTATTTTATAATGTATAGAATGTCAATTTTACATTGTTTCTTTTTTTTTCATTTTTAATTTCATTTTTAATTTTTAATTTAATTTTTAATTTATTTATTTGTTAATTTTATTTTATTATAGTATAACTCAATTATTAGTATATATTTTAGGATATATTTTACTAGGAATTAAATGGTTATTATATATTTTTAAAAATCATAAAAAAAAATCTATGCTATTTTTTGTAAAAAAAAAAAGGAGTTCCTCTATGTATACTGCGCAGTATATATAATTTTCTTAAAATTGCTGTGCATCGTTAAAGAACAATATTGCCGTTTTTACAATATTATTTGTTTTATCCTTAATTTGTGACATTACCTTCAACATCGAATCCCGTTTTATCTTTCCCATCATCAGCTCTAAAATCTGGACAATATATTCATGGTATTTCATTTGATTAGAAGAATTTGGTCAAAAGACTATGCTTATCGTCACTTATAATTCCTTATAAAAAGTTTTAGTTCATATTGAAAAGTATTCTTTAGCTAAAAGCTGACTGCTCGTGTATTTATAACTTCAGATATTGTAAACCATATTATAAAAATAAGTTATTTTAATACATATTTTTTGTGCCACTGGCTTATATTTTCTTAGATTTCTTTTTGGATTTTTTATATTTTATTCCTAAATTAATATGTATCTTTCTCAGAGAAGACGAGATGGCCTCAACGTATGTGAATAAAAAATGAATAAATAAATAAATAAAACCGAGAGAACTCTAACTTTTCTGCCTCCAGTTACAGAATTATCTTCTAATCCATCACCTTCAGAAGTATTCTTTGAGAAATACTTTGAGAAAAGACTATTTCTGTAGTCTGGTGTGTAAAATTGGGGAATTTTTGTTTGTTCGAAAGTATAGAATTTTTTCTTGTTTTAGCATGGAAGTGTTTAAAATAAATGCTTTAACCCTTTCCGGCGCGGAGTAAGTTTAATTGAAATAATTATCTGCCACCAGAATTTATAAACGAATTTATTAGAGAATACGAACTTGCTTATTTTCAGGCATTTTATCAAAGGAAAATTTTAATTAAATATTCTTGGTGCCAGTAAAATTAAAATTAGGTGTCCTTTTTAAGGGACACCGCGCCGGAAAGGGTTAAAGTGTTAATTTTTTCTATTTGTTTTTATCTAGTTTATTTTTGCATTCCAAATGCAACTTATTATTTGTGAAGGAACAGTACATTTGGTTGTTTATAAAAAATTTATTTTTCAAAGAAAATAAATTCGTTATAATAAAGCGAAAATAAAATATAAAGTGATGATTGAAAAATGTATACAATATACGCGCTTTCCGTGGATAAATAGGTAATTTGTGTTCCCTGCAGTGTTTCCAGATGGGCTACTTTTTTTTTAAATTCAGATTCTTGATTGGCATCACTTTGTTGAAAAGGTAGAATGCGCCTTATTTAATGGCATATTATTTAAGGCGAAAAGAAAGGGCAGTTTAGCATTTGAAAAAAGTAGTGTCAATCAAGAAATCTGAATTTTAAAAAAATTAGCCCACTGGCAACGCTGATTCCTTCAGGTTGTATGCTATATTTGGGCATTTAAATGTATTTGCTCATATCTTTTTCTAATATCTTTCTTTCAAGAAACTAGCTGTAAATTTTACTTCAGTAGCATTTTAAATATTCATACTGTCAGTTTCTGTTTTTTGTCTCTTACTACATAAACTGATGTTCAAGAAATATTTTAAGTGCAATGACACATTAATTTTCACAGTTTACAAATTAAAATAAAAATTTCGGCTCTGAAGTACATAATTATGAATTTTTGTTGAAAATTATTGAAAAAAATTCTGGGGCAGATAAGTTTTATGTCACTTTGTTCTTTTGAGTGCAATTGATCCCACCCCAGGCGGCCAGATAAAATATCATAATCCTTAGCAATTAACCCCTTAATTGCCCCGGGTTTATATATACGTCTCGCTCAAATAAATGCACATTTCTGAAATTAACTATCCAACAACCACTTTTTTTAGTTAAAAATTTTGCTTTATTAACAAAAAGAAACTTTTACCATTAAATAAAGAGAGATTATTTTCCAAAATTTGTGGTGTCAAATTTTCATGTTTAGCAAATAAGGTAAAGATTCTTTTCTTAAAACTTCGGCAGTTATGGGGTTAATAGAAGCAGCCATCATGATTAGTGAGAAAATCTCATAGCGTAATTTTCTGCAATTTATACTAGTCGAATGTTGCAATCCCAATATTTTCTTCTATCTCATACATGGTAATACTTTCTGAAAAATGTAGCACAGCAGCACCACCGGTTAGGTTATTTACACAAATTATAAAAATAAATTATAAATTAAAATATAAATTAATTTAAAAATGTAAATAAGCTAAAAAGACTTTGTAAAATCACCATAAAAAGAAAATTAAACAGGACGCGTTTCGAGCTTCAAAAATACAGCTCGTCATCAGCTAGTCCAAACACGTGTCACAAGGGACAGAGTGGAGATAAAAGTGAAAGAAAGAGGGGGGAGATTACAAAGAGTGCGACAGGTGGCGCTGGCTAAGAGCTTCCTGGGCTCTCCCAGTGCCACCTGTGGCACTCTTTGTAATCTCCTCCCTCTTTTTTAACTTTATCTTTACTTTTCTCTTCCTCCTTGGCTCTGTCAGGTAGCGCCACCTGTCGCACTCTTTGTAATCTCCTCCCTCTTTCTTTCACTTTTATCTCCACTCTGTCTCTTGTGACACGTGTTTGGATTAGCTGATGACGAACTGTATTTTTGAAGCTCGAAACGCGTCTTTTTTAATTTTCTTTTTATGGTGATTTTACAAAGTCTTTTTAGCTTATTTATAAATTTATCGCCAGTGATTTCGGTGTTTCTCAATAATTTAAAAATGTTTTTCTTCTTTTATTTCTTAAATAAATTATGGAAAAAATCATATTTATTTTTAATTACGGTTTAAGGCTAAAAAAATGGTTGCTGTCATTCGACAACACTGAGCCTTAATAAAATAAAACAGATGAAAAAATAATTTACCTCCGTAAAATTGTATAGTATTAAAGGCAGATGAATTTTAAGAACTGATAAGGAATAAATTTTACTTGCTCACTGTAATAGAAAGTATGGTATTTCGCAAGCACACAAACAAAAGAAAAAGTACATGTAGAAACAATTAAAAAATAAATCTATCTTTGTTCTTAAACTTAACCCATTAGTGCCTGGCGTCTCATTTTTGGGACAGTTTAAAAAAATTCAAGTAAGCGCATTTCACACCAGTAAAAAGGAAGATAAATAAATAATTTCTTTCTCCAGACAAAGTCCTCGATAAACTAAGATAAAAGTTATTCTTGTTTTAAAAGTGGTGGGAAAATGCAAAATTTGAATTTTAACGAAGAACATAATTCAGGCATTAACGGGTTAAATTTAATAATATCTTCAGTATTTATTTAATGGACAACATTAGGCGTTAAAGCTTTCATATTATTCTATTATTTATAGAAGACAAAATTGGGTATGTTGCCAAAAGGCAACACATGGCATTTAAGGGCTAAGAATTCCTTATTATTTTTTGTATTAATTCTTAATTTTGTCACGATGTAACATACTTTTGATTAGTTCAAAATATTACATAGCAATTTTATCTAGTTTACTTTAGGATGAGCACAGAAGCAGTTTTCTTAATTTTGTCACTTCAGTTTCCTTTCGATAAAATTGTATCAGCTCACTATCCTGTTAAACTTTTAGCCAAATTCATTAAAATTATGTACACCGAGATTTTTATTTAAAACTGTTCAATATATTTATTGGTCTTATTTCTAGCCAGCTTTTATTTTAATAACTTTATGAAAAGCTTCTTGGTTCGAATCGTATGCAACAGATTATAGCAAGGGTCGATTACAAATCGATATGTTAAAAAAAGAAAAAACATTATTTCAAGTTTATGCCGGGATATTATAAATTACTCACTACCTTATATCATTTATTTATTAAAAAAATTTGTTAAAATTAAACTTTAATTTTTCACTAAGTCACAGACCCACTTATTGCAGATTCGCGTATATCGTCGGTATTATGTCAAGTTTCCCAGTAAAAGCCTCCTTTTTTAAAATTATTATTTCTTGATTGGCAATATTTTTTTGAAGTATTTATTATTTTTTAACGCCTTATTTAAAATTATTTAATCACCAAACTCAAGGTTATATAATCTTGTGCATGTGAGATACCAGAAAATTCTTACTGAAATCAAGAACTTAATTGATCGGAGCTATTCGGAGATTTAATAAGGCAAAATTTTCTGTAAAATTCTCCTGATGTTTGGAGAGCGTCAGGTTGGACAACCCTGACTTAACTGATCACTACTTTTAACAAAGAAACTTTCAGATGATGCCTATTTTTTCATCTGTTTTACAGAATTATTAATCATTTATCGGCGGTTTTTCAAAGCAGAAATTTTCACCTAATTCAGTTAAAAAAATGATCGAATAAAAATATGCAAAATTTACAATAAAAATTTACTGGTGAGAGTAATAAATCATAATTTGAATATGAATTCCCATACGTAACACCCCTCATGCATGCGTGGTCACAGTGACGTCGCTGTGAGTCACTTTGGTCGCATCACGTCTGTGACCGAAATGCCACCACTCAGTGACGCCCCATTGTGACTGAGATGTGACTGTCTTAAAAATCTTTAGAAAATTACAAAAGTTCTTCAAAACATATTATTTACTTTAAAAAACATGTTTCTGGCAATTTAAATACTGTCGCTTTTGTCACAGTTTCGTCTCAACGTTAATGTCAAAGTAGTCACAAATGACACATTTTTCACAAATGTGTCACATTGTGACTTCACAAAATGGTCACAATGTGACTCACATACGAGCTCTAAAACGGCCATAACGACTTCACATTTTAATCACTGTGACTTCACATCGACGTCACATGACGTCCCATCGACGATCGATGGTCACAAAGTCACAATGTGACTTCACAACGACGTCGCAGTGACGTCACCATGCCTTACAGGACGGGCAAATCACGATTCGCAAAAATACGTTGCCCATATGACGTATGGATAAATCAGGGAAGCAGTTAACCTTCCTACCCTGAATGGGTCTAATCGACCCATAACTATAATTCCTTTTATACGATTTGAACCAGAACTTTTTTCATAAAGAAAGTTAAATAACAGATTCAGTGAAATAAGTCAATAAATATATTAAAATATTTTAAATAATAATTCTGATGTGAAATGTTTTTATCAAGACTAAGTGAAACTTAAACAGGGTAGGGAGGTAAAAAGCATAATAATAAAGGCGGAAATAATGGGAATTTTGCTATTTCAGAAAAGTGGAGCTAATAAAGAAATCTGAATTTAAACAATTTCTCTTTGGCAGCACTGTTTTCATATTAGATATTTTGACATGGCACCAACAATATCCTCGCTTATAAGATGATTCCCAATTTCTAGAGGGAAAATTCATGAATACTAGTATTCCGTAATTGGTTTTTATTCTGTATTTTATAGAAGAATGTATAACAAAATTCCTCTATTAAATTAAGCTAATAGAACCAATATTCCGTGTCAGAAACCAAACTTTGGGTGTAATTTATACATAAATGTATATTGTATTTCTATACACACTATTGCTCATAGATTTGTTACATTGATAGTCTATTATATGCTGCAAATCATACGATAAATTTTCAGTGAATTATTTCAATGCGTAAATTTTTCCTTTTCTACTGGATTCTATTTTCTTACATTTCTTTACGCATCCTTTATATTTTATTCCTAAATTGATATGTATCTTTTCCAGGGAAGACGAGATGGTCTCAACGTAGGTGAGAAAAAAAGACCGAGAAAAACTCTAACTTATCTGCCTCCAGTTACTGAATTATCTTCTAATCCATCACCTTCAGAAATATTTTTCACACAAATACATTCAGAATAGAATATTTCTGCAGTCTAGTATATAAAAATAGGGCTTTATGTTTGCGAAACAGAGCAAGAATTCTTCTTACTTTAGTGTAAAAGTGTTGAAAGTAAATAGAAAATATTAAAATCCTTACACTTGTTTTTATTAATATATTTGGTTTTGATTTCCAAGCTTAGTTTATTCCTATTGCAGGAATGGTATATTAAGCCATTTAGAAAAATACTTTTCTTTTTTAGGAAAAATAAATTCACCAGATATACATAAAAGTGTAATGTAAAATGTGATAACTGATAAATATAGATTTCTGTATTGCTATTTGGAGAAAATTACATCGTAATGATTGGAGAATATGGTATTAAAATAAAAAGAATATTGCTCCGTCAAATTAGTGGAATTGAGCTTACAGGCTCTGCACACTAATTGTATGTTGCATTCTTATACTTTCAAGTAACAATGCCCTTCAAAAAAAATTAATGGGGGAAACAGCCCCCATTTCCCTCTTTTTGCTTAATCATTGAACTCCCAAAATTAATCAGGGATACGCCTTTCATATAATAAACCTATATCCAAAATTCGAAGCAAGTCGGATAATTCTGCATAAAAACCCATTTGTATAATTTAAGTGAAGTTGTCCCTCTTTCCCTCCTTTATACTTAACGATTAAACCTCCAAAACCATTTAAAGATTACCCTTATCAGAAAGAACCTAATTCCAAAATTTAATACAAATCGGATAATTCTGCATAAGAACCCATTTATCTAATATAAGTATGGGGAGGGGTAATCGTCTGTACCACCTTTATCCTTAACAAAAGAACCCCACAACTAATCAGAGAAACGTCGTATCACTATGAACCTGTATCCAAAAATTGAAGCAAATCGGTTAATTCAGCATGATAATAAATCAATTTAATAAATCGGTAGTTATAACACTATTTATAAAATATTTATTAGAAAAATTATACTAATTAACAAAAAATTCTGCTGTAATAATTCCACATAAAAAAAATGTAAATACCGTAATTTCGGGTGTATAAGCCGCAACTCAAACAATTCTTTTTCGACCCAGAAATTTTTAAAAAGCAAATATAACTAGTCAGATCGCCGTAAATATTTGTTTTCAATCACTAAATAAGATTTCTGGGTCCAAAAAGAATTGTTTGATCCGCGGCTTATACACCCGAAATTACGGTAAATGTATTAAAATCCGATCTGTAAATAAAAAGTTTTAGCAAGTTTAAATTTTCAATATAACATTTTTTTATTATGAGAAAAGCCACACCTATGTAAATGATTTACAAAATAATCACTTTATAATTTAGTGACTTTATATTTTAGAAAATATGCAGTTTCGACTGCTTTTCTGCGCTTTCTAAATTTGATCAACCAAAGTAATTTGTATGAAAAGTAAAATCTATTTTTATTAATAGACAAATTAAATCAGTAAAAGTAAGAAGTAGAATTAAAAGCATTATTCTTAGCTTAAAGAGTTAAATTGATTTAATTGTTTCTAATTTTACGAGGACTTTTTAAATTCATTACCATTGTCAGAAAAGTGCCAAATAATATTCTTTTAAGGAGGAAACATATATTCCCACGATTCTTTTTTTTTTTCTTACAAGAGAATAATTTGCATATATTTGGATAAAAGATGATACGGGGAAAGAAATAAAATGCAAACTTTTTGTAGATGTGTCTAAGTATGGCGCCTGATAGATGTAGTTTTAAAAACTTTTACAGACTTACGGAAAACGTTGTTATTTAGTAATTCAAAATAGTACGTTAAGAAATTCTCAGACCTCTGAAATATCTGTGAATTGTTGAAGAAGAAGAATTGATATGCAAATTTTACTTCGTATATTTAAAATTGACAATAAAACACTTTCTGTATCAATCACAAGTTTCATAATAATCTAAAACTTTCTAAAAATTGAACCTGTTATTAAATTAGATGACAAATTGAAAAAAAAATTCAACAACACAACACAACGCTGCTTTGATTTCAAATTTCCGGGATATGTTTTTATTAAACAGCATAAGTACAAAATTTTCAAAATTACAGTAATCATTTTTAATGACATTTTTAACTGTTTTAGTTAGAACTACACAGGTTTAATTTTCATCGAAATTGTGTATGAAGTTGTATAAATGTT
This sequence comes from Maratus speculifer, assembly GCA_964019185.1. Classification (NCBI taxonomy): domain Eukaryota; kingdom Metazoa; phylum Arthropoda; class Arachnida; order Araneae; family Salticidae; genus Maratus; species Maratus speculifer. The sequence goes on from OZ025293.1 coordinate 300,618,239, forward strand.
TATTTTAATAGATACACCAAAAATAAACAAAAACCCCAACTTAAAATCATCATTGCTTAACCCATTAACGCCCAGCGTCCTCTTTTGAGGACACTTACAAAAACAACAAGAAAGCGGTTTCCCCACCAGTAAAGAGGAAGATAAATATATACCTTATTTCGCGAGACGGAATCCTCGATTAATTTAGATAAAAGTTAATTTGCTTTTAAAAGTGGTGGGAAATACAAAATTTAAATTTTAGCGAAGAATATAATTCGGGCGTTAATGGGTTAAATTCAACAATATAAGAGAGAGAGCTCCCCTTAAAATATTACACTTTTATACATTGATAGGAAGCATATACAAAAATTTAAATGATAATTCGGTGGGCCAATCTTACTCGAAATGTTGGACCAAAGTTGCCTCCATTTAAGAAAATGCTTTTTTTTTTTATCTAAGGAAAGACGACCCATAATACTACATTCGACGTTGAACTGCAACACTAATGAGGTTATGATAACACTTACTTATCAAAGTCCAAATGAATTAATATATAGCTTAGTTGACAAAAGTTTTGAAAGCTAAACCGTTTTCACACGTTTTTGTTTGGCTGGTGCTGCCACGATGGAAATATAATATTAGAATTACTTACACTTACAGATTACTTACAATGAGCTGCCAGCCTCAAGCTAATGCTACTACCTATATTTTGAGGCCAAAACATTCTCGAGTTCTAAAGGGATAAGAATATCAGCAGATTTAATCTTTTACCTCTCTTGGGCTAAATCATTAACCCTTTTCGGTGCAGTGTTACCCGTCTGGACTCACCTAATTTTAATTCCAAACTTGCAATTGGCATCAGTAGTATTTTAATAAAAACTTGCTTTTACAATGAAAGCGTAAATTAAAGAGTTCTTAATTTCTTAACCTTCATACCCTGTTGAAATTTTACTCAAACTTGATTAAAATATTTCACACCAGAATTTTACTTAAATCCATTTAACATATTTATTTAACTTAAATCTTTGCGTTATTTATTTAATTTACTTTATGAAAATTTTTCTGGTTTGAATCGAATGAAACGCAATATAGGACTGGGTCGATTAGACCCATTCAGGGTAGGAAGGTTAAAAAGTCGTTTGTAAATTCCGATGTCAGTCGATATTTTCTCATTTTACTAACAGAATTTGTTTGGGTTAATGGGACAAAGATACCTCAATTGACAGTACCAAATCACGCTAAAAGTTTTAACCATATTTTGCATAATCCAATATAACATCGAAATAGGGATCAGCCTGTAACGAAATTTTCAACATTGTAATATTAAACTAGTTACTACTGATCCAATATTATTTTAATAAAAAAAATTAATAATCAAACGTTAAATTTAATCTGCACAGAAATGAAAAATCTGCAGCATAAATAAATAGTACAAGTTAGATTAAGGCGTTAAAACCATTTTTAACTTTTCCAACATAGTTGAAAAGTTTTTATTAATTCGGTTTGTCTGCCCATTCTCTAACTCACTTAAATATTTTCTGATGACCATAAAAGGGTCATAAGTTACTGAGTATCTTTATGGTATGTTCAGTATTGAAAAAATATGTATCTTTTCTAGTTCATTTACAAGGATATTAAAAATCTTCGTTACATTATGGTCTATGGGGGAAAACTCGCTTGCGAGCATTGCTTTTTAATGATATTGTATTATTTTAAACATACTGAAATTGATATTTATCACTGAAGTGTTTTATGAGGTTCTTACTATAGAGTAAGAATATCAAACTCATTTACCGCCGCGTGCCAAATTAAACAAAGTCGCGGGCCACTCAGAAAAGTACATAATAAATATTATTACCATTATACAGAATAAAATTTGTACATACAAAACACACATACGCATGTTATGGAAATATCTATGTAAATTGCCAAGTTTATTTCTTGATATTTTTCGAAAAATACTCGACATTACTTTTAATCAACCAAATCTACAAAATTTAGATGAATTTTCTACACAGTGTTCATTTCATAAATGTATTGTGTACGCTGATTTGTTAACCTTTATTTAAGAAAGGGATAAATGTTAATCCTCTGGATTTTTTCTATGAAAAATATGTATTAGCAAACTTATTTAATACTAAAACAGCCAGGTATTCTTCTAAAGTTTTATAAAAAGTGTTTCGCACCATAATTTTAATTTTAAATTATTTAACCTATTTAATTAGTCTATTTTTGTGTTGTATATATTTAACACATCCTATGAAGAAAATTCTGGTTCGAATCGACTGTTATCATTCTGGCAGGGTCATTTTGACCCTTAATGGCGGTTCTAGTGTTAAAAAATTGTGTCTTGGTCCAATGTGCTGTTTATTTGGTTTTATTTATTAAATGCATTTCCGGGATGAAATAACGCTTATTTCACTTGAAAAAAAAAATAACAAAAGGTGTTTAGCTGCAAAAATATGTCATCGAAAAGTGCACTACTGAACATAACTAAAATATGCCTAATTGCGCACCTACATTAAGAAATCAGTTCATTAATAAATAATTGCAGAATTTTGAAAATTTTATATACATATGTTTCTTTCTAATATGGAATCGAAGTTAATGTTGGTTATCTGCAGTAATAAATGGAAAACAATAATTTTAACATTAATCATTAAGTATAAAATAAACAGTTTAAAGTAATTTTCATATTTCTTGAAATTTGAATTTTTCTTTACTAATATTTTTAGTATAGTCTAAAAAACAGATCTAAAAACACAGGTAAAAAGTCAAAAGGTTTGCTGGGCCACAGAGAAGTTGTCTGAGGTCCAGTTGTGCCCCGCGGGCCACGTGTTTGACATGCCTGCTATAGAGCATAGTGAGCATAGAATTTCACGTTCATTTACAGAATCATAAAAAAGATTCTGGCTACGGAAGAAAATTACCAATAATTGCCTACGAACAATTATCTGAAAGTGCGTTTTCAAATATGATATGCGTTTGAAAATTTAATTATATTTTAAACGTTACTTTAGGTGTATAAATTCTGTAGATCATATACAGAGTTGCACAAAAGTTCTCAGAATATCCTGAATGGAAATTTTCAAACCTGTTGTACTTTTAAATGAACTAACTTTTAGCATATTACGTAGTATATTACATATGTAGTATAAATCGATCACATACACTGATGCTCAAAAAATGTATATTTTGAGTACTGTTCATGCAGATACCAGATATTTTATTTTCAAATACGTTATGTCATTTTTTCAATTTAGTTATTCAGTCAATTTTTCATTTAGGCATCGTCTTTCACATTAATAAACTGTAAAGTTGTGTTATATTATTCTGAATGTGTTAGAAAGTGTTTTATAATCTATGCCGCATGCAAGATTTTTCGTTCACATTAATGTTAAGATTATAATATTAAAATATTTTACTATCATTAAAAAATATTTGCATGAAACGATAAAATTGTTCACCCTGAGAAGTTTTCTAACACTTTTTAAACTGATTAAATCGTTCTCGATTTTACGACGCGTATTTGAATTTAATTTTTACCGCCAGATCCCTATCAAGTATTATTTTTTAGAGAGGACACATAAACGCCCACGATTCTTGTCTTTTTTCTTGCATGAGAATAATTTGCATTTATTCGAATAACAAAATCATACAAATACTTTGCAGCCGTGTCTAAGCATGAAGCCTGGTGGCTGTTACTCAAAATAACTTTTATAGGCTTACAGAAACCCGGAAGACTGCTAACATCCCATCTGCATTTCGCTTTTAATTTATGATCAACCACACAGTTGGAACATGTCCTACGCAAATATATAAGCTTTGCTTCTCATACTTTGAGGAAAAATTATTTTCTAGGGAAATTTTTGTTCAGAAAAGCGGAGATATCGACAAAATATATGATCTCTAGAATAGTGTTTATGACGAACTAGATAGACAGCAATCTACGATAGTTATTTGACCATAAAAAGGTTAACAGACATGTTAGACATGTTGCTGACATAGTATTATGTAAGTGTTTGGGTCGTAAACTTGATTGTTTCAACTTCTTTAATGTATATGTGAAATAACCCATAAGGAAAAGAAAATAATTATATATATATATTGCTAATGAAATTTACTCCTTAACTGGTTTTGATAATTAATGATGAAAATGCTGTTACATTGCACAAAAATACAAATGCTTCTTAATCTATATGACATAACCACGAAAGAAAATACAGAATAACCCCTTCCGAATTAAACATGATTGCCAAAAGAGTTTTTTACATCTAGAAATCTCAAAAAACAATATATTTTGAGAATTAAAAAGTCATTTATCAAAAAAATTATTTCTTTTGCCAACATTGATTTTCGTAAATGTTTTCTAGGAATTCTTATTCTGTATCAATCAGCTTTATTTCAAACAGGAATATCGGTTTTAATTCTTTTCGGCACACTGTGCCCGGTCTGGGATACCAAATTTTAATTCCAAACTTATAAACGGCACCAGTAATATTTTAGTAAAATTTTGATTTTACGTCAGACGCTTAAGTTAAGGAATTTAAAATATTTTAAAAAATCTTTTGTGAATTCCGGTGTCAGTCGATAATTTCTCATTTTACTATAGATTTCGCCCGTGCCGGAAAGGGTTAAGAATGTCTATCCCCCATTAACACTAGAACCGCGGCGACGGGTCATTTTGACCCGTATCATATGGAGAGGAGTCAATTTGAACCAGAAAACTCTTAGAAAAATAAGCTAAACATATGTTGAGCAAAAATATTTTCAATAAATAACTTAAATAGTTCTAAATGAAAATTCCGGTGGGAAATATTTTAAAAAGACTTGGCTGAATTTTCCCGCGGTTCTAGTGTTAAACGTTTTCAGCAGTGTACTTGAATCTATACATATAAGAATAACAAATTAATATTAATTTGAATTTGATTGTTAATTCTGTTAATGTGTCATGGTTTTCTATAAAATGTTTATTTAAAATTTGATAGCATCCTAAAAACTGATACTAGATGTAAAGAAAATGTATTATGCATTAAACTTATTACTACACTATAAATCTACTCGAATATGTTTTAGAAAGCCTGCAGCAGTAAAAGATACTTTAATTATATATAAATGCTTCCTAAAATTTCGAACATACAGGGTGATTCAAAATAACGTAGACAAATTGATATGACAAATCAGGCATACGACAAGGATAAAAAAATCACATAGGAACATAGCGTCGCAAACTACTTATTGAGTCACAAATACAGGGTGTTTCATTCTAGCTACCACCGGTTTGAAAGTAATAATTTCCATGAAAATAATAACATCGTAATGAAAATGGAACGATATGTACTTAATTTTACGTAAAATGTGATAACGTTACGAAAAGATCTGGAAAAACATATTGCTCAAGCAATCGATGATACCGTATAAACTGATTATCTCAGTCCAAAATGTGAGGTGCTAATTGCGTATTCTCATAATGCAAACTTCTACCACTTTTAATCGGTGTTATCAGATTTAAAACAAAGGTGAGAATGTCTATTAAATGTTTTATTGTAATTTACTTCATTTTTCTGAAATTTATTACCATCAACCCAAATTGAGTTAGGATGAAACACCCTGTATTTGTGACTCAACAAGGGGTTTGCGGTGATAGGTATTTGTTCCTATGTGATTTTTTTTATCCTTGTCGTATGCCTGATTTGTCATATCAATTTATCCACGTTATTTTGAATCACCCTGTATATATGTTTCTAAGGTTTCTAAAGATGAACGCTTTTCAAAATCGTGGGTAACTCGAAAATGATTATTGTATATTTTCTTTCGAAGTTTTATTACATTTTCCATACTTAAGAAACATTTGTCTTATTTTACAATCTGGATACTGATACAACAGTATCATAAGTAAAATCAATGAAATTGGACGACTTTTAGAGACAGTTTAGGATTTTGTTAGAAATTTTGAATGATCCCTCTGGAAACCCCCATACAGAGCTGGAAAATTTTAAAGTGCTGTATTTAAAGATCCTTGGTATTTTATGTAATTTATTTTATTTCTACTAAATAGAAAACTCTTAAAAATCTTAGTTATGAGGAATATTAAGCATAACTAGTTAAATTATAAATTAATTTTTGCGTTTTCTTCTTACCAATAAAATTTTTAAAAAATTGACGTATTGAATCGAAAAGTTCCCGATTAAATATGACTTATTTTATTATTTAGTTTTATTGACTGGCAAGAAAAAAGCGTAAAAGTTGGCGGGGGTGACATAATCTGTCGGGCATATTCGTAAAAAATATTTGCAGAAAAGATAATTGTTTTGCCAATGAAGGCTGGCAAAATCCGGCTATCAAAATATGTTATTGAAATGATATGACCTTGTATTTTAAATGTGATAGTAAAGCACTTTCTATATTAATGACAATTTTATCAATAATCTCCAATTTTGTCAAACTTTACTCATTTTCTCTAAACTAAATATCGTATAAACTAAGAAATCATAAAGCCACGTGAGAAAATTTCCATAGTATATATCAATTCAGAATCATCATGAAGTGCAAGCGGCAGTATTTCAAAGGGAAGATATTTTTAGGTTTTGATTGTGATTTTCACGATTTACTTGACAAAGATTTATCTGAGCAAGAGATAGCAAGAATGTTCAATCGCATATTTAAAGAAATAAAAAAATCAATTCTAACGGATATAAAAATATTCCTTTTTCAAAAGTTGTTGCAGGAAGTCTTTATGTGAATCTTATTATTTTAATAATACTTTTCAGCAGGGTAATGCACCGCTCCACGTTTCATGATGTTTAAAATCGCGATTTAAAGCAAATCAGGTCTAATTGCTGTACAAATCATCACAGAGCCATGACAAAAATCCAGTTTTCCCTTCATAATATGTATGCGGAATATAAGTGAGAAATATTTATAGAAATGGCATTTGTTTTCCTAATAAAGCTGAATTAAAATTAGATATTAAAGTATGCTGCAATCAAATATACTCTTAAATCACAAGCATACTCTAATTAAACTAAATAAAAAGAACTAAAATAAAATAATAAAAAAATTATAATAATATAAAAAACATAGATGAAATAAAATGAAAAAAATATATAATAATATAAAAAAAACATAAATGAATAAAACATATATAAATGAAAATAATAAACAATAAATAAATAAAGTAAAAAACAAAATAATACTGTTTATATCAGGGACTAACTGAATCTGAAGTTTGATGAAAATTCGTGCATTAGTTACTGAGATTAAGCTATTGCGATAATAATGAATGGTGCCATATTGCAGCTCCGCCTATTAGGCTATCTAAACCAAAGCGTAATCAGAATCATAGTATATCGAGGACTAACGGAATCTGAAATTTTATGAAAATCCGTCGATTAGTTCTTGAGATATACCTATTGCGGAAATCCTGACAATGGCAGCGTAGCAGCGCCACCTGTTGGTCACATACACCAAAAACTAATCAGATCAGGTTTATATCAAATTCTAACTAAATGTAAAGTCTTGTGAAATTCCATGCGTTAGTTCTTGAGTTAGACTGCCCCAAAATTTATGTCACATACAGACAGACAGACTCAAAGACAAACAATTTGTAAAAGCATGTTTTTCGCAGTATCTGGCCCCTGAAACTTGTACATCCTTTGAAAACCGGAATTCGAAAATTTTCACGAATCCAAACTTTCTTATAAAGATAGAAGAAAGTAAAGAATCGGCCGATTCAGTCTCCTTTTAAATACAGAAAAGTTGAGGTTGGTCTTCGAAAGTTTGGCATGATTTTTTGGAAACATTTCATCTATTTGCTTCTGATTGTTTAAAAGTATTTATGTTGAAATGTTTCAGTTACGCTACATGGTCTATTTTTCTTAATTCCCTAACAACAAGCTTTACTAAATTTTTTTCATTCTACTTTAATTTCAGTTATCAACAATTTCTTTTTATCATTGTTAAGCTTAGTGTTATTCTTATCACTTTTAAATAATTTTTACGTTTTACCTCTTTATCTAGCGACTTAGGGCCATGCTTTGGGGGGGGGGTCGAGCCGGACATTTGCCTAGGGCCGCCAAAATTTGGGGCCGCAAAAAAAAGTTATATTTTTTACATTTGTTTAGGATTTATACTTTCGTTTATAATACGCCTTGTCATTAGGCATTCATATCTTTCGCATTTAATTTGAGGTAATAAAAGAAAACCAACCGTAACCTGCCGAATTCAGTTCTTATCAACATATGTTGCACCTACATATGAACTAGAGAGAAATACTTTCTACTCTAAAGAACTTGGAATTACCGAATAGAAATCTTTATTGGTGCTCCTGATAGAGAATATTCCGATAATATCATGTTTTATACATGAAAAAAATTCGACTCAATAACCGTAAAATTTTGGCAACAATTTTAAAAATTTTCTCAGTTTAATTATCAATTTTATGTCTGAATCTTGAATATGGGGTGTGGGAGACCAACGAGACAAGACCAAGTGAGCAATTCAACTTTTCAGACAAAAAGGCCGCAGCCAGAAGGGGAAAGGCTAAATTTGTCCGTAGTTTTTCGAAAATTTAAAACAATCGTCATCAGTTTGAAGTTTGGACTTTGAAAAAATGTATCGCGATTTTCGACAAATGGTTGTAGAAAAATATCAAATTCGTCAATCATTCGCAGAAAAAAAAATCTGATTTGGTTAAAAGGAATATGCAAGTAGTCGGATTTTGTTAAAAGACCGCAGATAAAATCAGAATTTTGTCAAAGGGCCGTAAAAAAACAAGAATCTCGTCAAAGGATCGCGGGAAAAAGTCAAATTTCGTCAATTAGAGAAAAAGCACATTTCTTTAAATGAACACGATTTTTTTCTAATGACTGCTGAAAAACGCAAAATTTGATAAACGATCGTGACAAAAAAGATAATTTCATCAAAAAGTCGAGGGGAAAATGCTAATTTCGACAAAGGATCGTGGGAAAACGCAAATTTCGTCAAAGGGTCTCAAAAAACCGCGAATTTCCTCAAATGGCTGCGGAAAATTTGCAAATTTCGACAAAAGATCACCCCCCCCCCAAAAAAAAACGCGAATTTCAACAAAAAATCACAAAAAGATACGCGTTCCGTCAAAGGGCCAAGGGAAAAAAACTATTTCGTTGAAGAATTGTAAAAAATGCGAATTTCGCCGATGAACCACTGGAAAAAAGCTAATTTCGTAAAGGGTTGCGAAAAAAATCTCGCATTTTGACAAAGGATTGCGGAGAAAATGTCAAATTTCGACAACTAATCGCGAAGAAAATTCAAATTTCGTCTAACGGCTGAAAAACACGAATTTCAAGAAAGGGTCGCGAAAAAAACGCAAATTTTGTTAAAGGATTGCGAAAAAAAAGGAAGCAAATTTCGTCAAAAAACCGAGAATAAAATTGCAAATTTCGACAAAGTATCATGCAAAAGAATCGCGAATTTCGTCAAAGCATTAAAAAAATGCGAATTCGTCAAAGGGCCTCAGACAAAAGTTAATTTCATCAAAGTGCTGCGGAAAAAATCGTAAAATTCGATAAAGGATTTCGAAAAGGGCCCGGAAAAAACAAATTTCGTATAAATACTACGGAAAAAAGCAAACATTTTCATAGAGCCGCGGAGGCAAAAATGCTAATTTCGACAAAATATCTCTAAAAAATACAGGTATTCCCCCAGAGTGCCACAGAAAAAATAATTTCAAAAAAGAATTTAAAAAAAAGGTGAATTTCATGAAAAAGCTGCCGAAAAACGCGAATTTTTACAAAATATCGCGAAAAAACACATATTCCGTCAAAACATTTCCGTCAAAAAATTTCCTGAGCTGTAAGCCCATTAATTCCTTTCATTTCGTTGGGTAGAATGTTGTGTCATTGAGGTTTAACATGGAACTAAAGAGAAAAGAGCGGCTATAGTCTTTTGAGCGGTAGAGGATAATATTTGAATATGGATTCGGTTTTGAAATAGACTATCGTATTTGATAATCGGTTTTAAATATAGATTTGCTAAAAAAAAAAAGACTTTTGTGGTATTTGATTGTAATCCCAACAACCCCTTTCATTTCTTTCAGTAAAATGTGGTGTTATTGAGCACTAATATGGTACTAAAGATAAGGGACGGCTCGAGGTCTGCACGGGCCAGAATTTCCAGGCCCGGGACCGGCCCGTTGTAAAATTCAACAGTTCGGCCCGGCCCGTTTTGGCCGTTACAATTTCTACAATTTCTAAAAAACTCAGATTTTTTATCGTATATTTAAGATTTCTTTAAAGAATACTGCATACATATCTATGGAATGATTTTACAGTATATTTTACAGGAAATACACATTAACAACATTATTGATTACTTAGATTCTTAGGCTTTCAACATTCGAATAAAGATTCATTAAAAAATTAATATGGCTTAGAATAAAAGAAGAAAAAATAAAGCTAAAAACATCGTTACTTTTGAAGCTGTTTAATAAAAGAAGATTTATAAAAAGATTTTTATATCATTTTATTAAAGATTTCAAATCCAAATTCATTCTTAAATTCAAAGAAGCTCCTTTCTAATACATTTCTAAATTTTTTTTTTCTCAGAAACGCATAAGATTAACAGGTATCTTTATTCAGAAACTATATAATCGAATGGTGTTATCCATTATTTGATACAAGCAATTTAAGAATACTGCAAGCAAATAAAATATTGTCATAATTAGCGTTTTGAATAGAATTTCCGGAAGCGTTAGCATGGGAAGGGAGAAAAGCCTGCAATCATTTGAGAAATTATTATATCTCAACAAAGTTATACAAGTATTTTACTTATCAAAAATAAAAAAACGTTTTTCGATTCCAAATCCCTTTAATAGTTAGGCTTATCACTTTTATACTTTTACAATTTAAAATTAATCAGAAAATGTGTCAAACTTTCGCATTATTGAGAAATTAATTTAAAAACCATCCAGAAGTATATATCCAAAGATTAAGCTAACATAAGTTCTTTATCGCTATTAATAATTTTACAAATCATGTTTTCTGCTTTACAGATCTTGAGAACATTTAAGTCTAATTCCGGTCCGGCCAGTCTAAATGTAGAAAAATAATGCACACTTGATCTCGACCCGGCATGAGTCAGCTAAAAAAATATTAAAACGGGTTATGCACAATGTAACTCTCCGATGCCGATCTCTACACTGTACATTTTTATATTGATGCTGTCAAACTAGTATGGCTCATAACGCACATTTATACTTACTCTCGTTAAAACCCTTTTCGTTGAAAATAGCTCATATTTTATCGTCTCTGTTTAAAACTTCAAAACGGGCCGGCAGGACCGAAAACTATCGGCCCGGCCCGTCTGGCCCGTTCATTTTCTTTGCCGACCCGGTCCGTTTGCATATTTCAGATGTGTATATTGCTGGGACGATTACTGTAACTAAACCAATAGGAGACCGTCATTATCACGGTCAAGTACACGCCCACACAGTTTGATTGAGAGGAACTCGTGGACAATTGATCGTGTGTGTTTATTATTTATTTGTACTCGGATTGTTTGAATTTGTACTCGGTAATTAAAAATTAAAGGTACGAAAGAATTTTTTTTTTCAAAATGACTGAATTTTATTTACTTCAATTAGAAATTATACTTCCTCTGATCCTGAAATAAATAAATAAATAAATAAATAAAAATTAAAGTAAGAATTTTGCTTATACGGATATTTTCGCAGAATACTTTTTTCCCATTTGTTTAATATATATATAAATCATTTTGGAACGATATTTAGAATATTAAAAGGGTTTGAAATATTTTTTTTTAAATGGCTTATTTATTAATAAAAGACAGCCTCCAATAATTAAAAAAAAAAAAAAATCACCAACGGACTCTCACCCCGCGATGGACTCGAACCCATATCCTCCGGTTTCAAGCTCGGCGATCTAACCATTCAGCCAGCCAGCTCACTTCCGTCCGCAACAGATTATCGTTATAATTAGCACCGTCAATTGTCCACGAGTTCCTGTCAATCAAACTGTGTGGGCGTGTACTTGACCGTGATAATGAAGCTCTCCTATTGGTTTAGAAACAGTAATCGTCCCAGCAATATACATATCTGAAATATGCGGCCCGTTTATGTTGCTTGTCGGCCCGGCCGGATCCTTTGAAAAAACTATTCTACATCTTCCCACTCGTTATAAAATTCGCAAGGATTCCGCCGGGCCGGGTACGGGCCAACCCCGGCCTGTGCAGACCTCTAGGTACGGCTAATCCGTTGAATGATATGTGGAAAAAAATAGAAATTTGTCTCAAACAAAAGAAAAAAAATCTGCACAAATTTTAATTTTATTATCGACTATTTCAAGGTAAGGAGGCTCTAATTTCATGATCCCCCTTCCCATCTTTGGGTATGCTGTATGTCAATGTGGACTAATATGGGGTTAACGGGAATGGCTATTTCGCTGAAAAACAGAAGAAAAAAATGTCGATCTTAGATTTATCTAAAAGAGTAAGGAATTTATTTTTCATTTAATTTTCAAAAAGAGAAGGGCTGTAATCCCATCTCCCCTTCCTTTCTCTTTATTCATGGCAATGTGGATTAAAATGAGATTAATAAGAATGGCTAATCCACTGTATATTTGAAAAAATTACAAATTTTTCTCGAAAAGAAAGAAAAAAAATCAGCACTTTTTTCATATAACTTTCGAAAATTTCGGGCTGTGCTTTAGCCCTATCACTCCCTCCCCCAACACATCCTTGGGTACACCCATGGAAGTAAGGATGATACAAATACGTAGAAATTCCCTCGTATAAAAGTACTCGCGCCACTGCCGATTAGATATTATAGAGACTCTAAAAACAAGCTAATTTGCTCTGTTTTAAAACCGAGTATTATTTACGAAAGATTGAATTATCTCGACCAGTGACCAGGCCGCTAAAATATATTTCGTCCAGGGCCGCCAAAGTCCTAAGCACGGCCCTGAGCGACTATACTTATAAGTATCATTAAAATTACTTATTATAAAATTCTTTTAATACGTCAATTAATTGTAATACTTTTTAGAATGAGTTACAGACACAATACTTTATTTTGTTCCAAAGCATTATTGGTTATACAAAACAAAAATATTTTTAAAAGGATGATTTCTTTTGCCTTTGTATCTTTTTAGCTATCTTGGCACTGAAGGAGGGGGATGGGGATTTTTCAATTCGGAAATACTTCTATATTTATATTGTAAGAACATCATATTTGTACATTTTATAATTCTAGAAAATACTAAGAAAGCAATTTAAAATAACAGATTTTTTGTGGAATTATAATAATTGCACAAAATCCTTGTAAATTCAAATTTAATTAATCCTTCTAAATCCTTCAATCTTTCTAAAATACTTGAAAAATTTATTAAACGATTATGTAAATCTGTTAATTCAGTTTAAACAATTTATGTAAAATGCTTTAGAATGTAAAATTTTCATGAATTCATAATGCGGTAGATAAAGGGTTAAAGCTCTGGAAGTAGCTTTTAATCTAAATGTATACCCTCACTTTTTTAATATATTTTATTTCGTAAGCATACATGTTAGTAACTCTATTTTTTCCGCAATCTGCAAAATATTAATTTGCGGTTAATGTTAGTTTTTTATAAAAGATGCATTGTTCTGTTTATTTCTTCGGGTAAACATTAATACCGTAAAAGAAAGGATGCTTGATTACATTTTTTATGTACTGTGGAGAAATCAAAACGAAAATGCTATTTAGAGGGTAAAAATACTCTTCTTGTACCTACATTGCAATTATTTGTAGAAATAACATCTTTCTCTTCAAATAAAGCTAAAGAAATTAAAGTCACTGAATAGTAATTAGAGATGAGCTACAATGTGGCCAATAAATTCCTAGTAAAAATAAATTCTCTTTTTGAATTAAATCAGGGATGAAATGAAAAAGAAAAACTAATGATATTGTGAAAAACAGAATTTTTCATAACAAATTAAATCAGTCTTTTTCAAAAGATACAAACCCGATATAAAAGTGCCTACAAGCAATAATAATTTATTTTTACTAGTGTTGCATTTCCACATAAAAATAAGTTTAAATATATGATTAATGGTTTCGCAAGGTAAGATAAGAAATAAATTGAATCATCTTTACTTATAAGATAGTAATTTTCTGATGACTATTAATTATGTAACTTCATCTGATAAATCTGATGAGAATGTTGATTAATATATAATATTTCTGTAATAATAATAATTTAATGAAACATTAAGAATAAATGCTGTTTTATATCATTTTAATAGTTAAGTCATTAATCATTGTAATATTTTATATCCAGCTTCGAATAAGAATTATACACTATAAACAAAAAATAGAAACAGAAAATAAAAAATTATTGCAATTGCAAAACGATAAAAGATAAAATTAGTCCAAGCTATTATACCAAATTATGCACATGCACACAACAGGGTTATTTATGAGTATTGTTTGTGGAAATGTCTGTTATCATATTTGAAAAGTCTATGTTACTTATACAGGGTTACTTCAAAAGATTGAGATACATGTTACTTTTATTCATCTGTTGGTGACATGTAGTAAGCAATATAAACTGCAGAATTATTCAAGATGAGTTTTGAATTGGGATTATGTTGGTGGAATAGTTTTGGCATTAGTTTTCACATATTTAATTTTTTATATCAGTCATGGGTACTGCAAATTGCATTTAAAGAAAGCTCCTGCTCTGACTTCAGTAAAAATTGCAATCTTATATAATTCTCAAAGGATTTCACCGATTAAACTTTAAATTTTGAGAAATTTTGACTAAAATTGCATTTGTCCTGGAAAAACTGCCAACTCCTTTTTACTTAATTTTTAAGTGGAAAATTCTTGGATTCGCCTCCCGGCATGGGTATTTTTTTTATTCAATTGGAAAAGTTCATTTTGTATGATATCTTTGCAAATTAATATGAAAAAAAAATTATTAGCATACCATTCGTTTAATGGAATTATGTTACAACATACTATATATGTATTCTTTTAGCTGTCCGCATGCAGACCAGATACTATTTATTGCCAACATAGGTTATCGCACAGAGGGGACGAAAGGCATGTTTTTGTGTAAATGAAATCGCAACAGATTTCATATGAATTTTGTTTCGTCCCCAGCGGGTAATAAATTGCCAAATAAATGAAATGATCATTACATTTTTACAGATGTTCTATCGGGGTTTCGCCGAAATTTTCTTTATAAACATGTATATCCACATGAGAAGAACATTCTGTAATTCTTTCCGAATTTTCTGAGTATGCCCGTATGTCGATCTTCCTTGTTCGTGAAATCTAATTTTTTTCTCTTAGCTTAAAGTAATAGAGAAACTAACAACTTTACGTTAGTGGGAAGAAGAAGGCATAGATAGATACGCCCATGACAAAATCAAACAAAAACAAGATTTCGCTAATGAAGTGGGTGGATGTGATGGGAAACCCCTCCTTCGATTATCAAATGTATTTGAATTTATTTTTCTCCGATTAAAGTCTGTGGATTTACCGGACGATAACTACAGTTATACTGGAGATACATCAGAAAATGTATTACTAAATCAATGGTTGGATAATAACTTCAAATTTACTGCATTACTTATACGGTTATAAAGTCTTACATATTTTTTGAATTTATGATTATAAAATGATTTCATAAAAACTACAGTGTCTTTAACACGTTCGCTGCCGCAGACGCGCCAGCGCGTGATAAGGCGCCAACTTTAAGGGTCCACTCACGCGCCAGCGCGTGATGTGGGGTGATGTCCAATAGCCAGTCACGCGCTAGCGCGGAAAAATCTTTCACTGATTCTTTGTTATAAAAAAAAAAAGTAAATCGGCTTCTGGGAAAAGCCCACTTCTACAGTGCGGCATTAACTATCATAACATCTTCACGTAAGCGGCAGCGAACGTGTTAACCCTTTGAGCTCTGGTGGGTAAATTTCTTCAAAATTCCAAATGTCACATTCGCACCAGTATTTTGCAAGGAAAAAAACCGGTTAACATTATACGCGAAAAAATGCATTAAACCTTTTTGAAATAAATTTGATCGATTTTTCAGGTGCCGTTCTGACATTTCGGAATTAAAATTATGTGGTAGAAAATTCTACCATCAGAGCTCAAAGTGTTAAAGTTAACATCTCGCAGTATATTTAAAATAAATTGCTGCAAAATTACCTCAAATTAACTACAAAATACTTGAAGTGATTTTATATTTGAGATTGCACTATAAAGAATTTACAGTTAACTTTAGAAAAACCTCGAAAATACTTATCTTCTACAAAAAAACTGCAATTTATTTTCAGCTATGCTTGCCTTTTCTTGAGCTTTTACCTCAATAAAGTGAAACAGATGTTTCAGTACTATACGTCCATAAGGTTATTTGATCTTGAAATTTAAGGAAGAAAAACTCTGAGCCAATTTTTTGACGCATTTAGAAAAGATGGGGGGGCCCTGTGTACTAAACTATGGTTGTTTAAGAGGGAAATTTTGTTTGACAATTTGAGTGGCAAAGCACTTCTATTCTTAAAATGTGGAAATGATTGATCGGCACAAGAACTTAAAAGGAATTTATTTCAAAATATACAAGAGTTTTTCTTCATATACTTGATAAAATTGGGATTTTCATTTCAAAATTCTGATGTCAATATGGCATTTCACAATTTAAATAAAGTGGGATATATTTTATCGCACCGCCCTTCGAAGGGTTAAGAAAATGATTTAATGTTGAAAAATGCTTCGGGTTTTCTTGTTTAAGATCGGATACGTCACAGCATTTATTTATGATTCTTGCATTAAATGTTTAAGTAAAGAAAATTGTCGGATTTAGCGGTCATAAAATTTAGGCACACCTTATCACATATTTTGTAGAGATTCTGCTTGGTTTAGTTTGGTTTATTTTTATCGCCCGATTACCTACACTAGGGATATAGGACCAGAGGGGAGAGTGCCCTTCGTGGGGGTCTTTCTAAGGGAACCTAACCCGTATTTACGCAAGGTTCGAAGAAAACCGCGAAAACTCCGAACGGTTGGGTCGACAGCCGCGATTGGGTTCGAACCCAGCAGCTGCCGTCTACCAGTTGAGAGGTCAGGACCTCTCGGCCACTGGTGGGGTGAGATTCTGCTTGGATTCACCATAACTACGAATCTTACCTTTTTTTTCTTCAAGTCAAATATTTTTTTTAATCCCAGAAGTTTTATATTATAAAGGAAATCCAATAGATAAATATTAAATTAAGAGAGATTTTATTAAATATATTTTTCTAAGGTACAGGGAAAATTTCCAAAATCATAGGTTTTGAGAAATTACATTGAATATTTGTAAACTTATCTACAATATCAAGAAACATTTCTAAATATTTTATGGTGTAGTGTCGGCAGCACATTGAAAGATTCATTCATTTAGAAAATTCTTACTGTTTTTTAATAGACCTTCTAGCTTCTTAACCCCTTGGGGATGAGGACACGTATACGTGCCGCAAAACGGCTTAAGAATCATTCTTTATCTCCACCAGTAAAATTTTACTGTAAAATTTGAATTGTTTAATCGGAGAATTTTCTCGATTTAATAAGCCACAAATTTCTGTTTTTAAAAGCCGATGACAAAACATTAAAAATTTCGTAAAACGCTCCCGTCGCGAAGGGGTTTATCCCTTGTGAACGAGCAGGTACACGTGCACATAACACGTGCACACGTACCGCATAAAAAGCACAGAATTCTTCTTTATCTTTACCAGTAAAATTTTACTTTAGAATTTGCCGTTTTTAATCAGAGCATTTTCTCAATTTAATAAGACACAAATTTCTGATTTTAAAAATTGGGGACAAAAGATTAAAAATTTCATAAAAGGATCCCGTAGCGAAGTGGTTAAATAAATAATATCATACCTGGGTGATTCTCAAAATAGGGGACAATTTATGCCTTTCGGCATACAAAAAAAATTGAGAGGTTTTCTGTCATGTTTTTATGTTTAGATATGTTTGTCTTAATATTATTCATTATTTGCACTCAAGAATTACTCACTTTTTAGTTAAGAACACCTTAAAATAACAGAATAAATGTTCAAAATGTTATTAGCATGGATGTCCACAGCAGCTGTGCCTTGTATATACTAGCTTTTTAAAGAGTTAATATCATGTTTATAAAATAAAACAAATGTTATTCTTTCTTTAAATTAATCAAGGAGAGGATTTATCCAATAAATTTCTTTTTAAAAATAAAATTATAGTATATAAAAAAAGAAAATTAAAGTTTGTCCTCCATATTCTATTTTCAAAACAAGGTCTTACTATAACAGCTGGTTAATAATCAAAATTTCATTTTCACATATGACAATAGTTTGAAAATATAAAGTTTCTTCATGGCAACAAGTAGCCATTTTATCCCAGTCTGAAAATAGAAGCATGTATTGTATTTTAAGAATAGAAGTTGAATATTAGGGGCGTACATCAATTGTATGTCATTAGAATGGATAATAATTTTCATGTTTATTTTATAATTAAAATTTTTATTTTACTTATTTGCATAGGACTTTTGTGTTTTAAAAAGCCCCAGAAAGGACTATTGCATTGTGATTATATTATGGCTCATAATCTTACTTAAATTAAAATTTGTCATTAGCATGGACAAATATCAGTGCCATTAGCATGGTTTTTCTGTCCATGCTAAAGACTCCTATGTGCATAAATGTAACCACTGCTTATATTGTATCTTTTACAAAGTTTAATTTTACATATAAATTTAGGTATTACATTTATTATCCCTAAAATATGCATTAAATCTGTCAGAAAATCACTAAGACAACTTCTTACATTGTTAGTGTCAGAATGTTGACCATGTAAACAAAGTTTGCTCTTTGGCAATGTTTTTATTCTCCTTATATATATATATATATATTACAAATTTAAAATTTTTTCGCCAAAACTAACCTTTATACTATCTTAATTTTCTTATAATAATATTTCGTACTTACTTCAAATTATTAAATTAAAATCTTGTTTCTAAATCTAATCTGTTAATCCTTATGCAGACGATATAAATTCTTAATTTGCCTTAAAAAACATTAATCCAGTATGCGTAAATTTAAAAAGATGGCTCTAAATTAAAAATATTCTTAATTAAAACTTTATTTCTTAATATTCCAAATAAAACTGATTTCTTCTATGTTTTTATCAACCCTTTTTAAGAAAGTCTTATTAAATTTATTCCAAACCCATACTTTTAAAAAATATCATTATTTTATTTTATCTATTTATTTATTTTTCCGCCGGCAACTATAATTTGCATATTAATAAATTCATTTCTTTTCTTTTTCTCTTAAAATTAATCATGTATAAAAATCGTCTGCCTAAGATATTTAAAATTCTGAGTCAATTATAAATTGGTTAAATAATATATTTTTTTTTAAATAAATTTATCGTCTGTTTAAAATAATCTCGTAGCTGGACAAGAATTCTGTTTACATAAAATAATGATGGTTAGAGATTACAGAATGTTCCAGAACTTTCTTTTTAGTTTAAAAGGGGGAAGTCTCGAGATGAAAGGAAGATTCTGAAGATTTCTTGGGTTGCTTTTTCGATGAGGACAGCTCGCTGAAATAATGATGGAATTTTTGCAAAAAGAAGCTTTTCCTTCCTCATTATCACGAATTTAATAAATGAATTTACAGCAGCCCATGACTAATTATTGGATCTTCTACATTTATTATTTATTTTTGTTTTTTCCCTCGCTTGCCATGACTGTGTGTTTCTTTTTAACCAGTGGAAATAATTCGAGTTCTCCTGAAATCGTCACAACTAATCGAAAAGTCGCACAGGATAGGTAATGCCTGTGCTAGTGCCTGTTTCGGATTTTGAAATGAATCTACTGAAGAAGTAAAATGCTATGTAAATGAATCTACTGAAACGAAGTGATGACAAAAATATGAATCGCTGAAAATTTTACCCGCCATGGTTGAAAGTGTTATTAAGCAAGAATTGCCATTATCTTTTGATTCCTCGAGTGAATGTAACAGAGGAGATTTTAATGTTAAACAGCTTTCTGTCCGAGTGGTTTGAAAGATTTCTTCTAAATATCTCGTGAATTCCTGAGGCCTGATATTCCACCTTTTTGCTGTTTATGTGTAACTGATGACTCAAGATAATCATGGTCATAATGACAAGAAAAAAAAAAAAAAACTTTTAGAGACAACTGAACGCAGATTACTACTTACTTTCATAATTTTCGTTATTCCTGTCTCCCCTAGGATCAGCTTGAAAATTTCTCCTTATCCGTGAGTTATTTTTAGATGTATTTAATTATTATGTGTATCCTTTTTACTGTATTTGTGTAGATAGTTCTTTGTTTGTAAGGTTTATTTATTTGTTTGTTTATTTTTCTGTGAGCCTTATTTATTTATCTTTTTATCTAGTTATGAGTCTTATTATTATTATTACTATTATTATTATTACTTGTTGGAGTGAAAACATGTTTGTTCTTAAAAATTTAATTGAGGAGTATGATGTTCTTAAGATATTTACTGTTACTTATTAAGAGTATTATGATATTTTTATGCACGTTTAAAGATAAGTTCGTAATAATAATGAAGTATAAAAGAACTCAGAAGCTCAAGTTATTTTTTAAAAGGTACATTTTCTAATTTATTGATATTGTTTGTTATCAAGAACTATTCTCAGAATACAGTATTTTCATGATAATGTTCCTACAACTAAACATTTGAGCTGAAAATTAAATTAACATTTATGTTTTTTCCTTTATTTGTTAGAATTTCTAGTGACAGTGAGCTTTGGTTCCCGGATTCTTATAATTTATTTAAATTAAGAAAGAATATGGAACTGTGCAAGGCTGTTGCTGGAATTTTGACTGATAAATGTGATTAATTTTTTTTTAGTAAATTTTGTGGTTTTAAGTAAGGAATTACCTATAATTAAAATTTTGAATCTGTTTATGATTTATAAAATAATAGAATTAAAAAGTTGATCACAATTTAAGGTATAACTATGCTATTTACAATTTCTATTTTTATTAGATAAAATTTCTGGTTAAAGTTAGCAGCTAAATATAGTTATAATTTTCACGATAATTTTGATTCAGATTTTTAAAATGGGGGGTAATGGTTTTGTGTGAGGCAATTAAAATGTATACAACTCCAGTAGACAAAGCCCTCAAAATTGCGAAAGCGCGAAATCATGAATTTTACCTTAAAAGTAAAAGACTCTATGATCGAAATTTTGTTGAATGCCCATTAAAAATACAAGACTCTGTAATTTATGAAGAATTTAAATACCCTAACACTCGAAAATTAGAACCTACTTTCTCTGGACCATATAAAATTATAAATAAACTTTCTGATGTAACTTATGAAATAGATAAATTTAATTATGAGACAGGACAGAATTCCGTTATTGTGCATGTTTCTAAATTAAGACCCTATTTTTCACCCGAAGATTTTAAACTGTTTCATGAGCAACCCAAAAA
This sequence comes from Maratus speculifer, assembly GCA_964019185.1. Lineage (NCBI taxonomy): Eukaryota > Metazoa > Arthropoda > Arachnida > Araneae > Salticidae > Maratus > Maratus speculifer. The sequence goes on from OZ025293.1 coordinate 300,639,703, forward strand.
ACAAACAAAACCTCAGATACAATCACCATAATTTTCAACATCAGCAGGTATGTTCTTGGAGGCCTACAAGAATATTACTTGTTTTGGGGAGTTTTTGGGGTTAAATTGGGCACCTTATGCAGGCATAAGGTGAACACTTTGATTGTAAAAGCTTTCAAATTGATGTTGATAAATTAATTTTAAGGGTGTTTAAGTCTAACTATATTTACTCATGTATTTGACATTAATATTATTCTATTTATTCAGCAGATATGTATGTTATAACAGTTATAAAATCTAATGATTCTACTCAAACCTATAACATAATATGTGATTTTCAGTGATTGTGAAAACTACAGATTAAAAGTTTTTCAAAAAAGCAAAGTATTTTTATTTCCATTTCTCAATTAAGAATGACAACTTTTATTCCTATTGTATTTTATTATTGAAGTTTATAAACCATGTGTAGATAAAACATTATTCTACATTTGGCATTGAAAACTTATAACCAAATTTGACAATTTTGTAAAAGAGTATCAGAGAGGAATTATTGTAAGGAAATACTGGTTGAGAGTCCATTTTCTAAATAGTTAGATTTAATTTTATTTGGATTTTGGAATTATTATGATTTTTTTTATTTATACTTTCGGCTAGCAAAAAATACTTTCTTATGCTATTAGAAGATAAGAAAATTATTTAGTTGCTATGTAATTATTTTTATCCTCAACCAATATTTTCCCTATCAATAATAAACAAATAGTGATATTTTCTTTTGATTATACTCTTGTTTTACTATTATTATTATTATTATGATTTCTATAATGAAGTTTAGTATTAATTATACTCTTATTGAAAAATATTAGGATATGGAGTCTTATTATACTATTACTTATTATTGTTGTTATTGTTATTATTTAAATTTTTCTATATTATTTATTATTGATATTGAGAGTGATGCTATTTATTATTGAAAAATTGATATATTACTGAAAGATGTTGGATCCAACATAACATTAAAACCAAAGATTAAACTAGGTTTGAAGATTTTTAATTAAAGAGACTGTATTCACTGGACATTGAAAAAGACTCTTTTATATATTCTTGAAAGACTTTTTTCATTTAAAGGACTTATTTAAAATAAACTATGCATTAAGTCATTGTAATTATTTAAACTTCCATGAGAACGAATTTTTATTGTTTTTATTATATTTTTATCTCTTGCTTATTAATATTCATAAATTATTTATTGTTATTATATGTATTATCTCCTATGCACTTACAAATGGTAAGTGATGTTGTAACATTATTGTATTTCTTTCAGGGAAATGCTCCTACCTAAATTTAATTCAGAATTATTTTCTGTTAACTATTTTATTTTAATCGCTAATATTTTTTATATTGCGTTAATTTCTTTTCTTCCATCTCTTGGCTTCCTGAGTTTGACAGTTTTATTCCAAAATTTAACTTTTCTAAATTATTATATTTCTGTTGTCTGAACTTGTAGTTTTATTTAACTATCAATTTCATACAAAGTCTTGGGGAGGGGGGATAATATTACAAATTTAAAATTTTTTCGCCAAAACTAACCTTTATACTATCTTAATTTTCTTATAATAATATTTCGTACTTACTTCAAATTATTAAATTAAAATCTTGTTTCTAAATCTAATCTGTTAATCCTTATGCAGACGATATAAATTCTTAATTTGCCTTAAAAAACATTAATCCAGTATGCGTAAATTTAAAAAGATGGCTCTAAATTAAAAATATTCTTAATTAAAACTTTATTTCTTAATATTCCAAATAAAACTGATTTCTTCTATGTTTTTATCAACCCTTTTTAAGAAAGTCTTATTAAATTTATTCCAAACCCATACTTTTAAAAAATATCATTATTTTATTTTATCTATTTATTTATTTTTCCGCCGGCAACGATAATTTGCATATTAATAAATTCATTTCTTTTCTTTTTCTCTTAAAATTAATCATGTATAAAAATCGTCTGCCTAAGATATTTAAAATTCTGAGTCAATTATAAATTGGTTAAATAATATATATTTTTTTAAAATAAATTTATCGTCTGTTTAAAATAATCTCGTAGCTGGACAAGAATTCTGTTTACATAAAATAATGATGGTTAGAGATTACAGAATGTTCCAGAACTTTCTTTTTAGTTTAAAAGGGGGAAGTCTCGAGATGAAAGGAAGATTCTGAAGATTTCTTGGGTTGCTTTTTCGATGAGGACAGCTCGCTGAAATAATGATGGAATTTTTGCAAAAAGGAGCTTTTCCTTCCTCATTATCACGAATTTAATAAATGAATTTACAGCAGCCCATGACTAATTATTGGATCTTCTACATTTATTATTTATTTTTGTTTTTTCCCTCGCTTGCCATGACTGTGTGTTTCTTTTTAACCAGTGGAAATAATTCGAGTTCTCCTGAAATCGTCACATATATGTAAAAATGGAAACCATTTTCTGAAAAGGACGGCTAATAAATATAGAAAAAATATTTAAACAGGAAGAAAATAAAAATGTCTTAATATATTTATTCCATGCAATTTGTTTTGTCATTAGCATGGCTCAAAAAATACTAATTATTTTTTTAAGTTAATTTTTAAATATTTAGCTCTGCTGACTACATGTAAAGTATACCTAATACTATATTAACAACACCTATTTTTTTCAGAAATTTTGCTAACAGTAATTTTTTTAAGATTTCACTTTTGAAGTTGTCCCCTATTTTGAGAATCACCCACCTGCTAATTTCGGACAAAACTTCCGTAAATTGTGGGTTAATTTAAATCAGGTTAAACAAGTTTCTATCCAGAAAATATCTCAGATTTATCATTTGCAGTTTAATTTCCCGTATCCATGTAGATCTTGTTTGAAATCATTTCTTTAAAAAAAAATTGTTGCTGGAAATAGGTATAACTTGGTTTAAATTAACCCATATTTTACGGATGTTATGTCTGAAGTTTACAAATATGTAAAACTGAGCATAAATTCATTTTATTAGTCCACATTCTATCAAAGCCTGAGAGCTTATGTGCCCTCCGGTACGTATATGCATGTATGTATGTATGTAACGCGATAACTCATTTTAAAAATATCCGAATTGCTTCAAATTTTGGACATAAGTTTATTCTGATAAGGCGCTTTCCTGATTAGTTTTGTGCGTTCATTCGATAAGTATAAGAGAGGGAAAGGGGGCTAATACCCCCCCCCCCCTTAATTTAGATAAATGTGATATTCATACAGATATATCAGAGTGCATTCATTTTTTTATATAGGGTTAATCTGATCATGGGCCTCCATGATTAGTTTTGGATTGAACGGGCGATTACTCTCTCTTAAATTAGATAAATAGGTTTTTAGGCAGATTTACCTGAATTGCTTTGAATTTTGGATGTAAGTTCTTTCTGATAAGGCGAATCCTTTAATAGTTTTGGGCTTAATGGTTAAGTATAAAGAGGGGAAAGGTGGATAATTCCTCTTAAATTAAATAAATGGGTTGTTATGCAGAATTATCCGATTTGCTTAGAATTTTGGATAGAAGTTCATTATGATAAGGCGTATCTCCGATTAGTTTTGGGGGTTGAACGAAGAAGTATAAAGGGGGAGAAATAGGTGAGGTAATTCCCCCCTTAATTTGTTTTTTGAGGGTCCTTATTCTTTCAAAAAATAAGCTGTAATATACAATTAGTGTAACTAGCCTGTGAGATTAATGCCATCAGTTTAACTGGGCAATGTTCCTTTTATTTTTAATACACATTTAATTTAATCTCTAAATAGTTTTTTCGATACTTATTCGCATTTATTTCATTATTAATTATTATTATTATTATTATACGATTTTACAAATAGCGATATTATAAAAAATTATTGAATAAAATATTTTATCTTTTATTAACGTTTACAATATCTGTTTGTAATATTTAAAATAAAATGAAAACACAAATGATGATAATACAAGCAACATCATAGCATTGAATAACATAAATTTTAATAAATAGTGGCATTCTATTTCTTTTCAATATGAGAAAAATATTAGTAATAAATTTACAAACGAGAAAGGAAGACTTAATGACGTTCTCGCTTTCGTTGACATGTATTTAAATTATGAATTATGGCTTTTACTGGAAAACTCCTTTGTCATTTGTGTTTTGTTTAAAAACCACAATTATTTATTTGTATTTTTTTTTTTTTCATTTGTTAAGCTGTTGAGAAAATTAAACTGTTTTATTGTATTTCATATTAATAGACAGATTGATATTTCTGCAAAAAATAATGGTTGACATTTTTATCAGTATTGCTATAAATTTTACCTGTTGACTGGATGTTGTATTTTGCTTTTGGGTATTTTGCTTTTGGTATCGTCTGGCACACTTGATGTTGAAATTTTGCTTTTACAATAAAAGCTTAAATTAAGGAATTCAAAATATTTAAAAAATTCGTTTGAGAATTCCGGTGTCAGTCAATAATTTCCCATTTAGTGCAGATTTTGCCCGTGCCATAAAGGGTTAACCCATTCGTGCCCACCACCTTTTGAGCAAATTTTATTCGGTTGGCACCACTATTTTTAAAAGAATTATGTTTAGTTCAATAATTACTAACATGTTTCAATTAAATAAAATAAAGGTTGCTGTTCTTTTTAACCGGTGTCAAAAACAGTGCTACATGCACCTTTTGAACCGTCCCTAAAAAGGGACGCTAGGCACTAATGGGTTAACAGAGTTAAGACTATTATTTATTAAATTTTAGTTAATTATCTAAAATTTGAAAACAGTAATTGCAATAGAAATTTCAGTGTCTTTTCATTCATTAGTTTAGTTTAGTAAAAGTTATTAGTATAGTTTGTTAGACACACGCGATATTAACTATAGTTTTTGAATACTCTTCCTTTGAAACCATTTCTGTTGGCACAAAATAATAATCTACATTTACATAAAAGCCGTTCTTTATGTTTAAGTTTCTTTTACAAATCTTTAGCTTTTAAACGATTTGTATGAAACTTTCTGTATATATGTTTTAGAACATGGAAATGGGCATTGTCAACTTTAAAAAATCACCAGACCACTATTTATCCCTTTTTTACTAACACATTCCATAATTTAACATTATAAGGAGTATCTCTTTTTAAATTTTCTAATTCAACCATATCTTTACTGTTGCCACACATCTGAAACACTGCTCAATATTTTTAAAATTAAAACACGAGTACTTTTTTTAAAAGCCAATAAAAATTCAGATTATCTCACTACGTTTCTGTTGTTTTTTGAAATATACGTCCCTCAAAGAAAAAAAAATGCACACTTTTCAAATATATGTGTAAAAAATTTAACTAGGCATACTTTAAAATGACGTAATGGCTTATTTGAATATTCCTGAAGTTAAAAAATCTGCTTTAATGCAGTCGTTTCAATGTGAAGAAATCAATGTAGGAAAACGACAATAATAATAATAATAATAAATTGGTTTGCTAGCTATGGCATCAATTTCTAATAATGTTTTATTCTAAGGGGAAACACTTGATCTGCTGAAGTTAATGGTTTTTATTATCATCTGTAAAGTGAAATACTTTATGTTTAAACCACGTGAACTAACGTTTCCGTAAATTCTAGGTCATTTGAATTCATTCCTTCCATTTTTCTGTGTATTGTGAGAAAAATTGCATAGTTATGTAACACTTGCTAAAGAAAACAAGCATTTTGACTTTAAAAGCTGAAATTCTTTACTGTAATTACATCAAAATGATGTATTTTTCTGAAAAACATACTGCTGCTACAGTTTATTACTTATTAAGTAACACGGCTATAAAAAACAGTTCATTTTCCCATATAGTCCTAAAGAAACTGTAAACATTTTTCGGAACGATCAAGCAACTTTTCGGTTCCGGATGAGTAAAAATCTCCTCCAGTGCTATATATCCACCCAGAGACAACTGTTTTCACCTCCTCAATGTCTTGGAATCGTTGTTTTTTTCAGCTTACCGAAAACATGAATATTGCATAGCAGTAAATCTGGAATGTAAGGAGAATGTTATCTTTCTTTGTGATCATTTCTTCAATTCATTACAATGTTTAAAATGCTATAACTTTGCTTTTATAAGAGCAACAGCGGGGAGAAATGTTCTAGCATAGCTAACTTTTCCTTGCCTTTCTTTTTGCTATTTCAGTTTTCCGGGGTTTTCCCATTGGACCGTTTTTTTTGGGGTGGGGGGGTTGCAGGAGGAGGTGTTTCTTATTTTTTTATGTAATATGTCTATTGAAAGCTTAGGGAAGAGTGGGGATGAATGGGACAATATTTACATTTTTACTTATAACTTAAGTTGTATACAGTTGTTAATTTAAAAAATATTACTTAAAGAATACTTCAGCATTTAGCAACTCATGGGCATACTAATTTCAATAAACAATTGTTTTTTAAATTTTTAATATTTTTTTAAACATGCATGCATGCTGTCCCATTCATCCCCTTGGTGGGAATGAATGGGACAATTTTGGGTATGAACGGGACAGGTAAGAAAAAAATATTCCAAACATATTTTATTTGAAAACTGAATGATACATTTTATTTTACTACCTATTGATTGAAGCTAATATCAAATGACAACAGTCCTTTGATTCTGGCTGTTCCCAGAAGTCAAGGCTTCGGTAGTTTCATAACAATATCCTCCAGATTAACAAAATTAATTTCTGGTGGATCGGTATAGTAAAATAAGGTATATAACTTATCCTTTTTTCTCAAGAATTGTACTTGAAGGTTATCATTATTGTTCTTTAATACCCTAGCAACGTAATGATAAATATTTTTTTTCCACACATCTTTGTTTGGAGAAAGTCGACTTCTATTATATTATCCAAGCTGCAAACTTGGTGGTTCATATCACTTGAAATCATGTTCAAATCACTTTCATCTTTATCATGAAGTGATAATTTTTCAAATTCATCACTACTGTGCATATCTTTACTAAAAATATTTCTTGAAGTCAGGCAATTAATTTTTCTTATTAGTTTCTGTTTTTTTTCTTTTTTTTTACAATTTCCTTTTCCAAATATTGTATTTCTGGTGTATTGGTTAGAACACGGCAGTGGCCTCATTTTCTCCTCTTAACATCTCGTTTCTAGGTAATGACAAAATGTAAATTTATCTATTATGGAATAGCCCTGGGGATGAATGAAACAGTCCCATTCATCCTCATAAACACTGTCCCATTCATCCCCATAAACACTGTCCCATTCATCCCCCTAGCCACATTGTTATACAGTGTGTTTCGCTACCAGACCGATAAACTTTAAGGGATGATAGTACACATAAAGACAAACATTATTAAATAGGAAACCATGGGGCGCAAACGTCTTCTGTAGGAGCTAGGGGCCATTAAAGTTTAGGGTCCAAAACTTCAAACGATGATAGAAAAAGGAAAAAAGGGTCGATTCGTTTGCGGTTTTCACTAAAATTATTCTTTATATTATAATTTCTTTAGAAAAAAATTTTAATGGTTACTTTTCAAAATTATCGATAGAGGGCGCTTTAGACTTTAGAGTAACGAACAACTACTTTCTACCGTTATTTTCTGCATGGGATTGAAATTATTCTAAAGTTTAGAATTTAACTTAAATTTCAAATTTAACTTAAAAGTTCAAAATCGGAAACATTCGGATCGGTAACTAGCGAAAATTTAACTGTGAACAAAGGGGGATATTTTAAACGCTCATAAACATTGGACAAACGCATCGATTTTATTGCGGTTTGCGGGTATATCATTCCCTTGGTAATTATTTTATTCAAAACAACGTACAGCTTTGGTGTTCTGATTTTTTGATAGAGGGCGCTTCCGACACATCTCCGACATTTTAATGGCATTACTCCTGGGTGTTTTACTACCAGACCAACATACTTCCAGGAAGTGTTAGGGGTGCAAAGACGATTCGGAATTACATAGGAATGTAACGTTGAAAATGCCTTTTTTGCGAGTTACGGTTAAAGGAAGCAGAGAAAAAAGGCAACAGAAACAGCAGAGAAAGAGCAACACGTTAATGTGACAGAAAGCAGTTTATTTAAATGTTTTACAACATTAGGTGTTCGAAATTACGACCAGAAATAGTTCGGCATGCTTAACAGCGGCGTCGCATGGAATTCCTCATGCTTTGAAAGATTCCTGGCATCTCTGATATCTTTCTGGCAAGCTACAGAAATTCAGATGCGAAGTCTTTAACTGATGGTACGGAAGTCTCATACACCCAACTTTTCATTTGACTCCAGCAGAAGAAGTCGATCATGATAGGTCCGGCGATCCGGCAGGCCACCGCGACCTATCCACCGTTGCCCTGATGTTACTTTGAAGTGTCAGCAAAAGTCATTGGTAAAATCTGAAGGAGCTCTATCGGGCTGTTCATCTTTCAAATACTTCATTCTGCTACCTTTGGAGCCGGTTCGCGAATGATCACTTCAAAGTGATCGCTGTTCGCACGCATTACCATTTAGCGCCATCTACCTCAAGGAAATCGCAGAGCCATGTACCGTCGCTGTTAAACTTGCCGGACTACATCTGGTCGTTTCGAATACCTTTTGTGGCAAAACCTTTAAATAAACTGTTTTCTGTCACAGTAACGTGATACCCTTTCTCAGCTGTTTCTGTTGCTATCTTCTCTGCTTCCTTAACTCGCAAAAAAGGCATTTCCAACGTTACATTCCTATGTGATTCCGAGTTATCTTTGTGTCCCTAACACTTCTTGGAAGTAAATTGGTCTGGTAGTAAAACACCCTGGAGTAATGCCATTAAAATGTCGGAGATGTGTCGGAAGCGCCCTCTATCAAAAAATCAGAACACCAAAGCTGTACGTTGTTTTGAATAAAATAATTACCAAGGGAATGATATACCCGCAAACCGCAATAAAATCGATGCGTTTGTCCAATGTTTATGAGCGTTTAAAATATCCCCCTTTGTTCATAGTTAAATTTTCGCTAGTTACCCGATCCGAATGTTTCCGATTTTGAACTTAAAATTTAAGATAAAATCTAAACTTTAGAATAATTTCAATCCCATGCAGAAAATAACGGTACAAAGTAGTTGTTCGTTAATCTAAAGTCTAAAGCGCCCTCTATCGATAATTTTGGAAAGTAAACTTTAAATTTTTTTTCTAAAGAAATTGTAATATAAAGAATAATTTTAGTGAAAACCGCAAACGAATCGACTCTTTTTTCCGTTTTCTATCATCGTTTGAAGTTTTGGACCCTAAACTTTAATGGCCCCTAGCTCCTACAGAAGACGTTTGCGCCCCATGGTTTCCCATTTAATAATGTTGGTCTTCATGTGTACTATCATCCCTCAAAGTTTGTCGGTCTGGTAGCGAAACACCCTGTATAAAACAGTGATTAGGCTTAGCAAGCACTGTCAATATTGTTCGTTTGCATCATAAATATAACAAGAGATTATATCATTTTAACATCAAAAAAATTATAAGGTTTTGAGAAAGTTAACTATCAATTAAATACTAAAAAGATTAAACAGATAAATTTACTTTGGTTCTTGAAAAATACACTTTGTACAGTAGCTAATCTTCTGTTATGGATATTGCTTTGAAACTATGTCTGTTGAATGACCTCAATTCTACCATCTATCAGGTAAATTATCAAATTATTTATGTTTGTGGAACATATATAAATTTCTGTTGTCTCATTCATCCCCACTCACCCCTATTCTTTAAAAAATGAATTTTAAAGGTCTTTGTTTTATAAAATAAGTGTTTTTCGTAAAAATTTTCATTGAGCCAAATGTTATTTATTTTTTGCACGTATTAGGTAAGTGAGTGACAGGGATTTTAATACGAGTTGTGTCGAGACCGTGATTGAAAATTTCGTCTAGTGCAGACCCAGGAAGAAGGAAGCAGTCCCCTCCGGTATGAAAAATACTTTAGGCCCGGCCAGGGGAGTCTTCAGAAAAAAGTAACATCTCCGTCCTGGCCAGGCCTGGGCAAAGAATACAGATTTTTTTACAGCCTCTTCAGGACGATAAAAGCCTGAAGTTGTAAGAGCTAAATTTATATAAAAAAAGACTTAATCCGCATCTTACAAAAAAGCATTGTTTAAATAACTGACGGACATTTAAACAAAGGAGTACACAAAGGAGATGGAAATTGGAACAGTTAAACTGAATCGGATGTTTGGACTGCAGAAAGGAGTTACTTTACTTTTTCAATTTTTTAAAACGCATTTAAGCAATTTATTAGTAGTTTTGAACTTTAAATTAGCTTTTGTGGATGAAGAGTCCCCCCCCCCTATTTCTCGTTTTTAAGTTATTAAAAGTTAAGAATTGTTAAAGAAAAAAGTGCAAAATTGAAACATGTCATTTTTGATTATTTTACATTAGTTTTGTTTCGGCAAATTTGAAAAAATATTTACATTTGAAAATATGATTTTGTATCTAATTCAGGACTGGATAAAAAAAGTTTTCCCAATTAGAATTTTTATCCTAGGGGACCGTATAAAAATTTAATTTTCTTATTTTTTCAAATAGAACCCCCATGGAGTTGCAACTTATCTTATCCAAAATATCACCCTTTTTTATGAATCTTTGCAATTGGAAGTATGGGTCAAAGGGCAATATTTAAGGAGATAGCCTATTGTTTCGATATTATGGCTCACCCTGTATACACATATATCTGGAAAGCCGTTATTGTTGGAAATCTGTTAATAAGTGTTTAATTCTTTGCAGTTTGACGTTTTCAAAGACAAAAGGAAACATAAAAGACCAAGAAAGATAAAGTATAACTGCATTCTGCACTTTCGCGGAAAAACATTTTTGCATGTAAATGATATTAATAATTATTAAACCTCTTACTTCTCCATTAAATGGTTTGCAAATTTTCTATAGAGAATGTGTCGCTTTCAGATTTTATGTTTTATTTTCAGATTCTAGTGATATTTAGGTTATTATAGTTTAGGTAATAGATTAGGTTATAGGTTATATTGCTCTATTTTAGGAATGTTTAGCCCACTGATTAAATTAATTTTCAGCAATGATTCAGCCTATATTTCGATATTTATGACTCACCCCGTATAATCTGAATCTTGAGAAAAGTAAGGGGAAACAAGGAAAAGTGAGGTAAATTTTTCCATGGGGTAGGAACCTTGCCTTTCTTTTCCCAGTCTATTTCCAAAAATAATCTAATAGTTGTTTTCCACAAAGAGGTTTTTTTTTTAAGTAGCAGAAAAAAATGATGAATTTTCCTTACAACATTTTTATTTTTTGCACATAAAGAAAAAGCAAATTAAGCTCTGATTTTTAGCATTTTATTTTACACGAAAATTCTTCCCATGTACCTTAACCCATACGTGCCCACCACCTTTTTACGCAAATTTTATTCGGTTGGCACCATTATTTTTAAAAGAATTAAGTTTAGTTCATTAATTACGAAAACGTTTCAATTAAATAAAATAAAGATTGCTGTTCTTTTTTACCGGTGTGAAAAACAGTGCTACATGCACCTTTTGAAGCGTCCCTAAAAAGGGACGCTAGGCACTAATGGGTTAATCATTTAGCACATTATTATTCTTTAACACTAGAACGCCCGAAAGTTTTACTCAAGTTTCATAATAATATTTCTCACCATAATTTTTATTCAAAATTATTTAATTGATTTATTTAACGTAAATCTGCGTGGATTAAATTTAAATTATTTCAAGAAAAATTTTCTGGTTCGAATTGAAATTTAATCACATAGTTGGAGTCGATCAGACTCCATTCGGGCGTTCTAGTATTAAAAATTCTCTGATAATATGGCTTGAAAATGCCTTTTATAGAAATTAAAAGATCTGATAAGATTTCTCTGAAATAGATATTTAGTTTGGAGACTATTTGCTTTAAGTGTTATTCTACGCCTTTTTTATACATGCATCTAAATCTTTCAATAGTGTTTGAAAATGCTTAATTTTTTTGGTTTCGAATGTATGGACAATGGATTTAGATAGCGATATGAACAGGAGGAGGAGAATCAGGCGATTTTTTTAAGCTCTTTTTAATCTTTATTGGCCAAACAGCTTAGCAAAATTAACAAATGAAAGACATGTTCTGAAAGATCATACTGATATCTTTTAAATGTTCTAATCAGTTTAAATAAACACCGATTTTAACCTCTTAATTTCTTATTTATTTATTTATTCATTTTCAAAATGTGTCGTTTTTGTAGTTTCTCTTTTTCTGCCATGTGGTATCGCTTCCGTAGAGCGCAATTTTGGAAGCACTGGTTAAAAAAAAATATCTATGTGAGACTGAGATCTTCTTTTCTTTGAAAGTGGAATCGTTTTTTAAAAATACCAATCTTAACAATTTCGGAAAAATTCGCGACTTTCAGCTTTGCGGAGACGAACATTTTTCCTACTGTAAGAGAGCCTAAAAATTCGCATTTCTAATTTTATGCAATCTTTTTAGAGCATCTCTGCAGACTAAATTTAAATCACCACTAAAATTTCAAAATGTACAGACGAATAATGGAATTATTTAGAAAAGAAAATATGTTAAAATTTCGACGAAAAATTATTCGCATTGACATCCATGGAAATAATGATTTAAAATTATTTTAATTTATTTTCAAGTTTTTTACGCATTTCTTTCGCTTAACCAAATTTGACTGTATTTTTCATACATTGATACATTTTCATTTATAAATAATAATTCCTTAAATTTTTTTTTAATTGTTTTGCGAGTTTTTCAGCTGATTCAGCTGTTTTCAGTTTCACTTATGTGGTATGCTTATAGCTCTATAGATCATGTACGGAGCTGCACGAAATAATTCGCATGCGTTATTTGCTATGGACAGAAATTCTTAAAAATAGATTTATAACTGCGTTCCGTATTTCTAAATTATTTATTTAGATTGACTTCATTGCATGAAAGAACAAATTTTCTTAACAGTATTCTAATAATGTGGGAAAATATTTCATAATCAATAATCGTTGTTATAATTTTCGTTGTTGTTTTTCTTAACTGGAAACAATGTGAAGTAGTGCAGTTAGTTTTTTTTTAATTTCAAGACAATATTAATTTTTAAATTCTTAACCTAAAGTTATTCCATTAGTCCTATAAGGCGCAACAACAAAATTTCTGCGTCATTTCAATCATAACGCTAAATAAAGTTTTTTTTTAAATAAAATTTTGTCATTTGCTGCCAGTCTGGAATGAAGGGTTTAAACATATTTTATATTTACTCCCCCCCACTCCAGTACCATTATTAAATAAAATCTGCGAAATCGCGGGGCCCGTACCCGGCTCGACCCAATGCTTTTACCCATAAGCCCGTACCCGGCTCGAACTGAGCTGGGCCGGGCCGGCTGATTAAAAGCAAAATTTCCCTACGACCGGATAGGGCTGAGCAGAGAAAAAAAATTCAGTTAGTTTCAATGAATATGCCCTTTGCAAGAATAAGTACAAATGTGCGTCACAACCCGATGGTAGTTTGACAACATGAATACAGAAATATAACATGCCCACTGTAGAGACCGGCATCGGACATTGTGTCGGAGATAGTTTATTTTATTTTTATTTATTTATTTATTTATTTATTTATCAATCTTTAGCAAATTCGTGCCGTGTTGACGTTAGGCTTGATTGTTTTCTCTACACAGTCGAGCCAAACCGGAGCAGAACTTAATTATTCTTAGGAAGTATAGGGCAAGCGACATGTTTTTCAAAAATTTTAATAGTGAAAATGAACCTCTGTTAACGTAATCTCTGGAAATATGCCTTAAGGTGGTTCTCAAATTCACTGTTCCATAACGCGTAGCTTTGACACATTTTCTGACCAATTTCTAACTATAAAGGTTTAAAATTGAGAAGCTCGATCATTGAAGGGATTTGGAATCAATTAGTGTTTTCCATTTTCGTAAATAAATTACTTATCTACATATAAGAGATTCTTCTTACGGCAACAAGTTTTTATTTTTCTTGTGATGTCACTTCTAGAAATTCGATTCAAACACTGTCTTTAACAATATTATCTCAAAGATACGTTGTCTTTATCGAAAAATGTGTAATGCCCTTCGATTACATAGTTTCTGAATAAGAACACCTGCCAATCTTATGTGTTTCCAAACAGAAATTAATTTAAAAATGTGTCAGAAAGTAGATCCCTTGGATTTGAGAATAGCCTTAATAGATAAATATTTTCACAAATTAAGTTTGAATTATAAAGCTTAAAAGATTTTGGTGCTTTTAACGCTCCTTTTATTCTTTTATTCTAAGATACAATATATTTTAATGAATACTAATTAAAAAATTCGAAACGTCTAAGAATTTAAGTAATCGTTATTGTTGCTATTGTAAATTGTCTGTCTTGTATACAATTTTAAAATATACTGTCAGTTTATCCCATAAATAGGTATGCAGTAACTCTCAAATAACTTTCGTTCGGTCCGGCATGGTCCTAGGTTTTCTGGCAGATCACTACAAGGCTAAAAATTACTTTGACTCCCCCCCCCCCCCTTAGTCTTAGAGCCCAAATTACGACTATGAAGAAAACCGTTATTTGTTAATTGCTTTAAATTCAGACGCCGGGCTATAGTAACCGTATTTTTCATGTTTCTTATTGCTAAGTTAAATAGAAAGAATATGTGAAATCATTAGATCAAAAATTACTATGAAATGCCACTCTAGTTTTTCCGGAGTAAAAGAAAGTGATTACTTATTACTGTACCTCGTTCATATCTTTTAGAAATAACTAGTTCTTAAGAATAATGACTTTAATACTTTGATTTTTTTTAAAGAAAAGACCTGACTAAAGAAAGTATGGTCCAAATTAATTTTATCGGAAATTAATTCAACTAAGTATTTTGCGGTAAGTCTGTGATTTTAACCGTTTGAGCTCTGGTGGGTAAATTTCTTCAAAATTCCAAATGTCACATTGGCACCAGTATTTTGCAAAGAAAGAAACCGGTTAACGATATACACGAAAAAATGCATTAAACCTTTTTCAAGTAAATCTGGTTGAATTTTCTGGTGCCGTTGTGACATTTTAGAATGAGAATTATGTGGTAGAAAATTGTACCATCAGAGCTCAAAGGGTTAAGAGAAGTTCAGCATTCAAAAAATAAGAGTAATTGATAATCGTAAATAGTTTAATTATATATATGTCTATAAGATTTTTTTCTATATTTAGATTTAGATATATTACGAATAACGGCTAATATGAGAAGCAGGGGCCTAGTGCAATTTTGGTATACACCGGATTTTTTTTTTTTTTTTTTTTTGGCACTTTTTTTGATTTTTTAAGGAACTGTATATTACACGCCCTTTGTCTTTAATATATATATATATATATTGTATATATATATATATATTGTATATTTTTATATATATATGGGGGGGGAGACATGCTTTGTACGTTTATTTCTTAAATTTGATTAAATTCAGCTAGGAAGAGAATTATTGTCATTTGAGCAGCGAAAATAACTTCTTCTTTAGTAGATTTGGGGAAGAAAAATAAAACATATATCCACTTTCTTAAATTAATAATAAATTGCTACATAATTTTAAAAGTTTATTGTAACATTTCAATACTTTTCCTAAAATAGAAAAAATTATAATAAGCAAGAATGTCACTAGATGTCGTCACTTTACCACGAATAAAAATGATCGTCTGTCATTTAAATAAGTAAATTCATTTAACTCAAGCAATAACAAAATCTAAAATGAGCATTTGCAGTATGTTTTTTCCTACATAAATGATTGAAAAGAATGTCTCAGCTTTTATTATACAGTAATAAATCTAACATGATTTACGCAAGCATAAATCTTGATTATTTCTTGAAGTTAATAATGAAAATCTTAAAATAATTTAGTAGTAATTTCACTAGATGACGCCACATACCTATCAGAGTAGCAAGTATGTTACTTGAATGAATTAAAAATCCACAGAGCGCTTGTTATGTTGTATGATACAAATTTTGTGTTATGAGATTACTTCTAGATTTGTCGTTTTAGAAATACATTCAAAATACATTATATATAGATATTTTTTCCAATAGAAGCATTATTTCTGATTTCAGGGCTCCCAAATGGTCCGCCAACTGAACATCAGAATTTTCTTAGAGAAATTTTCTTTTTAGATTTTTCCTGTAAATTGTCAAGAAAGCACTTTTGGAAGTTGATTCTATTGCAAACGTATCATGAAATTTTCTGTTAAAAAATACTGATGCTCAGTTCGCGGACCATTTGGGAGCCCTGTGATTTTTATCTTGATTTTCACACTGAAGTTTTTCTTACGTAAACGAGTGAATCAATCCTTAAAATGTGTAAAAAAGGGTAATAATTTTAAATAATTAAAGCTACAAAGTGATTTAATATTCTATATTTGCAAAATGAAAAAAAAAAAAAAAATTCTAAGCATATGTAAAATACATTTTTCATTGCTAAATTATGAGTATACCTCCATGTATAGGACAAGTTTATTTTTAGAAGTGGTATTAATATTATTCTATTAATGATGTTGTTAAAAAAATTGAGAAAAAATGTAATAGTTTAAATAAAATATGTGGTTTTAGTCCATTCTTTTTCTTAATTTCGACTTTTATTCTTTTTATTAAGCCTCTTGTTAGTCAATATTTTAAATGCAGAATGAAGCTCATAGATGGCAGCAGCAGCAGCAATTTTCCAGAAAATAAATCATTTTGAACATGCATCTCTTTCTTTTTATAGGCATAAAAAATGCAAGAATTCCATTTTTTTTTTTTTTTTTTTTTTTTTTTTTTTTTTTTTTTTTTTTGTAGATACATTTGTAACTGCAAATAACATAATTATTTTTTGTAGATACATTTGTAACTACAAATAGCATAATTATTTTTTTGTACATACATCTGTAACTGCAAATAGTGTAATTATTTTTTCGTCTATTTTCTGTTTTTCATGCTTATTCTCTATATTAGTAGGTGTTTGAACTAACTTTCGAAAGTAAAATTAAAATATTTATTTCTTTCAAGTTTATAATGTTTTAAAATTATAGAAGTAAAATACATATAACTCAACGATGATTTTTCATTTTCATTTATTTATTATGTGTTTCAAAGTAAAATGGATCTAAGCTAATTACTTTCCCACATATTCGCAAATTTTTCTGATATATATTATAAGTTATAGCATCTCTCTGAGTAAAAAAGGCGTCATTTCATCGGTGGCAATAATGTAAGCAATCCATTTCCTTTTTTTCGCAAATTTAATTTACTTTTATATATCACATACTTTAAACTTTTACAACAGCAAGTAGGAAAAAACTTTCAAATGCAATTTATATGAAAATTGTATTTCAGTTTTCATATATATATATCTGTACCTTAAAACAAAAAGGGCCGATGCCCATTTTTCTCAAATGGCAGAAAACGCAATTTAAGTTTGAGGGATTTTAAGAATCTTGCTACAATTTCTGTACTATCCAATGTTGTAACTTTCAATTCAGTAATGTTTTTCTCACAACAATCTAATGTTACATTGGTTTAGTTATTATTATTATTATTATTATTATTATTATTATTATTATTATTATTATTATTATTATTTATTATTTTTTTTACAGTGACATTTGCTAGCTTTACATTAAGAGTACGTAACCTAGGACTGAACAAATTATTTTTTTCAATGATCTAATCTTTGGAAGACTTTGGTCTTTTTAACAATTACTTTATATCACATCCTGATTTCATTCGGACATTTAACTCAAATGTAAATATATATATATATATATATATATATGTTGCAGGACAAACCCGATTTTAGGCCAAACTAGATTGGCCTAGGCCAAACTAGTCTATCCTAACGCCCATCGGATAAACTAGTTTTTCCTAGGCCAAACTAGTCTATCCGAACGCCCTTCGGATAAACTAGTTTTTCCTAGGCCAAACTAGTTTGGCCGAACGGCTATTAGGATAAACTAGTTTAGCCTGCTATTCTTTGGTTTAAACTAGTTTATCCGAAGCCGATCTAGATTGTCATAGGCCATTTGAATTTGGCGAGTTTTTTTTTTTATCCCAAAGACCGCTTCGGCGCCAATCTTCTGGTTTAGTCTAGTCCAATCTAGTTTATCCTAGGCCAATTCAATTTGAAGTGTTGTAATTAATGCCAACCAATGTTTGGCACGCTCACAAAGAAAAGAATTATTTCAAACTCAAATTTAATTTCTCAAAAATTAATCAAGTTTAAGCTCAAATTCAAAATATTTCAAACGAATCCGCTCAGCTCAAACACATATATTGAAATAAGCGAAGTTCATTTAAAATTCATTCTTTTATTTATTTTACTTTCTTCTGTCTTTGCAATAAGCGTTTGATTCGTGAAAAATTTTTAATTCCGGTTTTTGACGTTTTTACACGTTTTAGGGGTCCTTGATTCCAAAAAACATGTTCTTCAAATTGTGAGTCTATGACTTTGTCTGACTGTATGTGCCATAAATTTTGTTGTAGCTGTAACTGAAGAACTAATGCACGAAATTTGATGCGGCATCCTTATTCTTAAATGTTCAACATCATGTTTTATTATGTTTCTAAAAATTTCAAATAACTAATCAGGAAAGTTCGTTATCAGGATAAATCTATGTCCAAAATTTAAAGCAAATCGGATATTTCTATCAGGAATTATTGCACTACGTGCATACGTACGTACATACGTACATACTTATGTACAGGGTTACATACACACTAACAGAGTCTGCGAGCACATTAGCTCTCAGGCTTTGATAGTCTATGAGATAAAATTGCATGAAATTGCATCGGCCTAGGATAAATTAGATCAAAACTAGAAAGTTGGCGTCGTGGCGTTCTTTAGATTCAATAAAATCACGCCAAATTGAATTGGCCTAGGAAAATCTAGATCGGCCTAGGATAAACTAGTTCAAAGTAATGAATAGCAGGGTAAACTAGTTTATCCTAATGACCATTCGGCCAAACTTGTTTGGCCTAGGAAAATCTAGTCTATCCGATGGGCGTTCAGATAGACAAGTTTGGCCTAGGAAAAACTAGTCTATCCGATGGGCTTTCGGATAGACTAGTTTGGCTTAGGAAAAACTAGGCTATCCGATAGGCGTTAGGATAGACTAGTTTGGCCTAGGAAAAACTAGTTTATCCGATGGGCGTTAGGTTAGACTAGTCTGGCCTAGGCCAATCTAGTTTGGCCTAAAATCGGGTTTGGCCTGTAGCATATATATGTATATGGCGTACAACTCGATTCCGGAACAATAAACCGTTTGCACTTATTACAATAATATAAATAGTTCAATATTTTTTCCCAATTAATATTTCATAAATAAATAAACAAATAAAAACACAAATTTGCTAGGTATGCAATCGAACTACAGAGTTTAAACATTGAAATAATAAGAATTGAAAAGGCTCCTTTAAGTAGCTAAATCTTAGAAGATATCTTTTGCTAATATACCTTATTACTGCATTCGGCTAATATGGATTTAAGGGGGTGCAGGACACATTTTATTTACTGAATTAATTTTTATTTATTGAGTTAAAATTCTGAATTTTTTGTGATGATTAACCATATCATGCGTAAACAAAGTCACATGATAAAGCTTTTCATATTTTTTCTTTAATTGAAAAGTAAAATTTATCAAAATAGGGGGAGGGGTAATTTAAAATCGTTATATCGAAATATTTTAATTTCGCCATTGATCAGGCAATTTTTAAAATATTATTATTTTTCTAAATACTAAATATATTTAAATTAAAAATTTGAAAAAAAAAATATGTAACTATTTTTAAAAAATCATACCTTCAAAAGTAAATATCTTCTTTCAAATTTGCTGAATCAAAATTAAAGTAAAGCAATCAAAAAAGCCACGTCCATGTTTGAAGCATTTAGCTTTAACGGTTCTGGAGTTATAACAATTTAAATCTGAAAAATTGTGAAAAATCCACCATGAAGAAAACCATATTTTCACATTGCCTGAAAGCTATATTTTGAAAAAAAAAAATTTCCTCTTTTAAGTAAGAGAGAAACATGATTTAAATTTCATTATAGGTATAAAAAAACAGAAAATTTTTTAAAGCAATAAAATTTGAAGTTTTGTGTGTCCCGGACCACGTTAATATAATTCAAAATTTTATTTGGTCATATAATTGATGTTTTTTTTTTCTATAAAAATGCCTTTTCATGTTAGTGTGTAATTTAAAAAAAGTATCCATCCAAAAAATCCATCAGCATATTAAGATTTATGTGTGTCTGTGTCGTGTGGTTTCTCAATGTTATCTTTTATGCTGAAATTTTATTCCGAAATTCATGCCAGAAAATTTTAGATTAGGATTTTAAATTGCATTAAGATTTTAAAAACTATAACTTTCGAATGTGTTTGTGGGTCATCATATTTAAGCACAGTGACCTTATAAGAAAACTTTAAAAAAGTTTTAAATTTTAAATCAATATAGTACTTCAGTACAGCGTCTGGAATATGTAGTGTGGAAATCGGCAATCTCAGTAATATTTAAAAAGCGCTAAAATATTGTATCCCTTAAATGTGCAAAGATGAAGATGAAATCTAATGATACCAGTGACATCTGCAATATATTTTCTAAAACTGAAAGTCTTTTGCTAGTCTAGACAATTTAATAATAAAATCCCACGCGTTGAACATTGGCACAATGCATTGGCAAATTTTTAGCACTGTTTGGATAGCAGATTTGCAATTCATCTCTCTGGAGCGTCTGGAGTGTCTCTGTGTCCACACAGAGACGCTCTAGGCGCTCTAACCAGACTCTCTTTTTCTAGACGCTTTATCTTCAGTTTAATAGAATGTGCTATACAATTTACGATTTTGTTATATATTAGACTTTAAGTCTGCTGATCAGTAAAATTTCAAGCTCTTGTCACTAATGTTAAATCAATGAATGTGCATTATTATTTAAAAACTATCTTATCAAGAAATTAATATTAATAACTGATTTTTCTATGTACTCTTCTAAAAAATGTTTCTCTCTCTATCAATTTACAAAACAAAATAAATACTTAATATTATCTGAAACACTGAGAAGATTTTCGCAGTTCGCTAGCTTTTAACACATAAAATATTATATTAAACATGTATTTTAGAAATATTTTGTCTACAAACAAAATATACATTCTTTGAAAATAACATACAGAAAATAGAAGTAAGAAAGTTTTATTTCCTGATGAGGTACTTTGAGAATAAGAATGCATTCCGACGCCCACAGTTTTAAGATTAGTGAAGGAATTTTGAGATCTCACTGAAATATAACATTAACGAGGTAAATACACTCCACAGAACTTCAAATTATGGATCCACTACTTCAGATTAAAAATCTTTGCCTACATATTTTTTCTTCAGATTGATTTTTTGCCTAATATGTTTTTTTTAAATTAAAACAGTCTATGCTTATTACTTAATCGTAGAATTTGCAATATTTTCTGCGATGAAATTAGACGAAAAATTCCATTTAAAAATTGTGTCAAACATAATGCTTAAAATATTATAATGCATAAACTATTACATGAACAGCATAATACATTAAACTATTTTTAAAACATCGTATTTTTACATTGTAATTATTAAATTTCTGCATACAAATGGTTAATAATTTTCTAAATTAATTTGATAAATAAAATTAGTTAAATAGAAATATTGATTTTGTTTTATTCTTAATCTTTCTGTACATAATTAATTCTGTACATAATATTCTCTTTTCGAACCATCATCGATAATTTCTCTTTTTTTATTACTTCCAATAAATACTGAAATTTGGTTTCTTAAAATAAGAATCAAGGCTGGAGAACATTTTGAAAAACATTTATTCTGGAAAAGTATGAAGATTTCTTTTGTTCGTTAAATCACTACATTATCTATTTAAACATTTTGAGAAGAAGTGCAATTTCCTAAGCGGCTTCATTACTTCAGATCTCAATTCTTTGAAGACCTCGTTAATAATTCCATGTCATCACATGCAGAAAATTTTCTTTTTATATGAGATTTATCTTAGTACGATTTAAATTTTTTATTACTAATATAAGTACACCTCATTAATTTAATTATGAAGAGCTAGTTATAGAAATCTAACCCATGCGCTTTAAAAAGTGTGGTTTTTATATTTTCATGTAATTCGTGTCATTAAGTAGTTTTCTTTAAGAAATTGTAATATCCCTTTGAGGGGAAAGCAATAATGTTTCGGCAATACTGATTTCGCACCGTAATAATTGAAGAGTTTATTTTAAAATAAGGAAAAGTAATTTTAAATTATTTTTGCATTCAAAATTAAAAATATGAAATTTCGTAAAATGCTTCTGGGGCGATTATTGTTTGAATTAGGTGGGATAAAATATATCCCACCACCCCCAAGGGGTTAAATAGAGGGGTACTGTTTTAACAATTACACGTGATACATTTATCTTGAAAATAAAGAAAAGTAAAACCTGTTTTGATTTTATATAAAATTAGTATCACAACTAGAATTTACTGTAGCTATAATTGAATATATACAAGACAATAAAAATATAAGACCACGGCTGATTGTGATAACCCTTTAAGACCTAAATAGATTTGGTAGAAATTAAAAGTCTTAGTGGTTAAACCTCATAAATAGAATTCTTGACTGAATTCTTGATTATATATACAGGGTGTTTCTAAATTCATGGTCCAAACTTTAAGGGGTGATAGTACACATCAAGACAAACAATATTTAAATAGGAAATCAAGGGTCCCAAAGTCTTCCGAAGGAGATAGGCGCCATTAAAGTTTAGGGTCCAAAAATTCAAATGATTATGAAAAACAGAAAAATTGGTCGATTTTTTTGCGGTTTTCACTAAAATTATTCTTTATGTCAGTATTGTCTTGAAAATAAATTATAAAGATAAATTTCAAAAAATGACGATAGAGGGCGCTTTAGACTTTAGAGTAACGAACAACTATTTTTTACCGTTATTTTTTGCATCTCATTAAAGGTTTCGTAAGCTTAGACCTAAACTTAAATTTTGAGCTCAAAATCTAAATAGTTGGAAGCAGTTAAGAAGCACAAACTTAACTGTGTTCAGAGGGTTTTAAATTCAAATGATTATAAAAAACGGAAAAATTGGTCGATTGATTTGCGGTTTTCACTAAAACTATTCTTTATGTCGGTATTTTATTGAAAATGAATTATAAAGATAAATTTCAAAAAATGCCGATAGAGGGCGCTTTAGACTTTGGAGTAACGTACAACTATATTTTACCGTTATTTTTCGCATCTCATAAAATTTTCTTAGAAGATTAGACATAAACTTAAATTTCGAGATGAAAATCTGAATCGTTGGGAGTGGTTAAGTAGCGCAAACTGAACTGTGTTCAATAGGGGTGGGGAGGTTTAAATTTCAAATGATTATAAAAAACGGAAAAATTGTTCGATTCGTTTGCCGTTTTCGCTAAAACTATTCTTTATGTCAATATTTCCTTGAAAATAAATTTTAAAGATTAATTTTAAAAAATACCGTTAGAGGGCGCCTTAAACTTTGGAGTAACCAACAACTATTTTTAACCGTTATTTTTTGTATCTAATTAAATGCTTGTAAAAGTTCAAATTTAAATTTTGAGCTCAAAATCTGCATCGTTTTGAGCAATTTAGTGCGGAAATTTGAAATGTGTTCGAGGGGTGGGGAGGGTAACATTTTAACTCCTGAACACTGTTCAGTTTCTGCTTCTTAACCCCTCCATCGATTTAGAATTTGATCTCAAAATTTAAATCTAAGCATTTGCAAGCATTTAATTAGATACAAAAAATAACGCTTAAAAATAGTTGTTGGTTACTCTAAAGTTTAAGGCGCCCTCTATCGGTATTTTTAAAAATTAATCTTTAAAATTTATTTTCAAGGAAATATTGACATAAAGAATAGTTTGGGCGAAAACGGCAGACGAATCGACCAATTTTTCCGTTTTTTAAAATAATTTGAAATTTGAACCTCCCCACCCCCATTGAACACAGTTCAGTTTGTTCTACTTAACCACTCCCAACGATTCAGATTTTCATCTCAAAATTTAAGTTTATGTCTAAGCTTCTAAGAAAATTTTATGAGATGCGAAAAATAACGGTAAAATATAGTTGTACGTTACTCCAAAGTCTAAAGCGCCCTCTATCGGCATTTTTTGAAATTTATCTTTATAATTCATTTTCAATAAAATACCGACATAAAGAAAAGTTTTAGTGAAAACCGCAAATCAATCGACCAATTTTTCCGTTTTTTATAATCATTTGAATTTTAAACCCTCTGAACACAGTTAAGTTTGTGCTACTTAACTGCTTCCAACTACTCAGATTTTGAGCTCAAAATTTAAGTTTAAGTCTAAGCTTACGGAACCTTTAATGAGATGCAAAAAATAACGGTAAAAAATAATTGTTCGTTACTCTAAAGTCTAAAGCGCCCTCTATCGTCATTTTTTGAAATTTATCTTTATAATTTATTTTCAAGACAATACTGACATAAAGAATAATTTTAGTGAAAACTGCAAACGAATCGACCAAATTTTCTGTTTTTCATAATCATTTGAATTTTTGGACCCTAAACTTTAATGGCGCCTATCTCCTTCGGAAGACTTTGGGATCCTTGGTTTCCTATTTAAATATTGTTTGTCTTGATGTGTACTATCACCCCTTAAAGTTTGGACCATGAATTTAGAAACACCCTGTATATATATATAAAGTGGAGTGAAAAATCGAAAGTTGGAATTTTGATTTTGGATAGCAGCCAAAAGTTGCTTTTTACTACCTCTGATACACGTGCAAAATTTCACGAATTTTGAAAAATGTCTTCAGTCCCCTACCAGGACATTTATATTTTCATTGATTTATACGAAAGATTCTTACCATAAATTGTACATTAACAGGAGTTTTTGGTAATATCGTTTAATGTTTTTATTTTTAAAATGTTTAGTGTAATTCTTTTCACCATTTTCAAACTTTAGGGCTTTATTTTTAAATATTTGAAGCGGTTTATTGAGTTTCAAAAATTGTATGATGTCATTTTTACAGTCAAAATGAGTGCGTGTGTAAGAAAATCGATGTTTACCATTACTAAAAGTTGGTGATTCTTCAAAAGTAAATAAAGCTTTTTTGTCAACAATAGCAGAATGCCATAAAATACTATTATTATACAAAAAAATAAATAAAGCACAGCAGTAATTGTAAAATTTCGCCAAAATCAGAGGTAAAAAAAATCCTAAGGGAAAACATCGAAGGCATCAATTATTGTAGTTTTCCAAAGACGTATTGAACAAATGATAGACATTTTTTCTGAATTTCAGAAGCGTATTCAATTCCCCAAAATGAAAGGAAATGATGGAAAATTGGAGATGGATTACATGAAATAACTATAAGTGAAAAACAATCTTTGATTTTAAGAGTCAAATTAGTTGTATGTGGGACAAATTACACCATCTTTTGGACCAGGAAAGATTATTGCAGGAAGTATTAATATATTGCACTGAAAAACATTTAAACATTGATAAATTTATGGCAATAGGTTGTGACGGAACAACTGTAAAGAGTAAGATAAAAAATCATACTAATTGATTTTTGAAACTAAGATTTAGTCGTCCGTTGTAGTTTTTAATATGTCAGCTCTCTGCAAACGAATTGCCACTAAGCCGTTGAGCTTAACAAACAGATAAAGGCTCACTAGCTTTTCCTGTTCTAATTGGAAAGTCGTTGGATCAATGTGAGCAATCGACAGTTAAGGGAATTAAAAAAAAATTGCTCCTATCACCGAGAAATGAACTCTGGAGAGTTAAGTGCAGACCAAAATTATTTTTATGACATGTGTCAAACATTTGGATCTGGTTAATGCTCCTCAAATGTGGTAAATCGTAATCCAGCACGAATGTCGCACTCTAAATGATTGACAATGGACTACTTGGTTTGCAGATTTGAAGTCAGAATTCATGCCAAAATCTGAAGATTAAGGCTGAATTTATAATGAAAGTACATTAGTCTATGTTGTTTCACTTCAAGAAAGATTCTTCTTGCAAAAATAGAGTTCAAAATGTTTTTCTTTTCTAAACAATTCAGTTGTTTTGTTATTTGAGGTAATATTTAAAAAAATATTGTCGATACCGTTATTCAACAAAACGTATACTTCTGTCATTGAGATAAAAATTTACAGGAACGATAACTGATAAAAAAAAAATCATGTTTAAGAATTTGTATTCCGAAGAATGTTGAAGATAAAGAATATTGTATGTTCTACAATAAGGCAGTTTCATATTCCAAAATTGAAATTCAGTGTTACTGCAGTTCCTTTATATTTAGAGGAACTATCTTTAAGGTGCATTCGAAAAATAAAAGTGAACTGCATGTCTAATTATTGTGCTTTATCTTCTCTGCGACAATACGATCGACGTTTCCGGGTTATATTCGTAATTTAAAAAGTTAAATTACAACGAAACTTATAATATTCACAAGTAATACTTTAACACTTGAACCACGGGAAAATTCATTCAAGTTTTATGAAAATATTTCTCACTGGAATTTTCATTTAAAACTGTTTAAATTATTTACTGAAATATTTTTGCTTAGCTTATATTTAGCTTATTTCATTAAGAGTTTTCTGGTTCGAATCGTCATTTCTCCATGTAATACGGGTCAAAAGGACCCGTCAACGCGGTTCTAGTGTTAAAAATTCTTTTTTTGAGGGAAAAAAAGAAAGAACTGAATAATTTACACTACATAGTGAAATCTTGGTTTTCACATGTAAAGGACATAATATTTAAGAGCTGGTAGAGAACTAAAGATGAATTCCAAATGAAATGAAATTTTAACTTTATATTCCGTGTGCCAAAAAGCAACTATTTAGCCCTATCCAAAGAAAAAAATCAGAAAAAAATTATTTTTGGTCATTTACGCTGCATAGTGAAATCTTGGTTTTCTCATATAAAGAGCATAATCTTTAAGAGCTGGTAGGGGACTAAAGATGAATTCCAAACGAAATGAAATTTTAACCTTATAATCAGTGTGCCAAAAGGCAACTTTTTAGACCTATCCAAAGAAAAAATTCCGAAAAAAAATTTTGGGGTCATTTTCACTACATCCTAATATATATATATATAATACCATTAAAAGTAGACAAGATTCACCAATGGATTTTATCAATAAAACAATAAACCAAAACGAAGAATTAAATTGAATTATGGTAAACAATATTAACCATTTGAAATTAACCATTGAATTTAATAACTTATAGCACATTGAACATGGAAGGAAAAAAGAATAATATGAATACAAAAGAAATTTGTAGAACCAAAGCAGAATCTTCAGGTCCCAAATACTTTGGAACTACAAATGGAGTGTGTGGTTTCATCTTCGTATTTGCCATGAAAAAGCAAAACAATACGAATTTGGGACTACCATCACACAAAAACCAAATTATTAAACAAGGAACAAAGATATTTTACAAAAAGGAGTTGAAAGTAAGTAAAAATAATAGTTATCCATAACAAACAAAAAAGATAAAGCTGAATGGAAATATAATTGAACCGGAAAAATAATTAATAATTGATATTAACATAAAATTAAATTAATAAAATGATTAAAATTAGAATTAAGAGATAACATTCATATTAACATATAACTTAAAATACATTATTGTTTCTTTAATCAGTAACATTTATTGTGACTTTACATGGTAAAAACTCATTATCTTAATATACACTGGTGTCCAAAAGTTAAGCATAATTGGTAATTAGGTAATTATTTTTAAGTAATGAAAGAAATATGAATCAGAATGTGCTGAAACTCCAGGTGTGTAAACAAAATAGTACGCGTCACATATTTTCGCGAAGAGTTTTCCCCGAAATCGAACAGGGGACCGTCAACAAATTGAAAAAGAAAGAAGATCTTTTGGATAACCCTGTCAAAACTAATGTAGCAAAAGCGTTCAAACTGCACATTATGATTAATTGGCTTCTTGTAATGTACTGTGTTAATTTTTACAAGGATAGCATGTATACTCATAGAGAAATTAAGGTTTTTATAAAAACTGTCCTAAATTTTTCCAAGTTTTTTGCTTATAATTTGCAGAGTTCTTATTATAAAATAATGTTCTTTTCTGAAAATATGACAAACATCATTGTACACAATACCCTGTCGTCAGAATTTAAAAATAATAAAAATTATATGAAAAATGAGTATGTTTAGTAAATAATTTTTCATTGCGCATGCGTCAACGATATCAAAATGTCATTTGCATATTGTGTTAGTTAAATGTATAGAGCAACTTCTGTAAAAGTTTCAAAAACATAGCTTGAAAATTCTGAAAATGGGAGCCTATAGAATCAACTCAAAATCCGTTATTCCTAAAGGAAGCAAAAAAATCAGGGGTTTTACCTAAATATAGTTGTACGTGCAGAATTGTGTAGGCACTAAACAATGGAATATGGATACAGCCCCTCATCTTTTTGCTTCATTTAGGGAATAAAGGATTTTGAGTTGATTCTATAGGCTCCCATTTTCAGAATTTTCAAACTATGTTTTTGGAACTTTTACAGAAGTTGCTCTATACATTTAGCTAACACAATATGCAAATGACATTTTGATATCGTTGACGCATGCGCAATGAAAAATTATTTACTAAACATACTCATTTTTCATACAATTTTTATTATTTTTAAATTCTGATGACAGGGTATTGTGTACAATGATGTTTGTCATATTTTCAGAAAAGAACATTATTTTATAATAAGAACTCTGCAAATTATAAGCAAAAAACTTGGAAAAATTTAGGACTGTTTTTATAAAAACCTTAATTTCTCTACGAGTATACATGCTATCCTTGTAAAAATTAACACAGTACATTACAATAAGCCAATTAATCATAATGTGCAGTTTGAACGCTTTTGCTACATTAGTTTTGACAGGGTTATCCAAAAGATCTTCGTTCTTTTTCAATTTGTTGACGGTCCCCTGTTTGATTTCGGGGAAAACTCTTCGCGAAAATATGTGACGCGTACTATTTTGTTTACACACCTGGTGTTTCAGCACATTCCGATTCATATTTCTTTCATTACTTAAAAATAATTACTTAATTACCAATTATGCTTAACTTTTGGACACCAGTGTAGGATAATAAAAATAAAAAAAAAAATAAAAAAAAATAAAAAAAATAAAAATAAATAAAAATAAATAATAGTAATAATATTATTAATAATAATACCAAAAATTATATCAATAACATTAAAAATAATTTGATAATTAAAATATAGCTATTTAACTATAGATATAACTAGACAAATATCCATATATCAATAAATATAAAAACTTTGTTAAATCACCATAAAAAAGAAAAATTATACAGGACGCGTTTCGAGCTGCAAAATCGCCAGTATTTTCGATGTTTCTCAATATTGTTTTACTATTTTGGGTTTCTACACCGACCGTTCCTGCTTTCCACGTGTTCATGGTAAGTCCTTTTTCTTTCTTCCTGCTTCTTGTGTGTATTGTTTTTTAGTGAATTTTTTTGCCTTTTTTATTTATTTTTACTGTTTTCTTTTTATTTATTTATTTTTTATTTATTTAATTTTGTTTTATTTATTTATTTATTATTACCATTATTTCTGGCCTTGTTTTTTCTTTTCTCTTGTTATGGGTTCTTCGCTTATTAATCGTTTCAAGCATCTTCGTTTGAAGCGGGCTAGGTTTTTGAATAGGCTTAATTTTCTTTTAAGGTGTAAACGTTCACACGTTGTTCCTAAGTTCATTAATATTATTTACAAGCTTCCTTCATCCTTTCGCGTTCAAAATGCCTTAACCAGGAGTAAGTTTGCTGTTCTTAGAGCCATTATTCAAGATGTTCGGCACTCTCTTTCGTGCATTGAATATGAATTATATTCGTTACATTTTCTGTTAAGTAAATCTGTTATTTATTTCCCTTTTCTTGAGAAACGGATTTTTGCCTACGTTGATTACAAATCTAAATGTCACAGTGCTATTTTGGATAAAAAATTTTCGTCACTTCTGACTTCTAATTCTCCTTCTCATGGTATCTCTCCTCTTAGGCAAAATTATGTTGTCAATTTATCGTCTCATTCTCTTACTGATTCCCAACGTGATGTTCTCTCTCTTGGTTTGAATTTTTCGCGCGTTTCCAAACCTTCTATTCCGAATTTAATTGCTCCGATTGAACATTCTTTCAAAAATAGTAAAATTTCTCCTGGTCAACTTGATTCTCTTCGCTACCTTTTGGCTAACGTCATTTCTTCTAATAAATCTTCAGTTAAATCTAATCTTTCTTCTTCTCAAAAATCTGCTATCAGTGAACTTAATTCTGTCCCTAACCTTCTTATTACTAAGGCTGATAAAGGCGGTCAAACCGTTCTTCTCAATAAGTCTGATTATATTTCTCATGTGGAATCTATGTTAAACTCCGGTCCTTATTCTAAATTAAAGAAAGATCCTTCTACTAAACACCTTTCTGATATCAAGGAGGTCGTTAATAAGTCTGTCATTCTTAATAATAACACTAAACGTATGGTCATTCCTTCTATAGCTAATTGTGCTCGTTTCTATGCTCTTCCTAAGGTCCATAAACCTACTCTTTCATTTCGCCCTATCGTTTCTAATATTGGTACTGCTTCTTATAAACTTGCCAAGTTCCTTTCTAAGTTACTCGCTCCTTTATCTTCCACTAATTTTCACACTGTTAAAAATTCTATTGACTTTGTTGATAAAATTAAACGCCTTTCTCCTTGTAATTACAAAATCATTTCCTTAGATGTTAAATCCCTCTTCACTAACGTCCCCGTTCAAGGAGCAATTGACTGTTTGGAAAGAAGGCTACGCGAATTCCATTACTCTTCCATCGAGATTGACGAGATCCTGCAATTAGTTAGTATTTGTGTTAGGCAAACTGCTTTCCAATTTAATAATTCCTTTTATGTTCAAACGGATGGTTTAGCCATGGGCAATCCTTTATCTCCTCTTTTATGTGACATTTATATGCATTTTGTGGAAGAAAGACTCTTCAGTTTATTTGATTTTCCCTTCTGGTGTAGGTATGTTGATGATACTTTTATGCTGGTTCCTTATGATGATTCCTTTTGAGCTGGATCTCCAAAATCTCCTTTCTCTTGTCAACTCTGTTGATCCTTGCATCCAGTTTACTCTTGAAGTCGAAGAGAATGATTCTCTTCCTTTCCTCGATGTCTTAGTTACTAAACACCCTGATCGGTTCTCTACCTCTGTTTATAGAAAACCTTTCGCTGTATCTCTACCTCCGCATGCTTTTTCTAACCATCCTCCACAGCATAAAGTGGCTTCCTTTTATGCTTTTGTTTACAGAGCTCTTCGGATTTCTTCTGACTCTTCTGCTCTAAATAAGGAAATTAGTTACCTCAAGTCTCTTGCCCTCACTCGTGGTTATAATCCCTCTTTGATTGACAAAGCTCTGTATAAATTTAATAAGCCTAAACGTCTTCTTACTGATTCTAATAATTCGTCTAATATTAACTGTATAGTTCTACCTTTTTATTCTCCTCTTTGTTTCAAAATAGCTAAAATCCTTTCTCGTTTCAATTTTAAAGTTATCTTCAAACCTATGAATAAAATTAAATTCTCGTCTTTGAAAGATCCTATTCCTGTTGAGAACCGGTGGGGTGTTTATTTTATTCCTTGCTCTTGCAATTTGGGTTATATTGGTCAGACCAGAAGAGCGTTGAAGAAAAGATTGGATGAACATCAGAGATACATTAAAAATCAGGAATTATCTAGGTCTTCCCTTGCTTCGCACTGTTGGTCTTCCGGTCATTTTTTCAATTTTTCCATGGCCAGAATTTTTTCTAATCCTGCCTCTCCTTCTCATTTAGATACTCACGAAGCTTATTTTATTTATAAAAATTGTAATACTCTTGTCAACGATCTCTCTTCATCCCCCTCCCTTTCTCCTGCATGGAAATTACTTTTGTAGTTTATTATTATTACTATAATTATTTTTAGTTTTTATTTAATAATTATTATTTTTTATTATTATTTTTATCATTTTTTAATTAATTAATTTTATTTTATTTTATTTTTATTTTTATTTATTTATTATTTATTTATTTATTTTTATTTTATTTTTATTTATTTATTTTTATTTATTTATTTATTTATTTATTATTTTTTTTTATCTTTTATTAGTTTTTCTCTGCCATCTGGGTTCTTTTAGCCAGCGCCACCTGGGGCACTCTTTGTAATCTCCTCCCTCCTTCTTTGAGTTTATCTTTACTTTTCTCTTCCTCCTTGGCGTTGGCAAGAAGCGCCACCTGTCGCACTCTGTGTAATCTCCCCCCTCTTTATTTCACTGTTATTTCCACTCTGTCCGTTGTGACACGTGTTTGGACCAGCTGAAGACGAGCGGTTATTTTGCAGCTCGAAACGCGTCCTGTATAATTTTTCTTTTTTATGGTGATTTAACAAAGTTTTTATATTTATTGATATATATTTATCGCCAGTATTTTCGGTGTTTCTCAAAATATCCATATATTGGTGTAAATTAAACAGTTTAAAAATTATATTAAAATAAATAACCCACTCTCATTTTTTATATAAATAATTAACTTTTGCGTCTTTATCCAGACAACACCACCCTCCTCCGTACTCTAACATCTACCCACCCAACCAACCTATATATATATTTTTTATTACTTTTTAACATTTTTAATTTTTTATTATTATTTTTATGATTTATAATTTTTTTAAACATTTTTTAAGCAAAGAATTAATTATAAGATCATGTAATATCTAATTATAAATTAAAGAATATATGAATTTTTTAGGATAACCATTATTTATAGCATCATATACAAGCTTTTTAATATTAGTATTAATTAAATGGGAAGAACATAGACATTTTATTCTATATAAATGGTTAAGTATTATATTACGATATACAGAATTATGAAGACATGATTTAAAATTAGTAAAGGTATTAACTTTAAAATTAAATTCTTTCCTTTTGTCATAAATATCAGTTATAAATTTGTTCGCTTTTAATATAATTTTAATATCTAAGAAATTGATTGTATTATTAAAAAGTAGTTTTTTTGAAAGTTCTAGATTAGAAGGATAATCAACAGGGAATTGAGATATAGAGGTGTTATCAGTATCAATTAAAATTACATCATCTATATATCGATATAAATGTATTGTATTATTTAAATAATGACGTTCATAGTAATATAAGTATAAGTCAGATAATACACTAGATGTACTACCACCTTGTGGTATACCAACATTTTGAATATATATATATATATATATATATATATATATATAAAGAATTTTATCACAGAAAAAGGGGAGAATGTACTTTGTTTTTGCTTAGGATCATCTACACAATCGATTTTGTCAGATATAAAGGGATATAAGGGTATTTTTCAGAAAAATGAGTAGTTTTATGTCTTTGAGAAAAAATTTGAATTTAGTGAGTCTAACATGAATGTTTTAGTTTTATTTTAAATTATAAAATAGTATGAACAGGGAAAATAATAATTTATTTAATAATAATAATAAAATTTTAAAGTTGCATAGGTCATTACTATGGCATGTTGCTAACTTCACATTTAATTAAATGCCTTAGAGCTAGGATAAAACAAATGTAATAAAGATTTGTTTTTCTGACAATAATTTAATTAGCGTTTTAAGTTTAATTCAAGGAAATATTTTAATAATTTTTAATTAAATCTTTATCTTTCAAAATAATTGTCATCACCAGGGTGCGACGTGTTTGCTTTCTTAGCTAGTCACTAGAACATTATAAAATATTCTGTAGACTGCTTCATTGCAGGGTAATAAATGAACTTACAAGCAGTGAGTACTTTCATTTTTTGAAATATTTAGTACAGTTTCATTTGAATACTTTAATTTAAAAATGGGAAAAATGTATTTTTTATGTGTTATGGACATGTTTCATATTACTTAAATAAAACAATATATATTAATAATTTATTGATTGAATTATAAAGCTCTCTGAAAATTTTCACCAATTAAGTATAATATAAAACTTCAATCGCTGTAAATAAGTGTAAAATTAAACTTATCTCGTTGAAATCATGGTAATAATAACAGATCAAAAAATGGCAAATTCCAATAATTTCAAAAATTTTGAATTAACTCATTTAATGTTAAACCATAATAAGGAACGTATTAATGGAGCTCTCTTTCCCTTCATTTACGAATTTCCCCGTTATTTGTTATATTCAAAATGGGCAAAATAAAATATTAACCCCCCCCCCCCCCAAAAAAAAAAAAAGAAGACGTAAGGTATACGCAATGAACAAAATAAAAATGATCGAATCGCACAATTCCACTCAATTACCATACCACAATAAACTCCAAATTAATTAACTACTAAAACCGCGTTAAAGAGTCATTTCTCAACATATCAATATATTTCGACTGTAACAAGAAATTTCTAAGTAAAAATGTTCAATAAGTATTGTAAGGAAGGAAATTTTTAAGTAAATAAGTTAACTTATTTTAAATACAAAATCTGGTATAAACCTTTTTTTAAACCTAAGTAAAATTTCACGCGTTATTAGTATTAAATCAGACTAACAATTTCTGCTGTAATTTTTCTCGTAATGCATGACAAGGAAAAATTTGATCAGAACAAAAAAATACAGGATTGGAAAAAAAAAATTCTTTTTTTATTAAACCAAAATATCTCTTTTTTTTTTAGAGTGATCCATAATTCACTGTAAAACATTTGTGTAACGTTACATCATATAGTGGGTGGTAGCTTTGCTGCCTCCAATTTTATGGAGTGATTTTTTTTTACCTATATAATGGTGTAATGTAAACATATATTACTGGTGTAGCATTACAATGTTACACCGGTTATATCGGTTAAAATACTCCTTAAAATTGGAGGAAGCAAGGTTACTCCATAAAATTAGAGACAGCAAAGCTGCCAGCCATTCTTTGATGTAACGTTACTCAAATGTTTTACAGTGTTCCCTAAAAAAATCATTAAAACTTTGATTTGTTGATACATTTTGGATGGTTTCAGCGAATTCTTTAGTTAAACTAAAAAATCGGTTTCGTTGCTCAGACAAAAAAATATAGTTAACACTCTTATAAAATTAGAAAATATCATTATCTGTCTGACCTGAATCTTTAAGTATGTGTGTAGTTTTAAAGACTATTAAAAATTATTACGATTTGAGGAACTTAGAAGTTACGCTTTTTATACAAGGCTACACAAAAGTTTAGTTCAAATTTTGCAAGTTAATTTTAAACACCTTCCAGTTATTTGATAGAGCTGGAACTTTATTTGTTTATGTAGTTATGTTACCAATGCAATATTATTATATTTCATGGAATGTAACAGATAGGATTTTTTTACAGGGCCACACAAAATATTAGTTCAAAACTTGCAAAACAATTTTAAACCATTTTCAATCATCTGATTATTCTGAAACTTTGCTTACATGTATTTTGACAAACGTAGAAAGTACTAATTCTTTGCAGGGCCACACAAAAGAATCGCGGAAAGATTGTTGCCAATAAGCAGAAATTTTAATGAAATATCAAGAAAATTACAATAAGTTAGTGATGTACATAATAGTATTTTTAAATTGAAAATAAAACACGTATCAACTATATTTCTTTTGCGGGGCAACATAAAAAATTCGGATACATTACCGTTTGTAAGCAGAAAATTTATTTCAAATTGAATAAAATTTATTTAGGTTATTTATTCACGCAGTATTTTTTCAACCGAAAATAATTTGGGTAGCATTAATATTTTTCACAAAACCACACAAGACATAAGGTTTTTTTTATGTAATTTTATTTTAAAATTAATATTTTTTAGGATGAGTACACAAACTTCTAGAGCAATTCTGATTAGACAAAAATAAAAAAGAAACGAATGTTAATTTATATGCTAATGTATATGTATAATATAATTGTTTTTTATCTAATAGTAAATCTAGTCGTTGGGGCCCACCGTAATACTTGTCCATCAAGGATATGAATATAATATAAGGAAATCAAACTTGTGGAAACTATTTATAAAATGCATCGCAATTCCAAAACAAAATCTAAACATTTTAAATATATATAGTAATGCTCTATTAATGATTTGTTTATGAACCGTTTTCGACAAATTATGTAAAAACGCCAAACTATTCAAGTAGTATCGAATTGCGTAAAAGAAACATCCTTAT
Source organism: Maratus speculifer (assembly GCA_964019185.1). Classification (NCBI taxonomy): domain Eukaryota; kingdom Metazoa; phylum Arthropoda; class Arachnida; order Araneae; family Salticidae; genus Maratus; species Maratus speculifer. Next base: position 300,675,850 of record OZ025293.1, read on the forward strand.
AACTCTAAAAATAATAATTACATTAACTAAGTTTACTGTATCGGATTAAGCGTCTCATTTCCAATTAAAATATATCTTTGAATTGAAATTTGAATGGAATACAGGCTGATGAAAAATCGAAGAATGTGGAAAACAGGCTTACAAATATCTCGTCAACTAATAATCCAATTGACTTCGTTCTTTATGAACATTTTAATTAATTAATTAATTAATTAATTAATTAATTTTTTGCCTTTTACATCCACTCCTTAAAAAAAAAATTCAAAAATTTTTATATACCTTCCATGAGAACGAATTTTTCAAGACTCCAAAAAAAAAAATAGTTCCGGATAATCGAGGTTACTGATATTAAATAGGTTTCGTCCCATTCTTACATACTAATTACATACAAAATTTCAAGTCTCTATCTCAGTTTATTCGGGAGATACACACAGACAGACAGGCACATAGACGGACGGACAGCAATTTCTTTTTCTAAAAATATGTTTTACGGAATCACTAGTGTCTGAAACATGTAAATCCCTCAATTTTGTTTTTGTTTTACAAAACGATTGCAAGACTTACCCTATACTATGTATGATGGGTAAGGCATAAGTATGATTAACGCATTTTTCATAATTGATTATCTACTTATTTGAGAGATTGTTAAATAAACCAGATATTTATCAATATTTGAGTATTTTATTAGAGATACATTCGAAAAATCAGAAAAAACTAATTAAACTTCAACGAAATAATTTTGTCCACCTAGATCGTCAAAACGCCCCACTGTGCGTCGTAAGGGACTACACAAACGCAAACCAACGTCTGCCAGTCATCTAAAAGTGGGTTTGAATAATCGGACTCTCATGCAATTCTATATGATGGATGTTTAATGGCTTGAATGCATAATAATTTTTTATAATATTAGCTAATAACAACGACAGTACTTTATTAGCTAATAATAATGGCAATACTAACTTAGTTAATAATAACAACATTTTTAGACTATTGGTGATTGACAACAACATGTAACAGTAATAATAATAATTATTATTAATACATTATTTTTCTTATATAATATTATTATTAGAGTGTCATTTCTTCATATTCTTTTTAAGTAACGATCTGTATGAAATAATAATTTTTATTTTGCAAATTAATTGACCTATTCCACAGAATATTAAGAAATAAAAGTTTGCAAAAATAATTTTGCCAAAAACCATTTGTTGACCGAGACAAATACATAAAAAGATGAAATATTTTTACCTTTAATACTTTAATGGAATAAACCAAGCTGCCTGAATCGTTTAAAATGCTACTAACAAACCAACTCGCGAGTTTTATCGAAATCATTACCATATAAATAGAGATAAATAAAGATATGTAAAAAGTAATTTTCAAATACATCGACAATTTTGTATGTCTTATAAAAGAAAAAAAAGACACTCTAGAGAGAACAATACACTCCATACTAAGCAAAAATATGAGTTCTTAAAAGCATCTTACGACATCTTGGTCAAGCATTTCAAACGTTATTTGAAATGTAAAAGACCGAAAAATAATAAATTCCAATTTATATCTTATCGATTTATAAATAGGCATGCGTGTTGATACATTGTGATAAAATATTATTCTGGCATTGAACTTGCTTCGATAATAATGAAAAAAAGCATATAAAAAGAGCATGAAAAAAATGTTTTTCGCTATTGTTTTCTCTAAAAAGGAACATGTAGTGCGTTATAAAATGCAAAAATTCATTCTAGTTAGAATTTAGATTGATATTCTTCCTAAACTTGAAGAACAATGAATGCAGATACAATTTAATCGTTTTTTCTTAGATATTTGTTTTTTTAAACCTTTTTTCTTACTATTTAATCTAAAAATGTATTCAGAAACGAGGTTTGCAATTTTCAATTTCTTCTTTATCTAAAAGAATTCAAAAGAAGAAGCATATTTTTTTCCTTGAATATGAATACATAAAAATAATTGATAAAGATGAAACCAACGTCTAAAAAGTAGAAATATTTAAAGAAAAAGGAAATGGCACGGGATTTGATAAATATTGATAGAAAAATATATTTAAGAGAAACATGGAAACGTTATTTACTTCCATATACATGAAAAATTTCCTCCATTTCCTAACACGTCCTTGAAAGTAAATTCCTTTTTTGTATTACGTTTCCGAAGTATTTATTTATAGCAATCAGTTTGTAGATGTTTGTAAATAATGGCCGTGAATGAATTAGAATTTTATGTTAAGAAGTATTCAGAAAATATAAGGAAGTTAAGGTGACGTTTAATTATTAAATCACAAAAGTTTTTATTATTGAAATCATTCAGAGTGTTATTTGAAAGACAAGAACGGGATATTAGGGAGACAGGAGCAAGATGACGAATGTCTTAATTTTTCCGTTTCCCAGTAGATGGCAGCATCAAACGGACACTACTGGCTCTCCTATCAGCCATTCGTTATACAATAGTATAGACACGCTGAAATCGCATTTTTGTATTAGTTATGAGGCTTTGATTGTTTACCGCAGCCACGTTATAGCTTTTAAGCATGTGTACATAAGCTCTGCTACAGATACATGTAAGATATATCGTTTCTCTTTAATGTTTATGGGTAACTTAGTTTAAATACTACCTAATACCATGAATAAATGTCAATTCATCGCGTTTCTTCGTGGCAATGTAAACGAATATTTTGAAACAGGCAGCCCAAGGCAAGATGACGAGCTCGATATCCCCCGACGAGCTCGATGCCTGCGTTTCGGGCTTTATTAAACTAACTATGTTGTACATTCTATTTAAATTCTGTAAACGCTTGTTTGTACAAGCGACCTTGCGCTTCTAGCTCATCTAGGGCTGCGGGGCGCATTGGATCGTTTGAAAAGTGGAGGTGTCGTTCGAAAGGGGCAACCACAGGAAGACATTTTTGCCAACCACTAAGTCCCTCCTAATCACACCACCCGAAAGAAAAACCCTATCGGGGTCCACATCTAAGTGTCCAATTGGTACGAGGGGGTATTGTTTGACGGGGTTCTACCTCGGAGTCAAGAACTATCCCCTCCCCCGCTGGTTCCTCCCCCCCCCAAAAAAAAATCAAAAAAGTGTTTAAGGTCAACTTTCGGCATTCCTATGACAGAGAGAGCATTTTTACCGATTTTATGGTCATCATCCTCCCTTCATATAAATTCAGGTCGGGTGGGGGAGGCAAATGCTGATTCCAATATGCCAAAGAAGCCTGTTAGTGTTTTTGATTTCAAACCATTGCATAAAGCAACACTATGTGATAAAAAAAGAAAAAGCAAAACACTGAACACAAGCAATCTTACAAGCACATCCACCAAATAAATGTTTGAACAAAGTGAAAAGCAGAAGGAAGAACAGAGACGTTTAATAAAAGAGAAATGAAGCCCGTGAAGCTAAAAAGGGATTAAAAAACGCAAACTAAGCTCCTGGAAGCCTAAGTCTATTTAATACAGGCCAAACAGCGCAGTTGCATCAATTTCAAATGATGGTGTTGCAGATGTCGTACTTGTGACGAGGAATATTGCAACCCACCAACGGATGGATGCAGTGCTGTAAATGCCAAGAGTGGTGGCATGAGAATTCCAATTATAAAAATGGCTTTTTTATTTGCGACCATTGTTCGCTGCAAAACTAAACGCTTCAACATCATGTTACAATGTATTATGCTTAGTTTGATACTTTGTAACATGTAAAAACACCTTTATCATTTGTTAAAACATGTAACATGTAACATTTTTCAGTGTTCTCATCTTGCTCCAAGGACATAGTCATCTTGCCCCAGTACTGGGGTTCAGTGTTTTGCTTTTTCTTTTTTTTTCTCACAGTGTGTTGCTTTAGGCAATAGTTTGAAATCTAAAACACTAACAGGGTTCTTTGGTGAATTGGAATCAGCATTTGCCCCCCCCCCCCCCCTCGACCTGAAAGAGGAAAGGTGGATGGTGACCATAAAGTTGGTAAAAATGCTCTATCTCTCACAGGAATGCCGGAAGTTGGCCTTAAACGCTTTTTTTATTTTTTGAGGGGAATGAACCAAAGGGGGGGAATAGGTCTTGACTCCAGGTCAAACCCCATCGAACCCCCCCCCCCCCCCACCTTGTACTGATTCGACGCTTCGAAGCGGAGATACAGATATTGATAGGGTTTTTCTTTCGGGAAGGGGGCTACGAGGGACTTAGTGGTTGGCAAAAATATCTTCCTCTGGTCGTCCCCTTTCGAATGACATCTTCACCGATCTGATATGCCCCGCATCCCCAGAGGAGCTAGAAGCGCATGGTCGCGCGAACAAACAAGCATTTATAGAATTTAAATAGAATGTACAACATAGTTAGTTTAATGAGAAACACGGGCATCAAGGTCGTTAAACAAGGTCGTTAGGGGATGACGAGCTTGTCACCTTGCCCCGAACTGCCTGTTTAAAAATATTCGTTTTCTTTGCCAAAAAGAAAGGTGATGAATTGACATTTATTCATGGTATTAGGTAGTATTTAAACTAAGTCACCCATGAATATTAAAGAGAAACGATATATCTTACATGTATCTGTAGCAGAGCTTATTTACACATGCATAAAAGTTATAACATGGCAGCGGTAAACAATGAAAGCTTCATAACTAAAACAAAAATAGCGATTTCCACGACTCTATACTGTTTTAATGAACAGCCAATAGGAGAGCAAGTAGTGTCCGTTTGATGCTGCCACGTACTGGGAAACGGATATATTAAGACATTTCTCATCTTGCCCCGGTCTCCCCTTTATGATGCTACAGGAAACATATGGCCAATCTGTCGTATCATATAGAATAGCTGGTAGATGGTATCGCATTTCTAACAAGTCTGAAATTCCTCGTGAAGAGTAGCAAAGAAGATGCGTTTGTACTATAACGAAGTTTTAAAAATATTCAGATATCAGTGTATTAGTATACAGTACTTCGGATATAGTATAGAAGCCGAAATCTTTTGTTTGTCAGTTTAAATAATAATAGCTTTCTATTACACAGAATTAACTTTTAGTAAATCTCAGCAACATACATCAATTTCAAAAAATGTCAAATGGTAAAATATAATTAAAACACGCCCCAAACAATGTTCCCCCTACACCATTATGTAATGGAATACTTTTGTGTGGCCCTGAAAATTGATAAGAAATATTATTTGCATTACAGAATGTACAGAATATATGTTTTAGTATATACTTTATAGATGAATATTATTTTAATTACTTTCGAGAGAGTGTAGCACCATTAAAGTGCACTTGAAATTATTTTTTCCCACAGGCCTTAATGTAACAGAATACTTTTGATTGTCCCTGTAATTATACTTTATATTCGATACTCATAAAATTTGAAATTACTCTACAAAATTATTCAACAATTGTGTATTTCAAAATTCAAATGATTCGGTTGTATATTTTTTGCTCTGTTATATACGTACAGACAGACAGGTGGACAGACGGTCGGACGGACTGAACGACGACTACGAGTGCTGCGTAATTACATAATTAAGAACCCATCTGAAAAGGAGGGCAATCGATTTCAAAGGAAGGTAGAGCAGGCAATTCAGTGACTGTTCTAATGAAAGAAAACTTCAATACTGCGGCTGTGACAGTAAAAGAAACCGTATACTTATATTAATTTGCCTATCGAAAAGAATGGGCATTTCATTAGCTCCTCCCACATGTTGCTCACAGGAAAACGGCACATGACATGGTTTTGCGCCATATTAGAACTCCCTGACTAGAACAAAAAGAAGTGCGTGTGGAGGTTTGTTTGGAGTAAAACCGGTGCATCAAAACGATATCAAGCTTATTTTGGATATTACCACTGGCTGATGAAATTTAGAGAATGCATTTTTCTCTATTAGAGACAGTAGTAAAATCTGATGAGGAGATTTTGAAGAGCTTGCCAAAGAATTTCTTTTGAAATGTGCTTCTGAACTGACAAGGAAGGTCTCCATACGGGCATACTCCGAAAAATCTGAAAAAATGACAGAATGTTTTTCTCATGAGGATATATACGTTTATAAAAAAAATTTCGGCGGAACCTCCGTTCCCTATCCGTAAAAAAATAATGAAAATTTCGTTATTTGGCGATTATCATCGGTTGGCGATGAAAAGCATTTCAAAAGATGTTTCTTTTTTATGTCAAATGCATTTTAAAGGAAAAAAAGTTTCATGTTCAATGTGTTTAGATAAATTAAATATCTTTGTTTTTGTTTGTTTTAAGTATAATTTCGTTATATTGATATTTATATGTATTTAATTCAAATTTAACCATCAAAATTTGAGATTTGAAATGAAATTCAAATTTAAATTAATTAAACTTGTTTCAAGTTCAAAGTCTAGTTGAGCATTGTCAATTCCATTTTGTTGCTATGGAAACATTTAGCTTTGATTTTTAAATACGCTTAAATGTTTGAAAATAACTTTACTGAATAAGAATTTTTTTATATATGAAAATGTCTTTTTCCAAAGGTAAATTAAATAACTATAACAACAAATAATGTATACATTTGCAATTTAATATATATATGTATAAAATATATTAAACTTTCTCATTGTTTATGTTTAAATTCATCAAACACCATTTACGCGGATTCTAAAAATCCAAAAGTTTTCAGTTGCATTAAAATCGTTTGCTTTTGGCGGGGTAAAGTGCTGATCGCCAAATCGAGTGACACTTTTGTCTTTTCACGCCAAATATTCGAAAGTATTTTTTTTTTACATGTTTTCTTCTGTAATTCCGCCGGTAATTTTCTGTGATCCTTTATTATATACATGAGTAGCTTAATTAGTATTTAAAAAGAAAATCTGAGTATGCCCAGTATGGAGATCTTCCTTGTGAACAAAAAATGTAATATTTGCATTGTATTTACAGGTGAGTATCTTCAGACAGTCAAAATTTGGAGGATTAGCACAGTTTTTTAAAATTAATTTATGAACATTCTTTATGGAACAACACTCGTGTGTCACTTTAGCCAACAGATGGTGCAGTTACCTCAAATCACGAAAAGTGGACTATCCATTTTTCTATTTCATAGGACTATTTAACTTTAAAAACAAATAAAAACACATTAACCTTTGAAAAACGTTAATGTGGATATTCAGGGTCCTCTTATTTAGGGAAGTTTTCGTACAAGAAAAAAATCCTCAAATCTTTGTTTAAATCACAGTATCGGAATCTCAATATTGTACATTACTTCATCGTATAGAAGACTTCTGAAAAAAAAAAAAAAAAAAAAAGCGAAATATATATCCATATACTGGAGCTTAATCCTCCTTCATATTTTTTCTTCTGAATGCATTATTGAAACTAGAGAGATTTTTATTCATCCTTGAAAATGATAAATGTAAGAAGCTATTTTTAATATATAAGTTTATAATAATATATTATTTCTTTCAATGTAGAAACTAAATCATCACATGTGTATGTTATAAAAAAAAAAATTTAAGAAATTAACTTCGGCGCAGAAATCAGTATGCATGTTTTAAGAATAAAATAAAAATAGCTACACTTTTCTATCGGTTTTCTTACAATCATTTTTTGACAAAAGGTTATCTTTCTTTTCCGATAAAAAGAGATATGAATGAAAAATGAAAATAATGATTTATGTATTAATAAGCATAAACACAATTTCAATTTTCCTTATGGAAATCATCGTACTATAATTAAGTGACAAGGATTATTTATGATTCTAGAAGATGTAAAAAATAAATTATATTACTTAGAAGATTTGTATTTATATATTACTTATGTCATATCCCATTTATATGAGAAAAAATATTGCGAAGATAATTTGGAAAGTTTTATGTCGACGGAAGCATTGTATGAAGCTAATGATTAATAACGACATAAATAAGATGTAATAAAATCTTAATAAAAGAATAAGAAAGATGTAATAAAACATATAAATAGAAAGAATGATGTAGAAAGACAGTCAAGGCAACGAGTCTAACGAAGAAGACGAAAAGCAGTGATGGTTTATTCTGCATAAAAAAGAAGTATTATCACTCTATCACAGAATCAAAATATTCCCAACCTCTTTAAAGTGACTATTCATGCTGACCAAAAGTGGAATTTTTGACTCCTTGAAAGAGTGAATGCTCACTCCTGCAAAGGGAATATTCACTCAAAACTGGGATGAATAATCATCTGTTCGGAGGAGTGACTATTCACTCTTGCTAAAAGAGTACGTTTTTTCACTCCTGTTAGAAGTGAAAAGTCACTCTTTTGCAGGAGTGAATGTTAATTTTTTTTTTGCAATGAAACATTTTTTATGTTAGTTAATGGACATTTAAAAAGAATTGCATCTTTTAGAGCATGCAATGATAATAAATACAAAGGTGGTAAAGATTGGAATAAAATGCTTTAGTGACACTCTTTATTTAATTCATAGTCTTTAACAGAAACTGAACTTTTAAGGAAAAAACTTACAGTTACTTAAAGTTACATATTAATTAAATTAGATTACTGACAGATTAGATTACTGAAAATATTTTATCCCAATTTTTCCCCTTGTGTTTGCTTTCATTAGTAGCCCTATAAATATACGTTAGTTCTAAAATGCCTAAAAGTGCAAGCAATTAACCGAAATTTTAACCAGTCAGTATAATTTTTTTTCTTTTCAGATAACAATTATGTTGTATTTATTTTTTTAACGATTCTCGTGATGTACTTTATTTATGTTCTTTTTTCATGTGTAATTTAAATTTTATTGCTTGGAAAATAGATATTAATACAACGATTATTTATAAAGCTACATAATAAACGATATTTGATTTCAATTTTTTATTCCAGTATTCATTGTATTTTATGAATATGAGCTAAATAGATTTCGTATGTTTTATAAGAATATATTAACCTAGATAGTAGAAAAAATAAGAAAATGTAAAATAAAAGAAATAAATACATATGTACATTTCTTATTGTTTGGAAAATTTTTTAATGTAAAAAGCAGTTATTTATCCCTTTAAAATATATCCCATCTTATATAAGTGATACTAAGAACTTAAAAAAGTGTACTAACGCAGTTTTATGTATAAACATCAGGCATAAAATACACTTTGCCAATGCTGAAATACCATGTATTAGTTTTTAGTGCCAATAATTACGTAAGTCATAAACGTAGGAAAAACATTTACAATTGAAGAACTTATACAGAATGTCTATAACCAAATGTTTGATTAAAATAATAAACAGAAAAAAATATTACATGTAATTAAAAATTAAGTACACCAATTTGAAAAACATTAAATTCATAACAATGATTTACACGGATTATGTATTTTCGCCGAAATGTGTATATTTTCATAGATTCTAGTGCACTTTCGGGGAACACTAGTACGTGAAAATTATTGTAAAATATCTTTTATATCTAAATTAAAAGTATTTATTAAATACTTAAAAAAATAATAACATGAAATAAAAAAATAAAAAAATAGAAATGATTGATTTTACTCTTTGTTTTATAATTTTCTTGATCTGTTCCTCTTAAAATAGACCAGAAGAAGTCACTTAACATACTCTTGTCCCAAAAACCTTTGTTTCTGTTTTAAAAAAAATTTAAAGTCTTGGTGAAAATGCTCGCCCTGCTCGTCACTCACAGTGCCCTAGTTTTCAGGAAAACATCCAGGTGTGAATGGAGAAAATGTATCTACAGAGACACGTTCACAGACCGTTGCATGACAGTTTTTAATAAAATAGCAATATTTTTTCACAATTTTCATCTTTATTTTTTTTCATCATTTTCATCTTTTTTCAACTTTATCATCTTTTGATCCCTATAAATCCATCCGTTTTTATGCCCATGGATATTGTGAGACAAAGGATTTGTCTCAGTTTGACCCCTTTTCTCAACGGAATTTTCGCTGTTTTCCCTTTAAAATTTGCGATTTACTAAAAACCTTTACTTGTTGGTAAAAAAAAAGAAAATAATTTTCGGATTCAGAGGTACATAATACAAAATTATCAATTATCAAAAACCAAAAAACATGACATAAGCCAGACAACACTAGTCAGATTACATTAGCCTGCAATTTTTTTGCAGGCAAGTGTAATCAAATAACATTTTAAACTATGTGTCGTTTTATACAGAACCACGTCTGCAACTTATTATTATTTTATTTATCAAAATTCGATTTTTTTCTTATATGCTTATAATAAATTGTCTGTTTTGCATTAATATATCAAAATGATTAAAGATTTAAAATTTATATTACAATATTAGTTTTACTCTCAACCATTTTTTTTAATATATCTGACAAAATTATGTTTCTACTAAATTTGTGAATGACCTATAATTTGCAGCAAAAAATGTGATCCACTTTAAACAGCTATTATTCAATCAATTTGGAATAACTGGACTTTTTTTTGTCTTACTTGTCAGCGTAACAAAAAGTTTACTAAATACAACTTATAGAACTGGAGAACAATACAAAAAATTACATTTCATTATTTTTTAAAAATTGTTTTTATTGACCAAAATCGCTTGTAAAATATCTCTTTACCACACTTAAAACAATTTTCTAACTTGTGTTATATGTTTTTTAATAATGGTTTAGGAATTAGCCATTGGCTACCCTTGAGAACCTGTATAGAACAAAGTAAAAAATGTGAAGTGATGGATTTTCTTCAAATACCGCCTTTCATTAGTAAGAAGTAATATAATAACAAAACAGGTGTTTCATGAAAGTATATATTTAAATTTGTAAACGAGTATAATTAGTATTTTACAGTTGCGCTATAAAAAAAACAACAAACTACAATAGATGAATTAAATGACCAAAGTTCGCACACTCCTTGGAATTTCCAAGGACTCTGGCACTACTATTAAAAATAAGAAATTTTACATTTAATTTTTAAACCACAACATTCGTAACCCCCACCTTCATTCACAGATTTTACGATATTTTGCTGCAGTGAAAAACTTGGAATACATTCTTAAAATTTAGTGGTAAAACTGTGCGAACCCTGATGACTTAATAGATTTAAAATTTTCTCAGAAATCTTGCCATTTGTTATTGTTGCCATTAGCAAGAGTTAATATAATAACAAAATAGGTGTTTCATCAAAAGTGTATGTTTAAATTTGTAAACCAGTATAATTAGTATTTTATGATTGTACTGTTAAAAAACAACAAACTACAATAGATGAAGATAATATAAGAAATTCCTATTATTTTATAAATTTGGCAAATGTTAGATCTGAAAACATTAGTATGAAGATTTAGAATTTTAAATAACATCTTTAGACATAACATTAGTAATAAAAAAATATCTTTCAAAAGTTTCACAACTGTAATGTGTAAGACATTTTCATAATATAATGCTAGTTTTCAATCTGAAACCGTTTCGTAATATCATAATGATCGAATATCATATTTAACTCCAAATCTCATTCAGGACATATGGTCTTTACCGGTGGAAGATGAGGATTGAAAAGAAAACCGTGAAAATGCAACTAAAAATGATATCAATAGCATACTTTTTGGAAATGAATCCGTAGTATTATAAAAAGTTTCTGTAACTTTAAATCTGAATAATTGTTTTCTGTTTTTTTAGATATTTTTCAATGGCTGATTATTTTCCTGTCATAAAGCTAAGCGTTTCGACCATTATCCTTAGAGATCTGTAAAATCGAGTCAAAACTGGGACATCAGGTTTTATCAAAATTATCAGATTTATCATACTCTTCGCTAAATATACTACAGACTGAAAGCCCAGTACAGAAAATATATTGCGATGTGTGGGGACTAGATAGTTATTTAACACTAGAATCGCGGGAAAATTCATTCAAGTTTTATAAAAATATTTATCACCGGAATTTCCATTTAAATTATTAAAAAGTAAATTATTGAAATTATTTTTGCTCATCTTATATTTAGCTTATTTTATGAAATGTTTTCTGGTTTGAATGGACATCTCTACGTATGATACGGGTCGAAATGACCCGTCGCCGGGGTTCTAGTGTTAAAATTATTCTGATATCAGAAGTGATATACTAATGATGAGGAGAATATTATAATATCTACCGTAATTTCGGGTGTATAAGCCGCGGATCAAACAATTCTTTTTCGACCCAAAATTTTTTAAGAAACTGATGTAACTATTTAGATCGACGTAAATAGTTGTCTTAAATCACTAAATAAGATTTCTGGGTCCAAAAAGAATTGTTTGATCCGCGGCTTATACACCCGAAATTACGGTACTTCCATGGGTTGTGGGGTTGCAACTCACATAGCTGATAACTGCTGCGTTTGTTGGCCGCCGTTATTTCCGAAAAGTTTGCTTGACCTTATTCCATTAACCCATTAACGCCCAGCGTCCTCGTTTGAGGACGGCTACAAAAACAGCAAGAAAGCGGTTTTCCCACCAGTAAAGAGGAAGAAAAATTTATACCTTATTTCACGAGACAGAATCCTTGATAAATTTAGACAAAAGTTAATTTGCTTTTAAAAGTGGTGGGAAATACAAAATTTAAATTTTAGCGAAGAAAATAATTCGGGCGTTAATGGGTTAATGAGCTAACTCTGATAAGTTATATTTTTCCATTCTCAAACACTGATAGCCAAAAATTTTAACGTGTGACTTACACTGCATGTATTCATGGAATTTGTTTAATCAGAGCATAACAAGTTGACCAATGACTTTGGAAGTTTCCGAGATGATACAAGGGAAAAAAACGACAAAAAATGCGATGGAACACATTAATTTCTGGTGTAATTCTGTTATTTCAATATTTTCTCAATGAAAGTTCTCTGAACCGGAAAGGGTTAAATGTGTGACCACAAGTCTCTTATGAAATATTTGAAGTGGAATATTCTTTGCTGATGTTACTTATTAAATATTTATTTTCACAACTAAATTCATGTTCCGATGTTATATTTTAATTTACAGCAATTCTTAAACATCTCTCTTTTTTTTTGGAATAACTTGCTTTTTTTAAATTTTAAATTCTTGCTTTTTTTTCCTTAATTTTTTGTGCACTGATTTCACACCGAGCAAACAAAGATATCATATTAATTGTGCTGCAAATTTACGTAAGGTGTATAATAATTTATAAAGATTTAAAATGAATTACTGCCTAAACTTGCTCATATTTGAAAGTAATAATTAAATAAAAATTAAGTTAAGTATGTTATATAATATTTCTTTTATCATTATTTCTATATTTCAATAAAATTATACATATGAAATATTATTAAGCAAATTTCATGCGTGTAGTGTCACCAAATAAACTACTTCACAGAAATACAGATGTATGGTAATCGTTTTTTATGCCTTTTAAATTATATCTAATTTAGCTTAAATATTTTTTCCATTGCGCATTATTAATTAATAATTATACAATGATATATTTTAGAATTTCATAAATGTCGCAAGGGCCATTTTCAATCCTAGTCCTATATCGATCCTAGTCCTTTTGTGATAGAATAGCACTATGACTACAAGTTTCGTATACAAGCTTCATTTTAGCTTTGAAGAGATCGTTGTGATGAATGATCATCTAATATTACATTCAGAGTTCATCGGTTCATGATTTCATATAAATTAAAATTAACTGGGATGCTCGTCACATATATTCAACATTTCAAATCAGTATAATGAAGCAATTTGAAGAAGGTTTTAGGAATATACTATTTGTTTAAGTGACTGCTTTTATACAAATAAACATTTGAATAAACATATAGGGTGCATATCGAAGTTCGTTTAAACATGCTGATTTTGAATGCATCTGCACAGATCATCCAAATATATTGCATAATGAATACAGGTATCAAAATATGTATTCAATTTTTAATAATTATATGTACCGGATGTCCCAAAAATGACTGATGGATTTTAAAATTCAATAACTTGCAAACGGTGACAGCTGTTAAAAATTTTTGCAGGAGGGTTATGTATAATGTCAGGAGTTTTTTTACCGTAATTTTTTATTTTAGTTCGCATATCAAACAATAGGTGGCGCTGACGGCGATTGAATGCCAGGTCGACGCTTCACTCAGCACTGATCACCTGGCCTTCAATCGCCGTCAGCGCCAGCTATTGTTTGATATGCGAACTAAAATTAAAAATTACGGTAAAAAACTCCTGACATTATACATAACCCTCCTACAAAAATATTTTAAATAGCTGTCACCGTTTGCAAGTTATAGAATTTTAAAATCCATCAGTCATTTTTGGGACACCCGGTAAAAGCACGAGAAAAACTTTATACATCAGACATAGTTCATCAAATGTTACTAGTTTTAGCAGAAAAATTTTTAAGAAATTAGTCTTTTTGCGTGAAAAGACATTGCTCGTGCTGTTCATTTCTACATCATAATCTATAAAAAACATACGTTGTACATCAAAGTGTTCCTTTTTAGTTTAATTACGTTTAAAATACCTTAAAATTATTAAAAATAATGGCAAATGTTGTTTCATCACGGACATAATGTACTGAAATTCTTTTGTCAGTCCCTGTAAACATACTGTAAATGCTACTTATTCTATACATTTGAAAAAAAATTGTCCATTTCAGTGATGCATGCTAACTATTTACGTTTCAAGTATTATAACATCATTCATATTCACGGGAGTCGATTTTTCTACATGGAGCATTATGTAACGGAATTATTTTGTGCGTCCCTAAATCGAACTACAAGTGCTACAAACTTCATTTTCTATACCAAGTATTGCATAATAAATTCTAATAACATATACAGATTACATAAAAATCTGAGGAAATTTACAAGAATAAGAGCATATGGACATACAGACGTACAAACAGAATTTCTAAAAACTTTTGAACTCTGTTGGAAAGTTTAAAAAATGAAGTAAAAAAGAAGTTTGTTATCTAAAATAATAAATAATGTAAATTTAGAGAGATACTTTCAGACACATATATGCCTATAAAATGAGCAAAAATGTAGAAAAAGCCATGACCGCATAGGAGCGATTTTAATAAAATTTGTTACACATGTTCAATTTATATTCGAGTATAACTCTGCAACATATATTGACGAAAAATAAATTATTTTAATAGTTTTGGACACTCATGACACTTTTGATATGCAGGATGCAATCGGTTATCTATCGCCGGCTTTTAATTTCTCAATCGTTGGTCGTAGAAATATGCTTCCAGTTACAAAAACTTTTGAAATAAATTAAATATTCATGTGATGGCATTGTTCAAAGTAAAAAACAATTTCATAAAAATTCCGAAACATAGCTTTTTATACGGTCTCCCAATCCCCATAGTTATTTTTAATAAAAGTTTACACATATCATAGCAGATATAACGCAAAAAATTTGACTTCTGTAAGAAAAAAATTGACGGAGTTATTACATTTCAAAGTATACGAATTTTGCACATGTTTTTAACTTTCATTGAGGGATCAGTTAAGAAAAAGAATTAAAGTTATTGGAGATCGAAATCAGATTGCAATGTCCTTTTTACAGAGAAGTTATCTTTAGCTGCTATTACCGTGTCGGGGTATCACCGAAGGAGGTTATTTCATCTAAAATTTTCGCTGGATTTTAAGGGTCTTAAGCAAAGCTAAGAATGAAAGATTGAAATTAAACAAAAAAATAAATATGAATTTATTATCACATCAGAAAACGGTCTACATACATACATATATATATATATATATATATATATATACAGGGTGTTCATGAACTGATGGTACAAACTTTAAGGATAGGGCACGCAGTAACAATCACTTATTGTATAAGAATGTATGGGACCGAGTGACACATTAAGGTAAAAACACCAGGGGGGATTAGGCCCCTTTTTTAATTTTCAAAATTTCTCATTCATACCAGAAAATTTTTATGCTATCCTTTTGGTGACATTTCATAATTACTTAACAATAAAGTTCTTCTTTGTAAATTTTTGAATAAAAAAAAATCGCAAAACTGGAAAATTTATCAAATGAAGTACATGAATAAAAAAGAAAAAATGTTTATTTACAATGCAGTTTACAAGCAAATAATAATGCATACAATAATATTACAATAAGTGTCTAAAATTGCGCCCACCATCTGTGACATATGCTTCGCTGCGTCGGTGGAACGATGGTGTGCACTTCTAAAGATGTCAGGCATTTCCCGAATACGTGCAGCAGCTTCAGATACTAGATTTTACTAGCAAGATACTAGATTTTCGTCGGAGTCAACTGGAATCTCATAAGCAAGACTCTTTAGATGTCCCCATAAAAACAAATCAAGTCTCGATAAATCGGAAGATCGCGGTGGCCAAGGAACTGGTCCACCACGCCCAATCCATCGCGTCCCAAATGTGGCCTTCAAGTAACTTCGCACATCAGCGGTAAAGTGTGCGGGCCCTCCATCACGTTCAAACCACATACGGTTACGAATGGAGACTGGAACATCTTGCAGCAGTTCTGGTAAAACCTATTGCAAAAAAAAGGTAACAGCGACCATCCAGCTTCTTTGGTAGTAGGTATTGGCCAATAAATTAATTATTAACAATACCGTCCACAAATTCATAGGAAATCATTGTTGATAAGCATGTAGCCGCGTTGCATATTATTATTATTGCATATGGATTATTGGTTGCCCAAAGATGGAAATTGTGCACATTAAATACACCCTCGCGTGTAAAAATTGCCTCATCTGTAAATAGAATATGAGGAGTAAAGTCTGGCTGCAAAATCCACTAGGTAAAGTTCAACCACAGAAGATAATCCGGATTCAAAGTTTGTACACGTTGAAAACGGAAGGGATGAAATCGATTTTCATTTAAAACTTTCCAAATGGTCGAATGACTCACACATAAATTCTGTGCAACAGCTCTTGTACTTGATTACGGCCTTTCACTCACAAATTAAAAAAAAATCTTCCAGGCTTGCACTGTTTAGAACGCTTACTCGCCCAGTTTCCTGTCTGGTGACGTGGAAAGAACCTGCTTCAGAAAGCCGACGGTGTAAGCGCTGAATCAGGCATTATTCTGTGAGGAAACTATTCCGGATACATTCGTAGGGCAGCTCTGGCGATGCCATTTGCACGACCATACATCATATGCATGTCGGCTTTTTCGGCATATGTAAAGTATTTCATGACGAATTATAGCACTGTTAAAAGTAGCGATTTATTCTACTTGAATGCATGGTACTAAACGGCGACCACTCACTTACTGCCCTCTAGTACCAATGGATTTAACAAAAAACTCCCTTTTTTTCAAAAAAATTCTATTTCTATTTTCATTTTCAATTCAAAAAATTTCGATTTCACACCAAAAATTTTCAAAGATAAATTTTATTATTAAGTAATTATGAAATATCAAGAAAAGAATAGCATAAAAATTTTCTAGTATGAATGAGAAATTCTGAAAATTAAAAAAAGGGGCCTTATTACCCCCTTGGTGTTTTCACCTTAATGCGTCACTTGATCCCATACATTCTAATTCAATAGATGATTGTTACTGTGTGCTCTATCTACTCTTAATGTTTGTACCATGAGTTTAGTAACATCCTGTATATATATATATATATATATATATATATATATATATGAAATGTTGAAATCTACCAGAGATATTTTTAAGGCTCAAATAATATTCAAAATTCACAGAAAGTGGTATTGGTACCCGGAAAGTAAAACATACTCACTAAGCAGGAAAATAGGGATTATGCAAGTTATAATAGTACCGAATCGCCACACTTTCTGTATAAAACAATAGTCATTTAGCAGTAGACATGCTAGTCAGCGCATAGATCGTGATGGTAGTTTACATGTACAAGCAATGGGACGAAATAATATTTATTTATGATGCATTACAAGGAAATGCCAGAATGGCTGCGAGGGTTTATTCAGAACGAGGGATCGACATCCAACGCATGTAACTACAATTGATGCACTGATCCGTCTTAGAGAGATCCGTGTTGATCCATCAGGTTCTGTTGCACCACGATCCAGGATAATAAATTGGTAATGGGACACCGGACGTGCTGGCAACCATGGCGGAAATAAGCGAGGCGTGTGGATACACGTGTCAGCATGTCTCGCATTTGTTATATGCAAATGGAGCTCACCAGTAGCGGCTGGTCAGGGGGTGCTGCATCAATTTATTAACACCACTAAAATTCTATGGTTATTTCTGCTTTATTTAATCAACTAAATTTGTCGAATAAATAATATGAAAGATTCTGTTAAATTTTAGTGGTGTGAAAAATCGGATGCAGCACTCCCTGACGAGCCGCTACTGGAGCTCACCCATACCATCCAACACTGGTATAAATATAAATACTGGGTGACTTCGCACGAAGTTTTGATAATTGGATTTCATACCCAACACATTAGAGGAAAAACCGTCATTTCTTGGGGATATTCTGTGGGCAGCTGTGCCAAAGTTTAGAAGGTCTGTCGTTTTGAACGTGAACTTCGTGCATTACTGGTCTTTGGAAAACCCCCACATCCTCTGAAAAGTAAGGTACTAGATACACTAGTCGACAAACGTGTGGTATGGTATACTGAGAACCCAGATTTTTGCACCCATCTTTCAAAGGTACAAAAATCATGGCACCAGCGGGTAGTGGTTCATCACTGAAATTTAATAGCATTCTATTAAGAATTTTGCACGAAATATTAGACAAAAATAACCAAAAGGTACTTAATGGTGAGAAACTGCTTACTGGCGCCTAGTTTTTTGCACCCCTGCCCATCATCTATAATGAAACTTTAATGGGCGAGCGTTACTTACTCCTGCTAGAAAACATTGTACGTGACTGAGAAGTGGTGTGAGCAGCTCGATTGTCTAAGTCTAGCTATTAGTAATCCACTAACTACCATTATATCACTTAAAGGTAATCGTAAAATCAATCGCTAAAACAGCAAGACAGAGAGGGGTAAGGAGAGCAGCCTCTCATTTTTCCATTCGGCCACTCTTTCTTGAATTCGCCGATAGTAAGAGAGCCAAACAGACCTTCGTTCAAAGTGAGACTTCTCGATCAAGACTGCAGGATTAAACTGCACTTTCTGACTTAAACAAGCGAATGTATGTCTATAGAAATTCAACTCTAACCTCTCTCTATTTATTATTATTCGAGACAAGAAGTACCCTGACCCTCAAGAACTTAATTAGCTGAAATTCAGCACGCCTTTTTGACGCAATGATGCTGCATGAATATTAGCGTAACACCAACCTGAGCGTATCACCCCATCATTCGCCGCAAAATTTATAACATTTCAGTCCAACTGTAGGATTGAGCAGATATCAAACCCAAATCTTGTCTCTTGAAATTATTTCTTCTACAGTCAAATGGCCGCTTGAAACGTCAGAAAAACCTAACCATATGTTGAAATCTAATACATTCATTCCCACCCCCCCCCCCCATTCGCATGTATCCCATCAAGCGAACACCCACGACTAAATTCCACTATTTCGGCAATTATAAAAACAGTATCCACAAACATTTCAATTTGTCTAAACATGGGTCCACAAAATAAATACAAATCACAGGATATTGCTGAGTTTTATATTATGTTTTACTCCTAGATTTTCTAATATCTGTTTTTTACACCTCTGCAAACACACTATAATACAATTATCGCAGCATTTATTACCTTTTCCCCTCTTTCTATTGTCTGATTCGTGGCCACGCATTAAAATGCAAAAAGCTTCTATAACCTTTGACAAAATATCACATGAATTACAGGTAAAAAAAGTCTTTTTCTTAAAGTAAGACTAAACACATAATAATTAGCACAAAAAAGTAGTCTAGACATATTTTTTCTTATTTCTAAATTTCCTCAATCGTACTCACGCAATGAAATGTAAAAGTATCAGAAACTTTTCAGAAAAATTGTAAAAGAAAATATGAAAGAAAAATAAAATAAAACTTATGACTTTTCGAATGATACGTATATTTTTCATTAAAAAAACATAAGTTTGTATCACTTAGAGGAATTCTCAATTTAAAACTCCAGGATTTTAAATGGAAGTTTACACTGTTTTAAAATACTGTTTTCATTTTAAAATTGGTAACTAAAATTATTTTATTTTTTAGGTCGTTCAGAAAGTCGTTTCGTTTTGGTAAAATCAATGCGTACCAAAATATTCTGCCCATTAATTATTAGACATTAGATATCGCCGTTAATGTCTAATTATTAAATGATAGAATTTTCCAGCACGAATTAATTTTCCCAAATGGAAACGAATTTCGGAACGACCTAATATTACACATTTATATATATATATGCCACATTTATAAATTACTTAAGGGGGCTCAGAGGTTGAAAATTTTTCAAAAAATTGATTTTTTTATGATCTAGTTTGATTATCCAATTAATTCTTAACCCAATGCAAAAAAACTGCATAAAAATATTTGCATTTTTAACGGAGTTATAAGCATTTATGTATCAACACTTTCATAGCCCCACCCATATAATTTCAACTTTAAGTCGCGTTTTTTCAAAACTTGATTTTTGATGACTAACACCAAGATTTAAAAAAAGCTGTTTGATGGAATGGCTTAATTTTTTTTGTATGCATATAACATCATAATCTATAGGATGAATTAATATAGTTTAGATAGTTTAATATTTTGAGTATTTTTAATGAAAAAAAAAGTTGCATTTTTTAGGGGTTTTTAAAATTTTTAAGTTTGAGAGTTTTTTTAATAAGGTTTTTTTCGAGTAATTGTTATATCCTTAATTCATTCTAGAAAGTAAAGTTTCCTGTTCATTTTAAGCAAAAATTAGGTTCTTAAGTCAATTCAACGTTAAGATATCTTGGTGTTGGTGATATAACACATAATTTGTTTTCGAAAATTATGTTACATAAATTTTGCTATATTTCTTATTATATTACAATTATATTACATTGAAGTACTTCATTTTATTATTTTATAAGACTACAAACATACCTTTAAAATATCAGAAAGTTTATATTAATTACACTGAATATTTCTGTTTTTATATGGACTCGAAGCGAGAGCTCTGTTTACATGTTTTTCCGTATCGATCAACCCCTGAGCCCCCTTAACAGTTTAAGGAAAGTGAAAGAATAAAGGGAATCCAGTTATCTTATACATGTAGTAATAATATCAAATATTAAAAATAGTAAGCAATAATTAAAATAAACTCGCAATAACTGTCACAGAAGTTTATGAATAATTTTTGCAGCTCAATAAACAGAATTTATTATTTCCTAAGGATTCACGGTTTTACATGATTTGAACAATAATTTAATTTTATTAAATGTAACATCTTCCTAACAATTTTTATTTAATTTAATGTATTAGGTAAACATTATTAATTTTTTCTGATTTGAAGCATAAAAAATTTCAAATCAGAAAACAACTGGGATCATATAAGACTCCAGGTTAAGCAGTTTCCTCAACAAGCCGGGATATTGGTTTCTGGAATGGTATGAACTCACAAGCAAACATTTTTAGTTGAGTAAAAGAATAAATAATACATTCAAGCGAAACGAAACAGGATAAATTTTAATGATATATATATATATATATATATATATATATATATATTAATTTAAAATGCTTGTCTTTTCAATATGTTTATTAAGCATTAATTTTTTTAGAGAATTGATGTTATTTAGAAAACATGGCTTGGTCTCAATTTTTATTTAAATAATCCAAATTTTTGCCAGAAATGAAAAATAGTATTTTTTGTTTCATTTAAGGAATTTTTTTTCTCCAATCATATGAAGTAAAGATTCTTCTTTCAAATTTTCCGGTTCGAATTCGAAATTTAGAAATAAAAATGGGGGTCAAACTGTCACCCCCGGAGAAGATTAATTTTCTTGTCTCAGTAAATTAAATAATGCAATGTAAGAACAACTCGTAAACGTTTCCTAAAATTATAGGCAGGAAAAGAAACTTTTGGCTCAGTAATTTCCCTTTAAATAATACCTAATTGTTTTTTGAGGTTTCTAAATACATAGGAATGTTTTTCAGAATCTTGGGTTACTCGAAAGTTTTATATTTTTTAAACCTTCTTGCTAGATCAAGTATTAGGTTGTTGCAAAAGTTTTTTCCGTTTATTTCCAAAAAATAATCCCTAGAAATTTCAATAAAGACCATATTTTACCGAAGAACACTTGTGCCAATCTGTTGAACAAATGTTCTTTCCGGTAGTGTAATAACACCTTCTTTTCAAAACTATTTTGATATGATGGCAAAATGCTTACTGGATTGATTTTTTATATCATTCAATGAGTTCATTTTTTCTATGAACATAATTTTTGAGAAAAAGAAACAAATTGTAGTCGGACGGAGCAACGTCCAGAGAGTAGGGTGTATGGGCCAGAATGTCTCAACTAGTGATATAAAATAAATGCGCCTAAATTGTTGTATGACAATCAGAAATTATGCAATAATAATGATAAAAAAAAGATTTTTTTAACCTGGTTCAAAGATATCCAGTCATGTAGGGCAACATTGCATCATATCATAAATATCATATAAAATAAGTCATTATACAAAAAAGTATTATAGTTAGGACAGCTTTGAATCGAAGAAAATTCTTTCAGGTATTTAAAGACTCTTAATTTACATTTCCTAACATCACAAGAATTGTAGAATTTATGAAATTACAACAACTATTATTCAGGGTAGAAGAAGATAACAGTGAATATATTAGGTTGTTCCGATAGTTTCTTTCATTTTTTTGCAAAAATAAACCATAGAAATTTCGATAAAGGCAATAATTTATTGAAAAATGCTTGTGCCAATCTGTTGAACAAACTTTCTTCTATCTTTCTGGTAGTTTCACCTTCTTTTCAAAACTTTTTTATTAGGTGGCAAAATACTTACCGAGGTTTTTTTAATGTCATTCAAAGAGAGAAAGAAACAAATAGTAGCCTGATGGAGCAATATCCGGAGAGTAAGGAAGATGGGTCATAATGTCTCAATCTAATCCAAGAAGTTTGTTTCGACAGTGAAAGATACATATGAAATGGAGATGTCATAATTAAAGATAATACCTTGAATGTTTGCTATTTCAGGGTATTTCATGGGTATCGCTAAATTAAGTTCGTCAAGTTCGTAGTATTTTTCAGAATTGACGGTCTGGTTAGGTGGAAGTCGCTAGTAGTAAATCCAATTTCTCCAAAAAGAAAACCAAAACCTTTTTTGGTAAGAGTCCGGCTTTAGCAACAGGAATGGGACCTTCATCACGAATGGATCAGGATTGTTTGCATTCCTGATTGTTTTAAAGGATCCAACTTTTTTCTATGGAAATATTCTTTCTCTAAAAGAACAAAAAAACTGTTTGAATGACATAAAAAAATCATCTTTGTAGGTATTTCGAAACCAAGTCAAAACATTTTTGGACAGAAGGCATTATAAGACTCCTAAAAATGCAGAAGGAAGCTCAAAGAACTAAATAGCATAGGTATTTTTCAATAGAATCTCGCCGTTTTCGAAATTTGTTTCGGTTATTTTTGATCTAAAAACGGAAGAAACTTTTGGGACAACCTAATGACATTTACCTTTTTGTATAATACACTGCTCAAAACAATTAAAGGATATTTGAAGTTTTATATAAAATAAAGACATAAACGAAATCTTTTTTGCCGAAAATAGAAGAAGAGAATCACAAATGCAAATTTTTCTGGTTTTAAAACTGTGGAGTATGCAAATTTTGAGTTCGACGTCAAAAACGTCGCTTCAGCGGCAGCGAATGAAATTTGACTTTCAACTGGATAAAAGAGAATGAAGACAAGGATGATCGGCATTCAGTGATTGCTTTGTTTCGATGAGTACGATGTCTCAGCGAAGTCACTTGACAGATTCAAAAGCTTGGAGAATTGTTGGTAGGTTAGAAGGGGGCCAAACTCAAGCCGAAGTAGCGCAAGCCATTGGAGTGTCACAAAGTGCCATTTCCAGGATCTGGAACCGTTTTTTGGAGAGTGGATGTGCAGGCCGAAGACCAAGGCAAGGTCGTAGAAGGGCAACAACGCCCAATGAAGATCGGTATTTAGCGTTAACAGCTCGGAGACACCGAAACATGAACGCTACTCTTCTCCAACAACACCTTCGCTCGGCTCGAAACCGGCTCCATGCTGTAGGTCTGTATGCTCGCCAACCGATGGTATGTGTTAGATTAACATCAAGGAATCGTCGCGACCGCAGATGTGTGTGCAACCGAGCATGTCAACAAGAGGAGAAATGAATGGAGCAATATTCTGTTTTCTGACTAGTTCCGTTTTTCTGTGCATCCGGATAGTAGGCGTATTTTCATCTGGAGGGACTGGGCAGTAGGAATAATCCTGCGTTCGTGCACGAAAGTGTCAGATTTGGCGATGGAGGAGTGTTGGTGTATGGTGGCATCTCCATTGACGGGCGCACTGACCTCTACATCATTCGAGATGGAGCTCTGACTGGTCGCCGATATAGGGATGAGATCCTCAGACCTATTGTAGTCCCTTACGCTGGAGCAATCGGAGATAACTTCATTTTAATGGACGTTAACTGCAGGCCACATCGTGCAAACCTGGTGGAGGATTTCCTTTTCGAGGAAGGAATTGTTCGAATGGAATGGCCAGCGTGCAGTGTTGCCAGATAGGCTACTTTTTAAAATTCAGATTCTTGAAAGGCACCACTTTTTACAAATGATAAAATGTGCTTTATTCAATGACATAGCAATTAAGGCGAAAACAAAAGGTAATTTACCGTTTCAAAAAAGTGGTGCTAATCAAGAAATCTGAATTTAAAAAAAAGTAGCCCACTGGCAACACTGCCAGCGTGTTCTCCAGACATGAATCCAATGGAGCACGTTTGGGACGCTCTAGGAAGACGAGTTTCTGGCCGCCAACAACCCCCACAAACTCTCCAAGAACTGGAAAGAGCTCTACTGGAAGAGTGGGGCAGAATACCCCAACTCGTCATTAATAGCCTCATTGAGTCCATGCCTCAAAGGTGTCCAACGTTGCTGGCCGCCCGTGGAAACCATACCCCCTACTGAAAATGATTTTCTTTGAAGAAAACACCTTTTCTTGTTCTTTTTTTCTCATATGCACAAATTGTTTTTTTTTCCTTTGTACACAAATGCGCAATAAAATGCATTTTTTTCTGCCAAACATGTGTAATTTATTCTCATATAACCTACTATGTCTGTCGACCATGTATCAATCAGCTAAAAAGTTTCCCAGATACAAAATCCACCTAAAACTGCATTATCCTTTAATTGTTTTGAGCAGTGTATAATAAAAACGTTTTCTAAAAACTCCAAATACACGGCTGCCGCAGAAAATAATTTTATATTCTATTGCACCATTATTTTTAAAATATAAATTTTGCACTATATTTCGCTTGCACATGTTTTCAAAGTATATTTGATTTTTTTAATTTATTCATTTTAAGTTGTGCGGTGTAGAATTCAGAGCTGCCAACTTCTACGCCTTTTTAAATCATATTAACATTTTTGTAACCACAAAATTTTTAGAGTGAAATGTATGCCATATACATTTAATGTTATGTATTAAAATACATATTGTTAATCATTAAAAAAAATTTCTGATTCCAATATGTTTATTTGACTTGAAATAGGCGAAGTAGTTGGCTATGAGAATTAAAAAATGAGCAGTCTTGCAAATGGAGAATGCTATTTTCTTTTTCATTTACTATTGTAAAACATTGAAGATTCACAATCTTGCCATGTTTCAATGTGTTAAAATAAAAAAAATAATAAATGCTTTTAAACATTTTATAGCATTTTAAAATTTCCTATTTCCTATTATGTTTATATCTAAGTACTATATTTGAAGATAAAATTAATTTTCTTAAGACCTTTTTCCTATATAAATGTATTCATCTATTTGTTTGCAGAAATTACATTTAAATTACGCAATAACCATATTATCTAATTTTTATAGAAAAGTTTGGTCAAATTAATCATATCAAAATAAATGCATACTCTTTTGCAAACTAAATTTTGAAAAAATTTCGATTAAAAACGAAATATTTTATATAATTTATGCATGAAGATTATGAATCTGTTTTATTTAAAAAGGATGTCACATTAACCTAATCATGTATCTTGGCGATTTTCATTTTATAATCTAAGTTTCAGTGGATTTTCAATTTTGTTCCATATATGCAAAGGAATGACTTCCCAGCTCTGTTTCCTGATACTTTATTTTTGCTTGCTCAAAAAAAGCTATTATGTGAATCAAGTAATCACGCTATGCTCATGTTACTTTCAGTTGAAAATTAATTAGCCTAAGGAAGGGATTGTTTGCGTTTTGCTCAGATTCTGTGTACTCTAAGTTTATATCCCTATGAAAACAAACTACTTTATCAGGGTGCGTAGTCATCAAGAAATTCAGAGGATTTTAATTCTTTTAGTATCAGAAATTCTTTAAAGTACTGGTTGTTAGATTAGAAAAAGGATTTCTTTTTCGTTAAATAAAAGAAATATTACATTATAAAAATTCTGGTAAAAGGTCCTTAGAAGGTGCTTCCAGACTACGCACCCTGTTTATGGCAAATTTAAAGTTTGAAACCCTTTACTTTGCTGGAAAATAAAGTAATAGTGCCTTCGGGAATGAATATAGCGAAGGCACTTATTTGATATTTGCACAAACAAAATTATGCGCTTAGAAACACAAATAAAAGTAAGATAGTATCCTGAGGTTCTGTTGAAACTATAATTCATATTATTTATTATTAATTCTTTATTTAAAACGTTTTACTGCGCAAACTATTTTGGTTACTATATATTATTTATTAAAATGCTAGATTTGTCATAAACCTAGCGATTTCTGTGTTTCATCAGTGTTCACTTTCTGGTAAACTAATATTAAAATAAATAAATAAAATGAAATTGTAACTCGTGCATTTCTTGGAAAATACTAACTTTGGATTGTAAGAACAAGCCAAAAAGTACGTAAATATAAAAAAGGAATATAATTTAATGTAAAGAAAATATGTATTTTTTTACAGGAATCTTTTGATATCCCACATAAATATATTTCGTAGATACATTTATACGCATAGAATACAATTTTTATTCTAAGTTTAAATTAATTTAATTTCATCCCAGTTAACATTAAAAGAGATTTGTGTTTGACGAGATAAAGTGCAACATATTTTTAATCAAGGGAAAATATAACCATGAAAAGGGTTGATGTATCCTTTTATATTCTGATTAAAAATTTCAAAATTGCAACCACTATTTACGTCATAAGACGAGACGAATAATTATGTTGTTCTCCCACCATTTCTAATTAAAATGATGAAATTCCACCTATGATTATGCTTTATGCACGTGTGAATTAATAGTTGTGTACTGTATAAGTTCAGTTTTTGTAATTTCTATTTCTATGTCAATTTGATTATAATAATTTCGTTTGAAGTTATTAACGTACTTAGGAAATTTTTGTACTTTTTCACAATTTCTTTTTTTTTCTAAGAGTGAATTTTTCAACAAATATCTTTTTTAAAAAACGAGTGATTCTTTTCTTACAGGATAACTGAGAGAGAAAACAGATATGTAAGAATAATATAACATTGTAATAAATTAATAATTAACTTAAACCAAAATGTATAATAGTTTCAAATATTTGCAGACTTTTTTTAAAAAGCGACCAAATTAAATTTTTTAATTTACTATAAAATAGTTTAACTTTTTTCACAATTTTTATGTTTCTAAGCATCAGTTTTGCAAAAATATTGTTTTCCTTTTAATAGTTACTTCTTTTCTAAAAAAGTAATTGAGAGAGAAAATAGAAAAGATTATATGTAAAATAAAGAAAATATTTCATTAATCGTTAAATAAAAATAAAAATAAAATAAAATAAATGTATAACAGTTTCAAATATTTGGAGAGATATTTTTTTTAGTTTACTTTAGCATTCTATAGTAAAATATGGGAAAAATCGTTTAAATTATAAATGTACTGTAGGCAGTTATAAATATTGTAAGTTATAATTAATCCTGAGTAGAAACATTTAGTGTAATTAAATCTTTATTGAGTACATGTCATGAAAACACTTTAGAACCTTTCACGGGAGGTATTTATCAGAACTACTGCTACAAAATATACTTATATTCTTTGATGTGTGTTTTTCTATAAAAGAATGTTATTATTTATGCAAATATCAAATAAATGTCTCATTCACCATCAATTCTCTTCCATCTGCCAAGCATCAGTGTTTTTATCGAAAAATATATTTCTACGAACATAAAACTATTGAAAATTGCGGAATAATATATCACATATTACAAATTGCTGCATCAGGAGAGTCTCGCGACAACTTAAGAAATGTAAACAGGAGGGAAAGTCACTCCCCCCTAATAACTGAACTGAAATGTTTGGAAATAAAAATGAAAATCATGAGATTCCATGCGTAAACAGAAGAGTAATAATTTTGAAGAAAAATCTGACAAAATGAAACATGTATGTACGGAATATTTTTTTGAACGAAAATAATATCCTAGTCCCGGTACAATGAATGCAAAAAGAAATTATATGTTATAAAACTTTATTTTTTTAAATTTACAATAGTTATAATTTCAGTTTTACATTTATATATACCATATACACATACTATTTAAAAAAATAAAATTAAATTAATTCTACTTTAGGGATGAGAATTTTCCGCGTTTTTTCCCATCAGTGTAATCGTAGAGAAAATGTTATTTTACTCAATCGAAAAATGCTGCGATTTAACAGAACAATATTTTCTCTAATATTGTATTGGTAAGCAAAAACGCGGAAAAATCTCATCCCTATTCTACTTGCAACTTAATCCTTTTAACCCCATAGTAGAATTACATTCTAGAAATTCCGTAATTCAGAGAATCTGAATTCATACCAAAAATTTTCAATAATAAGTTTTGCTTTATCTGACGATGTTATCACCTGCCTGTTATTAAATAAAGGAAATATTGTTTATTTTTTTAAATTTCTAGTATGAATTTAGCATATCTGAATTAAAAAATCATTAAAGTGAAAAAATTAGTCGTAGCTTATAAGTTAACACGGATTTTAGAGGTTTAAACACACGCACGACACATAAATATTTATTAACAATAAAACTGACATTCAAAAAGTTCTCAGTGAAATACGCATTAGTGAGATTATGCCTAATTGTGTAAAATTAATCGATTAAGGTAATGAATATATAATGAAAGGGATCTATTTATCTTCATTTTAATCTATTTACATTTATTATATAATTAACTAAAAATATACACGTTTCACATCCATGAAAATAACGCAACATTCATGTTTCCGATTAAATGGTGGTAATATACCGAGAACGAACTTTCGATGTCACCAGGTAGTTTCCAAACACGAACATATTTCGTCAATAGTATAATGATTGTATAATGTTTAGAATAGTATAATGTTTGTGATTCATGCAAAGAAAGACACATTTAAATTATATTACCACTTTAATTCATGTTAATATGATACCAAGTTTTCGCTCGTGCGATTTTGTGGATGTTTCAACATCCACTTTGAAGCAAAATTATAGTGTAGTACTCAATGTGCGCCATCCGTATAACACATAGATGTCAACATTTCTTAATTTTTAGTCTGAGTCTTATCCAATGGTTTCTGTGCTTAATGTTCTTTATCTGTTTATCTTTAGTTAAATGTTGAGTCTTATCCAACACAAACATGTTAACCCTTTCCGGCACGGGCAAAATCTTTTAGTAAAATGAGAAATTATCGACTCTTACTGGAATTCAAAAACAAATTTTTTAGATATTTCGAAATCCTTCACTTAAGCTTTTATTGTAAAAACAAAATTTTACTGAAATATTACTGGTGCCGTTTGCAAGTTTGGAATTAAAATTAGGTATCCCAGACCGGACACAGTGTACCGGAAATGGTTAAAAACATGAAAGTGTCCATAAGAAAACGTGTCTTGTTTACTGAAGTTCTTAAAATGTTTCATTTTAAAATTTCTAATTAAATAAAATTTCCGATAGAATCATATTTGTCTAGTATTAGATTCCATAATAATTAAGAGACGTTGGTATTTATGATTATGCCCTACTTCTGCATTCAGTCAGTGACTTACTTAAATAATAATTAGATATATAAATTTATTTTTTTGGGCCTCTAATAAAAAATATCTTTACTTATAGAATGTCAATTTATGCTGATTCGAAGTCATTTTATGCCTTAGTAATTGGAATTTTTATCACTTTGCCCACATTTTCGAGACAAGAATGTTATAATCGCACTTTGCTGCAAGAAATTGCTATAAGCGGTTTCACAACATAGCGTAAAACCACTGTACCATACCTAAACACTACATTTATAATTAAAGCCACCGTTGTTGATAAGTTAATGCCGATGGTCATGTCTTTAGTTTCACATTCTATAAATTGGAGAAAAATCATATACATGAAATAATTTCAACACGAATTGATACTGCATGTAAGTATATTAAACCCATCGTCGCAGCGAAAGAAGTCTACAACAAATTTTAAGATACTATCTGCATTTCCAAAAATATTCTTATCTTTCTGTTTAAATATAATTTTTTTTAACTCTGTAACATGTTTTTTCATATGAGAACATGCAATACTTTCTTATGAAAACAAAAGTATTTAGGAATATAAACTTACATGTCCATATTTTAATAGGGTCTTTTCTTAAAAGAAGTTTTGGATATAAAATCTGGCAAGTTTGATATGAGATAGCACAGTGTCAATGGCAGAGTTTCTATGATCTTCATTCACGTCTGCACAAATTTCACACTGAAAAAGAAAAAAGAAATCCACCAAAAAGGTGTGCTTTCGGAAAATTGTGCTCTCGGTACATTTTCTTAAAATTATAACCATCTACTCATAAATTTATGAAAAAAAAATCATGGGAATCTAGAAGATTTGTCTGAATAAATGGTCTGTGATTCTAGTTTCCTAAACAAAAGATGGTTGTTTTGATGTTCACTATAATTAAACAATACCACTTTGCGTGTCACTATAAAAATATAAAAAAGGACGTGTTTCGATCTGGAAGTTTTAATAGCTCGTTATCAGTCAAAGTAAAAACGTGTCTGATAAGGTATCAGGTTACAAATGAACTGAAAAATAGAGAATAGAGCTTACAAAGGATGCGAAAGTTGGCGTTAGCGAAAAGATAAACCCAATCACAAAGGAATGCACATCCAGAAGATGAAAGTGTTGCCCAAATCATAAAAAAAAATCTACCACCGACTTTAATGATGACTAACGTGTTTTAATTTTAAAAATTTGTATAAACTTATCCATGATGTTTCAGCATTTCCTTTTCTCTCTTGATCATGGAAATTCCTTTTGTACTTCTTTCTCTTCTTTTCTTGTCTCTTCATTATATTATGGCTAAAAGAACATTTATTTATTTTGTTTTACTCGCGTTTTAACTTATTTTTAATTTAGTCCATTTATTTTATTTTGATTTATTTATATCTATCACTTCCTTTTTCCTTTTTATTTTTCTATCATTTTAGAAACCTTTTCATCTTCAATATGGGATCATCTGTGATTGCTGTTTACAGTGGCGGTCAAAACTTTCCGGCCAGCAAATTTTTTTCAGTTAACTTGTAACTATACCCATATTGAGAGGAATCTCAAAGTTATACTTATAAATTTTATTGACATAATAGTTAGGAACTAACATGTAAATATTAATAAATTTAACTGACAAAATTAAGTACACAGGAAAACGCATGTTCTCAAAAATTTCCGGCCACCTTCGCAAGTTAAAAAAAAATGTATTGTAATAAAAAACTGCAGCTATAAACACCATTTACAATTAGTATTTTATAGTAATAATAATTTATTTCCTTTAGTAATAAGTCCTACGGTGCAGTAACGTGACATTCATGCAATCAATGGTTAAAGATCTTCTATAGTACGTTTTTTCCACATTTCTTGCAATTTTTTGGAAATTTCGGCTGAGTTGGAATATTTATAATTATACAGACGTTTGCCAACTTCTTTTCAAAGTTTTTCTATTGGATTCATGTTGAGCGTTTTGGATGGCCATTTCAAAAACGAAAATTTTTTCAGCGAAAACCATTGCTAGTCAAGATTTGCATAAATTAATTATGTCGTTATCACATTAAACCAAGTAGTTGCCACCAAAAATGTTTCCTCTAATAAGTCAGCAAATAATCTTGCAAGGTATCCTTATACATTGCATCACTTATCTTGCCGTGGATTTCAAATAACGGACCGGCAATTTTTGAAGAAAATACTCCCTATATTATAACATGTCCTCCGCCAAGCTTCATCGTAGGAATAACATATGTCGTCTTTTGTTGTTAGGTCATCAGACGTAGTGTCTGCCTTTACTCCCAAAAAAGTTTCAAATTAGATTGATGGAAAAATAGTACTTTTTTCCAGTTTACACTATACCAGACTTTGTGTTTTTTGTAAAACGCCAGTCGGGTACGTTGATATTTTTTTACCTACAAAAAAATTTTTGAACACCAGCTCTTCCATAAAGTTCTATATCACGTCAGCGTCTTGACAGAATAGACAGACTTATTTCGACAATATTTTCACTTTGTTAATAGCTGTATATTGCAACAAAATTTTTATGCGGGTCATGAATTGTTTTGCTCCAAATAATTCTGTCCACAAGAATAGTCATTTTTCGAAGTATTCCAGATCTCACAAAGTCCTGAAGGACATGACCATCTTTATATAATTTTTAAATATCGTTTACAGTCGATTTGACCGATCGATAACTTTACCGCAATACCTCGAGAATATTGGCCTTTTAGTGCCAAACTAATCACTCATTTATGGACAATAATTGCTGAACTTTTCAATTTCGAATTTAAACTATGCTATTCTCGTTGGTTCATTCCCAAACACGACAAAAAACACTTCGCCGATAGAAAAAAAAACAAAGGAATGATGAGTGGCCGAAACTTTTGCACACGCGAACTTCGAATTCTACCTTTTTGCATGAAGCGTCTTCAGAGATCATTCATATATTCTTGACTTTTAAATCAATTGAGTTTCTTCTTTGATGAAAGCTTCTAATAAATAAATCAAAGAAACTAACTGGCCGAAAACTTTTGACCGCCACCTTTGTACCTTTCAACTAGCGCCAACTGTTGCATTCTTTGTAAGCTATTTCCCTGCCTTTGATTTCATTTGTGACATTATTGAAGTGAATACGGACACGTGTTTCCTTATCAGCTGATGACGGCTGTTAAAATGTCCATCTGAACACACGCCCTGTGTGCTTTTATGTTTTTATAGTGATTTATACAAAAGTTTATTACATAAGTGTGGTTTATTCGCCAGTTTTTCGGTGTTTCTTCTAGTGTAATATTATCTCTTCCAATTAGCCTAGCAGAACATCCTGTTTATCCCTTACGCAGATGGTGTCCTTAACACTAGAACTACCAGAAATTTGAGTCCAGTTTTATAAAAATAATTCATACCAGAATTTCGAATTAAAACATTTTAACTTTAAAATTTAACATTTTACTTCTTTCTATCTTTTAAAATAATTTCCCACTCAAATTTCTACTTTGAACAGAAATATATTCATATGATAGTAGTCAAATTGACGACTCACGGTAGTTCTAGCGTTAAAAAAGTTCGCCTAATTTTTATTTTGTTGGCACCCAGAATATTTAATTAAAATTTTCCTTTTATAGCACACTTGAAAATAAGCAAATTCATATTTTTTAATAAATTCATTTATGACTTCTGGTGTAAGGTAATCATTTCAAACAGAGTTACTCCGCTACGGAAAGGGTTAAAGATATGAAATTATTTAATTAGGATTTTATATCTAAGATTCTTTTAATGAACTCAATACTGTTATAATAAGTTCCACTAAAATATACGGGGTGGTTATAGTTAAAGTTGCCCTAGCTAGACAATCTAGAGTCCGTTTTGGTAAATAGATTTGGATGAAATTTTTGAACTACGTTATATGAACCATGAGAAAACAAAATTTGCGGTAAAAAAAAAAAAAAAAAAAAAAAAAAAAAAATAGTAGTTCACATTTT
This sequence comes from Maratus speculifer, assembly GCA_964019185.1. Taxonomy (NCBI): domain Eukaryota; kingdom Metazoa; phylum Arthropoda; class Arachnida; order Araneae; family Salticidae; genus Maratus; species Maratus speculifer. The sequence continues at coordinate 300,709,807 of OZ025293.1, forward strand.
GAGCGATAGATGGCGAAATTCATGTACGAGCAAGGACGTTATGCAAATTTGGAGAGATTTAAAAAGCTAGTAGTCGTTACAGTAAAGCAATTGCAACATGTAGTCAAAGAGGAAAGAACGAACAACATTGGTGAAATTGTTTTATCAGAAATGCACTAATTTAACAAGCAAGATTGTGCTGTGCTGCATCTCAAAAAACTTAACAGTAACGAAACTACTTTATACCCACTTGAAGATGATTGAGTAACTCCGAGAAAATACCGACAATCTGTCATTGTACTTCCCTGTACTTAAGTCTTTATGATTTTTAGTTGTGGTTATTCTTGAAATATCGTGAAAGTTCTTAAAGCATCCGGACACCTCCTAATTTGATGGCAAGCCTATCTCGTAATTTTAGAGGAACTGATCGAGAAGAACTTTGGTAACAGTGCCGCAGCTAGGGAGGGGTTTCGAGGCACTGGATACCACTTTTTTGTTACAGTTTTGTTTCGATTTGTTAAATGGAAAGAATTCTGTAAGTACATTTTACAAAGTAAACCGTATAAAAATAGTGGTATGTCGAGATTGAAAAACCCCATTCTGGCTGCGCTACTGCGCGCTACTGTATAATACGCTATAACAGGCTTTGAATGTGTGATTAAAGAAAAAACAATGCACATTGAATATATGATATGTATAACGGAAAATTACAGTTTCAGTTTTTTGGTTTTCATGCGTCTCATTCTCACCTCATTCAAAGTTTGGACTACCATTTTTTATTGGAGATTTCATATTCCCATGATCCATATAACGTATTTTCCAAGTTTCATCGATATCTGTCTATTAGAACGGAAGCTACATAGGTCCAAAGAAGGTAACCTTATGCATATGAGGAAGTGTGTTTCAAAACTCGCATTATCTCCCTCCCCCCCAAAAAACTGTAGTGAATGAATCTAAATGGATCTATTCAAATCGTAAACCTGCACCGAAAAAGTACAGCACTATGCAAGAACTAGTTTTATCATATATTTTTGCCACTGGAAAATTTTTATTTACAATGGAAACAAACGGACGTATATAAAAATTTTGCGATTCTCCAACATTTGATCTTTTGTATAAGGCGACTTTTTAAACTCACTTTCTCATATATGTTACGGTAAATTTGATTCATCGGCTATTATTAAAAGTAACCGGTTATTATTAATAATACTCAAATGATATCCAAATAGACCGGTTATTATGATAATTTTTGAAATTAATCGGTCATTATTAATAATTATTAATCAAGGTCGGTAAATGTAATAAATTTCAACTCGTTTAGCTTGAGATTTTTATTTCGTATATGCTTTTTCTAGATAGAAGTAGGCATTGCTAGAAGTAGGAATTTGAAATCTGTGTAATATATTCTTTGAATATTTCAATGTTTAAAATTTTTATTTAATTCGTTCAGTAATTATAAAAATAATTATTTTAAACTGTTTAGTCTTTTGTGTCTTATTAATAGAACATTTCCTTTCATTGGGTAGTAACAATTATTTTCTTTATTAGATTCAAACAGTTTTGTAAAGTATAAATTCTTTACCAAGCTTAATTAATCATATGTCTGAATTTCATCGATAATTTTAATAATGACCGGTAAGTTCGATTAAAATGTAATATTTATCAAATATACCAAAACACGTGGTTATTATTAATAATAACTAATTATTATTAATAATTACCGGGATCTATCAAATTAACCGTAACACAAACACACACACATATACAATTTTTTTTACGTGTTGCCTTTGCAAAAATTTATTTCATTCCGAAAGGAAGATCAAAGAAATTTTATACTCAGAAATTCTTCTAGGATTAGAAAAGCAAATAAAACACTAAACTTTTCTTACTAGAGGGACTTTTAAAAGTTGCTGTAATTAAACATTGTAGTATATTAAAAAAATTCGTTCTATAATGAGTGTGGAAATAAATAAAAGGAAAAAACATCATCCAAAAGAATTTTTTTTTCGTTGACTTCTGAAATGTATGAAAAAATTAAAATTGGAGAAACGTATTGATGGAGTTTTCTCCAATAATGAAAATCCTTGAGGATTAAAGATATAAGATGAAGTGATTAAGTAAAGAATTTGTCCGTTACAATTTATTTTTCAATATTTTACTTCTTTCTCTATAAATTAATAATTTTTATACTTATTTTATGGATTATAAAAAACAGTATTCTAAGCTGTAGTTGCTCATCATGACACAGCAGAAATGTAATTAATTTAAATAATCTTTGCTTTATTTGTCTTAAATAAGATGAAATTTACTGATCGGAAATAGGGGAAAAAAAGCAGCCGATCTGTTTATTTTATGAAATTAGTCGAAGATTACTATTAGGAAATTGTGGAAACAAGCGGCTCGTCTACTGGATAACTTTCACGTATATAGTAATATTAGTTTGTACTTGAGTTCGTTTTTTAAAGTTTAGCAAGAGTTTAATCTGTTTTCTAGAAAAAATAATTTTTACAAAGCCACATTCTCTTATGACTGTATCTTAAAACAAACGTCTCTCTAATTTCACCCCCTTCCGTCATGAGGCTTTCAAACTTGTGCAATGATTTTATTATAAAGTTGTACATGTGTGGGTGTTAAACTTGTGTATTTTCTATAAGAACTACACTGGTGTCCATAAACAAAAGGGATGCACAAAATGTTAATTTTCAAACACTAAAATTAATAATGAACTCTCAAAATGTCAGGAATAGCATAAAGTACTATAACTGCCTTTACAAGAGCCAGTTGATGTCATCATCTTGAAGTTACAAATGTTACAGTAAGTACAGTGATATAAAAATACCTACTAGGTTATTTCCTTTTGAACTTGTAATATCTGTCATACAGCTGGAAATCGATATGCTTCTTAGCCACCGTTATTTTCGAAAAGTTTGCTTCGTTTTATTCAACAGATGAGGCATCTTCGATAAAATCAGCCACATTTTTCCGTTCTAAAATACTGGTAGCCTGTATATGACAGACATGACAAGTTCGCATGGAAATAGCCACTAGAGAATTAAAATTTGATTCAGGAGATAATTTTCGACAAAAACCTGACTAACCTACTGTGCATACCTGAAAAATTGTTTTTGTATTAAATTAAGAAAGTTTTTAGGATGCGTTTTATTCTTTGAGCAAAATTAAACAAAAGTTAAAGTAACTGAAAAAAAAACTGCACAGAAGATTGAAATTTTGTGGTACTCTGATGCTGTTATATAATAAATAACATTTTAAACACTTAATTACGTCTTTTATACTCTTAGTGTATAATTAATTTAAAGAAGTTAAGAAAAACATTTTATTATAATTGCTTATTTTAAAATTCCCCAACAATTACTGAAACAAAATACCTGAATCAAGAGTGTTTAATCATGGCAGATAGATACCCAAGGTTCGCACACTCCTTGGAATTTCCAAGGACTCTGGCACCACCCTTAGAAATAAGAAAATTTACATTTAATTTTTAAACGACAAAATTCGCAATCCCCACGTTCATTTACAGATTTTACGATATTTTTCTGCAGTGAAACTCTTCAAAAATATTCTTAAAATTTAGTGGTAGAACTGTGCGAACTCTGTAGATACCACTAAAATTTTATAGTAATTATTGGATTTTCTAATCATCGATATTAAAGACTTCGACTATATCTTATAAATATAGTTGTATCTGTCGCGCGCGGTCTGAAATCCCTTCCCCAGTCTTAAATATGTCGAGATTTTTTTCTCTCTGACATTCTTTGTCAGCATGACTGCTGCGAAAATAACTTTGAAATTGAATGCAATTATTTATAAGACGGGCTCTTCAAACGAGCCCACGTGAAAGAAATTTTTTATAGGGACAGATTATTTTGTAAAAGAGAAAATATAACATATAACAGTAAACAACTTGCAATTTCTTTGGGTTTATCGATAATTATAAAGTGTTTATTTGGGCATGGGTTTAAAAAAATTCAGACATTATTTTTAATGTAGAAAAAGAAAAGTAAATTAATGCTGGAATATCCTTTAAGCCGTACATTTTCTCTTTATGGCAAGATCTGATTGAAATCATATGTATCAAATAGAAAACTTTTTTATAAAAATATAAAGTTCTTGTATACATACGTTATTCAATATTATATGCGATGGTTTTTGCCTGTGTAGAAATTAAGCAATGCCTTTTACTAGTTAAATAATAAAAAGCACTGCAATTCATAAAAAGTTCAGTCATGAAAATTTAACAAGAAGTTCAATTATTACTATGAACTCTTCATTATCACATAATTGATTCAAAAATACCATTGATGGTCACATGCAACCCATGAAAGATAAAACAAAGACTCTCAAACACTTGCCTTCATAAAAATACGCTAATGATGCACATGGGATAATGCCGAAGTAAAAATAAGTGCCATACACATGTTTGAACACTGTTCCTCCCACTTGGTTGTCCTATAAAAGTGTTTTCCCGCCTTTAATATTTTTAAACCGTATTTTGATGTAATTTCATTAAAAAAACTGTAGGTTTAAACAGAGACATGATGACATGTTGAAGTGTTTCTGCTTTCTTCCATTATTGTCGCCTCACTTTTTGGTAAATAATTCTGAAAAAGTTAAACCTGTGTAGTAGAAACAAGTTGGAAATTGCACGTGAAGTGTAGCAAATGAGGTGCGTTCGTACGATAATGAATTTTAAAAATATCACTCTCATATATCAATCTCATAAAATTGTAAATAGTTAATTACAATTAAAATGCGCAACAAACAATGTTCTCTCTGTACTCATTATGTAATGGAATACTTTTGTGTGGCCTTGTAAATCAATAACAAATGTTCTTTTCACAACAGATTATGCAAAATCTATATTATAATATGTACTTTATGATGCATATCAATATTATTATGTTCGAATGAGTGTAATATTATTAAAATGCATTTGAAACTTTTTTTTTCCATTGACTGTATTGTAACGGAGTACTTTTGATTGTACTTGTGTTTGATCTATGCATCCTATTTCCAAAAAAATTAAAATGACTCGACAAAATTATTGAATAAGTATGTAATTTAAATTTCAAACGATTAAAATGCATTTGCAACATTTTTCCCCATTGACCGTAATGTAACGGAATACTTTTGATCATCCCTGTAACTGATCTATCCATCCGATTCTCATAAAAGTTGAAATGGCTCGACAAAATTATGTAATAATTATATCTTTAAATTTCAAAAGATTCGGTTGGGTAGTTTTTGAGTTGTTATATGCGGACAAACAGACAGACAGACAGACGGACAGACCGACGGACTGAACGACAACTATAGGTGCTACGTATTTACATAATTACGAATGCACCTAAAAACGGATGCAGAAAACAGAAAGGTATGTAAATATGTTAATTTTGTTAATCTTTCCAGACAAAAAAAAGTTTGTGAAAATTTCTAGGTAACATCCTTCACACTATAATTGCAACCATTCAATAATTTGTTAAATCACATCACAAGTAGCTTTTAATGTCTACATTTATTCAGTATTTTGTTTAAGTGAGTCTCATTGATTTACAGGACACACCACCCCTGCACACAAAATCCTTTCCGCGTTTGTTCAAGTCCAACACTGCAGAAAGTCTCTGTAATACATACAAAAATCTCTCTCTTGAAAAAGTCAGGTATACTATCGACAGGTAATACATTAGAATTTACTTTCATCTTACATTGATGATAATCATCAACAACTGAGCAAATTATATTCAGCAAGAGTTCAACAAAGCTAAACATTTGAATGCAATCTACTACTAAAATCCCAATCATAAATATCAATCTAATATTGTTTTCAAAGTTATACAAATCTTATCAGTTGCTTCATATCCCACATAGCATGCATGTTCACAGTGACGTCACAGTGACGTCACTGTGAGTCACTGTGGTCACGTCACATCTGTGACCAAAATGCCACCCCTCAGCAGAGCCTGATTATCAACGGGGCACTCTCCTACCAGTAAAAAGAAATAGAATTTTTTCCCTTATTTATGACAGTAATTTCGAATGAAAAAGGCGTTTAAACAAGTTGAAACTTTCCATAAAATTTTACTGGTAGGAGAGTGCCCCGTTAGTAATCAGGCTCTGCCCCTCAGTGACGTCACATTGTGACTGAAATGTGACGTTATACTTGTGACCAAAATGCCACCCCTCAGTGACGTCACATTGTGACTGAAATGTGACGTCACATCTGTGACCAAAATGCCACCCCTCAGTGACGTCACATTGTGACTGAAATGTGACTTTCTTAAAAATCTTTAGAAATTTATAAATATCCTTCAAAACATCCCTCATAGTATGCATGCTCACAGTGAGTCACTGTGGTCACATCACATCTGTGACCAAATTACCACCACTCAGTGACGTCACATTGTGACTCAGACGTGACTTTCTTAGAAAACTTTAGAAAATTACAAACATTCTTCAAATCATGTTATTTACTGGTAAAAAACGTGGCAATTCAGAAGAATACTGTGCAATCGCTGTTATGTCACACGTTACATGCACTGCATGTAACGTGTACGTCATATCAAATATGTGAGATAAACCTCCCATCATATGAAACTAAGCACCCAGCAATGAACCTATCAGTGAAACTTCTATTTAAGGAAATTCCATCGTTACACTTAAATGCTTCGTTATGAAAAAAAATATCGTTGAATAGAAATTCACGAAAATTCATGAAATTTGTATAGTAAGCTACAAATAAAAATGGAAATATTTTAAAACTGTATTTTAATTTGGATAGTAATTTTTGTTATGCAATATAGTCACATAAGAAAAAATTCATTAGTATAATATCTAAAAAAACACATAATAAAGGAAGGGAAACAAAAACTGAATCGCAGCGTTCTATTTCTCTTTTTCTCTTGTATTTCAAATCGAAAAATTAAAAAAAAAATCAGAATATTACTTTGTGGCGATCTCTTATGAAAAATACACTGCTCATAAAAACTTTCGCATCTTTTTTAAGTATTCAGAGAATGGACCTATAATATTTTCGTGGAACTGGAATCCCTTTCTTAGCATATCGAAAATTTTTCGCATTTTTTCCTTTTCATTTAAAAGATAAAATAAATACATAATTTCATTTCATACAATCCGCTGAAATATATTCACCAATCAATCTCAACAGCAATCTATACTTTTGAATATTGTAATATGAATATTAATTTAAATGTTAATGGCGTTCTAAATGAAGGTTCAACAGAAAATTAAAAAAGTAGATAATTTCATTAAATATCGGCTTCGTTAAATTGAAGTTTCACTGTATTTCAAAACTAATTGAAAGTAAAAAAGAAATGCGCAAAAAAGAAAAAAAAAATTAAACTCAAAATTTTAATTAGGGATACTCTTATAAAACTAATGCGCATGCGCATTAAACTTACAAATCTTCGAAGCTCAAACAAACAATAATAACAAAAAATCACCTGCTTAAAAAATATCGTTTGGCAACGACCAGAATTGTTGACACTAGTGTATTTATTCTTTAGAATATTTGCAGCTGCTCTAGTAGCTTTGTTATGATGTTATGTGCATATTTTGTACGTAAGTTGAAAAATTTTAAAAAGTTATGTAGAAATACGATCAGGTTATATTTTATATAAAATGTCGGTCCGAAAAAATACAATTTCAGTGGCGTTTAGTTAATATGAGCGCGCCAATGTCATTGTACCTTATTCGGACATTCCGACTTCGAAATTATCTTCCCTATTTGGATTATCAAACTGAAATTAGAAGATAATGTCGATAAGAAAGAGGTAAGAAAAAGTTATTGTTCTTGCTTTTTTATAATGATTTCTGTTAACTTCGTAAAAAATATGGTATAAAAGGAGTAAATATATTAATTTAACTTTTTTGAATTCACTTACCTTCAATATCAATCAATTCAATAAATTTAAAGTTTATTTTGTTGAAACACGGAACAGCATGTCAACGATTTGAAAAAAAAAAATAATAACATTATTTTTAAAATGCACTTTAATCATATTTTCTTTAATTACATGTTTAAAATCACATTTTCATAAATTAGAAAATATATACATAATCAAAAGTTAACGTTATAATTAATATATACATAGGAGTTTCGGGTTGTTTTTACAGTTGAAAATAGTGATAAATATATTAATTTATGCAATAATATTGCAAAAACAAATTTTTTTTTAAACTTTTTTGTTACCTTTCTAAATTTCTCATAATCCCAATAATTTGATAACTGTAATTCCATGATATTTATTATTTTAAACCATGTATCTAAAATAACTAAGATGTTGATTTTGTGATAATAACAATTTTTGATTTTAAAAAAGAGTAATTATCGCATATATTTTATTAATTTTTGATATCTTAATTGTTAAATTGTGTTGAAAATAACAATTTTGTTTCATTAGTATGTGTTCATTAAATCCTAGTTCTAAATAGTCATAAAAACAATTACATGTACTTTATTTATGGGATGTACATTGCTGATATTTTTAGTGTTTGATGTATTTCTATTATTTTCAATAAAATTTTGTCTAATAATGGGAAATGAGAGTGAGAATACTTAAATATTATAGATAGATTCATCTAATACGAAAAAATGAAATCTAATAATCATAATTATTAATAAGGAAACTTTTTTAAAAGAAATTCCTTAAGTATGTCCTTTACCGGCACATCTACATTATATGACACATACAATATATATATATATATATATATATATATATATGAGAGTTTAACTACGAATTTAAACCTTGGTGTAATCATACATGTTCACAGTCCACTATAGTAAGGAAATTACTAAGCGTAATACTAGAACTAATTGCCTCATCTTCATTTGTACTCTATTTTCAAATGAAATCTGTATATTACGAATATTGCGCATAAACTTCACGTAGTTTTATCGAAAGATAATTCTGTATTATATTTAACTGAATGATTTTAATTGGTAAATTAATCAAATGAATATTAATTTTCCAAAATGACTAAAAAAGGGTTTAGGTTAGTATTTGAACTAGAGACCCCCGACGTATGCTGCAAATGCTCTTCCAACAGAGCAACTTAGCACGCACAATTCACCTGGAGAAATAACATTATATACTCATACGAATAGTATGCATTTTTCATACGGGTAGTTTGAAAAAAAATTAAAGTATTATTACATAGGGTATATATAATAATAATAAGTATGCATTCGTATTCACTGTGTGAATTGTGTTTGCCAGATTCTTCCACGATAGCTCAATCGGCAAAGTATTGGCAATTTGCGTGAAAGACTCTTTAGTTCGAATCCTGACCTGGACACTTTTGCAATCAGTTGGAAAATTACAAAAAGATATATATATTTATAGACATCAGGATTATTGGTCAGAAATATTAGCAAGCTGTACAGTTTTACATGTGTGCTGATACCTGTAGATATTAAAGCGAGTAAAAGTTTTTTTTAAAAAGCTTCAAAAAGATTAAACAGTTTGAACAGCATACTACAAAATGTGTGTCAGTTATAAATAAAATTCAAGCTATGCAATTTTCAGCATGTGGAGGGAGGGGAAATATATAAATGTTTTTGAAAAGTAATATTTTTAAATTTTGAAAACAACACCAGAGTTGTAAGACATGTGAGGTAAATCGAATTTTTAACTTTAATTTAGAAGAAAGTCTCCTTACTGCAGGTAACTATTTTTATATATTATATAGTATTTGTTCCTAAATTGTCAATATATGATTTTAGGACTCAAACCCTATTTTAAAAGGAACATGGCGTGGAGTTATAGTTTCAGCTGATCCTGTTTCTTTTAAATTGTTAGAGAATCGTTAAGAAAAGTTAAATCGTCACAGAATCATCACAATTTTAACGAAATTTTTGTCACAAATGATCTACTGCGTGAGTCTAAAACAATAGAACAAACTTTGAGGGAGGTGGTAGAGCTCATTATAACAAATAATTATGACATAGAAATTTATGACTGGAAGTGACGCGTTAAAACGCCACACTAGTCACCACAAAAGACCCGGATTATAATGTTAAGTGTATGGGAGCGTTATTTTCAAATATCTCTCTAAAATTTTAATATTTTTGCATAATTTTTTTTCTTATAGGATAGCTGAGGACGATCTGCAACCAGGCTGGTTTTTACTTTTTTGATTTTGGTTACAGATTAAAAGAAAAATACTTTAACTTTCAGAACAAGTTTAAGCCGATTCTAAAACTGAAACTATCTTAATATAAAAAAAATATAACCAAAATCAAAAAAGTAAAAATTAGACCGGTTGTGGATCGTCCTCAGCTATCCTATGGAAAAAAAATATCATATAAAATATTGAAATTTGAACAAGGTATTTGAAAACAACGCCCCCCATAGACTTAACATTATCATCCGGGTCTTTTTTAGTGACTAGTGTAGCGTCTTGACGGGTCACTTCCGGTCATATATTTCTGTGCCATCATTATTTGTTATAGTGAGCCCTACCACCCCCTCAAAGTTTGTTCCATGATTTTGGACTCACCCTGTATTTCACAAATTGGTCACAATGTGACTTGAAAGCATTGTCACTTTCGTCACAGTTTCGTCACAATGCTAATGACAAAATCGTCACAAATGACACACTTTTCACAAATTGGTCACATTGTGACGTCACAAAGTGGTCACAATGTGACGTCACAAACAAGCTCTAAAACGGCCATAACGACTTCACATTTTAGTCATTGTGACTTCACATCGACGTCACGTGACGTCACATCGACGGTCACAAAGTCACAGTGTGACTTCACAACGACGTCACCGTGACGTCACCATGTCTTACGGGATACGTTGTAGAGTTCGAGAAGTTGTAAGAGTAGCATAAATAAAGAAAACCCTTCAATTTCCCTAGGCATTTATTTAAAGCTGGTAGATGCTGGTTTCCAAACAAATCATGTCTTTCGGCCTTATCTTTTCGAGTTTACCGAGGTTTTATTTCGAGCTTTACAATAAATGTTGGTTGTGTTTCCTTTGAAAAACTCCCAAAGGGAGTAAGGAAGATATACAACCGTTCTAAGCAACAACAACAAGAAATAATGCCCATGAATCATAGCTGCCAACTTTTACGCATTTTTCCTACCACAAAAATTTTATAGTAAATATTGTCTTATTTAATCGTCGAAATCTTATGATTAATGAAATGGAAAATCTCAGTACAATTTCAGTGGTAGCAAAAATGCGTAAATGTTGGCAGCTATGCCATGAATGTTCCATGGAATTGAAAAAGACCTTTTTAATTTCCACGGTCATTCTTAATCCTAAAGATTAATACATGCAGCAAAAGTATCACCTTTTGTTTGTACAAAGTGTGCTATTCTCGCTGGTTTTAAAAGTTTTAATAATTCTAAACATATAATTCGCCAGCGGTGATAAAATCTCATTTCTGGAAAATCGGTGCGGTTTTTAAATATTCTTTTGCAGCTTTGCAACTAACCCCTTGAAGGGCGGTGGTAGAACATATATATCCCACTTAATTTTTAATTGTGAAATGCTACATTGACACCAGAATTTTGAAACAGAAATTTTTATTTTATCAAATACACGGAAAAAAACAAACTTTTATCCATTTTGAAATTAATTTGTTTTAAAATTCTGGTGTCAATCAATCATTTCAGCATTTTCAGAATAGAAGTGCTCTACCTCACAAAGCGTTAAATCAGTAGTTCCAAAAAACCCGACAAGTCCAAAATCAGAAATTTTGATAAATGAAAAGTTATTATTTTCAAGTAAACCAATTTTTATGGAATTTTTATGGCTTATTATAGAGTTTAAACTTCAATGTTTGTAAATATCGAATAGTTTTTATAATTTATGAATAATAAAACTAATAATTACAGAAAAACCGCTCCTGATTTATGTTGGTTTAGCAAGAAATGATGTTAGGTGCAGTAGCGGCTGGTCAGGGGGTGCTGCATCAATTTGTTCACACCACTTGTATGGTTGTTTCAGTTTTATTTAATCAACAAAATTTGTTGAATAAATAATATGAAAGATTCTGTTAAATTTTAGTGGTGTGAAAAATCGGATGCAGCACTCCCTGACGAGCCGCTACTGGTTAGGTGGTATTTAATTGGAACGAAACAGTCATATTAAACCTATTTTGAAATAAAATTAATGAAGATAACACTTATGCGAGAACATTTTTATGTTTATATATAATTTCGGTGCGTAATCATATTCTTCATTATTCTTAATTAGATTTATTTTCAACATTGGAAGTTAGCTAGCTAAATATCTTCTGAAAAATGTCATATGCTCTTCCAGAATGCTATCCGGAACTATTAATTGACACTTTCGATGCATAGGCTTTGGCTGACGGAAGTGGCACAGTGATTGAAAGTTTTTTTCATCACGATAACAGGGCTCCCAATTGGTCCGCGAACTGAACATCAATATTTTTTAACAGAAAATTTCATGATAGGTTTCTACAGATTTTTTTTTTGCTAGAATTAACTTTCAAAGTTAGTTTCTTGACAATTTGCAAGAAAAATCTAAAAGGAATATTTCTCTAAGAAAATTCTGATGTGCAGTTGGCGGACCATTTGGGAGCCCTGCGATAAATCAAACTTTAACGGGGTCCAACAACAAACTCCCTGACTATGATAGTATCTTTCTTATCCGAATAATACTGAAATCTCTTTTACAAATGCTTAATCAGGTATAAATGTTTTACATGTGGTCCAGTATTACTTTAAATATAATGCACCAACATAGAGCAAACCTCATTTTCTTTTAGGTTACCAATGCCTTCTTCATACACATAAAATTTCTACATAACTGTTTTAGTCCTTTACGGCGCAAGGAACTTCTTATTTACGAAAATGTTGAAATGACTGAATGACACCAGAGTTTACGTACAAATTTATTTGAAAATATGTAAAATGATTTTTACCCATATGTAATAAAGGGGAATCAATACCAGAGTTCTTGTGTCATTGACGCATTTCGGAATCATGTTGGGTATTCGATATATTGGAACACTAAAACACGAAGAATTTAGACATATAAAAAAGATGAGTCCATATTTGTTGCAAATAAAAAATGCTTTGCATTGGTATGTATGGTACTGGTAGATTTTGCATAAAATTTAATTTTATGGATGCAGCGTCATGTGGTATTGCATGTAAAAAACACTTAAGTCGCTGCCTTATGTTGTTTAACCCCTTGAGGGGCCGTGGTTTCATAGACATACCCCATAATTTTAATTCCCAAATGCCCTATTCGCACCGAAATTTTGTTAAAAGAAATTACGGTATATTGAATGCGTGAAGTATAGCGTTTTCTTATTTACAAATAAAGTTGTTTTCAAATTCCAGTGTCAGTGATTAATTTCAATACTTAAGCAATGAATTTGCCCTGCCTTGCAAAGGGTTAAGCAATGAACGAAAATTATAAGGTATTGTTTAACGATGAAGGGATATACTGACTGTCGGACGTTCCTCTCAGTCCACACAACTTTAAAGAATGTCCGTGGTAGATATAGCTGCCACCACCGATATTACTAGGTGATATCGGTCACCCACAGTGAGATTGGTGTAAATGAAGACTTACGCTAGTAACTGAATTATCAGTTTAAGAATATATGTACACACAAAATACTCTATTTACAAATATATACAACTACAACTCGGATATAGGTGATCCGGTTCAACATTAAATTAGACACCGTAAAGATTGGTTGTGTACTATTCCAATTACACTTTCCACCTCACACTCAATACACGTTAAATTCACTTTTTTGGAGCTCAACCTTGAGTCTCCCAACACAAGTATACTAGGCCTGCACTTCTTATCCCAGAGCACTAAACACTAGGACGTCAGTGTCCTTTGCGCACCAGAAAACGCACTTCTTTACGCTCTTCCACCCAGAGCAACCTCTAGGTACGAAACCTAGGTACCGAATGACTGATCTGAGACAAACTTGCCCTCTCAACTCATGGGGTCACACAAATGCCAACCCCCTCTGAAGCTTCCTCATTGGGCACCTTCCCTCACTCCTTTCTTGCCTAGTGACATGCTGCTAATCTGCTCATCATCCGCATACTTCACTGACAGATGGACATGCCTCTCAGCTATCTCCTTTCTCTAACACACCACCTGTAAAGGATTATTTTTCAATTCCCCTTTCCACAAAGAAGGAATGTCACCTTGGAAATTCTGTACACAACCATACAATACAAAATATTCAAATAGAGAAAGAGTAGACATTACATTCTTTAGCACAGGTGCTATCAGATCCTGACACCCCCCACCTTAGCGGAAAATATGCCTTTTAGGGGCTAATTTTCCCCAAACATATAGTAATATCGCAGAAGAGTTCAATAGTCTCTTTACAGATTTCTTTATGCTTATTACATAGGTATTTCCAGGTGTCTGAACACTATCTACTGACATCTCTACTGAATCTTTACTAATATTATTATTACATAAACAATACACATGTACAATATTATAAACAAAATTAATTTAAATATTTATAAATATTTATAAACAAAATTAATTTAATACAATATTATAAACAAAAAAAATCAAAAAAATATTTGCACACACACAGAAAAAAAATTAAATGTGTGACGACATCCCTTTAAGGTTGTCCACTATTGGGTCGTGGATGCTGATGGGCTAACAACTGGTTGTTCTTCCCAGCTCTTTCTATGTAGTCTGGAAATTGCGTCAGCATTTAAATGTTGAGCTCCTGGACGATGAGAAATACTCAGGTTCCAGCGTTGCAAGGCAAGAGCCCATCTAGTGAGTTTGGGTGATCTTGGGGTTGTTTCGGTGAGAAATTTTAATGGATTATGATCCGTAATGATCTCAATTTGAGATCCATGGGTCCATTTTTCAAACTTTCGCAACCCAAAGAGCACACTCCAAGCCTCTTTCTCTATACTCGGCCAAGCACGCTGAGCCCCTGACAATTTCTGATTGGCAAAAGCTATCGGTTTAAACTGACCCTTTTCATCTTTTTGAGTAAGGCAACATCCTACTGCCAGGTCGGAAGCATCTGCGTGGAGCTGATATTCCCGGCCTACGATAGGTGTAGCCAAACTCGTCACCTTACATAACTCATCTTTAAGAGTATTAAACGCTTTTTCTGCCCTTTCATCCCATGGTACAGTATTTTTAACCTTCCCTTTTGTCAATTCGGTTAAAGGTATAGCAATTTCGGCATAATTTGGAATATAAGATCGGTAAAATCCCATTAATCCCAAAACAGATCTAACTTCCTTTTTAGTTTTTGGTCTCTTTAGATCCCTTATTGCTCCTATTTTTTCCTCATCAGGTGCATGCATTCCACCCCCAATTACATGACTTAAAAACTTAGTTAATTTCTCTCCAAATTTACATTTGTCTAGCCTAATCGTAAAATTTCTCTTTTTCAACTCTTCAATGACAGCCCTAACATGTTCACAATGCTCTTCCCAGGTGTCGGAGAAAATGATGACATCATCAATATATGCTTCCGCATACCTCCGATGACCTTGAAGAACCTCATTCATATCTTTCTGAAATGTAGCAGCCGCCCCCGATAATCCAAACGGCATGGTACGCCACTGATAAAATACATTATGCGTTGTAAAAGCTGTCAAATGTTTACATTCCTCAGCCATTTTAATCTGCCAATAACCCCTCAATAAATCAATCGATGATAAATATTTAGCCGCTCCTGCGGTATACATGATTTCTTGAGAATCTTTCATCTTAAAGGTTGGAACCTGAGTTACCGAATTTAAAGTTCTATAGTCTATACAGAGTCGAACAGTTGCGTCTTTTTTCGCCACGCAAACAATTGGATGGCTAATTTCAGCAGTTGACACTTCGATTAGATTTAATTCTAATAACTCCTGAATCTGCCTATCTACTTCCTCTTTGTAAGCTACCGGTACACTATATAACTTTGGCTTTTTCCTTTCCACCCCCGGTTTAAGATCAATACGATGTTCTCC
This sequence comes from Maratus speculifer, assembly GCA_964019185.1. NCBI lineage: Eukaryota > Metazoa > Arthropoda > Arachnida > Araneae > Salticidae > Maratus > Maratus speculifer. The sequence continues at coordinate 300,725,786 of OZ025293.1, forward strand.
TACATCCGCTGGTCGTACAGGACCCATAAACACCTCTTTATTCTCCCTCAAAATAGACTTTATATCTTTAATTTGATTGTTAGATAACCCTTTTATTTCGAACCTTTCTATATCTCGTTCTACTTCCTGATCCCGGTTCAAAATAGGAATTTCCCCAACTTCTCCAAATTCCTCATAACCCTCGAAAACAATATTAACAATATTACATTTAGCAATAAATTCTCTTATTTTATTTTGGTGCACATGCTTCCTACTCCCGTCGGCTAACTCAACTATAAACGAATGCTGATTTCGTTTTTCGACTATGGTTGCTGGCCCTTGCCACCTAGAATATAATTTATTAGTTGAATCGGGGATTAACAGTATTACCTTATCACCTACTTCAAAAGTTTTTTCTTTTGACCTTAAATTATAATGATACGCCATTCTATTTTGTTGCACCTCGGACGATAATTTTGCCTCATTTGCGGCTCTTTCTAAGCTTCCCCTAAGTTTATTCAAATACTCATGGATCGGCGTAGTATCTAACTGCGCCCCCTTATTTTCTCCTGCCCAGGATGACTTGAGAATCGATAAAGGACCCTCCGGCGCTCTACCATATAATAATTGGAAAGGTGCGATTCCCGTCGTAGAATTTGGGACTTCCCTATACGCCCATAATACAAATGGTATTTGTTCATGCCACTTTTTTCCTTCTTCTCTAATAGTATGATGTAACATACGTTTAAGAGTCTGATTAAATCGTTCCACAAGCCCGTTAGACTGTGGATACTGCGGGGTCGAAAATCTTGGACTAGCACCTATCCTTTTCTCAAATTCTTTCGTTAAGTCGGCGGTAAAATTGGTTCCATTATCGCAGGCGATTATATTTGGAATTCCTGTCCTCATAAATGTTTGAAGTAGCGCATCACACGCGGTTTTAGCACTTAAACTTTTTAGAGGGATCGCATCCGCCCACCTGGTATGTTGATCAATTAAAGTTAGTATATACCGATGCCCTTGGGAACTTTCAGGATCAATAGGCCCAATTAAATCAACATTAACTATCTGAAATGGAAGTTCCGGCCGCGACACTGGGGAAATAGGAGCTCTATCATTTACTTTAACCCCTCTAGTCAATTGGCACTCTAAACATGACTCACAAAATTGTTTAGTTTCTTTCGCCATCCCCTCCCAATAAAATGAATACCTGATTCTCTGTAAAGTTTTCTTAGCTGCATGATGCCCTCCAAATACCGAACTATGAGCTAATTTTAAGATTTCTTCCCTTCTTATTTTGGGTACTACTAATTGCGCTATAGTTTCGCCTAACAATTTCTCTTTATGATACAATAAACCATTTACAATGTAATAATCTCCTTTATTCAGTTTAGCTAATTCCCAAGCTTTCTCCAACTCTTTACATTCTAATTGGGATTCCTTAAACATATCGGAATTGCTAACAATAGCTTTATTACCTTTCTCCACTTCCGTTTTTTCCGTATTCTGAGTATGTACATTTTGCGAACTCGCTTCTATTGCGTAAACATTACAACTATCGTTATTCATACCTTCCTTTTCATTCAAGTTATCAACAATAATTTCTGAGCTTTCTAATTCTTGGGCCTCTAGCAATGGCTCCTCGCGGTTGACACCTGACAACTCAGTAATCACTTCAGGATGTAAAATTACTTGCTCATTAATATTATCAGTCACTGCGCAAAGTACTTCCTGATGAATTATATTAGTTTGTCCGAATTGCGGAATAGCTAACGGTAGTTTAACCAACGGCGATTTAACTGCTTCACCGAATAACCCTTGTAAATAAATACTACCCGCTCCTTTTAATTTCTCTTCCGGTACCAAATCTTTATGAACAACACTAATTTCACATCCAGAATCAACCAATCCCTTTGCTTTTTGCCCATTTACACTAACTTCAATTTTCTCAAGTTTATTTAATTTCTCACCAAAAATATTAGTTCTCTGTTCGGCCTTTGCCGATATTCTCGCCACAATAGTTCCATTAGGTAACTCTTTGCTTTCTTTTACTACAATCTTATGTACACCCGCTTTCGGATCTCGCCCTTTATTACCCACTTTATTACAAAAACGTCGGTAATGACCTCTCAAACCACATTTAAAGCATTTAGGAGCTGAAGCATCACTAGGTTTCTTGAAATCTATTTTCTTATCCGAAAAAGAACTAGTCTCATTACTCCCGTTTTGCCTCCAATTACTACTAACTTTGCTATCCTCCCTCGGTCTCATTTTTTCATTGTTTACATGCCTATCTTTACCTTTAAAACTTTTATACGTAACGGCGTAAGACTTATGTTTAGCGTCAAAATAATTGTCACATTCTTTAGCAATTTTAGAAGTTTCTAACCATTTACCCTGGTGAGTTAATCCAATATATGACGCAGTATCCTCATCTAACGTACTTACTAATTTATCAGTAACTATTAACTGGTTGACCTTTTCATAAGAGTCTGCACCTCTAATCTTACAATAATTTTCCCATGTCGCTATTAAAAGCGATACAAATAATACATGAGTTTCGTTCTGGTTTCTCCTAGCCTTCTTAAAATTTTCCAAACATGCCTTCGGTGTCGGCTCATGTTCCCTTAAAACTTACTCCTTTAACTCCTCATAATTCTCCATTTGTTCTGTAGTGGTATAAATTAACAAATTATCCGCTTTATCTCCTAACATATTTAGTAGAATATCGGCCTGCTGGTTTTCCGGTACATTTTTAGTTTTGAATGCCCTTTCTAAGCTGTTAAAAATAACTTCCATCCCTCAGTCCCTTCCGGTACTTTGATAGATAGAGTTTTTACGCTTTTGATCAATTTTTCTATATTACTTTCATTATTAGATTCCCTTGAAACATTAGAATTATTTGCCGATCCTTGAACCCTTAGTCTCTCTATTTCTAATTCATGTTCCATCCTTAATTTTTCAACCCTTTCTTCTCTTTCTAATTTTTCGCGTTCTAACATTTCCTGTTTTTCTTCACGCTCTAATTTTGCCTGCTTTTCTAACTTTTCTAATTTTTCGTGTTCTAATCGTTCTGCAACAATAGCGTCAGATAATTCCTTAATAACCCCCTCGTCATACTCATCACTGTCCATTATCTTTTTCTTAAGCAGAATTCTGGTATCATCTTCCGCGAATTCAACACCTAATTCTTCAGCTATCACATGAAGATCAACCTTTTTTAGTTTCAATAAGAAAGCCATACCTTCACCGATTGTTATTACCACCCTACAATAATATACCTAACAAATTAATATTTCCTAAATTTTTAACTTAGTACACATACATCTCCGCTTATTTTACTAATTAATACCCTTCAGATAATCAATGCATTTAATTTATAATTAACCTACTGAATAATCTAATTTTTCTCAACCATTGATATCACACAATATACTTCCAATAAAACAAAAGGTAAAACAACAATTCGATTTGATTACTATGCAATACAGATTTCAATTTATACACTTATATAATAACATACAATTTACATAAAAATACTGATACGTTGAAATTGAATAAGTATTGGTTTAATTACGGTTTATTGAATATTAAATTTAAATTACGGTTTATTGAATGCGTGAAGTATAGCGTTTTCTTATTTACAAATAAAGTTGTTTTCAAATTCCAGTGTCAATGATTAATTTCAATACTTAAGCAATGAATTTGCCCTGCCTTGCAAAGGGTTAAGCAATGAACGAAAATTATAAGGTATTGTTTAACGATGAAGGGATATACTGACTGTCGGACGTTCATCTCAGTCCACACAACTTTAAAGAATGTCCGTGGTAGATATAGCTGCCACCACCGATATTACTAGGTGATATCGGTCACCCACAGTGAGATTGGTGTAAATGAAGACTTACGCTAATAACTGAATTATCAGTTTATTAAGAATATATGTACACACAAAATACGCTATTTACAAATATATACAACTACAACTCGGATATAGGTGATCCGGTTCAACATTAAATTAGACACCGTAAAGATTGGTTGTGTACTATTCCAATTACACTTTCCACCTCACACTCAATACACGTTAAATTCACTTTTTTGAAGCTCAACCTTGAGTCTCCAAACACAAGTATACTAGGCCTGCACTTCTTAGCCCAGAGCACTAAACACTAGGACGTCAGTGTCCTTTGCGCACCAGAAAACGCACTTCTTTAAGCTCTTCCACCCAGAGCAACTTCTAGGTACGAAACCTAGGTACCGAATGACTGATCTGAGACAAACTTGCCCTCTCAACTCATGGGATCACACAAATGCCAACCCCCTCTGGAGCTTCTTCATTGGGCACCTTCCCTCACTCCTTTCTTGCCTAGTGACATGCTGCTAATCTGCTCATCATCCGCATACTTCACTGACAGATGGACATGCCTCTCAGCTATCTCCTTTCTCTAACACACCACCTGTAAAGGATTATTTGGCAATTCCCCTTTCCACAAAGAAGGAATGTCACCTTGGAAATTCTGTACACAACCATACAATACAAAATATTCAAATAGAGAAAGAGTAGACATTACATTCTTTAGCACAGGTGCAATCAGATCCTGACACTGACTTTTGTAGTTTTTACCCAGATATTAGATCTACCTTACCCAGATATTAGATACCTACCTACCGGTCACAAAAAAAGTTTATTTTGAAAAAAACTTGACTTGTGTGGTTATTGAAATGACCGATTCAATTTAAATTTAACACACGATTTAACCATTAGGGATACATTTAATCATGCAAATAAAACATGGATTTAATTTTTAAATTGTGAGATGAAAGAATTTCCGTACCAGAACGGCCCCGATATTCGTCTTTACCAAAAGGTCACGTTATAAAGAAGTGCTGGTTAAAACATCAATTAGATATTACTTGTCAACATGAATAAGACTTTTAAAAATAATAAATAAATAAAACAATCATAAAAAATAAATAAATCAATAAAAATAAGTACAGTGGTGTTTTATGGAAAATATTGTTCGTATGGGTACTGTTATTTTCCAGGTAATTTACCAGAATTTTTTCCTAACTAAATATAGTTCAAGCATGCGAAATTTCCCCTTTTTTTAAGCACAGATTTTCTATAAAATAATTATTGGTACCGAAGAATTCCTGGAATTTCCAGGGTAAGTACGAACTTTGAGAAGGTGATTAAGGGCTAAAATTTCTGTACAAATGCTACAGAATTTTTTGTACAATTTCTTATAGAATATCACATGGAAGTTAATTTTTATTGCGCATGTTTTAAAAGCCCAGAGCTAAAAATATCTTCAGAAATATCTTCAGAAATACTGATATCTCAAAAGGAGAAAAATGGAAGACCTGTGTTGGGGTATGAAGCTGCATAGTTTATCATAAAGATAATAGTATATTAAGTTTTAGAGAATCATTAAAAATGAACTTTTATAATATGAGACCCATGCTTAGTCTCATATTATAAAAGAGTGTGTATCCTGGAAAACTATCATATGGGACTTTTCCACATTCTTAGACAAGACTATAATGATTTTTTGCTACAGGGAGTCTGAAGTAAAACTTCAGGGTGAAATTAATCATCTTATGTGATTCAGAATATTTATAAATCTTTTCGTTTAAATTTAGATAAATTGTTGTATTTAACATGTTAATAGTTAATACTGCGTGATAGCAGTCCAAATTTAAATAGAAAATGTTTTGGTTGAAATAGGGGAAAAAATGACCGTTTAATCAATGGAACTAGTAAGAAAGAGGAACTGACATATCCTTAAAATAATGAGACTTCAATTGTAACCGCTTTCGCAGAGATTTATTACAGGCGGGGTACACTTCCGTCAGTAAATTGAAGTAGTAATTTTCAGTTTTTTCAAAAGAATTATTAAAGGAACTTTTTAAACAGAAGTAATTTTTAAACTGATATTCATTGTTACAGGTGAAAGTTTACTTTATCGGTAGTAGTTCCAGCGTATTTTGACAGCTAAGTTAATCTTCTTTCAGTGTTAGTGAAAAGATTATAATGCCTGTGCAAAATGACACCAAAAACAATAAATAGAAATTTATTAACATACATATGAAAGAAATTTCAAACTAACAAGGCGCTTACATAAGATAAAAAATATTTTATAAATGTTTACTGGTGGATGTTTTCACCGGCGGTTATAAAAAATTGTGGAACCGGTTAAAAAATACCGCAGAAATCTTGTGACAATCTCCTTAGTTACTGCACTTGCAACTCCTAGATAATATACTACATGTCTCTCTTCTTCTTTATTCATAACTCTATGGTTTAATCACGGAATTTTATCGGAAATTTTAAATTAATTAAAGAATCTGTATGATTCAATGCTAAAGCGTATATATTTATTTAATCAAAAAGTGGTTTGTTTAATTAACAAAATAATTAAATTTTGAATAATTTTTATTAATACAAAGGTAATTTCTGATATGTATTTCAACCATTTATTCCTCATAATATTTCATGAACAAAGATATTTCTATTAATTTATTTTAAATAAGAAAATTTCTTTTCTTTTTATTGTGAATTATACAGAAAATAACTGAATAGATGTACCAAAAATACAAAGGTTCTAGTTTTTTTTATGTTTTACTTTATTACTACGTAAATGTTTAATCTGCAAATAGTGAAAAGTAATATCTATATTAAAATACAACTCAATAAAACAATGACTACAAAAATATATATTTTTTTAACTTATTCAGAAAATATATCAAATACAAAAGTTTTAATTTCAGTTTTCTACCGTGCGCATTTTTTGCCTCGAACTGTATGATATATTCCATGTGCCTCATTGTAACTCGCAAGTGACCATTATTTGCTGAACCCATTGAAATGGCATCGTGAATGTTGCTTTGTGGTGCAGTGTTGCCAGTGGGCTACTTTTTTAAAATTCAGTTTTCTTGATTAGCACCACTTTATTAAAGAGGTAAAATTATCTTTATTTTTGCCTTATTTAATATGGATTAAATAAGGCACATTTTACCATTTCAAAAAAGTGGTGCAAATCAAGAATCTGAATTTTAAAAAAGTAGCCTATCTGCCAACACTGTTGTGGTGAACCCCCCACTAAAAATAGTCTTAAGATTATCTGAAGAAATTGCCACTTTCTACAGAAATTCTACAGAAATTTGAAGAAAATTTGCAGACTTAGCTTTATTTTTAAAATATCTGCAGAATTTCTTAAGATAGTCTTAAAAATATCTGCATAATGGGCCAAATACCTTCGGATTTCCCACAGATTTTGGGCCAAAAAGCTGTAGATTTTCTACAGATTTTTTTAGCGGGGCCACCATTTGTAGATTTAGTGAAATCATAGTTTGAAACAATTTGTCTCTCATGTGAATGTTATTAGGATATTACATTTTGAAATTACCATAAACGGTGCATAGTGATGAGTTACAAAATGTCGTCATAATGGTCTTGCATAATCTTGAATATGAGATTTTGACTCTGAGAATGGAACTTGACCTTGATGTGACACTTATATTTCGAAAGATTTTTATGAAGCGACTATGATCTTTGTGACAAATCACCAGGCCACTCGTAAATTCACCACAAAACACTGTCATGGTCTAGTTTCCGGTGATTTTATATGATGATGTCATTGTGACGCCATCGAGGGCTAACGAAAAATACACCATCTTTCTAATTAGACCGCTAGGCACCTGTGATGATCTTTTCGTAGAAGTGCTTTTAGTGCAAGCAATCATTAAGTGACTGAAGCTGTCTGACCGTGACAGACTACCTTTTTCGTAAGCCTCGTATTTCATCTGTTTTCTCTTCCAAGGTTCGCACACTCCTTGGAATTTCCAAGGACTCTGGCACCACTATTAAAAATAAGAAAATTTACATTTAATTTTTAAACCACAACATTCGCAACCCCGACCGTCATTCACAGATTTTACGTTATTTTTCTGCAGTGGAACACTTAGAAAATATTCTTAAAATTTAGTGGTAGAACTGTGCGAACCCTGCTCGTCATAAAGCAGCAGTCGCAGTCATTTCACCAAATAACGTTCCTCTGCAGAAAGGAAGCGAGTGGAATATCATATTTTGGTTTCTCATAGTAGGTTGGTAATCCTCTCTGTTGTCATAGTCAACCGATTGGATATTTACGGTCGTAATTAATTACTACACCTCTCGTTTCATTGAACCTTTTGACCACTCATGATAATTTTTTACGTTCAAAAATGAGCCTTTTGAGTTTGTTTCCTATTTTAAACACATCAGTGTATTTTCTATGCATTATACTAATGTGTGAACAGTTGGTTGCAGATTAAGATTTTTTAATTCTGTTTTATTAAATATTATCCGCTGGAATAAATACAGCTTCTAGTAATGCGTTAAATCATTAATTTAAATTTTATTTGACATGAAAATATTGTATTCTTTCTATAACTCGATATCTTAAGAATATATAAAAATATGCTTTTAACCACAATTTAAAATATGCCTTAACATACTTTAAAAATTTAAATGTTTAAAACTTATAAAAATATTTCAAGAAAAATATGAAATGTCTTTTGTTGTATAAAATTGAAAATGGTTCTAAAGTAAAAAGTTGAAAGATTTTTTTTTAGTTGTACATAAATCTATATACAATTCCTGTGCTGATCAAGTTACAGTGTTCGCCAATGTACGGAAACAATGAAAAATTATCTATTTTTATACATACACAGAAATTTTATGCCAACTTGCTGTTTATCTCTCGTGTTTCACTGCAAAACTTTACTTTCTGAAAAATCTTTACTTGGGAAAAGATTTTTAAAAAATGGGTCATAAAAAAAGGAGTAAAGAAATAAATCTTCGAAGGCGAACTGCTAATCATTTCGCCTGACAAACAGAGGTAGTTAAAAATGTATATAGATTTACTTATATAAGTTCTGAATAAACTCTAAAAATGGAAGATCTTAGTGCAACTATTCAGTCGAATAAAACTTCTGTAGGTTTTTCTTTTTTTTACATCAAAAATATTCTCATTTTAATAGGAAAGTTTCTAAACATAGAGTAAAATTCATTAAAAAAAACGAATGTACAGTTGAAAACATTTTATGTTTTTGTTGTTTTGAAAATTTTATTTTTGTTAAATTCAAAATGTTTTACATGGGGATGTTTAAGAAAGAATTTTTATAATTCTAAAAGTTGTTACGAATCCATTACAGGAGTTTCGGAATTTTTTTCTAAACTATTCTTAAAGGAAATAGTCAGACTATATAACGTACCATATTATAGATACATGTTATAATAATTCTTTTGAAACTTTATTTTCATAAATCATCGTTTACAAAAATGACATTAAATGCATACGCACTTATCTTTCAAAGGAAATAATTTTCAGCTATAATAATGGTTTGAAGTTCACATTATTATTCCAATAAATATAGTAACTATTAACCTACTATGATTGAATTTATTTTAATCTTTTGTGCAGCAAATTTTTGTATTTCTGCTTACAGAGTTTATTATCATTTAATATATTCTATTATAAAGCGATTAACTATTTTAAATTATCTGACACACACAATAAAATGTTTTATATGTCCCATGATGTTCTCAGATTACAATACTATACTTGTCTGCGCAAGTAAAGCCGTGATTTAACCCTTTGAGGGGCAAGCAGTTGCGTTCGTGTAATTCTGAACTCCCACCGGAAATTTGTAAAAAAATTATATCAAAAAGAGGATAAGCATTTTCACGACTGTTTTCCACCAAAGTTAGAAAAGGGAAATTTAACGAAATTTTTCTGGTGTAAAACTTCATCGATCGTAGGTGGTATATAATATATACTGCCACCCCTCAAGGGGATAAAGTAAACATTTCGTACTAAATCTGCAATTAATTTTAGTAAAAAAGTTACTGGTATCAATCGATTGGAAATAAATCTACTTTTAAATGATGTACATAACATTTGTCTAGTGGGTCATCGACAAATAACAACCCGATCAAACTTCGATTTTTGAATAACAATACGCAGTTTTGACAATCTATTTTAAATCTTTGGTTCAAACCATGCCTAGAAACGAAATGTATAGTAATTTGGATAACAAGTTTTTGAATTATAAACAATTTAAATTAGGAACTCCTAATGTCGAATTATATTTTCATATTTTTATTAAAATCTCTTGAAATTATTGCACTAATATGATATTTTTGTGTTTGGTCATTATACCAAAAATCCCAAACATAAATACATTGAATGCGTAATTTTAAAAATTTTATATTATGAATTACGAAATTCATATTCGGAAAATATGAATGGTAACCAACAATTCTTTGATAGATTTCTATTTATTATGTCTTGTTTTATGCGAGTTATCAATTTCAGATGCTAAATTTGTTGTTCTACTAATTTAAGTTACTAACTGTTTAAAAACTGTTAAGGTTTTGGAATTAAATATGCAAATATACCTGGTATATTATTATTAACTCATTTTATATTATTTTTACGCTCTTTTATGTAACTTGACTTGGTTCATGTACTTAACCCTCTGGAATGCTAGAATGTTTCCGATGATAATACATCATTTTCATATTTTCTGAATATGATTAGAAATCAAGAAATTCATTTTAAGGTATTTTCCGTTAGCCGTGTTTAGGTGATTAACCGCCAAATATTCTTTATAGTACTTTTTGTATATGAGTTACAACAAAAACAGAGAAAATTATATAACAAAAATATAACCAAATTATATAACCAGATTCATAAAATATTCCAATTGGTTATGAAACTGCAAGAATGAAATATTTTTTACACTAAAAAATAAGAAAATAACATATAAATAAAAAATAAATATTGCAATAATTTTAAAAAATGCACTTTCATCAATGAATAGTTTAATATTGGATAATTTAGAAAGCCTGAATGAATAGTTTAAATAATCTATTTTTTTATTTCTATTGTCATATCTTGAAAAACAAACAGAGTAATTAATTAACCCTACTAGTACCATTGGGATGTTCATGGCTGCCAACTACTACGCCTATTTAAAGTCAAATAAATATATTTGAAACAGAAATTTTAATAAATAATTAACAATATGTATTGTAAAACATGACACTAAATATATTTGGCATACATTTTACTAAAACATTTTTGTGGTTTCAAACATGTTTATACGATTTAAATAGGCGTAGAAGTTGGCAGCTCTGGATGTTATATAACCCCAGATATTTTCTTTTTGGAAACCGATTCACTAATTAAGAGGAAAAAAATGTTATTAACCCATTCGTGCCCAGCATCTTTTGCGTAAATTTTATTTGGTTGGCACCACTATTTTTAGCAGATTTAAATTTAGTTCATTAATCACGAAAATGCATCTTTTAAATAAAATAATTATTGATTTTCTTTTTTACCGGTGTGAAAAACAGTGCTGAATGCACCTTTTGAAGCGTCCCTAAAAAGGGACGCTAGGCACTAATGGGTTAAGGGGTATTATATTATTTTAACCCCTTGAGCTCTGCTGGTAGAATTTTCTACCACATAATTTTAATACCAAAATGTCACAATGACACCAGAAAGTTTGACCAAATTTACTTCAAATAGGTTTAATGCATTTTTTCGTGTTTATCGTTAACCTGTTTTTTTTCTTTGCAAAATACTGGTGCCAGTATGACCTTTGGAATTTTGAAGAAATTTACATCCCAGAGCTCAAAGGGTTAAAGGTTATAAAGACTATTATATTAGTTTCAAGTTTAACTTTTTTGTTCAGGATTTAATTAATATCTAGGGTAAATATCAAAAAATGAAAAATCTGAGCCTCAGGTAAATTATATACAAGTTAACTGTTGAAATACAAGATGACTGTTCAGAAATTTTTCCAGTGCATGCATATATCAAGGGCATTTTTATATGAAAATGAATCTCCAAAGTAACACGAACTTAGCACTAACAAGCAACGTTGCCATACTGACAGCTTAAAAAAAATCTGAAAAAAAAACTACAGTGTTTTTCATATGGATGCATATGTTTATAAAAATAATTCGGTGGAACCTTGATTACAGGTACATAAATAAATAATGAAATTTTCGTTTATTTGTCAATTTAACACCAGTTAGCGATGAAATAAAATAAAAATAAAAATATGCTTTTATGTTAAACACTCTTCATTACTAGAACGTCCAGCCACTGTCGATCCGACACCGATCAAATAACAAAATATCGATTCGAACCAGAATTTTTTTTCGTAATTATAATTAAATAGTAACTAGTGAAAACTCTTTTAAGTAATAAGTGAAATTATTTTAAATAAAAATTCTGGTGTTAGAATGTTTTTATTAAGATTGGGAAAAAATTCAGGACGTTCTATTGTAAAAAAAAGATTTTATTTTGAATTTTTCTAAATAAGTGTCATTTAGACATCTTTAGTTTGGTTATTTTTAGTTTTTTTTAACTATAGCTTTGTGATACACATTTATATATATTTTGTAATAAAATTCAACTGACATATTGATTTAAAATAAAATTTAAAATGATTTATATTTTTTCAAGATCAAAAATAGGTCAGATTGAGAACTTTCAATTTGATTTTGTTGCTATGGAAACAACGAGATCCCCGTAATGGAAATGCATAATGGCAGAAATCTTCATGTAATTTTGAACAGTAATATTTGTTTTAAAAAAATCTTGTACTGAAGAATAAAGAAATAGCAAATTTTCATTAAAATCGGTAAATTTAAGAAAGGGAGAATTATTTATTACTTTATATAAAAAAAATAATATTGCTGCAAATGTAGTGAATTCATAAGGAAATAGGATTTGCAACTTGTAAACCAACCGATAAACAAATTAAGTAATTAAAAATCAAATATAAACTGGTAGTAACTTAAAGTATATATTTGCATCTTGTAAAACATATAAAATATTTTTCTTGGGATAAAATCAAATAAGAAAACCAACAGGCAACATATATGCGTATTAAAAAATACACATGTAATTAATAAATTCTGCCATTGACAAAGCTTAAATTAATTAAATACTGCGCAATCGAAAGGCAATTTTCAGATCCATTAACCATTAAATGATTGTTTTTTTGGTAAAATAAATTGAAAATATGGGATAAACACCACTTTTTTTAAACTAAAATTTTCGTAATATTTAGTCTAAAAAAACTATGTTTAGTAAATAGCATGCATTTGAAAATATAAAAAAACTAGCGGACCCGACAGACGTTGTCCTGTCACCGACAGACGTTGTCCTTCTTGGCACCAACTTCAGAAATCAAATAAATGTACGTAATTATGGTAATACGCACGATAAACACTAGGCTCTTAATTTAATTTCTTATTACAATTATGTAAGGAAATAATTTTTCACTATTCAGTATTTTTTGAAGTCGGTTCAATTTTTGATAGAAAAAATTATTTTTCTCTTTTTAGTTAAAAGTTAACGATTTTCTGAAGTTGCTTAATCAAAATTATAATACAGGAAATATTGTAAAGCATACACGTTTGTCAGGAGTGGGGTTCGAACACGCGATCTCTTTCTTCAACAAGCTGAGCTTAAATCTGGCGCCTTAGACCGCTCGGACATTCCGTCCGCACTCTATTCATCGAACTTATTCAACACTTTTAATTAGCGAAAAATCACTAACTATTAGTTTGTACCTAATCACTAAAAAAGTACCGAATCAATTTCTACGAAATGTGAATCTAAACCACTCTCGAGTCCACTGGAACGCAAACACAAAATTTCCTTAAAATCGGTCCAGTCGTTTAGGAGGAGTTCAGTGACATACACACGCACAGAAGATTTACATATATAAAGATAAGCATTGAAAATTTCAGGTTTTTGCGCGTCGAAGACATCGCCAAATTAGGAAAATGTGAATTATCTTACGAACTACTGGATGAAAACGAATTTGCTTAGTACCATTCGATCCAGAATGAAAAAATACACTAAAATATGTTATCAGTGGAAAAATATCTACAAAAACCGATTTTAAATGATTTTTTTAAAAGTTCGTTCTTTTTTTTACCCTCCTTAGGGGGGAATTTTCGGAAATCCCTTTTTAGCGGCACTCGATGTTATAAGAAGTATTTTTACCCCAATTTTCAAGATTTTTGGTTCGGTAGATTTTTTTTGTGCTTTGATTAATACGAAATCCAGACTTTCTTTTATATATGACGACCTCAGAAGCCAAGGGGTACAAGTGACAAATTGTCGATTTGGAGTAAATTGAATTTAAAGATAATTGATGTTAAATTGGAACATCAATAACAATTGACTAAATCGAAATAGGAAACATCTGCTTTTTGCATTCTATACTTTGAACTCTCATTTCAATAACTGTTAAAAAAACAGAGTAAAATTTTCTTTAAATGTATAATTAATTAATATTGTTTGTTTTTCGAAAAAAGTGGTTTATCTCTATAACTCCCCAAATAATAAGAAAATGACCTATATTTCTTTACCTGAAATGAAAAAAGCATATTTCCAGATACCCTGTGCACTTAACTCAATTTTTTCAATTTTGTCACTTATACCCCTTGGCTTCTGGGGTCCTCATATATAGATAAGAATTAAAAATTTCAGGTTTTTGCGCCGAAGAAATCGCCAAATTAGGAAAATGTGAATTATCTCAGGAACTACTGGATTTAATCGAATTTGCTTAGTACCATTCGATTCAGAATGAAAAAATACACTAAAATATGTTATCATTTGAAAAATATCTACAAAAGCCGATTTTAAAGGAATTTTCTTAAAGTTCGTTCTTTTTTTTACCCTCCTTAGGGGGGGGGGGGGATTTTCGAAAATCCCTTCTTCGCGGCACTCGATGTTTTAAGAAGTATATTTACCTCCATTTTCAAGATTTTTGGTTCAGTAGATTTTTTTGCGCTGTGATTACTACGAAATCCAGACTTTCTGTTATACATATAGCACTTTTAATTAGCGAAAAATCACTAACTATTAGTTTTTGACTAATTACTAAAAAAGTACTGAATTAATTTCGATGAAATGTGAATCTAAACATTTCTCGAATCCACTGGAACACACACACAAAATTTCATTAAAATCGGTCCAGTCGTTTAGGAGGAGTTCAATGACATACACACGCACAGAAGATTTATATATATAAAGATTACTGGTATATAAAAAAAGTTTTAAGTGTAGGAACAAACAAAGTTTTTTTTCCCGCACGGCATACAACTAAATCAGTTAAGTGGTTAAAATCGTTTGCTTTTTGGAGAGGAAAAATCCTGCTCGCCAAATCACGCGTCATTTCCACGCCAAAGAGTCGAAAGTATTTTATTTCTTTACACTGGAATTCAGCCACTAAATTTAACTGATCCTTTATTATATAGGGTTGTATGCTTCAAGTACTTTCAAGTTCCTTTAATCCAAATTTTTGTAAAGTAATATCTGCCTTATTTAACTCCTTACCTGATTTGCCCGTACGTCATACGGACAACGTGTTTTAGAAAATTATAATTTTCCCGTACCACGTACGGGCAACCGAATTCCATTTATTATTTATTGCTCTCACCAGTAAATTTTTATTGTAATTTTTGCATTATTTAGTCCGAGCCTTTTTCGGATTCAATTAGTCAAAATTTTCCGATTTCAAAAACAGATTGATAATCGATGACAAAAGATTAAAAATTCTGTAAAACACATGAAAAAAAATAGACTGAAAGTTTTTCAAAAATATTGATCAATTAAGTGCGTAGCGTAATTTCCTGCGTGTAATCCTCAGATCAAACAATCATTTTTCGACCCAGAATTTATTTAAATAAAATGTAACTTCCTAGATCGCAGTAAATATTCGACTTCAATTACTAAATAAAATTTCTGTATCAAAAAAGAATTGTTTTATCCTCGGATTATACACAAGAGATTACGGTAATGAAATAAAAATCGATCTTAGTTTATAGCGACCATAACTTTACAAAATTTCTGGTACTAAAACATTCAAAATTCCCTGAATCACTTGATGCGTACGAAAACTGTGTTACTTGCAAAAGTAGTTTCGCTACCTTTTTTTCAACATACCGTAATTTCGGGTGTATAAGCCGCAGATCAAATAATTCTTTTTCGACCCAGAATTTTTAAAGAAACAAATATAACTAGTTAGATCGCCGTAAATATTTGCCTTTAACCACTAAATAAGATTTCTGGGTCCGAAAAGAATTGTTTGATCCGCGGCTTATACACCCGAAATTACGGTAATCTAATTATTCCCAATCGGAAGACATTCCTTGTAACCATTACTGTGGCATAATATGCTTGGAACTTCAACTGGTACGGAGTGCAAAAAATCCCCCAAGTCTAAACAACAAGAACTCTAAACTAAAAAGGAAACTATTTTAAATTTCATAGACACAACAAAGTTCCAATTTTTTAACTATTTTGCGATGAATGGACTAAATTGGATACAACTTTATGTGACTTTGATTTATATATTATTTTAAATATAAATTAGGTATAAGGTCAGTTAAAAATAGCGCCTTGATAAATAACAGATAAGCGATATACAGTATGTAAAACTTGACTGACAAATTTTACAAGTCTACAATCATGACTAAGCCAATTATTGGTGACGTGTCTCAATCATCTAATCGAAGTTGTCAAAAACAGTGTTCGTATGTTCTTGAACGTAGTTAGGCATTGTTTGGGCAAAAAAATTCCAAATGGAGCAATTCCAGTTTGATTATGTTGCACCCTCATGTAAAGGAAGTTTACTGGTATGAGAATATATTATAAGGAGTGTGGATATTAATAAGCTATTATTTCCAAAACACTCTGCCATGCCAAAACATTCTCGATAAAATACGCTGGTAATAAGCAAAAAAGAAAGGACTATAATAATCAGATAAATGTTTTTCACAATTATAAGTAAGTCATGAATAATAATAAGTAAATGATACTTCTAAAAACACATGGATCCTTTTAAAATATAAATAAGAATGTAAAATAAGACTCGCATTCATCCCAGAAAGTTATTTCGATTCAATATTACTTCAAAGATCTCATTTACAAATGCACAATCAGTAATATGGAATATATCAAAATATACATTCAGTTATATAAATATCCAGAAATAATCCTGTCATGACATTTAAAATAAGAGTTTTATTTTTTACTTGTGCTCCATTTTCGTTTAATTTTGCATTTGTAATCGATAACCTATTTTCTTGAAATATCGTAGTTTATCGTACAACATTTCAGGACCATGCATTTGCTTTCGTTAATAAATTATATTGTATCTTATTTCGGAAAATATTATACAGTATTTTTATTTTAAGGGGATGGTGGACGTTAAATTTTTTTTTCATCATAGCAATATGAAATTTTGTGCATATGTACATTTCACCAAAAACATATAGAACACCTCCAAATCTTATTAAAATTTTTAATTAAAAAAAATTAAATTTTTGAACGAAATTTAAAAATGCTCCTTGTGTTATATTTTTTGAGAGATTTTCTTTCTTTTGCATTTTTATCTCCTAATCCATTAGTGCCTAGCGTCCCATTTTTGGGACAGTTTTAAAAAATTCAAGTAAGACCATTTCACACCAGTAAAAAAGGTGTATAAATAAATACTTTCTTTCTCGAGACAAAGTCCTCGATAAATTAAGATAAAAGTTATTCTTGCTTTAAAAATGGTGGGAAAATGCAAAATTTGAATTTTAACGAAGAAAATAATTCAGGCACTAATGGGTTAAAACTCTATTATAAACAAAGGGTATAGACGGGTTTCTTAGTAAAATATGCCCTTGAGTCAACTACATCGAGTCCTACATGTATCGATAGACCATAAAAAGAAATTCATTTCTCCGCAGTTTTAAGTTTCTATCCCAAGACCATGGGGGGTAATGGTCCTAAATGCCTGTTTTGGAAAAGAGCGCATTGTGACGAAACTACTAAGCAGATTTCAACGAAAAAAATAAGGGATGTAAAAAACCACCATACGAATGTTTGACAATTTTTTCAGCTTTTTTTTAAACAAAAAAAACAAGTTTTCTAACATTTTTTCTGTTTTTAAATGTACATTTTAATTAAAAATAAACTGAAGTTTCTGAGTGACCACCTTAGTTTTTTTGCATGAAATACTATGAGACAGGATGCATATTCACTATCAATTTCAACTTTTTACGTATGGTGCATCATATTTAAAAAAGGGCAAAATCATATTCCGGCGGTATTGTGGGGCGTGTCTCTGGCAAATTCCACGACTTCTTTTAAAAGTACCGTGTGAATTAATATGTGAGATTTGAAAAGAAGGCGTGAAATTTGTCCGAGACACGCCACACAATACCGCCGGAATATGATTTACCTTTTTTTAATATGATGCACCATACGTAGAAAGTTGAAATTGATAGTGAATATGCATCATGTCTCATAGTATTTCATGCAAAAAAATTAAGGTGGTCACTCAGAAATTTCTGTTTATTTTTAATTAAAATGTTCATTTAAAAACAGGAAAAATGTTTGAAAACTTGTTCTTTTGTTAAAAAAAAATCTGAAAATAATGTCAAACATTCGTATGGTGGTTTTTCACATCCCTTATTTTTTTAGTTGAAATATGCTTAGTAGTTTCGTCACAATGCGCACTTTTTCAAAACAGGCATTTAGGGCCTTTTCCCCCCATAGTCTTGAGATACAAACTTAAAACTGAAGAGAAATGAATTTCTTTTTATGGGCTATCGACCCATGTAGGACTCGATCTGGTTGACACAAGGGCATATTTTACTATGAAACCCGGCTATACCCTTTGTGTGAGATTTTTTAAATCTCTTGAATATTTAATATTTTACAGATTTTTTTTGTAAATTCCATATCAATTTTCATCAAAATTGTTGCTATTTAATAAGTACAAAATCAAATTTGATTATCTTAATGAAGACGAATTTTATAAAGCTTGCACAATCTCTTTCTAAACAATATTAGGCTACTTCCTTATCAATTTCATAAATATTGATCAAAATTTACGTCGCAAGGATTATTTCAAAAATCTAAAAACGCCGAAAAATTAGTTTTGAAAAAACAGATTTAAAGTACATAAATACATTTAACTTTATTATTTACTTCTTAAATCCTGCATAAATGATATTTTAATAAGAAAAAACTGTTTAGGTACTATTATACCACATAAATAGACCTTTTTTTGCGACGATGTTGCTATAGGTGATTTTGTTCAAATAAAGGTCCACCTTCCCCTAAGTGTAACCGCACTTTCATCATGGTCATTTATTTATTATTTTTTTTGTGGGCTTATAATCATTTTAGCCTGTTAATAATCTTCTCATGACTCCCACAAATCAGTATGAGCTGCAAGATACCCAGTTGGAAATTTCGATAATTTAAACAATATCATTGTCATGGCTGTAACAAAATCTTTCAACCTTTTTATTCTTGAATTAATAAAGAGCAAAACTGACTCGCTTGGAGTAATTTTTAACTTGTTTTTAAGTGATGATGACTTGGAAATAGCTGAATGTATTAATGAGTATTCAAGTAGGATTTTTAGAAACAATATGTCATTGTAGAAGGCACATGAAGCTTCAGGGGCAGAGATACAAGCATTCAAATATATACGGAATGCAAAATCATAATGTACTAGGGGCGATCAAATGAAAAGGTACGAAACGCTCTAACTACCAAACCGGTTGGAATTTGAATATGCCGCTTTGGAATAAAGTAGTGAGACATCGAGATATGCGATTGCAATATCCACCGTAGTTGTGAACATGCGTAGGCGCTTGTGCATGAAGGGGGAGAGAAGCAGACAGCAACTGAGCTCCGTCCAATTGACGCGGCAGTGCCTGTGAGGCCATCATGGCTTTCCCATTGCAAAACCCGATGATTAAAAAACAGCGAGGTGTCTGATCAAAGTCTGACGCAGTGAGAAATCTGATAACACCTTGCTGCTTTTTAATCATCGTGTTTTGCAATGGGAAAGCCATGATGGCCTCACAGGCACTGCCGCGTCAATTGGACGGAGTTCACTTGCTGTCTGCTTCACTCCCTCTTCATGCACAAGCGCCTACGCATGTTCACAACTACGGTGGATACTCCAATCGCATCTCTCGATGTCTCACTACTTTATTCCAAAACGGCATATTCAAATTCCAACCGGTTTGGTAGTTAGGGCGTTTCGTACCTTTTCATTTGATCGCTCCTAGTATATCATGTACACCTTCTTCCTTTTTTGAAGTTAATTTCAATTTAGCTTTGAGCATGAAGTTTGTGACAATATACCAATCTGGATATTTATCAGGCATAGTGAGTTACACAAAATGACATAAATCTCTTCTTTCTGGGACAGCACCAAATGAAATAAATACCATTTCTTAGAATTTTTTGTAATCTCCTCTTACTTTAATTTCTCTTTGTTTTTCTGGACACTTCTTTGCATAGTTAATCGTCTCTTGCAATGTACCTTTTACTAGATTTGCGATAGCATCAAATGAAATTCCTATTATGTACATGTATCTATGAATGAAACTAAAATATTCTTGAAAGCATTTAAATAGTGCAACTTTAAGATTAGACTTCTATACATATTTCAAAAAAAGTATAATTATCTGTCCCATAATGTGATGTCTGCAAGCAAGTAACAAAAGCTTTTTTTTTTAAATGTTGCTCTATAAGAACATATGCAGCAGAATTACAATTAGTGTCTTATCTGGTAATAACGATGCACATTACTTGAATATTACCTGCTATTCTCCAGTCTTGAATTTTTTCCAGTATTCTGCATGAGCTTCTTCCGTGAGAAATGATGAACAGTTGATAGTTGAATAACATCTTTCTTAAAAATTAACACTGACAATCAATTAACCTTTTCTTTTTCGATCAAATCAAGCATTAAATTTTCATCCCAATGAATAACAAATTACTTTGAGACCTAATTTTTGTTTTTCATATTTCTTGGTTCTCTAAAACATTATTTGTCCATAAACGGAGTCTTTGTTAAATATATTTTCTTTTATAAATATATTTTAAAAGATGGAATTTATTTTTCTTTGACATTTCATACGAGCACGCGTATATTTATCATTGCTTATACATTAGAAACTTTCTCATTATTGAGCTACCTCTAAATATTCTTCAAATGCATTGCTATTTTGCTTGATTTATTTTTTTTTATGAAAAGGAACACGTTTAGAAGATGAGAGGACTATATTTTCAAACTTAAAAAATAAGCTCCACCTTGGTCTTCCCTTACCTATGTATTACCGCAAAAGTAATTTAATTTTTTTATGTGGAATTGGTATGCCAGATATATGCAGAGATGTAATATTAGTGATAGTTAAAGAAAAATGTTTTCTAGCGAAACATGTTTAAAGTATCGGATGTTTCAAAGTCTGAATGTTTCACGATTTTTCGCGTGGTATGTAAGATGTTAATTTATGAATAAGATTTCAGAGAATGATTTATTTTATAACATTTATTTTACATTAACCCCTTGAGGGGCAAAGCACTTCTTTTTCTAAAATTTTCAAATGATTGATTGATACCGGGATTAATAAACAGATTTATATGATAGTAAGTAAAAGCTGCTTTTCACGTACATTGTAAAAAACAAAACTTAATATTAAAATTCCGGTGCCAAAGTGGCTTAAGGGAATTAAAATTAAGTGGTATATATAATATACCGGTGCCCTTCAAGGGGTTAATAGCATGGAAGGATGAAACAGAATTTGAAGATATATGCCAGTTTTTTCTCTAATGTAAGTAATTTCCCTATCGCGTAATACAATAGAGAAAGTAATTAGCTGTGGAAATACTAAGATTCATCCAATATGAAAAACATCACAAGAAAAATTTTCGGCTGATACTTAAGAGCATTGTGCATGAGATTATGTATAATTAGGTTATTAAAAATTCAACACGACATTTTTCTTAAATTTTCACATTAATTATTTATAAATTTAAAATATGCGTTAAATTATAAAACAAAAAAATTAAAAAGGCAAGCAAAAACTTCGATTGAAAATAGAGAAAAATGAATACTGGTTGAAAAAAAAGATGTCTGAATAATGAAAACAAAATATTTTAACTATCTATTTGATTAGGCACTTTAAAAAATCTTTTTTTCTCCAATTGAAATAGACTCAAATGCTTTTTCAACATTTTATTATAATTTATATTTTTTATTTCACATTAAAAAAATTATGTTATATTAAAAACAGAAAACATAAAGTAATAATGAAAAGAAAGAATGTTCTGAATGAAAATAGAATATTATAAAAAATTGCAGCTGCAATAAATCGTTTTGAAATCACTGAATAAAAACTTTGGGAATTTTTTATATACTCCATTAACACTATTATTCATAAAAAGAACTTTTTTCTTATATATAAGATAAAAGATAGAAAAATAATTTTCGTTTCGATATCATTACCTTTTAAAAAAAAATTCAATTCCTTAGTGAAAAGAGCTCTTTGATCATAACTACTAACGTAAGTTTTAATGGCAAAAAATATAATACATAGACACTTTTCAAATTAATTCATTTTTAGTTTGTATTTTTTCACTAATTTATAAACTGAGGTCAGTCCGTTCTTAAATGTTACTATGTTTCAAAGTTCTCAAATACAATAATATTTTTAAAGTTTGTGTTTTTCTATTTCTTTATTTTTGTGTAATATGTTTTGTATTCAGTGTATCGTGTACCAAATTATTGTCTTGCAATAACTTTCAAATTACGCGCAAAGAAAAAGATAATGTTTTTAACCCTTTGAGGGGCAAGCAATCGTGTTCGAGTAATTCTGAACTCCCACCGGAAATTTGTAAAAAAGTTATATCAAAAAGAGGAAAAGCAATTTCACGACTGTTTTCCACCAAAGTTAGAAAAGTAAAATTTAATAACATTTTTCTGGTGTGAATCTTCATCAATCGTAGGTGGTATATAATATATACCACCGCCCCTCAAGGGGATAAGCTGTATTGGGGACTTTGAATAGAAACTGTTATTTAAATATGACGAATGCATTTGTTCTGCATTAGCGTACTGTCACCCGTTCTCAACTTCTAGCATTCCCCTTGTGTGTTTACAGACCAACACTCTCGTCAATATATCTATCATATTTTTGCTTTTGCGATCAGTTCAGAAATTAAAAGGGCATCGTAGACCGATTGTATCACAAACTAGTTATTTTTAGACCATTCAGGATTAATTATAACTTATTCGGTGTCCAGTCAGATTGCTTGTTTTGTTTTGTCGAGGTAATTAAAAAAAAAATCACCGTAGTATGTCGCGTTTTGCTGTGCTCGTCATGAAGGGCTAAAAGCGTAGGAATCAGGTAAGCCAGAGCCTCAAATTATATCTCATTCTTTACCTAAAGTTCTGCTGATCTTTTTGGTATTTGTTTGATCAAATTCGGTGCTGTGGATGCCGAGATATGTTTATCGTAATTTCGGGTGTATAAGCCGCAGATCAAACAATTCTTTTTTGACCCAGAAATATTTAAGAAACAAATATAACTTCTGAGATCGCCGTAAATATTTGTCTTCAATCACTAAATAAGATTTCTGGGTCCAAAAAGAATTGTTTGATCCGCGGCTTATACACCCGAAATTACGGTAATGAAAATTTTAAGCTTTTCACTTAATCTCGTCCCCAGGCAACCAGCCATTGCTACTGCGCCAATAAGTTTCTGTACTCATATTTTAATTATGATTAATTATTCAGGTGTCTTGTCATTCATTTATGATACCCAGATCTATTCTGAACATTTTAAGGTATATTTTGTTTTTCTACATAACTTATTTACGAAGTTATGGGTACTTTTATAAAGTGTTGTCAATCCCTTCCAATGCTATCGCTACGATAGTTGTCAACTTTAAAGTGTTGTTTATATATATTATTTATAATCAAAACCATAGATTAATTATCGTCTATTAAAGCATTTTCAACGACTTGGAGTGAGTTTTTTAAAAAAAAAATATATTTTTTTTTATCTGTTTAAACTATCTTTAAAAATAGCTTGTTATAGCAATGGCGAGTGCTTAAATTACATCCCATTGGAAAAGTGCATTGTTTACATTTTTATTAAACTTGTAATATACTAAATTATAACATTATATTTACAAAAGTGGACATTATATCTAATTTAGACATTTATCTTTGCTCCGCCGCTAATTTTGATTATTCTAAGTAATAAAAATTAATTTTTGAAAAAACGTTGTTTTTAGTATGATGCTTATAATTTACATGTGTGGTCCCCATAGTGTGTAACTATTTATAAAAAAATTAATTAAAAATATTAAATTATCTTTTAAATTATAATATTGCATATGTACGTGTACAGAAATGTTTAAACTTTGTTCCGCCATACTTTTTATTGTATTTTGAATTTATTAAGTGTCTTTAATGAGTGTTTTTGTAAAGTGTTTATCATTGTTTTTTAATGTCTCTCAATATGACACTTGGGTTTCGCACGCATTTTTGCCGATCCCACCGAAGCTGGCATAGAGGAGAAAATACGGGCTTCTGATTGGTTGAATAATTTAAAGAGAATTTTTTTTGGTTCAGTTTTGAGTTTATAGTTATAAAATCTTCAATTCCTGTTTTAAAACCTTTTTAAAGACAGATTTTAATAAATTCCTTTCTGATTTTACATATTCATAGATAAAGAAATATTTTCTGGAATTTAGAATTAAAGAAATTAATGATGATATTTCTTAATTGTTCTGTACTACTTTAAATAATAATAATAGAAATAAAATAACACCATTCCTTCTTATTATTTTAACATGATATGTACATATATGCGCCCTAATACGCACATAAAATTCAGAATAATTTATTTACAAACAATAATCAAATTTTTCTTTTTACGGCATCAACTACGCGATATTTACAAACCCAATTGTTTTATATTACTTAAAGGAAAAAAAAAGGCATTTCTTCTTTTTATTATTATTATTACTTTAACATGATATATCTATATACACTCCAAATACATACATCTATCCGCATTCAGAACGAATTATTTGCAAACAACAATTGCTCTTAAATTCTTCAACCAATAATAAAAAAGGCGAAAGTTAGCTCGTATTATGAAGAGAAGCCAGAGAATCTCCAGCCAATCAGAAGCCCGGTTTTTCTTTCCTATGCTAGCTTCGGGGGGATCGGCAAAAATGCGTTTCACACATCTTGCCCAAGTTCAGCACAGGTTGAGAAGTTGATAGCTGGCCCCCCAGTTCAAAATCTATGGTTCATTGCAGATCTAAGGGATCAACACAAAGAGAAAATTAGTACTTAAAGATATAAAAAATGTAGAAAGGTTATGTCCGGTTGCCATCTCTTGTTACTCTTCCTACATAGCTAGTTTAGTTATTTAAAATTATTTCAAAGATACTAATTGCTATAGAGGCTCAATATATGGTGTTGCCACAAAGTATTTATTCAAGAATTAATGATTTAAGTAATATCATGGACAAATAGTAGCTTTGCTGCGGGTATGAAGGTCTGCGGGTAGCCATGACAGCCAGTATTTTTCTCCATATTCATTATTCCTTGTTTTTACTATCATAATTCACATATATTTAACTTATAAACATTATGCCATTATGTTTTATGTTTCGTTCTATAGGGGCTTTTAGGGTTGTTGGGGCCTCCCAGCCCCCAATATTAAAAAAAATATTCGAACAGCTAGGTATTGAGTAAAATTTTTAAAGTTCAAAATGTCTAGACTTTGAAGGCCTGTCCTGGGGGTTGAGGGTTCTTGCACCCCCCCCCCCCCCAACATATACCTTAAAATTTCGCTTGTTCATTTGTCTATCACCCTTATTCAATAAGTTTCATTAATTTTGCACTTCCGGGGCTGTAAACCCCCCCCCCCCTGTTGGTCACTCACTTAAAAAGGTCCAATTCTTCACTTCACTTCAAAATTTAACAGCTTATAGATCTGGTTCTATGGAACCTACAGCGAGGAGAAATATTTTGGCTAGATTGTCCCCGCACAGATTTTTTTCTGGCTTCTGAATTTCCCCGGAAACTACAAGGGGACCGCCCCTGGGGGGGGAGGGGGTGGATATTATATTTTTGGTGTAACATGTCTACGGAAAGCTGCTGTCCCCCACATTTCAAATCAACCATATTTTGATCCCTCCTACTATTTGGGGCCAAGCCCCGGCCTCCTAAATGGTTAAATCTAAACTTTACTAAATTTTCACCTTACCATGGGCATGTTGCACCTCTATCTTTTCGTCTCTAAGAACGCACTGTCACTAGCTATTTCTCCTCCCTCTCCTTCCCCTCCCCTCCTCCATGGAGCATTTAAGATTAAAGAAGCCTGGAGAATTCCAGCTCAAGCGCAGCAAGGATAACCTCATAGCAGGTAAACCCTTAGGAGGTCTCCTTCCTGCTCTAAGTGTTGCACATCTCCAAAAGATGTATATTCTATAAAGTACATTGAAATGTATAATGTTAATTATTTAAAAATGCGTCGAATATAGCACACTAATACATCTTACAATTTGTTTATATTACGGATTATTGCAATGGCGGAAGTAAACTCAAACATATATTTATTGTATTCATATTGAATTAACTATGCATATAACTGTTTATTTAATAATATATTTACTCAAGTCTATTCAACGCCAATTTATCAAACCGGTTTATTTTTCTGTATATAGGGAGAAAAAAAATTAAAATAATAAAAATTGTTATTTTAGTGTATTTAATTATGTACATATCAGTGTTTTAAGTAGAATTCTTAGTCAAGTTACTTAATTACAAATGTTTCAAACTGGAATATATGTCCAGTGGTATATGGATAAGTTTAGAGCTGGGATCGACAACCACAAGCACAGAAATAACCAAAATTTACTCTTCTTTTATCAGCAGCAAAATTTTTCCTACCTCATTTGTATTAGTTTCTTCTTTACTTTTTCTGTTTAGACCAGTACCATTAATAATCCCTCTCTCTATTCCAAAATGCTATTCAAAATTATACTATCTATTTTTTTTTGTTAATATATAAACTTAACTTTTAACTGTTTATCTTAGCTATTTACAGTGGACAAGTTCACCAGTTTTTCCTATAATCTCTCCATATACCTTTCCTTCAACGAGACATAAGAAGGTCTCTGACGATGCCTGGTATTTATCGTATTGATCTATTAAAAGAAAAACTTTAGTTAAAAAGAAAAAAAATATTCTATTATTTATAAAGAATAACTTTCTTGAAAAACGTTAAAACATAGCTCTGATTAAAACAAAATGGCAGAACTGTAGAACGTCAGCTTATCGTTTTCGCCAGAACAATCAGCAGCACAATCTCATAACTCCAGGGACTACGTGAGCCCACAATTGTCCCAGATGTCTCAATCGCAACCCTCAACATCGGATGAAGAAGAAGCGGATTACGCCTCTGATACAAACCGGATTAAAAAGGGGCTTATGAGGTACAAAAACATAAGAAAGTCAGGAGACAAACAAAAATCCACACCAGTAAAAAAAAAAAATGTCCAAATTTGATGCGGAAAAAGCAAGAAAAACAGATATCCTTGACCTGTTGGAATCTTGCGTGCAGTTGACGAAAAGAAGGAGATCTGGGGATGCAGAAGAAGCGAAAAAGTACTGGAACTGCACAGTAAAAAAGATAGCACACCTGAAAGATTTTAACTCAAATTGTTACAAGAGTTTGAAAATGAAAAGAACAGAGGAAATACATCAGATGCAGAGAAGGAAGAAAGGGCGAAAAACCAATCATTATATAAAGAACAAGATAAAGCAATCCAATAATTAAAAAAATAATAGAAGAGAAAGAAGAAGAGCTAAAAAAACTCCGGGAAAACGCAAGACCAATGGAAGAAAATCCAATAGAAAATGAGGGAAGTTATAACATGGCAATGGACAGGAAAATTTAAGAAGAAATAAACGAGTCAGTCCAAATGATTAAAATCCAAACGACAGAAATAAGGGCGAAAATAAGCAACGCACCGAAAGGAGTGGGGGAACAAGTAGAATCATAAGCCCCGTTACAGCAGCAGTACTCGGATGTGATTAGAAGTAATCATCCCAAACCCACACAGAAACATATTTTTTCCAGAGCTGCCATATTATTAAAAAGAAGAACCTCCACCAACACAACGATAAACACAATCAGAGACCTCCTCAACAGAAAAGCAAAAGCAGTGCCAGGTTTACCTAAAATATCCTGTTACACAGCAAGGGACAAAAACACCTTCATCATCCAGGCCGAAAGTACGAAGAAACAGAAAAAGTTCTTGAATTTCTGGATAACATCTCTACCTTAAAAGACTAAGCAGAATTAACGTACAAGTGAACAAATATGAGAAAAATCATCATCCTGGGCATACCCGAATTTACAGAAGAGGAGGAAATAACACGGAAAATCTTAGAGGAATACAATGTGGAAGTCCCGATAGAGATACATCGTAGAATACAAAGAGCGGGAGCAATAACGTATCAACTTGTCTTAAACATAGAAGCAAACATGGCAAGAATCCTGCAACAGAAAGGAAGAATACTCATAGGGTTCAATTCCTGCAGAGTTGAAGATTATCGTCCGGTCATTCGCCGTGGAAATTGCCAAGCCTATGGTCACACGAAAGACAGATGCAGATACGAGAGAATATGCGCCTGCTGCGCGGGAAAGCACGCAAGTGAAACCTGCAAAATAAAAGAAAAACACGACAATCATAATTGTATAAACTGCCATGGCGCAAGAAATAATTTCCCATATGCAGCAAATTCCAGTAAATGTCCAGCGTTTAAATTTTACTTAACAGATAGAAACAACTCCATCAAGAAAAACAATCAGAATTCAACATAAAAGATAAAAAGACACAACCTCAACCACCACCAACACATACGCAACAATCGTCTCAGACATCACGAGTATCCCCTCTCAAAATAGTACAAATAAATCTCCAAAAAAATAAATCAGCAACAGCATCACTTATACAATACTTAATAGAAAACCAGTATCACATAGCCTGCTTACAAGACAGCAATTTAACGGGTACAAGACCACATGGACTACCACGGGGAATTCCATGCTATAATTCCAGAACAAACAATAGCCACATTATAATAATTGACAGTAACATCCAGCACATTCAAGTAAAACAGAACGACCACTCAATCTTCATAAACATATCAACAGCAGACGGACAGCTCACACTAGGTAGCCAGTACCCTCCTCTCCACCCTCAGTGAACCTCCAAGAAGATCTCAATAACTGGACGGACACAACAGGCATGAGTAATAAATTTATCCTCCTGAATGACCTCAACGAACATATTAAAATATGGGGCTATAGCAACAAGAATGAGAAAGGGCAACAACTAATCAATCATATAAATGCAATGCGCCTTCTAGTCATGAGTGACCTCCACTCAAAACCATCATTTGAAACACAGCACTTAGAAGGTTGGCCAGATGTATCATTAGTTTCCTGTTCAATAAATCCAGAAGTAAAAAGCTGGACAATAGACGGAGACATGCAATTTGGAGGCCACAGGTTAATAACCCTAGAACTGCAAATGCAAATTCCACACGCACTTAAAAAACGATACAGAACGAAGAACGTCTCAACCAAAAATTTCGAGCAAACATTAAAAAAAAATCCTAAAAGCCAACAAAATAGATTTTAAACACATAGAGTCAATAGATCAACTAGAAGAAGAATATCAAAAATTTATAGCCATAATAATCAAGTAAAACCACACATAGATTACCTAAATATCATAGAAGATGAAGAAGAAGACAAAGCAGAAGTCCAAATATATACAGATGGCTCGAAATTAAACAACAACACAGGATATACATACTGTGTATACAAAAACGAAGAAACAATATATGAAGACCAAACTAGGGATGAGATTTCCGCGTTTTTGCACACCGGTATTTTGTTAGAGAAAATGTTGTTTGATTTAATCGGAACAGTTTTGCGATTTAAGAGAACAGCATTTTCTCTAAAATAATACTGGTGTTAAAAAACGCGGAAATCTCATCCCTAGACCAAACCCAACTTAATAGTGAAAACATAGTATACCAACAGAGCCTGATTATCAACGGGGCACTCTCTCACCAGAAAAAAATTATAGAAATTTTCATCTTCTTTAAACGCCCTTTTCATTCAAAATTACTGTCATGAATAAGAAAAAATTCTTTATTTTTTTTTTCTGGTGGGAGAGTGCCCCGTTGATAATCAGGCCCTGTATACCAAGCAGAGTTACTGGCATTGGAAGAAGCGGTAACATGGGCAACCAACTCAAAATATAACTCAGTAATAATTTATTCAGACAGTATGTCAGGCATAATAGCACTACAGGATATCTTCTCCAGGAATCCACTTGTAATTAATATAATAAAACTACTTCAGGAAACATCAACGAAAATATACTTCAAATGGATAAAAGGCCACTCTAATATAGCAAGAAATGACAGAGCTGATGAACTGGCAAAACAAGCCACGAAAACATTATTAAAAGTGAAAAAAAGATTCTACCCCTATCCCCCATCATACATAAAGAAAACTTTAAAAGAAAACCTACTTAAAAGATGGCCAGAGCTATGGGACTACGATGACACAGGCCGCTACACATATGAACTAGAGATGAAAATAAAGCAAGACTTCCTACTTCCACACAGGAACTTGTACATCTTCGCAACAAACCATGGTCCATTCTTCGCCTACCTCTACAAATTCAACAAAGTCCACTCTCCTTTATGTATATGTGGAGAATACGCAGCATCCCTCCATTACCAAACCCAGTGCACTCTAACATCTCACTTCCACATAAGAAAAAACACAGTTACCCCTAAAGCAATGGTCGCACTCGTCCTTTCAAAACCAAGCCTACAGCAAAAGATAATAGACTGCGTAAAACTACTGGAGAAAAACCAATTCTTGTTCCAGAACCCAGAAGTTTATCTCCAAGACTAGCTGTAAAAACTGTCATTGTGCATCTAATATAGATCATATTATTAACCAATCTGAACATATTAAGTATGTAATATATATATATACCGGGTGATCCAGAAGTTCCGGGAGTTTTTAAATTGAAATAATTAGTAAAGTATAAACAATAGAAAGGTGCGGTTTTCACAGAAATTCTTAGAAACTTGTGGGATTTCGTTTTTTAATAAAAGAATTTATGTTATATTAGTTGTATTTTTTGCCAATAGGTGGCGCTGAAATGGAAAGTATAATATTGCTATGGTATGATACAGCTCATTAAAAATAAGAAATCAGTGTCCAAGGTTTACAACTTTTTAGTATGACGCCCATCACTTATAAGTACCGCCGTGAGACGATGTAAAACAGCCTGCACAGCATTAAAAAGCAATTCAGGGGTTATCTTCGAAACGTTCTGGTGTATAGCATCTTTCAGCTGGGTCAGTGTCATAGGCCGATCTCTGTACACATGTGATTTTAAGTAGCCCCACAACCAAAAGTCACAAGGGGTAAGATCCGGAGACCTTGGAGGCCATTCATGCTGAAAAGTGCGACTTAGGACACGGGTATCTCCAAACGTAGTCCTCAGGATCGTTGTGACAGAAGAAGCGATGATGGGAGGTGCTCCATCCTGCATAAATGTTACGGAATGGAGCGCTTTTCTCTTTTTCAAGTGAGGGATGACTTGATCCTTTAGAAGTGCTGCATACCTGTCACCTGTCACGGAAACTGTTTGCAATATGCCACCGGAAATTTCCTCGAAGAAAAAAGGGCCAATAATGAAAGAAGCTCTAAATCCGCAACACACGGTCACTTTTTCGTGATGAAGAGGTTTTTCCACCAATGCATGAGGATTTTCTTTAGCCCATATGCGACAGTTCTGCGTGTTCACGCTGCCACGTAGGGAAAAGTGTTCCTCGTCTGTCCACAAAACATTTGAAATCCAGTCCGCATCATTCTCCATTTTTGCAAAAACCCAATTAGCAAATTCTTGACGTGCTATAAAATCTGTTGGCTTTAATTCATGCACATGCTGAATTTTATACGGATATCTCTTGAGAATGATTCTTAGGGATCTCCATACGGTTCTATAAGAAATTCCCGTTCGTCTTAAAATCGCACGTGCACTGCATTCACCATGTGCTGACGATGTGGACTGAGTATCAGCATCAAGCTCTATCTCATTTATGAAGGCAACAGACGTTTGGGGTCTACCGCTTCTTTGACGATCTTCCAATGAGCCTGTTTCCTCAAACTTTTTTATCATAGCCTTTAGATTTTTAATGGTCATCGGTCCTTTTTCGCTTTTAATTCCACGCATTGTACGGTAAGAACGCAAAGCTAAACTTGCCGATTCATCCTTTTTGTAAAACAGCTTAACTAATAAAGCTTTGTCATGCAATGAAAGCATTTTTTAACTTAAGAATTACACATCAAATTTCGCATCAAACTGAGCAATAATCTTAGGGAAAATGTTGCGTAATGAATTCATCTGCTTATATAACGCATAGTACAGAAACATTCGATGTTGCATACTAGCGCCACCTGTTGCTAAAAATGTTAACAATTTATATAAAAAAAATTCATTATAAACGAAAATCCCACACTTTTCTGAGCATATATCTGGAAACCGCATCTTCCTACTGCACGTAGTTTTCTAATTATTAACATTTCAAAACTCCCGGGACTTCTGGATCACCCGGTATATATATATACATATTATTGTTATAATTTACAAATTGTCTTTAAAAATCAAGTACCAACAATGCAAACCATTTGTGTAAGCCCTACAAGCTCGGGAGAATTCTTCTGAATCGGGATACTCCGGGACGGTGAACAGGGCTTGGGTTTTGCTAGAAAAATTGCATTGTAATACCCCTCACCCATTCCCTACGTCATTTCAAGAAAAGTAACAATCCATTACCTCCCCATAACATTTCAAGCTTATTTTAAAATCTTAAATTAAATTTCAAATTTGCAATCAAATAATTATAAAATCCTCATATCAAGAAAACTCTAAAATCCATTTTTTTATCTTTTTATTTTTTTTAATACTTAAACATAAACTTCAACTATAAACATACAATGATTAAAACTTTTATTGTACCCAACTTCTAAAAATAGTTTTTTTTTCTTTAATAGAATTTTGCCCGGCGGGGCTAGGGAATGCTTAAGCCATCTGGTAGGCCTCCCCGCTTTGTTAACCTTGATTTGTTTTGTCCAACATAAAACATAATGGCAGAGAGTAAGCCGGTAGCCGTTTCTCCAGTAGCAGGGGTCGGTGCGTATAGGACACATTTTATTGCTCTTACCTGTATCTATTATCAAAAATCTTCATGATATATTACTATTACGTAATCCATATATGTCCTATATTAGGACTCGTTCGGAGCAGGGAATTTTCCACGACTGTCACCAATATTTTTTATAGAAAAGGAAATAGAGGTTAATTTTGCGAAATTTCCGCTTCTTTTAAGGTGACATTCTGTGTAAAAAATATACTGGTGCTGAAGAATTTCCTGACAGCAAAATTCCAGGAGCCGTACGAACCCTTTACATTCTCCAACCCCTGCCAATAGCGATGTCAGCTAAATTATTCCTTATGCGGAATTTCTAAATCAAAGTTCGCACACTCTTTGGAATTTCCAAGGACTCTGGCACCACTATTAAAAATAAGAAAATTTACATTTAATTTTTAAACCACAACATTCGCAACCCCCACCTTCATTCACAGATTTTACGATATTTCGCTGCAGTGAAACACTTTGAAAATATTCTTAAAATTTAGTGGTAGAACTGTGCGAACCCTGTAAATGTACCGCAATTACGAACCTTGATAACATACGGGTCCTGAAATATCAAGGCCTGGAAATTATTCCATACCAGTATTTTCTGATGGAAAATCACTTCTAACATAAGATGAAAATTCGAGTGTTTAAACTAGATTTAGTTTTTTTTATAAAAAGATACTGGTACTACACGAGGAAGATGATGGTATCCGAACCCTGTTATAAAATAACGTATCATAAATACAATATATTTTAAAAGCTCAAAATCGAAATATTTAACGTAAATAATAATATTTCTTATTTTGAAAATTTATATCGTGTTTACTTTTTTTTTCTTTCAATGTTTAGTTCCTTCTATTTTCCAATATCTTCAGATTATATTTATTATAATAATTCGTTTGTTCTTTAATGTCAAAAAACATATCGCATTTTTTCATTAAATTTCCCTAAAGAATTGTTTAATTGACTTTAATTTGTATTATTTTGGAATTTTAATGCAAAATATCATTAAGTTTCAAACGCCATCCTAATTTCTCTAAATGCGTTAAATCTCAATTGTAATTTCATCTATAAATGATAAAATGGGTATGAATTTCTTAATTAGAAGTAATACACATCATAATAATTGATTTGGAATCCACGTATAATAATATGGTGCTTTACATCACTTAAAGGTTAAGTTTAAGTAGTATCATAACGCAGAATTATGAAATGCATATTAGCGACAATTAGTGTAGGAAAATAATAGTACACATAATATTGGAATACGAAACATTTAATAATAGCTTCATAAAATACTGAAAAGGCCATAATACCTATGATAAATATGATATAGAGTGTTTTAAAAATGATGTCCCCCTTTCAAATTTAGTGAAAAGTAGTGTTGAAATTATTTTTAAAGAACAATAATGTGTAATTAAAAAAATCATTAATATGCGATCAAACTTCTCTGAAAGGATGGAAAAACAAAGCTTCCTCATTTTGTAACAGTACGCTTTTAGTTACCCCTTATTTATTTTGTTTATTTTTTTCAAAATGCTCGTTTAGTTCCAAAGACCACCGATGTATTGCGCGGCATTGTTTAAAACTATAATACTGCAAAATAACGTCGCAGCTTCAAAACGCAAATCCTGTTTTTGCATTTTAACAGTTAAATAGTATAAGTGATAAAAATGTATGGCATTTAATCTATCGTTATTTGTTGGTCTGGGCGTTCAAGCAATTTCAAATGAAGCGACATTTAAGATTTTCTCTAAATGAGACAAAAATTATTCGTACGGCATACTATGTCTAGGTTTTCTGAGCCTTGGAATGAAGTAATATTTTTGTATTCAATTTTAATAAAATTTTGAAAAGGAATATTTGTATAGTTATAATTTATATATTGTGCTTGGAAATATATTGATATCATAAATCAGTAAAAACAATTTTAAACACTTAAAAAATAGGGAGGAAATAAAGAAACAGATAATGTTCTCAAAATATCTCAAATTGAGGGTGAAGCAATTGCCCCATCCTAACTTTTACAATCAAACCCCCTCAGTTTCAGCCCTTTTTATTCGTGATATTTGGAAGGGAAACATGGTATCGTAGCAAAGGAACTCATTTCACTCATTAAACTTTTGTAACAATAACTCCAATATACCGTAATTTCAGGTGTTTACACCACAGATCAAACAATTCTTTTTCGACCCAGAATTTTTTTAGAAACAAATATAACTAGTTAGATCGCCGAAAATATTTGTCTTCAATCACTAAATAAGATTTCTGGGTCCAAAAGAATTGTTTGATCCGCGGCTTATACACCCGAAATTACGGTATATCGCAGTTTACTTTAACCCCTTGAGGGGCAAAGCACTTCTGTTCCTAATATGTTCAAATGATTGATTGACACCGGGATTCATAAACAAATTTATATGATAGTAAGTAAAAGCTGTTTTTCACGTACATTGTAAAAAACAAAACTTAATACTAAAATTCCGGTGCCAATGTGGCTTAAGGGAATTAAAATTAAGTGGTATATATTATATACCGGTGACCTTCAAGGAGTTAATTGCTTTAATTTAAAATACCTTTAATCTATTTTAACCCCTCGAGCTCTGATGGTAGAATTTTCCACCACACAATTTCAATTCCGAAATGTCACAATGGCACCAGAAAAATCGTCCAGTTTTATTTTTAAAAGGTTTAATACATTTTTTTTTCGTGTATATGGTTAACCGATTTTTTTTCTTTGCAAAATACTGGTTCTAAAGTGACATTGGAATTTTGGAGAAATTTACACCCCAGAGCTAATGAATTTTAAAATTTAGAATTAATAACATTTTTTTATTTACATATTTCGCAATATTATTTAAAAAAAACGATATAAAAAATAAAAAATAAATAAATTACATAATTTTAAAAAATACGATTAAAAAAAAGTTATAAAAAAACTGTCTCAAAAGTTTATGCACAGTGTGAAAAACAACCATATTTATAATACTTCTGTTGTCAAATACTTTGAAGATATTCTTAAAATTTAGTGGTAGGACATTGCAAACCCTGCGCAACCATTTACCGTAATTTCGGGTGTATAAGCCGCGGGTCAAACAATTCTTTTTCGACCCAGAATTTTTAAAGAAATAAGTGTAACTACTTAGATCGCCGTAAATATTTGTCTTCAATCACTAAATAAGATTTCTGGGTCCAAAAAGAATTGTTTGATCCGCGGCTTATACACCCGAAATTACGGTAATAAATACATCAAGGTTTACACCTTGATATATTCCTTATGATAGAGTCCTTGTATTTCTTAAGGACTCTGGCACCTCTATTAATGATAAGAAAATTATATTTAATTTTTAAGAAAGCGAATTTACAACCAACTCCTTTATTATCAAATTTCGCAATATTTTTCTGGAGTTAGATACTTTGAAAATACAGTAAAGAAATTGCTGCCAACTTTTACGCATTTTTCCTACCACAAAAATTTTATAATAAATATTGTCTTTTATAATCGTCGAAATCTTATGATTAAACAAATGGAAAATCTCTCTCTTTACAATTTTGGTGGTAGCAAAATTGTTTAAAAGTTGGCAGATATGAGTAAAAATTTAGTGGAAAATATGTGCGAACCATGGACATACATTGATATTTCTGACATTTTTGTGATTTTATTAACTATATTTTTATGACTTTGTTAAACATTTTGTTGATTCATTTTCATGTACCCCGAGAAGGCCTGTCAGGCAATCCCAGGTTTACGCGTACTACAGGTTGGGAATCGTCAGCTTAAACGGAATCTGAATCATTTAACGAAGGAGGCGTCGCTTCTTCGCCATACACTTCACAAATATTTCGAACACCTTCTATGACTTTTGCGAACAAAGAAAAAGGAATCAAAAATGCTCTTTTTTGTAGATTTGCCACTTCATTTTAATTCTCTGAAATGAACAAATTATATATCACCATAAAGAAAACTGTTTTGTAAAGCTTATAAATCATAAACTCATTACTTTCTAAGCAATAAATCTCTATCGTAAAACGTAAAATACATTACTGAAGTATTTTGAAGCAGAATTTTCACTTAAAGGAAAAACACTAGGACTTATGGACCAATCTAATGTTTTTATGGACCAATCTAATGTTTTTATTATGTATTTGTAGTCATTCAAGAACAGAAACGAATTAGAATGATTAACTTTGTTTATGTATGTTTTGTGCATTATAACAGACTTTTAAAAAATGAGAGAACTATATTGAAAGAATGCAGTAATAATTGGAATATTTTACATTGAAAATATTTTATTAATTTAATGAAATTAAAATAGATTATAAAGTAGCTTCTTCAATTACTACATAAAACTGTACCTTCACTGAAACATTTTAAACATGTAACAGTTATTTATAGTGCGTCATGTAATCGATTAACATTTTTATTAATCTTTACCAGAGACAAAAACAGTGAACATCTTTTACTAGAATTTTCTTTTACTAGACACATTTGAAAAAAATAAACTACAAAATACTTCAGATACTAAAAGTTTAAATGGTAACTCGTAGAAACTGGAAACTATGCAGAAACAATCAATGAAGTAGAATTTCCGATCTTACATAAAGCTTGTTGAAAATAATCAATAGCATATGTTGAAGTCGAAAGTTGTTTAGCTCACATACTTTCTGGTATGTTTTATTTTTCAAGAGCACTCAAAGTAATAAGCAGTTTTCAAATTTTTTAAAATCTTTCAAAGAGTAATGTACATTTTAGGAATTATAAAAGGGCCGAAAATTAATAGTCAAGAATAATGTGTTGAATTCTTGCTGAGAATTATACTATATGGCACATTATATACATAAGCCATAGGTAGAATGTTTTACCTAAAAACAAACACTCACATACAATTAATATTCCAGTATATTTTACAAATATCTTCATTCCATGTAATGTGTATTAGAGTAGAGTGTAAATGACCAAGAAAAAAATTGTTTTGAATTTTTTCTTTGGATGGGTTTAAAAATTTGTTTTTTGGCAAAATGAATACAAGGTTAAAATTTCATTTCATTTACAATTCCTCTTTATTTCCCTACCAGCTCTTTAAGATTATGCCCTTTGTATGTGAAAACCAAGATTTTACTTTTTAGTGTAACTTATTCAACTCTTTTTACTAAATTTCTGATTTCAGTAAAATAACCCACAAAAAATGACTTCTTAAAGTATTGGCAGTTGTCAATAATTTAGTGTGCGACATTCCTGCTGGATTGCGATTTACCAGACAAACCAGACATTTACCAGACATTTGAGGAGCATTAACCAGATGCAAATGTTTGACACAAGTCAAAAATAATTTTGGCCTGTACTTATCTCTCCAGAATTCATTTCTCGGTGATAGGAGCAGATATTTTTTAATTACCATAACTGTTCACGTTGATCCAACGACTTTCAATTGAAACAGGAAAACCTCGTGAGCCTTTATTTTGTTTATCAAATTCAATGACTTAGTTGCAATTTGTTTGTAGAAAGCTGACATATTAACCATTACAATGGACGACTAAATCTTAGTTTCAAAATCTATTAGCAAGATTTTTTATCTTACTGTTTACAGTTGTTCCAGTACAACCTATTGCCATGAATTTATCAAGGTTTAAATTTTTTTTAGAGGAATATTTTAATATTGCCTGTAATGATCTTTCCTGGTCCAAAAGATTGTGCAGTGTCCCCAAATTCAATTAATTTGACTCTTCAAATCAGAGATATGTGTTTTTCACTTATAGCTCCTTCATGTAATCTATCCCCAATATTCCATCATTTCCTTTGATTTTAAGAAATTGAATTAATCTTCTTATATTCAGAAAAAATTGTTGTCTATAATTTGATCAATACGTCTTTGGGAAAGTACAATAATTGATGCATTCAATATTTTCTCTTAGGATTCTTTTTTACCTCTGATTTTGGCGGAACTTTACAATTACTGCTGTGTTTTATTTATTGTCTTGAATAATAATAATATTTTATAGCATTCTGCTATTGTTGGCAAAACAGCTTTATTTATTTTTGAAGAATCACCAAATATAGGATATTCCATTGCACTTCTAGTAATGGTAAACTGCGATTTGCTTATACACGCACTCATTTCGACTGTGAAAATGAAAACATATAATTTTTAAAACTCAATAAACCGTTTCAAATATTTAAAAATAAAGACTTAAATTTTGAAAATGATGAAAGAAATCACACTAAACATTTTAAATATAAAAGTATCAAACAAGATTACCAAAAAAATTTGTTAATGTACAATTTATGGTAAGAATCTATAGTGTAAATCAATGAAAATATAAATGTCAAGGTACGGTCCTGAAAGAGTTTTTCAAAACTCATGAAATTTTGCACATGTATTAGATGTAGTAAAAGGCAACTTTTGGCTGCTATCCAAAATCAAAATTCCAACTTTCGATTTTTCACTCCACCCTAAGTGTATATGTGCAGATATTATGTATATTTTGCAGGTAAAAAAGCAATATTTTTTTAATAAAAAAAATCTAGTTCAAACGCATGAAATTTCCGTACGAAGGACCCACACGAACCCTGATATATGTACACAGATGCGTCTAGTGACTGTTATCTTTTGGGGCACTAAATGCGTGATGAACAACGTTATTCCTTTATTACCATTGATTTTTAAAGAAATCGCTGTTTTATTTCATAGTAGTACAGTCTGTCAAATACTAAGGTAAGATTTATCTTTAAAAATAGTGATAAAAGAAGAATACATTTGGCAGTTTTGCATTTTGCTCCCAAAAGTACAGTTAAGCCGCCAATGTATGTATAACATATAGATCGGTGGAAAATCCTGCTACTTAATATATGCATTCCCACCAACTTTCCGAATATTTTTCATGGTTTAATTTAACACAGGGTTCTCACAGCTCTGCCACTAAATCTTTACAGTATTTTCAATGTATTTCACTGCAGAAAAAAATATTGCGAAACGAGGCGGTGGTTGCGAATTCTGTTTCCTAAAAATTAAATATAAATTTTCTTATTATTAATAGTGGTGCCAGAGTCCTTACAAAATATAAGGAGTGTGCGAACTCTGTAATATTAAAATCTATCTAGAAATATATTGTACAAAGTTATTAAAAAACAGGTGGAATATAGAAATCTCCGTAGGAGAATTCGCTACTGGTAACACACCACCGCCCTCTAATTACTAAGCCTGAAAGCTGACACAAAATAGCTACTGCCGAAAGCGAATTTTTTTACATTGTGTGTACGGTTCCTTGAATTTTGGTACCAATAATTTGTAAAAGTTTTTTCTTCTTTATTTTTGAGATTAAACATGTCGAGGGAATATTTTTGAAAATACTGGTGGCAAAATTTAAAGAATTGTAAATACGTTTAAAAATAATTTCTTCGGCAGCCGCCATTATAGTGTCAGTATTTGGTAGGACGTATTTGGAGGACGGTGCCCTCACACACATACATATGTATAGACTATATGATATTTTGTATTTCATTTCATTTTCTTTTTCTACTAAAATACTATGTTTTAAAACTTGATAATATCTTACACAACCCTCGGAACAGAGTATTTCTAACTTTTGAAGTATCATAATTTTGAAGGAACAGAAACAGAGATTCCCCTAGATATTCAAATACTCTACACTTACACTCAGTTACTCACTACAGAAAAAAATATTGACGAAACGGAGTTCTATGACACTGGCCGTTATCATCCATTAAAATATGGCTCCAGCATACAGTACAACTAAAGGCTGAAGAATATGGACACTGTGACTCGTATTCATCAGATTGACACTTCCTCCAATCACATTATATGTAATGGCATTATGGATAATGTAAGTACGAATACGCTTCAGCTAACAAGAGAGCCAGTCTTCGATATTTTCACTCCTTTGACTCTCACGTGATCAATCTAGTCTGTTTTCACAAATTTTCGACCTTAATGCTATTAAGCTTCAATTTTCTGTCAAACTGCGGCCCGCCGAATACACTAAAGTTTTATGAATATCATTACCGTAATTTCAGATGTATAAGCCGCAGATCAAACAATTCTTTTTAGACACAGAATTTTTTAAGAAACAAGTATAACTACTTAGATCACCGTAAATATTTGTCTTGAACCACTAAATAAGATTTCTGGGTCGAAAAAGAATTGTTTGCTTCGCGGCTTATACACCCGAAATTACGGTATCTTGCCTAATAACAGAATCTCTGCTATGCAAAAAGTCGACTACTTCTTCTGTATTCTTGTGGGTCACAGTTTGTGTCATTCTATATCAAGTTAGGCTGATAAACATATAATATATGAGGCGTGCCGATGCGTGTTTTTCTTTTTCTTTACTGCGATACGCAATAGTGTACACTTTTTTGTCAAAACCTACAGACTATAATGTACATTTTGTAAACTTCAGTAAATTAATTTATATTTAATTTATATTAAGTTTACCGTTATATACTGTTTAAATAAATGTATAGCTTCTATGGGATTTCATTAAAACTTTTGTTTCGTCTTTGAAGTAAACTAGATGCCACTTTTTGCTACCCTAAATGCAGTGGAGTAACCATGATGGGTGACCAAAACCAATAAAATTCTATTTTCTTCTTGTTTCATAGCAAAAAATATAACATATAAATATTTATTTTTTATTTTCAAAATAATGTGAAGTGTGGATTTTTAACAAAACTATTTATTTCATTCTTTAAAGGCTATTTCCATGAGTACTTGTAGTGTAAGTCACGGGCTACGATTTTTGGCTACCAGTATTTTAGTACGTAAAAATGTGATTTATGTTATCGGCACATTCTCATTAATTGAATAAGGCCAAGCAGACTTTTCGAAAATAACGGTGGCAAACAAGCATAACAATTATAAGGCAATGTGACTTACACTACAAAACCCATGGAACTAGCCTAAAATAAATTTTAGCTAGTTAAAATGGAAAATTTATTTAAATTAGATTTATCTAATGATTCAATAATGACGTACACATTTTTAAAATTAAATTTAGAAAGTATTTACAACATTCTTACAGTAGAAAATGAAATTTTAAAATTAATAACCAATTTAATATTCTCATCACTTTGTTGTAAATTTAACTTCAAAGTATCATATTTTAAGTATGTAACCAATATTACTAATATATACATATATATTTAAAATTTTGAAATATTCAAGGAAAATACTCTCTCAGACACTTGAAAAGATTTTGAGATTTATGTAGAAAAGAAACGGCTACTTTAGATTTTAGTGCGGATAAATGAAAGAAATATTTTAAGTGTCATGGAAATTTTTTTATCAAATGTCTTGTTTCAAGACTATTTTGAAAAGCAATTTTGTGCAATAGATTTCTTCGAGCGTTAGTATTGTGTAGTTCTTTTTATCGGGATAAAACAGTTATGTACCATACTATTTAAATAAAATAATATTTATATCTTGAAATACATATAGAAAGTTCAGATTTAGATAAGCTTTTAATTAAAATTTTATTACATTTAATTAAAGAAACCATTTAGAATCTATTTGAAAATACTTTTCCCCATCTTATAAGATTTTTCTGATACTACTTATAAACGGTTACTTTTATTGACATTAGAAAGGGCATAGCCGGATAAGCATTGGAAGCATGCCTTTTATTCAAATTCTTGATTTTTTTCCCTTAGGTGTGTCAGTTTATCGGACAATGTAATCCCCCTATTATCAACTTATAAATATGGATATTTTACCTATTAAAATTGTTTTTTCATTTTTTAAAAAAATCCTCATTTTTCAAAAACTCTTGTACTGAATTACACGCCTTTAATTGAGTTTATATAGTCATCAAAGATGCATAACTGGAAATTTTTGCTTAATTTTCTTATCATAAAAAGTTTATAAAAAGCGATTAAGAAATTTACAGAAGAAAAATTATATCTTATAGTTGTCCGAAAAATACTATTTTCTTGTAAAAAAAATTCCTCATATATGTGACGATTTAAGGAGAACTCGAATTATTTCCACTGGTTAAAAAGAAACACGCAGTCATGGCAAGCGAGGGAAAAGACAAAATAAATAAATAAATGTAGAAGATCCAATAATTAGTCATGTGCTGCGGTAAATTCATTTATTAAATTCGTAATAATGAGGAAGGAAAAGCTCCTTTTGCAAAAATTCCATCATTATTTCAGCGAGCTGTCCTCATCGAAGAAGCAACCCAAGAAATCTTCTCTCTCATCTCGAGACTTCCACCTTCTAAACTAAAAAAGAAAGTACTGGAACATTCTGTAACCTCAAACCATCATTCTTTTATGTAAACAGAATTCTTGTCCAGCTACGAGGCTATTTTTAAACAGACGATAAATTTATTTTAAAAAAAATATTATTTAACCAATTTATAATTGACTCAGAATTTTAAATATCTTACGCAGACGATTTTTATAAATGATTAATTTTAAGAGAAAAAGAAAAGAAATGAATTTATTAATATGCACACATCAAAGGTTGACGTAGGAAAAATAAATAAATAGATAAAATAAAATAATGATATTTTTTGAAAGGTATGGTTTTGGAATAAATTTAATAAGACTTTCTTAAAAAGGGTTGATAAAAACATAGAAGAAATCAGTTTTATTTGGAATATTAAGAAATAAAGTTTTAATTAAGAATATTTTTAATTTAGAGCCATCTTTTTAAATTTACGCATACTGGAATAATGTTTTTTAAGGCAAATTAAGAATTTATATCGTCTGCATAAGGATTAACAGATTAGATTTAGAAACAAGATTTTAATTTAATAATTTGAAGTAAGTACGGAATATTATTATAAGAAAATTAAGATAGTATGAAGGTTAGTTTTGGCGAAAAAAATTTTAATTTGTAATATATATTCCCACATATTACATATAAATTCACAGGGTCAAAAAACATTTTACTGATAGAAAAAACTAAGATGGCCGGAATGGCTGGAATCTTTTGACCACACAAACTCCCACGCTAGCTTGTTGAAAAATAAAATAAACGTGACGCAGATTTTGAAGTTGGAGATCAGCAACAAATCCTAACACATCACAAATCTAATAGAGAAATTTCCAAATTACCGACTATGTGAAGAATATCTAACAAAAATACCCAGTAACACCGCATATTCTGATTCTAAACACTGAGTCACTAGCTAAATTACTAATGCAAAATGAAAGCTTTGTTATCTTTGGTACTTCTATAGGAAGATGTTGTTAAGATTCAGCAGTTAAAACTCTGATTTATCTGAAAACGAGGACACTATTGTGGTTCATGTTTGATTGTAAATATGCAGTCGTATCCTGATTTTTTCCGCTCAAACGTCAAACTACACACATGTGTTTGCAACACAGACAATCCGTTTTTTTTCAGACGTCC
The DNA here is from genome assembly GCA_964019185.1 of Maratus speculifer. Lineage (NCBI taxonomy): Eukaryota > Metazoa > Arthropoda > Arachnida > Araneae > Salticidae > Maratus > Maratus speculifer. The sequence continues at coordinate 300,770,347 of OZ025293.1, forward strand.
TAGCACAATTTTTACAGATATTTATTGTCCTTTAAACGACCAAGGTTCATGGTTCTGGGTAAGTTATCTTGCTGTATTGTTCTTCCAGCCTGTGTGTATAACATGTCTTTTCTCTTTGGCATCAGTTCTTGTAGTTTTCTAAGATCCTAATATGCACTCTATACGACTTTTTTTAATTACATTTCTTAATTTTATTAAATTCGTTTGAAATCTTTCAATGCGCCCTTAGCAAAAAATGGCATAGGATGTTTTATGGAAACACGTGGTTTTATATGGAAAATCATAAAAAAATTATGTCATTATATGTAAACATATTGTATTCATATGGTAAACATTCATCGCTCTATGGTATTGCAGAGCAATGTCTATGGTAAAGTTATAGGATAATGATATATACCATACATTTTATGGTATCCAGAGAAATGTGTATGGTAAAGTTATAGGATAATGATATACACCATACATGATATGGTGTTCCATAACCAGGTGTATGGTAAACTATAGGGAAATGAAATTTACCATACATTCAATGGTGTTCCATAGCGTGATGTATAGTAAAATAATACATAATTGTTTGCACCATAAATTGTATAGTATTTCAAAGCATGGTGTATGGTAAAATCTTAATGCCTTTTGAAAGTTTATAATATATTAGATTTTGTATAACTATAATATAAAATTACTCGGTTATAGTCATCTCCAAACTTTCTACTATCTTTATGTATGTCTTTTGCACTTCTAAAAAATAGAATCATAGCAACGCCACTGGTTAGATAGTTTAAACCAAAATCTATTTAGGAACAACTTATGTTAGCTTATAACCAGTCTAATGAAAATCCCTTGATCTCAAATTAATATAACATAAAATAACATATTATTTTATTCTTATATAATTCATATATATGAGTGTGTAAATGCGTTAAAAATAAAAAAATCTTGAGAAAAATAAATAATTCAATAAAAATATATAATTGATATATTTCCTATAAAATTCTAACAGCGATTAAAGGAGACAGGGACACACATAAAAAATACTGTATTAAAAAGTTTTCTGATTTTTTATGCTTATAAAGACATTTTTTTAAGTCATATTTAGAAAAGGAAATATTATGTTTTTTTTTTTTGTTTTTTTTTTTCGTTTTCAGCATCTAGCTTTTAAGCATTGATTGTCATGGATAAGACTTCTTGTATGCGTTTTTCTTCATGATGGGTTTTCACAATTTCTCACATTTAAATTGTTATAACTCAAGAACCGTTAAACATTAACAATTTAAAATTAGAACATGCCTTTTTTTAATTGCTTTACTTTAATTCTGATTCAGCAAATCTGAAATATTTATTTTTGAAAATATTATTTTTTTTTCAAACTTTTACTTTAAATAAATTTTTTATTAATATTTTTAAAAAGGCTGAATCAAAATTAAAATGTAGATGTTTCTGTTTATTTAATTGCTAAAAAACTCAAATTCTACAATCATTACATTGAGTTACAATAATTTTTAATTTCCTTCCACTTTTTTAAAATAAATTTTAAATTAAAAAAAATAGAGAGAAGTTTTATCATGTGATTTTGTTTTAAAATGGTATGTTTAATATCACAAAAAATTGCGGAATTTTAATTCAATAAAAGATTTTTTTTAAATGTGTCCCGGACCCCTTCAAAATAAACAAATTGTCAAAAATAGCCTATAATTATTTAAAGAAAATCTTTTCGAACTTATTTTAAAAAGGACCTACAAATATTTGAATCACCAAAAGAATTTTTGAAATATCTTTTAAAAATATTAACAACAAAATATTAATACATATATATTAATATAGTATATTATAATATATTAAATAAATATTAATAAACTTAATAGTACAAAAAAAGGTTCATAATTAATTCACGTTATTTTATAATTTTAAAGTCATTTTATATGGAACAACAAGGATTTTTATTTTATTTAAAAGTTAAAAATTATTAAAAAGATTAAAAATTATTTTACGATCTATAAAAATATCAAAAAATCTAACAATATTTTTATCGACTTCAAATTATGATAATATATGAAATAATAGTGTTATTATTTTGTTCTTATGTATTTCATATATGTGAGCAGAGTCTATACGTTATAAATAAAAAATCCAATGGGAGAAATAAAACGATTTAACAAAAATATATATTTGATGACATATTTCCTATAAAATTCTAACAGCGATTAAAGAAGTTTGTAATTACAAACTTCTGTAATTACAAACACATTCTTAAAAAAAAAAAGCATTAAAAATTTCTTTATTTTTTCCTATGCTTATAATGACGTTTAAATCATGTTTTCTAATATAATTCAAAGAGAAATTAGTCAGACAATAGTAGTATTTTTTAGTTTTGGTTTTTATATTCATTTATATTCATTTTATATGCAACAACAAAGTTTTTATTTTATTTTATTTAAACGTTAATAATTATTGAAAACATTAAAAATCATTTTATAATCTATAAAAATATTGAAAAATCTATTAATCTTTTTGGTATTAAAATTTAAAAGAAAGATTCAAAATTTCCGTAAAAATTATCTAAAAAATAGTAATATATATATATTTTTTTATTTTAAAATAAAAAAATGCTCGTAAGTAAGGAATTAATATAATACATTAATATAATCATTAAAAATATATTATATACTAAGTTATCAAATGATTTTTTATTCTTATTAAATATTATTTCTTATCGACTTTCTATTTTTTTTAAATTAATTTTAATAAACAGAAAATAGTTTTTCCTTTAATTAATTGGATTTTATAACTAAATAATATTTGCTAAGATATTTACTCCATTCATTAAAATAATAAATTAACTTATAAATACATGTCTATAAAACAATTTATAAAAAAAACCCCTTTAAAACTACCTTCATTTGTCAACCATTAACTTAGAACGACAAATAATGACGATTTACCGAAACGCTTTATTCATTTAACGTTTTATAAGCACAGCTCATCACTACCGCATGGCCGAATGGTTAGGACGCTCGCCTCCCATCCCTACCGTCCGTGGATCAAATCCCACTGCTTCCCAAGGTCGAAGTACATTAGTAAGCTTAGTTCCCCGTATTCCTAAAAGATGGCGCCACCAAAGTTGATATCGTTATTATTTTTAATATATAGCACCATAAAGAATTACCATAGACTTAACGTTTATATGGTTTTTCATAAGAATTACCATACACTTAACGATTATATGGTTTTCCATAGAATCACTTTTACCATAGGCAAAAATCCATATGATTGCACTTATGGGTTTTTTTTTATGGTAATTCTATGCCTTTTTTTGCTAAGGGCGATCAGCAATAACGCAGCAAAGTAAACCACAGTCAAAATAATTTATCACTAACACGTAATAGCACGCATTACTCTTTTATTTATATGAGACATAACTAAGTTTTCACACAGAGAAACAACTTTAAAAAAAATATGAGAATTTGGCCTTACAATCTTTTTACTACCTACTTTGCAAACAGTAGTTAAGATGCTTATCACTTGTGTATATCTTTAATTGAACATTTTCAGTAAATTTGGTTTTTATTGTGGGCAAGTTTTATGGTGCATCCGGTTTAATGCCTTTCTTTCATTTTAATGACCAGCTCTGTACTTATAAATTAAACGTAAACCGTTAAACTGTAAACTTACGTAAATAATTTTTGGGAAAATTCGTCTGAATATGATGTTTTTTGCATATTTAAACACACCATGTATTTGTGCTTCAACATTTAAGGACTAGTATGGTTCTATACATTTATTTCTGCTTATGCGTACACACACAAAAACCCATATACATATGTACATTTATACATTTAATATATGTTAAAATATATACATCATAAATACATTTGCGGGAAAAAACATAAAAACAATGTAAATATTCTGAACCTTCATATAAAAGTTTCCCTATAGATATAATTATTTTTTTCTTTTCTTTACTCTACCAAAATGGAAATTTCCCTTTTTAATGCTTTTAGGAGAGAAAATGTTTTAACTACAAATCATAAAAAAATTCACAAAATTTTTTGAAAATCCCATTTAAAGAAAGAGAGGATCCAGAAAAAATTTATTCATCTGTACTCAATACTTTTTAAAGAAAGAAGATAACTATCGACGAATTGCGGCTTTCGGGTGGAGAAGAGTTGGGATGTATCTCGAAAAGACAAACACAATTCACTTTTCGAAAAGTTATTTCTTTCTCAGAACAAAGCTGTATTTTTGACAAATAAAATAAAAACGTGATTGGTAAGTAGAATTTTGAATGAAATTTGTGTCAAATAAGAAAGAAGGAGACATTTCGGTTCGTTCATTGTTATAAAACTATAAACCGTTTAGCGAAGTTAAAGAATGGAGTTATGAATAAATAGATGAAGACAATATGTGTATAGTCTATCAGTTATAGAGTGAAGTAACTGAGGAGGTTTCACCAGATGACAAATGTTTGTTTCTATCAAATCAACAAATTCTTATTACCGTCGGTGAAAACTTCCAGCAGTAAACTTGAATAGACAGTGTCCTCTTATTCAAGTGCCTTTTAGATGCTGAATAGTCTATCAAATATGTGGCAAAAAATTGCATTTATTTCAGTTTGCCGATATGTTATAGTATTTTTACTGACACTGACAGGCAATTGTATTAATTGTCATAATGTGACTGACTACTACCAGCAAAGTGAACTCCTACCAGTAAAAATAAATACAGTTTTTGGTATTATTTTTGAGAGAAAATTTCCATTAATGAGGCGTTTAAATAAAAAAAAAAATCTACATAAATTTAGTGGTGGAAGTTTACCGTAATAGTAATAAACCCCTGAAAAAATGGTTCACCATTTGAGCTCTGATTGTAGAATTTTCTACTACATAGTTTTAATTCCGAAATGTCCCAACGGCACCAGAAAATTCGAACACATTTACTTGAAAAAGGTTTAATGCATATTTTCGTGTATATCGTTAACCAGTTTTTTTCTTTGCAAAATACTGGTGCCACTGTGACGTTTGGAATTTTGAAGAAATTTGCCCACCAGAGCTCAAAGGGTTAAAGTTGAAGCTTCACTATTTTAACCCTTTGCGGGGCGCTGGTTTCATAGATATACCACTTAATTTTAATTTCCAAACACCACATTGGCACCAGAATTTTATTTAAAAAATTACGGTTTATTGAATGCGTGAGATATACCGTTTTCTTATTTACAAATAAAGTTGTTTCCAAATTCCGGTGTCAGTCATTAATTTTAATACTTCAGCAATGAATGTTCCCTGCGCCGAAAAAGGGTTAAGGCCATGTCAGTTCCTCTTCCTTAATACGAGGGCAATTCGGAAAGTAACCTCCGTTTATGAATTAAAAATCTAATGAAATAAACATGTTTTATTACTTACGTATGAAAGACGCGTTCTTCAGCTACTTCTCAACATAATTGCCGTATTAATTAAAGCAATTGTCCTAACGGTAAATCAGCTTTGAAATTCCATCGTCAACGACTTCTGCTGCAAGCCTATTCAACTGCGATTGTTTTTAAATTCAATTCGCACCACTCTTTCAATCCAAAGAATTTTACCATATTCTTTTATTCATATTGACAGCAAATTATATCGAAAAATATTTTAAAATTCTCTTGATTGAAAGAGTGGTGCGAGTTGAATTTAAAAATAATCGCAGTTGAATAGGCCGGCGACAGAAGTCTGTGACGATGGAATTTGAAAGCTGATTTACCGTTATGATAATTGTATTAATTAATACGGCAATTATGTTGAGAAGTAGCTGAAGAACATGTCTTTCATACGTAAGTGATAAAACATGTTTCCTTTCATTAGATTTTTTTAAATTCATAAACGTAGGTTACTTTCCGAATTGCCTTCGTGATTCCATCAGTTAAACATATAAAAGTTAACATAGCGACGTTTTTTTAAACATACACGTGTTATCATAATTAAGTTTGTGGCATTTTGGGAATGAAATAAAATAGTTCACAATCATCATGCTCTACTCTAGAAGCATGGATAAGAGCTAGCTAGTAGGCAAAAAATAAGAAAATTTGTTTAACATAATTTATTATGTAGCATGAAACTTTCGGTATTAAATGCGTCGTTTTCCGCATAATTGAGTATTTTCTATCCAACTGCTGATGCTTTGACTAACTACTTCCTAATCCCTATTCAACTATATAGTTTCACTAACTACAGCATCAGCTTCATGTTCCTCATCCACACTTTTATGCAATTTTGCTGCCCCCCCCTTTAAGTTGTGTATTTAACGAATTGCTGTTTTTGTCACATACGTAGTATTTTGAAAACTGATAATTATGACATGGGTCTTTGCTTAAGTTATTGTAAAAAAAAAAAAAAACTTTCTAAACCATTTTCATCATTAGAACATGTTTTGGAATTTTACAAAACATTGTACTTTTTACACAAATGTGATTCATTTCTTCAAATTTAATGAAAAGTATGTCACTGAAGTTGGACTATATATCTATATATATAGGGTACAAGACATTTCTGTCTCGCCTTTTGATCCCAAGACATTTCTGTCCCGAGAGAATTCGGTCCTGCGACATTTTGATCCGAAGACATTTCGGTCCCCAGACAATTCTGTCCTGAGAAATTTTGGTCCTTCGCCATTTCGGTCCCTTGCCATTTAGCCCCTTGCCATTTCGATCCATAGCTTTTCGGTCCCTTGATATTTCTCTTATCCTTACCTTATAACTCGGGCTCTAATTGTTGTTGACATATCAAGCGCTACAAGTTCAACTTTCTTCGGGACGTTTATTATTATTATTATTATTACTATTTTTACTCTGCCCTCAAATTCCCACACATTTTGTAAAAAGCTAAATATAACCGTCCGATATATTTATATTTTTTTAATTCGTGATAATGAAATAACAACGAGCTGAAAATTTTGTTTGATTAAACAAAAGGGTATAATTTTAGGGGACATGATCTTGTTATTTTATTATTATTATTAATTAACAGAATAGTTATTTAGCAGTTCAATTATTTATTACTAGTATTAGTATTTTATATATACTTTAAGCTGCTATAAATATTTTTTGGTTGTTTACGTACATTTTTTAGAACATTTAAATTATTAATAATTAAATAATAAAAAACTGCGCTTATTATTTTCTTCTTCCAATTAATTTAATTATAAATCTTTTTTAATAATTCAGTTAGACACTTGTAAGTAATTATATGAGCATATTTCTTCAAATCACTCTTTTACACCCCCTCATTTAACAATTCAGAAATGAAATTTATTTATTGAAGTAAAAATATTTAATTTTTCTTATTATTTTTATAATACGAAGTTGCATCTTATATATTTGTTTTTATAAGTTACTTTCCATTATAAATACAGTGGAACATGCTAAAGTGACACCTTGGTAAAGTGGCCACCTGGCTGAAGTGACTGTTTTTGGAAAAAATACTTCTGCTCATGTAAACAACATTAGAATAATCCGGTATTGTGACCATCTGTTTTGTCTTTTATTGTTATGATAAGGAGCTTTTTAATGGAAAGTTTATTACAGCCAATTACAGAAACGATATAATTATGCAATTACAATTGAAATATGTTATTTAAATCAATCCCTACGGAATTTCAACTGTACTCAAAGAAATAGTGTGAGTAATCTTCCATATAGTACATTTTAAATTAGTAATTTAGTTGTTATAGTTAATTAATCAGTTAATTTCTTAATATAATGATTTTTTCGTTATTTAAATTTTATTTTTTGAGATTACAAAGTTTTTAATGTGACATTTTGAAAGACACTCCATAAAGTGACTACCGTAATTTCGGGTGTATAAGCCGCAGATCAAACAATTCTTTTTCGACCCAGAATTTTTTAAGAAACAAATGTAACTACTTAGATCGCCGTACATATTTGTTTTCAATCACTAAATAAGATTTATGGGTCCAAAAAGAATTGTTTGATCCGCGGCTTATATACCCGAAATTACGGTACCTCTATATAGTGACCATTTTAGCCGGTCCTAAGGGTGGTCACTTTTCACATGTTCCACTGTAATGGGAAAACAATAGTGATTTCGTAACGGGATGTGATATGAAAAATTTTTGTTTTCGAAAAACTGCTTCACCACTTTTTTTCTATTCATTTTTTTCATAATTGTAATAATAATTATTGATAACATTTTTTTAACAGTATACTTACTCCATGAAGAAAATTTTTGTGAGCTAATTTTATTGTAACGGAGCCCATTTTTTTGTAATAAGATGATTATTTTTTAGTTTTAATGTAATAATATAGTTATTATTTTAAATATTTTTCTTTTTTTGAATTTGTAACTGACAAAATTAAGCTCTTTTGCCATTTATTAATTATTTTTCTTTTGCCATTTTGCTCCCAGTTTCCCAGAAACGAAATTACTAATTCTTATTTAGTTTTATTATTGATTATATTAATAATTTTAGATTTCGGTAATTTTAAATGTAGAATAAATAAACAAGTAAAGCATAAATTTCAGTTTATAACTACTAAAAAATATTATGATGCACTGAATATAAAATAGATTATGTTTGAGTTTATTTTAAAGTAAAATTCAAAATGTATATAAATAATATTTTTAATTTAATAAATTAAGAATATACTAAATTTAAATATATATATTTAATAAAATATTGATTTGATTTTTATATTAAAATTACTCATTGTTTTGAGAACTAGTTGATAGCAATTTTAATCACTTAAAGTTTTTATTCGAATTTTTTTCTTATCTATTATATTAAAAAAAATAGAATATTTAGAATTTTTACATATTTAGAATATTTAATATTTAGAATTTTCAAAATAGAATTTTTTTGAAAAATTAATCAAAAACATAACATTTAAGTAATAATTAATTAATAACAATGCAACATTGTACAAATGCGTAAAAATAATTTTTAACGGTGTTAAGTGACATTAATATCCAGAAGCAGCTTTTAATTTTTTAAAGCTAAGTTACAGTTTACAATTCGCAAAAGCAATATATTAAAATTATTATATTTAAAGAATAACAAAAATTTTATAAACTAAGTAATAAATCAATAAATAACATAACAATCAATAAATAAATCCTTATTTTTTATACATCTTAATGAAGATAATATTAGAGTAACTGAAATTTAAAAAATATATTTTTTCATTTGTCCTATAATAAGCATTATAGACTTCTTGTAACAATTTTTAAACACAAGTAATTGATAAATTAGTCACATAGATAAATAAGCATTAAAATAATTTTGAATTGACATTAATAAATACGTTTGACTGTACCCAAATATGATAGTATGTGCAGAATTGTGTATTCTATATTGACACACATCAGTGGCTATATGCATACAGTACCTTTCCTTTTTATTTCATGTTGGAAACAACGGATTTTCAGCTTATTCTTTCGACGATAATTTTCAGAATTCTCAAGCAATGTTTTTGAGATTTTCACAAAAGTTGCTCTGTACATTTTAAAAACACACTATGCAAATTATATTTTGGTTGCTTTCACGCATGATCAGTAAAACATTATTTAGAGAACCTGCTCATTTCTCATACACTTTTTTATATTTTATTTATTATTCTGATTATAGGGTATTGTGCACAATGTTTTTTTTTATATTTACTGAAAAGGAACATTTTTTATATTATTAACTCTGCAAACTATAAGCAAAAATACTTGGCAAAATTTGGGACTGTTTTTATAAAAACTTAATTTCTCTATGAGTATACATGCTATTTACATAAAATTGAACAAAGTTTACTACAATACGCCACTTATTCATACCGTAATTTCGGGTGTATAAGCCGCAGATCAAACAATTCTTTTTCGACACAGAATTTTTTAAGAAACAAATATAACTACTTAGATCGCCGTAAATATTTGTCTTCAATCACTAAATAAGATTTCTGGGTCGAGAAATAATTGTTTGATTCGCGGCTTATACACCCGAAATCACAGTAATCGAATGTTGTTTGAGTGTTTTTGCTACAAGAATTGTGACAGGGTTATCCAAGGGATATTCGTTGTTTTTCAACTTATAGACGGGAGCTCGGTGGGGTTTTGGGGTAAAATTTACCCGGAAATGCATGACCTCTACCATTCGTACACACTTATAGTTTCTGGATAATTTCTTATGTTTTTTTCTAGATGTTTCACAAAATGTCTAAAATCGTAAATGACCGGTCACCTTTGGCCATATAGTGTAGTTTGGATAAACGTTATAGGGCCATTCCATGAAAAAAGGTAAATTGATAGTCATTTTAAAAAGTTTGTGTAAATAATTATGTTTGGTATTTTCTGAATGGTAACATGTCAAATTTTATGTTTTGAGTAAGAATTTAAAGTTTGTCTTTTGTGGATTGGCAACACAACAGTTTAAAGATGGCGTGCATGTGCAAGAAAGTATGTTGAGTTTTATAATGCATTTTGAGTGAGTTTTTTTAAGAAAGAAAATCCAATGAAACTTTTGAAATCAACATTTTAGGTAAGTCTAATATTCATTCTTTTTATTTCACTAAACTTAAAAATCTAGGATAATTTCAAATAATTATTACAGCACACACAAAAAACTTTGTTTCTGTGTCCCACACGTGACACAAAAGATGAATTTTTTAAATTAGGAGAAAAAAGGAACTCATTTATTTTGTTTAATTGGCATTTCTAAAGCAGTTTAGTGTAGTACACTTATCCTATGCTAGTTAAAAATTTGGGCCAAATTTTTATTTGGAGAAAAATATAAAAACAAAATTGTCCTGCACGTGACACCGTATGAGCAAGACGATTATTTTTGTTTTCTGAATGCTAAATAGAGATTTATTATAGCATAGGTTTAACAGTTTAATGATTATTTTGTCCTAAGAACATAGTCTATGTAACTTAAACGAAATTAAGATTTTTTTTAAACATTTTTTATGATAGTTCCATTTTTTTCCTTTTCTTTGTGATGCTAATATTTTTTTATTTCTATTTTTTTTTTATAAATTTATTTTAATAAAATTTGAACACTTTGATGGTTATTTTTATTATAAGAACATTGTTTTCTAGTAAGAATTGATCTACTTAATTTATAGGGGTTTTTTCTATATAATAAGAAGAGTCATGTGTTTAAGAACTTGTTATTATTCTGCAGAAAATAAATAATAAAACTGCTTATTTATATTCTATTTTTCTAAGTTAAAATAGAACTTTAAAGTTCAATGTTTCTATGAAATTAAATAAATTTAGACAAAAGCATTTATAATTGATAAAGTTTGTTATTTATTTAGCAGAAATGGAATGATCTAAGTCTACTAGTGCTAGAAGAATAAAAAAGATAAGGGAGAAAATGGTACTATGAATCCTCCAGGAGCAATTATATTAAACATCTCTTTAGAAACAGCAACTTCTTTTAAGATGGGTGAATGGGTAGTTGTAAAATATAATGCCATTAATTATCCTGGTGAAATTATTACAAGCACCAATCATGATAGTATTGAAGTGTCTGCCATAATAAAGAGTGGTAAATTCTACAAGTGGCCACAGTATCCAGATAAAATTCTATATTCATTTAAAGATGTCGTAAAGAAAATATCAACTTCCACTGTAACAAAAAATAGAGGTTGTTTCAAATTTATGGATAACTTTTGAGTTTCTGTTTATACATTTACTTTATTTTATGTTTAAAAATGTCAATTTGAACATTTATTTTGTACAAAAAAAAGTTAAATAATTATTTTCGTATTGTAAAATGTATAATATGTATTTTCTTTTTTGTATTCCTTTATTTTCTGATTTTTGAAAAGGTTACTTGAATGATATTTGCAAATGTCCCACACGTGACAACCGTGTCCCGCACGTGACACTATACGTTATATATTTTTTAGCAGTTTAAAAATTTATTTTTCAAAAAATGATGTTTATTTCATGAACATTAGACCTTTAGCTTCTAATACATATTTTTTCTTTTGAAATTGCAAAACTAGTAAAGCAGAAATGTTAGCTGGATCATAGAGCAAATTACAAGTGGTTGACTTCAGATGTCCTGCACGTGACGCATGCAAATTAATTAATAACTACCCTAATTTCCTGCCTATAATCCGCGGATCAAACAATTCTTTTTCGACCCAAAAATTTTATTTTGTAAATGTAGGCAAATATTTACGGCGATCTGAAAAGTTATATTTTATTTAATAAAATTTCTGGGTCGAAAAATGATTGTTTGATCCGCGGATTATACGCAGGAAATTAGGGTAAATCATAAAACCATTTAGGAAAAATCTGTCCCTGCCTGAGATATTGTTATACCAAATATAAGCTTACAAAAATATGTTTATTCCTGTTTCTGAAGAATTTTAAGCCCTATAACACAATTTTGGTGGAGTTATGGCGTCTGATTGTCCCGCACGTGACAGTGGAATGGCCCTATAAGTATGTGCGGTTTTCGGGAACATATAATCACATTATACTAAAATTTTATGGCCTTCAGTTAAAAAAAAACTATACAATGTTCCTTATAAAAATGCGTCACATATTTCATGTGCACAAAATTTCAGCTTGCAGGAAAAGGGACCGAAATATCTTGGGACAGACATGGCTAGGGACTAAAATGTCTTTGGACCGAAATGTCTTGGGACCGAAATGGCTAGGGACTGAAATGTCTCGGGACCAAAACAGCTGGACCGAAATGGCAGAACCGAAATGAAGGGACCAAAACGTCTTGTTTACATATATATATATATATATATATATATATTAGGGTGGACCTTATTTTTCAAGTTTCGAAATGTAATCTTCTCACCCTCTAAATTTGTTCCTTTTTATGAAAAAATAATTCTAGTAAAATATTAGCTCTGTTGAACGATATTTAGAAGTAGCTCAATGATGTAGAAGTTTCCAATGTATGAGCAATGATAAACATATGCATACTCGCATGCTATGTCACAGAGAATAAATTCTATTTTCTAAAATATTTTAAAATGCATTTAGCTTTACATTTTTATTCATAGATGCAGTATTATGCACAATAATATTTAAAACAATAAACTGCACTTAGCAAATAGCAAAAATCAAATATTCCATTAGTGTTGACATACATTAGTGTTGAATGAATTTTGAACTAGTGATTTATTTTGATAAATATTTCAAAAGCATTCTTTTTCTGAGTAGTTTAGAATTAAGAATTCATTGACACACAGGATCAAAAATAATCTTGGATATAATTCTTCAGGTAAGAATTTTATATTTTCAAAAACAAAAGTTAATAAATTGTAGTATTATTAGCTACTGAATTTAATTTGAATATATGACAACAGGTGAATAGGAAATAAACATACATTTGAAATCATGAATTAAAATTCATGATTTTAAATATGGTATTTTTTTAAAAATTTATTACTGATTAAAATGGCTGAAGCGACAAGATCTAGAACTCAATTCTATATTCTTGGTGATTCGATTTCTGAATTAAATGGCAACAAGTTGCCATCTTTACGAATGGCTCTTGGATTTTTTTACGTCGCCATTTTAAAATGAAGGAGACTATAAGAGAAGCATCATCTATTACTATTAAGGAAATAGCAAAATTTTGGAATAGAGTTCGAATTCACATGGGAGAACATCAACGTTGCCAAAACAAGCTTGAACAGTTATTTGCAAAGCACGAGTTTCTCTCACTCAACAGACTAAGGAAATAGCTTTTGTTTCCAAGCTTGAAGATCGTTTTGACATAGCACATGCCATGACAATGACATCAGTATTACCAGAAGATAAGGAATTTTTGATAGCTCAAAGAAAATAGGGAAGATGCGGATCAATGGTTGGAATAGATAAAACACTCACTCTTAAAGAAAAAAGAAAATATGAAAGAAGCAAAATATTTCTTGCGAGACAACAACGATTGGAAAGAAAAAGACTATTAGATGATTCCGTTGAACTAATTTCATCTAGAGATCACGAGTTTGAAAACAACTCGGCAGAAAGAGATTTTGAAAAGTTGGAAAAGACTGAAAACAATGCTGTCCATGCCGAAGATTTACGAAAAAGAAAACGAGGTCGTAAAACTATAGTTACTCCAGATCTTGCAGCAGCACTAGATTGCACTAAGGTGTCAGACCGAATGGCTGTATTTGTGTTATCAGAAACCGCCCAAAGTTTAGAACTAAGCATTAATGAATATGCAATAAACAGACATTCGATTCGCCGACAAAGCATCTTTGAGAGAACTAAGAAATATGAAAAAATCAAAAGCAAGTTCGAAAGCAACACTGTTTTTGTCCTTCATTGGGATTGAAAATTAATGCATGATTTAACTGGAAAAGAAAAAGTGGATCGATTGCCAATATAGCCCGTTGGATGTCCAAAGTAATATATTGTCTCAAGATCTGGATGTTCAAGGCTCAGTTTAAATTGACTGTAAAAGAGGAAGAAGGTATACGTGATATGTGTGTTTTTACAGTCCGTGTATACTTGAAAGCTTGTATCACTGCACCTCAAGCTTCATGTACCCCATATAATGACCTGTTGTTGCTCAAATCACTACTTGACTACTCATCAATACATTCAACTGTTTCCAAGTCATCATCACGTAAAGGGTATAGCCGGGTTTCATAGTAAAAATATGCCCTTGAGTCAACCACATCGAGTCCTACATGGATCGATAGCCCATAAAAAGAAATTCATTTCTCCCCAGTTTTAAGTTTGTATCGCAAGACCATGGGGGGGTAATGACCCTAAATGCCTGTTTTGGAAAAGTGCGCATTGTGACGAAACTACTGAGTGAATTTCAACGAAAAAAATAAGGGATGTAAAAATCCACCATACGAATGTTTGAAAAAATTTTCAGATTTTTTTAAACAAAAGAACAAGTTTTCTAAAATTATTCCTGTTTTTAAATGAACATTTAAATTTAAAATCAACTGAAATTTCTGAGTGACCACCTTAATTTTTTTGCATGAAATACTATGAGACATGATGCATATTCACTACCAATTTCAATTTTCTACGTATGGTGCATCATATTAAAAAAAAAGCAAAATCATATTCCGGCGGGATTGTGGGGCGTGTCTCGGACAAATTTGACGCCTTCTTTTCAAATCTCACATATTAATTCACACGGTATTTTTAACCTTCCTACCCTGTTGAAATTTTACTCAAACTTGATTAGAATATTTCACACCAGAATTTTTATTTAAATCCATTTAACGTACTTATTTAACTTAAATATTTGTGTTATTTGTTTAATTTACTTTATGAAAAATTTTCTGGTTTGATTCGAATGAAACGCATTATAGGACTGGGTCGATTAGACCCATTCAGGGTAGGAAGGTTAAAAGAACGCGTGAAATTTGTCCGAGACACGTCGCACAATACCGCCGGAATATGATTTTGCTCTTTTTTAATATGATGCACCATACGTAGAAAGTTGAAATTGATAGTAAATACGCATCATGTCTCATAGTATTTCATGCAAAAAAATTAAGGTGGTCACTCAGAATTTTCAGTTTACTTTTAATTAAAAAGTACATTTAAAAACAGGAAAAATGTTAGAAAACTTGTTATTTTGTTTAAAAAAATCTGAAAAAATTGTCAAACATTCGTATGATGGTTATTTACATTCCTTACTTTTTTCGTTGATATCTGCTTAGTAGTTTCGTCACAATACGCTCTTTTCCAAAACAGGCATTTAGGGCCATTACCCCCCCCCCCATGGTCTTGAGATAAAATCTTAAAACTGGGGAGAAATGAATTTCTTTTTATGGGCTATCGATCCATGCAGGACTCGATGTGGTTGACTCAAGGACATATTTTACTATAAAACCCGGCTATACCGTTTGCTAATCACTTGTAATATTTTTCAGAAAGACTTGATGGTTTAGCTTTATTTGATAGCCGTGTGACTTTATTAATTAAAAGACGCATAGTTATTGCATTACAGAATGAAGCTAGTTCTAAAAAACAAGCTCAAATTTATTCCAAACGAGTCAGTGTTGCTCTACATTCATTAAAGAATAAAAGATTGGAAGATTTAGTTACAGCTAACGAGGAAGGTCTCCATACGGGCATACTCAGAAAACTCTGAAAAAAATACAGAATGTTCTTCTCATATAGTTATATATGTTTATAAAAAAAAATTCGGCGGAACCTCCTTATAACGTCCGTAAAAAAATAATGAAAATTTCGTTTATTTGGCGATTTATCTCCAGTTGGCGAAAAAACGAAATTTTGAAAAATACGCTTTTACGCTGCGAATACTTTTTAAAGAAAAAACTTTCTATGTTCAATTTATTTAAATAAGTTTAGTTTAAGTAATTTTAGTTTTACATTTTTACTTTAAGTGTAATTTTCATATACGTTTATATGTACTTATAACAAAATGAAATTAATATATTTTATCATTTAAAACACAATTTAAATTGATTAAAATTGTTCCAAATTGAAAAATACATTGTTAAAATTCTGCTGCATTTTGTTGCAACGCACTCTCTTGCTTGTATAGAAAACGGTTACTTGGCCGTGAAATGGAGCTTTCTCATTGGTTGGAATAGAGATATTATATACAAGCGGTGGAGTGCGTTGCAGAAAAATGCAGCAGATTTTTAACAGTGTTGCACAAGCTACAACACCGCTAAAAATCTGTACCAATTTCTGCAGCGTCACTCCACCGCTTTTATAGAAAACGGTCAATTCACCGTGCTATGGAGCATTCTCATTGGTCAGAAAAGAGATATTCTATAAAAGTAGTGGAGTGACGTTGCAGTAAATGCTGCAGATTTTTAACATTGAAGTCATTTAAAATCAATTTTTAGATTCGTTAAATCGTCTGCTTTTGGCGAGGAAATGCACTGCTTGCCAAATCCAGCGTCGCTTTCAGCTTTTCACGCCAATTATTCCAAACAATTTTTTTTTTTTTTACATGTCTAATAATGTAATTCCGCCGCTAATTTTCAGTGATCCTTTATTACCTACATGAGTAGTTTAATTCGTATTTTTTTGAAAAAATTCTGAGTATGCCCCCAATCTAGACCTTCCTTTTAAGTCAATGACGTTGCTTCAATTGTTGGAACTAACGGATGGATTTCTTGCAGTAGATCCTGAATAGTGGGAGTTAAGAGAAGACTATAAACAGGCAAAAGAGGTAATAAAATCTCTACAAGTAGTAAATGACCATGAGGAACGTGCAGTTGCACTTATTCAAGAATACAATGGATTGATAACTCATGATGAAATTCAACTACAATTTTTACTACAAGTTGTTGAAGATCATCGTAAAATGTACTCAGATAGCAGAAAAATGTATCTCTCTCAACCTGCACACGTGCAATAAAATTTTAATGTAACATGAAAACCTAATTATTGTGCTGTAAATTCAATAAATTGCCACAATTAAATCATTAAAACATTTAAAGTGCTTACATATTTGTGTAGCTAATATTCTGATTTTTTTCTAATTGTATAAATTTCAGGTAAATTGAGCTACCTCAAAATATTTGAATTTATTCCTCAAACTTTTTACATAATGTTTTTGTATCAAAAGGAACAAAATAGGGGGGGGGGGGGTGAGACTTGTAAAAATAATAATTTAAAAAAATCATGGCATTTAAGGTCCACCCTAACATATATATACAGGGTGTTTCTAAATTCATGGTCCAAACTTTAAGGGGTGATAGTACACATCAAGACAAACAATATTTAAATAGGAAACCAAGGTTCCCAAAGTCTTCCGAAGGAGATAGGCGCCATTAACGTTTTGGGTCCAAAAATTCAAATGATTATGAAAAACAGAAAAATTGGTCGATTCGTTTGCGGTTTTCACTAAAATTATTCTTTATGTCAGTATTGTCTTGAAAATAAATTATAAAGATAAATTTCAAAAAATGACGATAGAGGGCGCTTTAGACTTTAGAGTAACGAACAACAATTTTTTACCGTTATTTTTTGCATCTCATTAAAGGTTTCGTAAGCTTAGACTTAAACTTAAATTTTGAGCTCAAAATCTGAATAGTTGGAAGCAGTTAAGTAGCACAAACTTAACTGTGTTCAGAGGGTTTTAAATTCAAATGATTATAAAAAACGGAAAAATTGATCGATTGATTTGCGGTTTTCACTAAAACTATTCTTTATGTCGGTATTTTATTGAAAATGAATTATAAAAATAAATTTCAAAAAATGCCGATAGAGGGC
Source organism: Maratus speculifer (assembly GCA_964019185.1). Classification (NCBI taxonomy): domain Eukaryota; kingdom Metazoa; phylum Arthropoda; class Arachnida; order Araneae; family Salticidae; genus Maratus; species Maratus speculifer. Next base: position 300,788,523 of record OZ025293.1, read on the forward strand.
GCTTTAGAATTTGGAGTGACGTACAACTATATTTTACCGTTATTTTTCGCATCTCATAAAATTTTCTTAGAAGCTTAGACATAAACTTAAATTTTGAGATGAAAATCTGAATCGTTGGGAGTGGTTAAGTAGAGCGAACTGAACTGTGTTCAATGGGGGTGGGGAGGTTCAAATTTCAAATTATTTTAAAAAACGGAAAAATTGGTCGATTCGTCTGCCGTTTTCGCTAAAACTATTCTTTATGTCAATATTTCCTTGAAAATAAATTTTAAAGATTAATTTAAAAAAATACCGATAGAGGGCGCCTTAAACTTTAGAGTAACCAACAACTATTTTTAATTGTTATTTTTTGTATCTAATTAAATGCTTGCAAATGCTTAGATTTAAATTTTGAGCTCAAATTCTAAATCGATGGAGGGGTTAAGAAGCGGAAACTGAACAGTGTTCAGGAGTTAAAATGTTAACCTCCCCACCCCTCGAACACATTTCAAATTTCCGCACTTAATTACTCAAAACGATGCAGATTTTGAGCTCAAAATTTAAGTTTGAACTTTTACAAGCATTTAATTAGATACAAAAAATAACGGTTAAAAATAGTTGTTGGTTACTCCAAAGTTTAAGGCGCCCTCTAACGGTATTTTTTAAAATTAATCTTTAAAATTTATTTTCAAGGAAATATTGATATAAAGAATAGTTTTAGCGAAAACGTCAAACGAATCGAACAATTTTTCCGTTTTTTATAATCATTTGAAATTTGAACCTCCCCACCCCCATTGAACACAGTTCATTTTGCGCTACTTAACCACTCCCAACGATTCAGATTTTCATCTCGAAATTTAAGTTTATGTCTAAGCTTCTAAAAAAATTTTATGAGATGCGAAAAATAATGGTAAAATATAGTTGTACGTTACTCCAAAGTGTAAAGCGCCCTCTATCGGCATTTTTTGAAATTTATCTTTATAATTCATTTTCAATAAAATACCGACATAAAGAATAGTTTTAGTGAAAACCGCAAATCAATCGACCAATTTTTCCGTTTTTTATAATCATTTGAATTTAAAACCCTCTGAACACAGTTAAGTTTGTGCTACTTAACTGCTTCCAACTATTCAGATTTTGAGCTCAAAATTTAAGTTTAAGTCTAAGCTTACAAAACCTTTAATGAGATGCAAAAAATAACTGTAAAAAATAGTTGTTCGTTACTCTAAAGTCTAAAGCGCTCTCTATCGCCATTTTTTGAAATTTATCTTTATAATTTATTTTCAAGAAAATACTGACATAAAGAATAATTTTAGTGAAAACCGCAAACGAATCGACCAATTTTTCTGTTTTTCATAATCATTTGAATTTTTGGACCCTAAACTTTAATGGCGCCTATCTCCTTCGGAAGACTTTGGGACCCTTGGTTTCCTATTTAAATATTGTTTGTCTTGATGTGCACTATCACCCCTTAAAGTTTAGAACATGAATTTAGAAACACCCCGTATATGCACAGGATGTCCCTAAGCTCATGGTATATACGGTTGGGAGTGATAGAACACATCAAGGCGAGTAATAGTAAACAGGAAACCAAGGGTCCCAAACGTTTTCCAAAGGAGATAGCCGCCATTAAAGTTTGGGGTCCAAACTTTTAAATACACATAAAAAACGGAAAACTTGGTCGACTGATTTGCGGTTTTCACTAAAACTATTCTTTATGTTGGTATTTTCTTGAAAATAAATTATAAAGTTAAATTTCGAAAAATACCGATAGAGGGCCCTTTAGACTTTGAAGTAATGAAAAACTATTTTTTTGCCGTGATTTTTTGCATCTCATTTAAATGGTTTCGTAAGCTTAGACTTAAACTTAAATTTTTAGCTCAAAATCTGAATAGTTGGGAGGGGTTAAGTAGCACAAACTTAACTGTGTTCAGAAGGTTTAAATTTCAAATGATTATAAAAAACGGAAAAATTGGTCGATTGATTTGCGGTTTTCACTAAAACTATTCTTTATGTCAGTATTTTATAGAAAGTGAATTATAAAGATAAATTTTAAAAACTACGATAGAGGGCGCTTTAGACTTTGGAGTAACAGACAACTATTTTTTACGTTAGTTTTTGCATCTGATTAAATGTTTTCGTAAACTTAGACTTAAACTTAAATTTTGAGCTCAAAATCTGAATAGTTGGTCGTCGTTAAGTAGCACAAACTGAACTGTGTCCAGAGGGTTCAAATTTCTAATTATTATAAAAAACGGAAAAATTGGTCGGTTTGTTTGCGGTTTAAAGTAAAAGTATTCTTTAAGTCAGTATCTCCTTGAAAATAAGTTTTAAAGATAAATTTCAAAAAATTCCGTTAGAGGGCGCCTTAAACTTCAGAGTAACCAACAACTAATTTTAACCATTATTTTTTGTATCTAATTAAATGCTTTCGCAAACTTATTAAATATTTTCGAAATCTTAAACTTAAATTTTGAACTCAAATTCTGAATCGTTGGGAGGGGTTAAGAAGCGCAAACTGAAGTGGGGTCAGGAGTTGAAATTTACCCCCCCTCGAACACAGTTCACGTTTGCGCTAATTAAAAACTTGCAACGATTCAGAATTTGATCTCAAAATTTAAATCCAAGCATTTGAAAGTATTTAATGAGTTAAAAAAATAACGGTTAAAAATATTTGTACGCTACTCCGCTGTCTAAGGCTATTGATATTTTGTGAAATTTATCTTTAAAATTTATTTTCAAGAAAATACTGATTTAAAGAGTAGTTTTAGCAAAAACCGCAAACGAATCGACTAATTTTTCCGTTTTTTATAATCGTTTGGAATTTAAACTCTCTGAACACAGTTCAGTTTGTGCTACTCAACCACTCCCAACTATTCAGATTTTGAGCTCAAAATTTAAGTCTAAGTTTACGAAAACATTTAATCAGATGCAAAAAATAACGTAAAAAATAGTTGTTCATTACTCCAAAGTCTAAAGCGCCCTCTATCGGCATTTTTGAAATTTATCTTTAAAATTCATTTTCAATAAAATATCGATATAAAGAATAGTTTTAGTGAAAACCGCAAATCAATCGACCAATTTTTCCGTTTCTTATAATCATTTGAAATTTAAACCCTCTGAACAGAGTTAAGTTTGTGCTACTTAACCACTCCCAACTATTCAGATTTTGAGATCAAAATTTAGCTCTAAGCTTACGAAACAATTTAATGAAATGCAAAAAATCACGGCAAAAAGCAGTTTTCCATTACTTCAAAGTCTAAAGCGCCCTCTGTCGGCATTTTTCGAAATTTATATTTATAATTTATTTTCAAGAAAATACCAACGTGAAGAATAGTTTTAGTGAAAACCGCAAATCAATCGACCAATGTTTCCGTTTTTTATGTGTATTTGAAATTTTGGACCCCGAACTTTAATGGCGGCTATCTCCTCTGGAAAACGTTTGGGGCCTTGGTTTCCTATTTACTATTACTCGTCTTGATGTGTTCTATCACCCCCTAGCGTATATACCATAAGTTTAGGGACACCCTGTATATATGTACGTATATATGTTACGGCCAATTCTACAACTTTTCGGTTAATACCGCAATTGGCCAAGCTTCCTGTCCAAAACCAGAAATACATGAAACGAATAGCGTATTTCGCGTTTTGGCCTGCCAATTCGCGAAATGGCCGGGAAGCCTTGGCCAACATCCAAACTGGGGATTTAAGGCTACCCTTTAGATACGTGTCCGTCATAAAACTTCTCTTAAATGACTATTTATTCAATATACTCTACAAAAAAATTGCGTCCCACATGAGAGAAGCATGTGAATTTCATAATGTTTGAAATAGATTTACATCATTAAAATAAACAAAAAATCTCTTTCACCATTCTTTTTTTTTTTTTTTTTTTTTTTTTTTTTTGTAATGAAACACTTTTTTGTGTCTCTATAAAAAATCTGGAATTGCTATGTTTTATACACTGTTATAGATAACTGTTTGTCGTGCATCTTAATTATGCATAGGTACCAATTTTTTTTAACTAAGATAATCTAACAACATTAAAATCTACAGTAAAAACGATTCCCAATGATTATATTTAAACGAAATATTTTTGTGTATCCCAGTAAATCAACCAGAAATAGTACGCAATTCCATACCGAAGACCGCAATACCGAAATTAATTCATAAACCAAATAAAATAGCAACTACAAGTTAACAGAGACTTTCCTCGAGTTAAAGCATGGGCAGGCAGACGGCTAGATATTTGAATTCATGGACACTTTCAACTATGTTAGAAAAGATTAAGCCGAGTGCTGATATCGATTTCGCGAATTGGCCAATCGTATCTGGCCAGTTCGCGAATTGGCCAGTCATTTTTAATCGTTGCTGACCAGTTCGGGAATTGGCCAATTTCAGGTTTTGGCCGTAACATACACACACATAAACATATATATATATAAAGTCCAACTTCAGTGACGTATTTTTCTCTCATTTGTATAAAAGCTACAATGTTTTGTAAAATTTATTTTTTCCTGCAATATTGGACTCTAAGCTACTATCTTAAATGATATTTTATATTAAATGAAGCTGGCTACTAGAAATTCAAATTACTCTTACTTTGGTAACTACAAAATCAAACTAATTCTAATTAAACAAAATTATATTTTTCCTAAAACTGAAATGGAAGTTTTAATAAATTCTGATTTTTAAGAATTTCTATGTAAAATTTTATTTTTGTGTGTGTTGCTTGTACATCAAAATTCCTACTCTGTAAAACTGAGTTATTGGATATCACCAGTATCATTGGTCGTGAACAAAGTTTTTCAGAAATAAATTGTTTTCATAAAATAACTCAGACTTTTCTGTCTTCCACTTCAGATGTCGGATTTAAATGAAAAATATCGAAAATTTCTCAAGGCTCAGTTTGATGGGTACAAACAGAAGAGAGTTTCGCGTCAATATTAGCAGAAGCTCTTAAGCGTATGCTGTATAAATCAGCTTCAAGGCATTATAAGCATTAAATACTTCCTTGTCGTTTCTTTTTTAGAAACAGGAAATGACGAAATTCTTATATATACAGAGAAAGTTTAGATTACATATATTTTATTAAAAATAAACCTAGACGTTTATAATTAATCTTTGAATTGATGAAAAATTGTTGACCATTTAAGTGGGGTAAGTGTGTCAACATTTTACCATTTAGAGGACATTTATAATACATTTTATACATTTTTATACATTTATAAAATTTTTATTTTTCTCTTTTATTATTGAAGGGTTTGCTGCAAAAGAGAGATAGCTCCATTTCTGCTATTTTGGAAAATTAAAATAAAATCTTTTTTCATATATAACTTTTAAAGTTTCATCAAAACTATATATCAATGATGCAAGCTCTGCGCCAAAAATGGCTGATATCAATTACAAAAATTACCCTAATTTCCTGCCTATAATCCGCGGATCAAACAATTCTTTTTCGACCCAGAAATTTTATTTCGTAAATGAAGGCAAATATTTACGGCGATCTGAAAAGTTATATTTTATTTAATAAAATTTCTGGGTCGAAAAATGATTGTTTGATCCGCGGATTATACGCAGGAAATTAGGGTAAATAGTATTCTTTGCTTTACTTAATTATAGAAATATTGTCATTAAATAAAGCGAGAAGTACTTTAAAAATTAAGTGGTAAGAATATGTCATTTCTCGCCCAGCGCTTGCATCCCTGACAGAGTTGGGCAAATTCGTAATCTAATTACTTTGTAACTTAATTACAATGTAACGGCACGCAAGGGATTACAATTTTAGTTACATGTATTTATAATTTGAATTTGAAATTAAATTAAAATTGTAATTGTAACTATAAAGGCTATTATTATCTTTATATAATTGTAATTATAATGGAAAAAAATCTAATTACGATTAAATTCAATTATAATCTGAATTTGAAATTAAATTAGAATTGTAATCGTAACTATAAATGTACTATGATTATCTTTATATAATTGTAATTATAATGGAAAAAATTCTAATTACGATTAAATGCAATTATAATCTGAATTTGAAATTAAATTAGCATTGTAATCGTAACTATAAAAGCTATAATTACTAATATACAATTGTAATTATAATTGAGAAAATTATAATTATGATTATGCGTAATTGTATTCTGAATTTCAAATTCAATTAACATTGCATTCATAATTATAATTACAATTACGGATAATTCCAATGGTATTTTTTTAAATTAAGATATGGTTGTAACTGTAATGCAGAATTTTCATTGCGGTGCGGTAATGCTGTAACTTTGAAATTTTAATTACAAATACTTTTAATGCGAATGATATTTTAGATTATATATTTGATTTTAGATGTATTTATGATTATTATTACCGTTACGGTGTTGTCATGGTAACTAGCAATTTTAGTTACAATTATTGTGCAATGTAAACAGAAAATTTTCTAATCAGGTTTTATTCCATTTGTACTTGAGACTTATTTATGATTATATTCTTTTAGTGATAACTAAGAAATCTGGGTTACAATGATATTATAATGAGGATGATATCTGGTGATAAATATTACAGAGACTATTTTAGTTTTATAACTGAGAATTTTAAACTGGATAACCCACTAATTTTTTACTGAAACTCTGCCCTCCCCGCCCTCCCGAATATTTTAGTGTATCGTAAATATAAAGAGCTGGTAACTTAAAAACTTATAACTAAAACTTTATTTACCGTAAGACACTCATACTTTATATGTTAAAGGCAAAATTTATGAAGGGGGGGGGGGGAGAACGGTAAATTTTATTATTGAGCATATAAAAGGTTTTAATAACTCAAAATTGAACTCGGATATAAATTTTCAAACTAGACAAATTTCGTATAGTAAACGCAATCGTTTCAAGGGAGAGGGGGTATCTCGGTTTTCTATAGAAGTCCATCATATTTCAGTCTATACCTATATTATAAAGAGAAAAAGTTTGTTTGTTTGTTTATAAGGGATAATCTCCGGAACTACTGAATTGGTTTCAAAAGTAAGGGTACCAAAATTATGGTGTTCGTTCGGAATCAAACATAGGCTTTATTTTATGTCGATATCACAAATTCAAAGGGGGGTGCAGGAGCAAAAAGCGTTCTAAAAATACGATTTTTGTGTAACTGAAGGGACTACAAGCATGAAATTTAGCATTCTAATTATAAAATGTCAATGAACTCTAGCATTTCCTTAGAAATTCGAAAATTATAAAGGGGGGGGGGGAATGCCTGCGTGCTTGGTTTGATTGTTTGTTGGTTTGTTGATTGGTTGGTTGGTTTATTTGTTTGTTTATTTGATTGTTGGTTCGTTGGTTTGGTGTTGGTTGGTTGTCTGTTTTGTACGTATAATTCCAATGTTTATAAGGGATAATCTCCGGAACTACCGAGCCGATTTCAAAAGTAATGGTACCAAAATCATTGTGTTTGCTCAGAAACAAGCATAGGCTGCATCTTATGTGGATGCCACAAATCAGAAGGGGGTGCAGGAGCAAATCGCGTTCTAAAAAAGCGATTTTTGTGTTACTGAGGAGGCTAAAAACATGAAATTTAGCATGGTAATAACTTATTAAATGTAAATGATCTCTAGCATTTCCTTAAAAATTCGAAATATAAAGGGGGGGGGGGAGAATGCGTTTGTTTTTTTATTTTTAGGTTAGTTGGTTGGTTTTTTTGTTGGCTTGTTGGTTGGTTGATTTCTTGATTGGTTGGTTGATTGGTTTATTTGTTTGTTGATCCTGTTTTTTTAAGCAAAACAGTAAAAAAAGTACTTGCGTTCTTTTTACTTATTTTTCAGTTAAAATAGCAAACAAATAATAAAATTGTAAATAAAAATTTGCTAGTACACGTTTATCGCCTGGTCAGGAGACTGTAATGGGTCTCCTTTTGTTATACATGTGTAAAATATCTCACAATTTAGAGTTTTAGGTTCGAAAAACAGTTTTTATCAAAAATAAGCAGAACTTAAAGTTAGAAAGTTTTAAAGATTAGTAACTTTAAAATTGTTGATCAACTTGTTTAGAATTTTAAAGAAATATTTTTAATATTTATTACTTTTAAGGGAAAAAATACATTTTTTACAGTCTCAAAAAAAGGAAAATCCTGTGTAACATATTTTATTTTAATCAAGGGCAGATCTAGAGGGTCCTCAAGGGATATCAGAAATTTGGAGGTTCTAATCGGACCCGCGGCTCAGACGTGGAATTTTTTTTTCAATTTGAGCTGGGTCGAGGTTAATTTTTTTCGTTGTGGGTCAGGTTTGGGTCCAGTTCACTTCTATTCTGTTGCTGCGGGTCGGTTTGGGTTTTGTTGATTTCTACTTTTTTGTTTTGGGTCGAGTTGACTACTATTTTATTACTGCTGGTTGGTTTTGAGTCCGGTTGACTTCTATTTTTTTGCTACTGATCGGAATGATTTTTACACATTTGTTGCGAGTCGAGTGGAGTTCTACTTTTTAGCTACGCGTTGGTTTCGGGTCAAATTTATTTAAAATATTTCGCGTTCTGATCGGTTTCAGATTAGGTTTTCAGTTTTGCAAGAAATTGACCCGATTTTTTAAATGAAAGTCTAAATATTTTGCTCCATAAAAACTATATACAGTAAAAGGGCCATGACAGACAGTTCCTAATAATTAATTATGAATATTTTTAAGCTTTTACATTGAAAATTGCTATTCGTAAGAGAAAGTATTTAAATTAAAATCTTCATGCGGATTCTCTCGAGTCGTAGACACCTCTATTTAGCGAGCACTTTTCGACAATTTAGACACCCCATTCAGCTGCTTCCGTTGATTAGAGAATCTACAATTACTTGAATATTAAAGAGTTTACATTAGACTTTTACTTTTTCTATATAAAAGATAAAATTGCTGTTAAAGACATAAATGTCGACTATATTTTATGTAGTTCCATTAAAATGTAGATTAATTTTTCTTCATTTCGGTTTCGACGAAGGTCAACGAAACATTTTTGAACGGTTTTGGCTTAGCTTCCAATGAAATTTTAAGGTTCGGATTAGAACAATACTATACGCTTAGGGATCAAACCGAAATTTTTCGATGGATATTTGAAAAATGAAGTTTTTTTAAGTGCTGGTCTTAGAAACAGTAGTTAGACACTCTTAGCGGTTCTTTTCTCTGATACTATTTATATCAAGGGCTAATCTAGAGAAACCTCAAGAGAGATTGACGTAAAAATTTGGTGACTCGGGTAGGAGGTAATGTTTTTCATTGCAGGTTCGGTTTATTTCTACTTTTTTACTGTGGTTCGTGTCGTGTTGACTTTTTTTCCTGCTAGGTTTGCCTGGTGTGAATCAGGCTGTCTTACATTATTTCAAGTTCGGATTTGGTTTCACATCTGAGACATCAGAGACTTTACATTCGGGTTGAATAGAAATTTCAGATGGGATGAGATTTCTTTTACTGCGGATTGGGTTTATTTGAACTTTTTTCCTGTAGGTCGGATAGATTTATATTTTTTGCTGCGGGCTGGGTTTAGGCCAGGTTGACTTACATTATTTCGAGTTCGGAATTGTTCCGGATTGGGTTTAACACTTGAGAGTTGGATTCTGGTTATTCAAGGACGTAATTACAGATATTTTTAGGGGGGGGGGGAAAGGAGGATTCAAAATTTTCCCAACTTGAAACAAACTATTCAATTTTCCAAGTGAAATGCTATATGTAATGATATGTAGTGATTATAATGTAATCAGCAAAAGAATAAAAATTTTATACTTTTTTACTATTTTTAAAGAGAAATTTTTACTGCGAATCGGGTTTATTTGAACGTTTTTGTTGTAAATCGGATAGACTTATACGTTATGTTGCGGGCCGGATTTGGGCCAGGTTGACTTACTGGGCCGGGTGAGTTCCGAGTTCGGATTTGTTTCGGATTGGATTTAACATTTGAGAGTCATATTCGGGTTAATCAAGGACGTAACTACAGATATTTTTTCGGTGAAGGGGGGGAGGATTCCAAATTTTCCCAACAAGAAACAAATTACTCTATTTATCAAGTGAAATGATATATATAACGTGTGATATGTAGTGATTATAATGTAGTTAGCAAAACAATAAAAAACATACTTTTTTACTATTTTAAATAATTTTTTTTTCAAAAATCTATAATTTCCTAATTTTAGATAAATTGGGGGGGGGGAGGGAACTCCCCCACTAATCCCCCATCGTGACACCTCAGGGGTTGATTCACTTTTTCAGCAAAAAGTCTAAATATTTTTCCCATAAAAATATTAGTGAAATGTCTATGACGGACGTCTGCAAATAGCGAAAACTTTTTTTTTGTACAATAGAACTCCTGAATACCGAACATGTCAAAAGCATGGCATTTGTTCGCTATTCAAAAGTAATAACACGTACTATAAACTCTTTATGCGAATACTCCTGAATAATGGACACCTCTATTTAGTGAATTCTTTTCAATCTGCATTCTTTTTCCTTTGAAAACCGAACGTTTCCAAAGAAGAGAAAAATTTAGATGTCCCGAATAGACTGTTATTTAGAGGTTTTGCACTAAGGAGTATATACTAGATATTTATTTTTCTATATAAAAGATAACATTGATTTAAAGGTATATTTACAAACTACACTTTATTATTCCACTGAAATATATGAATTCATTTTCTTTCATTTCAATTTCTGGTCGACAAAAATGTTTGTGCCGAGATTGGTAAGGTCTCGGTTTGACCTCAAATGTAATTTTGGGGTTCGAGTTGATGTTATTGGTTGTGGATCAGATTTACTTTAAACGTTTCGGATACGGGACTTTTTTATTTTAAGTTTTGACTCGTTCGGTTTAAATATGGACTGGCTGCTGACTAAATTTTTCAAAAGGTCAGACTATTTTTCATATGAAGTACTATACGTTTGAATATTGCCGAGTATACATTATATATGTGTTTTCTACTTAAACAAAAATGTAAAATATTTATATAATTACATGGGATACTTTTTGTAACTACCTTGAGATATGGATTGATTTTTTTTTTGTGGGGGGGGGGGGAGGTTGTTGATTTCTTTTGGGTCAGGTTTTCGGTATTGGATCAGATGATTTTTTCGCTTTTAGCGACCTTGGTTAAGATAAAAATTGGATTGCAGAGCCTGGGCCTGGACATTTTGGCCCATACAGACTTCTATAAGAACGCCAGGCTACGTCAGGCACGACCGAGAATTTTTTAATAAAAAGTGTGATTTGGTCTAGCTTTTCAGAAAAAAGTAAAACTCTGACCGGTTTCTGAAAGTTTGAAGCCCTGACTCAGTCCTAGCCTCATGAATAAGAGCAGGCGCGGCCTGGATCGAGCCGTGCCAGCTTGGAGGATTCGGGTCTGGTCGCGCTGGTCGCGCTGGTCTCCATCTTAGGTACGACCCTTTTTCCGTGTGGACATCTAATATCGTTTTGCAAAGACTTTCTTGGGCTCAAGGAGGAGGCTATCGCTCCATCGCCCCCTTCCCCTTTGATCAGCCACTGATTTTAATGTAACATAAAGATGCATTTGCAAAGATAGGGAATCGCGAAAATTTATCATTATTTATCATAATGTAAAAGTAAAAATAATGAAACTGTAAGGCAAAATATAGCATTTTTTAAAAATCTGTTATTCAGCAAATTTATTTTCTAATACGTTGCTATAATGGAATCTTGGCTTAAGCGGAAAATTTTCTTAATTTCTCTAAAACTATTTTGCAGTTGCATCTGGAAAGAGAAAAAACCCCATCTAAAATTGTATTTTGCACCTATTGTTTAGGTTTCTGTCTTACCAAGTTGTATTACATAAATTAGTCAAATTTAAACTGCTACCAGAAGCCGCTGTCTTTTTTTCTTATAGCCTGTATATTTTCAATTTCTATCACAAATAAAACTTTTGGACGGGTGTTCCGATATTTAAGACTTTCCAATATAGTTGAAAAATGTTTATGAATTGGGTTGACTGTCCATCTGTCCATGCTCTAACAAGCGTACTCAGAATGTTCTGTAACTGAAATATGTTCTTGAAACTTATTATGACATGTTTGGCACTGAAGATGATGCATGTAATGATTTATACGTTACTCACATGGAAATTCAAAAGTATTGTGTTATATTATTGCTTATATGGATAAAATCATCTGCAGTTTATTTTAATGATGTGAAACAATTTTAAACATAACAAAATTTATGCGCCTTATTAAGGTGCATTAGATGATGATTTCTACAGAACGTTTTAAGTCTAGCACTTACAGTACATGTACAGGTTAATTTTAAATATTCCGTTATATTAATAACAACGTAAAAAATCTTCTGCAGCATATTTTTAATGATTTTTCTCTATTAAAAATATAGTGAAACACATATGACTTTATGACATGCAATAAAACATTCTTTCTGAGGAGGGTGCAAAGAACTCATCATTCATTCACAGGATCAAAGAAAGAAGCTTTATTTTATTATAATATACGCGAAAAATTCCATGTACATTACATTTTAATTATGTTTCAATAATTCAAACAAGATGAAATTCATATACATTACTGAGATTTACTACAAGATGCTTAAATTAGAATATGATGTTCATTGCATTTTATTTCATCCTAGGACACATAAAAGATATTGAATAAGCATCTATGAATGAAGTATTGTCAATTAGAAATGATTGTTAAAATTAAATTGTCAGGCAAGGTATATGTTTATTAAATTTATTTATTTTATTTTTGGGTCTTACATTGAGTATAAAAATTCGATACACCATGTTCAAAGATCTCAAAAGAATTCAGCCGAATAACTGAAAATGAACGTGACTTGTTTATTTTTTAATGCATTAAATTCTATATTTTTAAGTTCAAATATATTTAGGAAAACTTGTTCGTAAAACTTAAATATAAATATATAAAAGGATATTCATTTAATTAGGAAAATGCAGGCCTATGGATGATAATTTCTGCATGTACCGATGCAGTAGTTTTAAGAGTATTTTTCAGAAATTAATTTCATCTTAGCATGTGACATGTATAAAAACTTATTCATTTTGTACAGGGCTGTACCACCCCCCCCCCCCCAAAAAAAAACGGAAAAAATGAAATATATTTGCATTCATTCTCAGAAATGAGGGTTAATTTTCAGCTGATTTATTTGTTTCCTGCTATATTAAATTTTAGCAGATTTTTCATGCCGTTAAAACAAGCATAAGAAAATCCATTGATTATTTCATCATTTTAATTTTTGATGAGTTTGAAGAATTAAACTTACGGAAATAGTATTTTGATAGCTTCAGGTTAAACTAACATATTTGTTTTATGAACTAGACAAGCGAATGTACTTTAAATTTTATATTTCAATTAATTTTGTAGGCTTAGTATGAATCAATGAAACAGTTACTTTGAAGGCATTTTTTTGTCGGAAATATACATGCTCCATTACGGAAATCAATAGTATTCTTAATGCAGCAAACTGCAACGAGTTAAAATGGATCATTCGTACAACACAAACCTGTATAAAACGAAACCATTCACTCTTTATTTTAAAACGGAAAATGAGTATAATTAAGTATTTCATAAGGATACCCTGATCATTTTGTTAAAGAGAATAGGCATGCACAGATCATACTCGGCTTGATGCTACCGAAGCAGTGTTTCTACCATAACTAAGGTTCCCGGCATAGTCATCGTTATATATGAACAGCTCACGGAAAAGGATACGGGCAATGCCCGAATCGGAACAAGTCTGATTTCAGTAGAGGCTAAAAAAAGGTGGAAAACATGTAATCAGATGTCGTGAAATCTGTATTTTTTTTTAGCTGTAAAATAAAGTTTTACATCGATACGAGAACGTTTAAAAAGCTTCTCGGTCCGTCAAGGGTTATATAAATTTTATACAATATTTCATTTTATTTTTCAAATTAGCTTCTTACAACAGGTAACATTTAAACCAAAGCGTTTTCAAATTTTTAGTTCCTTTAAGGCTTGAGGACTCCTTTAGCTTGACGGGTAGTTTATTTTATTTTATTTTATTTTTTTTTGGCAGATTTGAGAAAATTTATCAATTTTTTAGTCAAAAACTTCGCTTATTATATGAACGCTAATACATTCATGTTTGTGGAAATCGCAACATCATGAAAGAATCATCAGAAATAAATTTAACTTAATACATACAGTGATGGTCAAAATTTTCCGGCCAGTTAGTTTCTCAGATTTATTTAACAGAAGGTTTCTGCGAAGAAGTTAGTAATAAGTAAATGACATCTGACGACGTGATCATTTTGATTGGATACTGGAAACGCTTCATGTAAAAGGGGTACAGTTAGAAATTCGCTTGTGCAAAAGTTTGCGGCCACTCATCATTTCTTTGTTTTTTTCTGTCGGTAAAGGGTTTTTTGGTCGTGTTTGTGAATGAATCAATGTGAACAGCATAGTTTGAATTCAAAATTGAAAAGTTCAACAATTATTGTTCGTAAATGAGTGATTAGTTCGTCTCTAAAGTGCCAAAATTCTCGAGATATTGCGGCAAAGTTATCGATCGGTTGATCAACTGTGAATGATACTTAAAAATTGTATAAAGATGTCCATGGCCTTCAAGACTTTCTGAGGTCCGGGAGACCCCGGAAAATGATTATTTTTGTAGACAGAGTTATCAGGAGAAAATGAATTGATGACATGCGTAAAAATTCCGTTGCAATATCCCGCGATTTACGGAATGAAAATATTGCTGAAATAAGTCGATCCACCGTGTCAAAATGCTGACGTGATGTAAAACATTATGGAAGTGTCAGTGTTAAAAATTTATCATGGGTAAAAAAAAATCAAAGCAGCCGACTGGCGTTTTCCAAAAAACACAAAGTCTGGTCAAGTGAAAACTGGACAAAAGTACTATTTTTCCATCAATCGAATTTAAAATTTTTTTGGAAATGATGGAAGACACTACTTCCGATAATTGAACAACAAAAGATATGGTTTGACTTATGTTATTCCTACCATGAAACTTGGCGGAGGGCACGTTGTGCTGTGGGGAATATTTTCTTCAAAAAGTGTAGATCCATTATTTAAAATCTAAGACAAGGTGAATGATGCAATCTATAAGGATATCTTGCAAGGTTATTTACTGCTTTATTAGAGGAAAAATTCTGGTCGCAACTATTTATTTCAACATGATAACGATTTAAAGATTGTTTGCAATCTCTGACAAGTAATGACTTTCACCCAAACAATTTCGCTTTTGAAATGGCCAGCCCAATCGACCGACATGAATCCAATAGAAAATCATTGAAAAGAATTTGGCAAACGTGTGTAGAGCTATAAAAATTTCAACTCAGCTGAAATTTCCTAAAAATTGCAAGAAAAAGGGAAAAAACGTATCATAGGCGATCTTTAATTGCTGATTGTATGAATGTCACGCTGCCGTGACTCAGTACTTATTATTAAAATAATGCTGATAAAATATTAATTGTAAATGATGTTGATCACTGTAATTTTCTATTACAATGCCATTTTCTCCAAACTTGCAAAAGTAGTCGGAAACTTTTGAGAACATGCGATTTTCTCAGGGCTTAATTTTGTCAATTAAATTTATTGATATTTATATATTATTCCATAAATAAGTACCTCGCTATTTTGTCAATAAAATGTATAAGTATCACTTTGAAATTCCTCTTCATATGGATATACTTACAAATTAAGTAAAAAATTTTGCTGGCCGGAAACTTTCAACCGCCACTCTATGCGACTGGTATAAACAATTGATTATATTTTGAAAGCAAAAAGAAAAAAATGTTAAATGTCAAAAATCATTATTTAGTGTAGTCACCACATACTGTAATATATGCTGCTAATACGATGTGATATGAATCAAATGGATTTTCAATATCTGGCTGGGGAAGAACATTCTATAATGTTTGTATGCGTACCCGAAGTGCATCTGTAGAAGCTATAAGAGTGGAATAATGACTGAGACTCCGAAAAACGAAATCCCCCGCATGTTAAATGGGTAACATATCCAGCGAATAAGCAGAACGCAGAAGAAGCTGTGTGTGTTCTGCTATTAAGAAGTTTTAAACATTCTTTCAACATGTGGACAGGCAATATTCTACTGAAAGGTAGCTCAGGAAGGCCTTGAAAGACAGGAGCGACATCGAACTCCAGCTTTTCACTTATGTATCTGCTGCTGTTCACATTACCTACGATTTGTAGCAGTTGGGGATCGTTCTTGATGGGAAATCGCAAGCCAGACCATAACTCCCGATGTTCGCTCACTATGATATTCGCTTAATGCACACCGGCATAGCGTTTAACACGAATTCCGCCCTAGTGGTACCACAAAATATAGCGAGATTCGTCAGATAAAACAACTTGTTTCTAATCTGCTTGTGAGTTTCTATGATCAGTCGCAGGTAGATAGTTTTTCGGGTGGGGTATCCCTGTAAAATATGAATCTTGCACGCAGTGCACAGTACATCAGGCGTCGAAGGATTGACAATAGAGACAGTGATATAGCTGTAGCAGTTGGTTAATGTCTAGTTCCAGCTGTACGATCCGTCCGCGCCACGCGGACAATTTGTCGATCATCCCACTTTAAAGTCATCGTTCGGGGTCTATTCTCAGATTCCTGAGTTGTCTGAACTTTGTCGGTCCACAGCTTTCAAACTCTCATCATTCTGCATCTGTTACATTGCATATGAGGTACTATTGCGCATAGGAAAATCCTCCTTCATGAAGACCGAAGATTATCTCCCATTCAAACTTGATCAATTGTTGAAATGTCATCTTCCTATGTCAAAAAAGCATTGTTACGTTTCACTTAATATTTATCATTAGCAGATAATCATAGACTATTCCCAATGTTGCATAACAGCCGACTTTTTACACTCTAGTCTTTTTGCACCCCAGAATGCTTGAATTTTCAAGCGCTCCGTGTCTAAGAGATTTTTCACCGAAACTATACAGTTTTCGGGAGCGAAAGTTATATTTCCAGTTAGCTCATTCTGAGCACTTTAAGTTTTTATAATTTTTATTGTCCTATATTCATGTACTAATTAATGAACTGCAAATTAGTGAATTCAAGGGAGCCACATGCTACCCCTCAACGAAGAAAGCCACACCAAGGGATTACAATCCCGAGACCAATTTCTGATCCCGGGATAATCCCGGGATTTCAAAAATTAAAGTTTCTCCAATGTCACCAATTTTCACAATAGCTAAATTATACAATATTGTAAAAATTAACTAAAGCAAAAATACAGCCTAACGCTTGAAAATATACCAAGTTCAAAATTTATTACTTCAATAATAAAAAGTATAGGATAAATTACAACTGGAAATTAAAACAAATATGCTGTTGATGTTTAACAATTTAAAAAAAAGTTTATGTTTTTTAAATGTCTATATTGCAAAAAAAGAAATGTCTTTATCAACTTCATCTAAGGCTAAATTTTCACTTCCGCAGCATGATTCAGCTACTGTTTTACTGGAGGAAGCTTCTGGTTCTGTATTTCGTTGATTACAATATAAAGCATCACAAACTGCTAAATGTATGCCATGAGCGAAACAAAGCTGCTGATCAGCTTCAATTTCTTTTCCAACTTTCAGCATTACATTTGGTCCATCAGTTAAAATAGCAACAGCGTCTTTTTTAATGAAATGTCATACTTTTCTAGATGCTGTGTTAGCATTTCAATACACTTTTTTGCAGCGAAAGATCCATATATGCGCATAAGTCCTAAATTCCAGAATTTGTTCAAATTTACATTTCTTGAATGGGCATTAATATTTATAAATCGCTTGTTTATAGTAGATGTCAATTCGTCAAAAATTAAACTATTTTTCCCCGAAGATTTAAAAGTTTGTATTTTTCTTGTAATTAAATCCTTTACGATGAAACTCTAGTTCACTACAGGATTTCAAAGTGATACTGCAGATTTTGGCAAATCATGATAGCCTTTAGCTATCAGTAAATTTCTCAAATCAACTGAAGTGATGAAAACGTTAAATGAAAAAGCATCTTTGGCAGTCATTCTCAATAAAATCAAATCCAGTGATTCCTTATCACTGCTAAAATAGTCCTCTATTTTCCGCTTTTTAGAAGGGAATTTATCTTCTGTGCAATCCTGACTTGTGGAAGGCAGAGAGGATATAATAAATAATAAATTCATTCTGAATTTTAATACCGTATTTTGTAATTAAATGTGTATTCAAACCTTTAGTCGATCCACCTAATGTTTTAAGCACAGTGCTACACTTTTTACATTTAGCGCTTTTTCCATCTTTTGATGTTGAAAAGTAGTACCATACTGAAGATCAGGGATGCAGTAGAGGGAATACGCCGTATACATTCTAGATTTTTTAAAGGAACGCCGTATAATCTATGTTTCTAAAGAAAACTGTTGTATACATACTCTAGGGATACTGTCTGCCTTGAGCGTGTATCCTCTGTTATTTTTACGACTACACCCCTTCTGAAGATGTATCATTATCTTTCCGATGAGCTACGAAACCTTTCTCATTCGACATCTTTAAAGAAAAATAAGTATGAAAGTACGAAATGCAAAGAAGTTAGCACATAATGACTAGCATACACAAATGCGACGCTTATCAGTAAAAGATCTAATTCAAAAAGGACCTACGAAGCGAAGATAATTTTTATACGCGCAGCGAAATCGAAATAAACAAACGATTTCATTTTTCCTGACTAATAGCTATGAGCGTTACATCTGTTTGCAAGTCAAAATATTTCCACTGTAAAAGATTTAGTCGCTTAGAAATATATGTAAAAAATATTTGAGGTATATATTCTTTTTCAGTCATACATAAATTTCATAAAAATTGATTTTTTCTCCCCCACAAGCAAAAATTTATAAATATCTTTTTTTAATTTCAGCTTAGTATTATTTCACTAAAAAAAAAAAAAAAAAAAAAAAAAAAAAAAAATGGTAATCCCGAAAATCCCGGGATTGTTTCTGACTAATCCCGTGTATTTTCGGGGAAAAAATATCCGAATCCCGGTATCCCGGGATTGTAATCCCTAGCCCACAACTGAACAGAAATTGACTGCATGGCGTCCAGAAAAAGCTGTTTAACCTGTTGCCTTGATCAAGAAGGTGGCTCCCTCGAGGAAATCCCGTACCTCCTGTCTGCTCGGGAATCCGGCTTTTGCCGGTATATAGAGATGGGATGTTTGAGGATCCCCCCTTTCCTCTACTATTGCGAATTCTAATATTGATGCTAATTTTAATAATGATAATTCTTTTTCTCATCTTCCAAATTCTGACGATGGCATGCAGATTGATAATTCAAACTCAGCTAAAAGATGTCATGATGATGACGACAGTAACAACTAATGTTTAATATAAGAAAGAAACCACCCAAAATTCTACTGACTCCAAAAACGAAAATAAAACCTGAAAAATTAAAGTTCCACCTTTTTATATAGAACCCATTAAAAATTAGGATAATTTACTTCTAACTCTTAAAATTTATGCTCCTTCAATTTCTCCGTCTATGAAGACAAGTTTAATAAAATTTGTACCGAGTTTCAGTAAATTCTGAACAGTACTATAAAAGTGTGCAGCGGATTTCAACGCTGGAAAAGGTGCACGATAGAAGTTTTCTTCTCGAAAACGAAAAAAAAAATTACATTTGCCTTAAGAAGTCTTCTTGCAAATACCCCTCTTGACGTTGTTCAAAGATCTCTGGATCATGATGACCTCCATGATATCTCAGTAACTCAAATGTATGGGGGCAACACGAAAAACCGTATTCCACTCCTGCTGTTTCTGATGCAAATGTCCAGACAGCAAAATGACCACAACTCATTTGTCAAATTTCTGAAATCTTCGGCTTCAAGTCCAGTTTTAAAAGTATCGTAGTCGCAAGGGCCCTATACCGTGCCATAATAGGTCTGGGGCAGACTTCGAGTAATCGTAATCGTGTAATCGTAGTCGATTATAATCGATTACAAAAACCGTGTAATCGCACTGTAATCGTAATCATAGATTTTGGTTTTCGACATAATCGCAATGTAATCATAATCAAGAGATTTCATCTCGATTATAATCATAATCTAATCATAATCGGACCCTAAGTAATTGCAATGTAATCGTAATCTCGCATAAATATACGATTACGCTCTAAGATTACGCCTTTTCCCCCTTCCTTTATCTTCTAAATAAAAATATACTTGGTTTGCTAAACATTGTACCGGAAAAGGAAGAGTGCGGTTCACGTTTTTAATTCATTAATCTGCCCCTAAAGTAGGAGGGTGAAGGTCAGAGATCATGAGAGACAGAGATAGCCTTTAATGGGGTAAGTGTAACAGAATGTATACCGCACACTGTAATAGTATACAGAAATAGTATTTGACTTGAGTTTGCCAAAGATATAGGAATTAAGAAAATAAAACAACATGTGGTCAATCCAGAGGTATGGGTCATTTGAGTGGAAGTAGTGAAGGATAAAAAGTAAAAAAGGAAAGAAAGAAAATTATTTTATTTATGGTTTTACTACGGACACTAGTATTGAACATTATAGTCTGCCCTTCCCACTCCCCTTAAATTCTGTCCTACCAGAAGACAATGTGTTTTTTTTTCATTTGACTTTCTTGTACAGAGGCGTAGCCAGAGGGGACAGGGGACTCCATGCTCTTCATACCATTAAAATCGAAAAGTTGTTTTCACCTTGAGTAATAGCTGGAAATTCTCTGATTAGATAAGGGAAAGAAAGCTTTATAAAATTAGTGGTACCCAGTGCATCTGGATTCCACTCCCCACCTCCATATGTCTACGATGCTGTTCATGTAATTGAAATTTATTTTAAAATTTATTAAATTTGAAAATGCGGTATATCAGTATAATTTTTTAGTTTATATCTCTTCATTTTTCCCCGTAAGCAATATAATTATTAAAGGGCTACTTCAGTCATCCGAAAACACTTCTTCGCTAAAGTTTATCTTATGAGTAAAAAAAAAAAAAAAAAAAATAAAAATAAAATAAAAATACGATACCAAATTTGCGATCACTTGCATTTCAATATTTTTAAATTTTTTTCTCATTGAGCAACTGAAATCTATCTGTATGAAAACCGATTTTTGTTTTACCCTTTCAATTTCCATTACATGTTTTTTTTTTTTAGTATGTTTACATTTTCAAAACCGGTTCCTAAAGTAAGAACATCTTTAAGTGTGTTCTCAACTGCTTTGCTCAGCAAGCGCAAAATGTTTTGGCACATTTACAAATTCATTTTTTAAAGGAAAGATAAAAAATTGGAAGGCCTGACTATGGAAGCGAATTCGAATCGAATTCAGTCTTCCATTTTGTGGTAATTAAATTATCTACCGAATTATGAGCTATTTTGGTCACGTGATCTCACGATTTTCTCCCTTTCATTGACTGGTTTTTCTGCTTTCGCCGGAAAAAAGCGTTCGAAATGTCAACTTTGATGGCTTGTTCTGAAATATCCATTGCATTTTCAAAAAAAAAAAAAAAAAAAAAGAGAAAAATGAGGGCAATTAGATAGTTTCTGACACCTGCTGGTTTCATGTATTTTTGAACAAAAATAAATTAAAACTTATGTCTCAAAATTGCCCTTTTTGATTTAAAAACACCCATAATAAAAAGAATGCATACAAAATCAAAAAGCAGAAAAGAACGGTCTTTATATACATCGATCTGAGCTAAACAATGTGAAAAAGAAAAAAAAAAACTTTTAAAAGATTAAAATGCGAACAAGATATTAAAAAAATTTCTTCCAAAGGATTAACATTAGTGAACTGCTGTTTTCGCCTTACTGAAGTAGCCTTTTTAGGTTATGCACTGCATATTAATAGGCACAGAAATTAACAAAAAGAAGAAAATTTTGTTTTATGTGAATGAGAGGGTTCAAAATAATACCTCAAAATTCTTTAAAGAGGTATTTTCCCAATATCGAATAATAATATGTATATGAAAAAAATGTGATTTAGGCTGAATTTTTCTTGGTGAATTTGTGAAGTAAAATGATCAAAATTCGATAAAAAAAAATAACAACCATAAAACAGTGGAGTTTTGAAATAATTATAAAATGTGATTATAAAATTTATTATAAAATGTGAATATTGCATACTGATAGTCAAACAATGAGTTCGAAGCAAGAGTTGTTCTTCATAGAACTTTGCACGACTCGGTTTAAACCAAATTAGAGTCCTATAATTTTATTTTTAGTCAAACCGAAACCCGACTCAAATGAACATATTTCATCATAATATTAGCCTATAAGAAACTAATAAGAAACTCTAATAAGAAATTGCTCTAATAAGATGCTCTAATTAATTACTCTAATAAGAAATTGATCTTTTTTATAAAGGACGAAATTTGTGCTATCTTGCGTACATACATAAATATAATACTCCTTAATATTTAAGAATGCATTTTTTCCCCCGAAAAAATATTTAGAACTGTTTTGTGAAAAATTGGGTAAATCCTAATAAGAGCCACAAATGGCTAAAACACAAGCCAACACATTTCAAGTCAACATGACCTGCAGCCGCAAAAATTACAACCGTAATCGTAATCTAGATGTAATCGTAATCCAACAAAAAAATTGTAATCGTAATCTAAACATAATCGTAATCCAACAAAAAAATTGTAATCATAATCTAAACGTAATCGTAATCCAACTGTCATAAAAAGAGACATAATCGTAATCGGTTTTTAGAAATTGAAAATAATTGTAATCGTAATCGATTACAATCCTCTGTAATCGACTCGAAGTCTGGTCTGGGGTGTGCGGGCCCACATAAGTCAAAACCTGCACTAAGAAATATGATGAATCTTGTTGATGTATCCACTGTAATGGTACAGTTGCAGGGTGATCAAACTGAAAGAATCGCTGAAAACGTAGACAAAAAATCTAATGTTAAAAACGCGTTACTTTTTTCCCACAAAGAAGGTGAATCCAGCATTCTCGTTTGCGAAAGCTGCTGGCGAAGTGGTTGTAAATACTCTCCCCCCCACCCCAATTGTGGGTAAGAAATTTTCATCGGCCTCCAAATTAGGTGCAGTTTCTGACGCCAATTTTCTAAAATATCTTATTAATTTCAAGAAATTTTATGGTAAGCAGATAGTTTTATATGTTTTTCAAAACTGACTTTTTTAACTCCGTGAGGCACCCACGGATATAGACAGAATTTTTATTCTGTCTATATTCGTGGACAGAATAAAAATTCGCTTCGCTCATCCTCTACTAGGCTGCAAAAATGTGGCATGAATGTAGGACCTGCTTAATTTTAACCTGATCGTAAATTAACTCTGACAAAACCATAACCTTACCATGGCCTAACTGTAATCTAATTTTAATAAAATTACCATCTAATCGTTACCTAACTGCAACATAACTAATCAAATTGTAAGCTAAGTATAACGCAACAGTCCCCTATCCATATTCTATCAATAACTTAACCGTGCTTTAACGGCATTTTAACCGTAACCATACTGTAGTATAACTGTAGTCTATCCGTACCTAATTATAACCGAATTCCTATGCAACTGTAAGCTATCCTTAATTTCCTCGCGATCTATCCGTAACCTAAATATAACCTAACCGTATCATAAGTGGAACCTAACAGCAAGCTATCCGTAACCTAACTCTGACGTAACCGTAATCTAACTGTTACCTAATACTGATCCAATTGTAACTAATGTTAACCTAATTGTAACGTAATCGCAAGCTAGCTGTAACGTAACTGCAACTTTATCATGACCTAATTGCAACCTAACCGTAATTTAATTGCCACCTAACCATAATCTAACTGTAACCTAACAGTTACATAATCGTAACATAAGATTAAATAACTGCAATTGTAATCTACCTTGTTAACTTTAACATAAAACCGCAACTTAATAGTAACCTAAAGTGAGGTGTTTAACCCTTCACTGCACGATTTTTCTTTTCTTTATGAAAAAAAAATACTTTGATTACTTTAAATTTAAGTAGTCACAAATGCAAGAAAAATAATAAAAAAATTCTGACTTCACATACATTTTTTTAATATGGATTTTTGTGGTATGTGCTATATGTGTCCCAAAGCACACTATGAGATGTTTACATTTTTGCACAGAATGCGGCATGAAGCTCACAATACTTGTGTATTATAAATACAAAAAGTTTGTAATATGTATTTAAGAAATATAGCAGGTCTTTAACCCTTTGAGGGGCAAGTATTTGCGTCACCATTATGTTGAATTCAAACCGGAAGATCGCAAGTTATAAGCATTTTAAATTTTTCGACCCTCACCATGGGGGGTCTCCTTTGACCAAAAATTAACACCGTCTCATAATAAATTACCAAACAAAATTTGGCCGCCCTATGAAAATTAGATCGCGAGTTATAAGCATTTTAAATTTTTCGACCCTCACCGTGGGGGGTCTCCTGTCACCAAAAGTAACACTTTCTCATAATAAATTACCAAACAAAATTTGGCCGCGCTACGAAAATTAGATCGCGAGTTATAAGCATTTTAAATTTTCGACCCTCACCATGGGGGGCTCTCCTGTCCCCAAAAATTAACACTGTTTCATAATAAATTACCAAACAAAATTTGGCCGCGTTACGAAAATTAGATCGCGAGTTATAAGCATTTTAAATTTTTCGACCCTCACCGTGGGGGGTCTCCTGTCATCAAAAGTAACACTGTCTCATAATAAATTACCAAACAAAATTTGGCCGCGCTACGAAAATTAGATCGCGAGTTATAAGCATTTTAAATTTTTCGACTCTCATCATGGGGGGGGGGTCTCCTGTCACCAAACACTAACACGGTCTCATAATAAATTACCAAACAAAATTTGACCGCGCTACAAAAATTAGATCGCGACTTATAAGCATTTAAAATTTTTCTATCCTCACCATGGGGCGGATCTCCAATCACCAAAAGCTACATTATCCATCCTTGTTTTATCTTAAGACGATTCTTTTCTATACAGATTCTACAAATTTGGAAAAAAAAATTATTATTTATATATTTTTTATTTATTTTATTTTTTTATTTATTTTATTTTTATTTATTTTATTTTTATTTTGTCTTTGATATTAATTCAAGTTTTTTCTTTTTCTTTGATATTAATTCAAGTTACACTTTTTGAGCGTGATGACCGATACGAAAACAATTTTTTTTCTTTTATAGAATAAATGAGAAGTTAATATCGTTTGAAATATTTTTTTTTATCTTACAATACATGGAGGTTAATCAGTAATTTTTATCATTGAAGCTATAGGTTTATGGTAACTGAAATAAGAAACGTAAGTTTGAGACTTGATATCCTCTAAATATCTGAAAAATACCGCGTCAATGTCTGCCGAAGTCTACCGAAGGATACCTTGCCGAAGTCTACCGAACTAAAACGACGTTAGCCGGAGTGCTAGGTTTTTCTCGTTACGGAATTTCTAGATTCGGTCGCCGCGCTCAAAGCCCGCGATAAAAGCTATGCAATAGCTTAAAAATGGTTTTCAGAACACCCTCCCCCTCGACTTTACTCTTATGTCAGCCTCAAAATTGAAAATTGTTAAAATTCTTTGCTGTATTTCTAACATACTTGTAAAAAAATCTAATATTCATTCCACCTGAAACTGGGAAAATATTTTACACCACTGTCCTAACACAACACAAAGTTTTCAAAATTTGCAACATATTTTTTACCGCCACATTTGTCACTAGAAACAATAAGAAATTGTATATTATATCTATAAATTACTATGCTGAAATTTACATCTATACCCTAACACATACATAATACCAAAATTTTCCCAAAATCCCCCCCCCCCTCCCAGCCAGATAAATCGTAAATGTAATCGTAAATATACAATTCCATTTTAAAAATTCCATTACGTTTTAAGAACATTATAAATCAATTCTTGCTAAAATATAATTTGTAACTTATAAATTTAGTTACATTCTTAGACGTAATTCAGTTTAACTTGCAATGAATTACAAGTAACTTTTATATCAATTTACAAAAAGCAGTTATAATGAACTCGTAATTAATTGCAATTTAATTTAAATACATTTCATAGAATTTAATTTAGATTTACATGTATTAAATTACGCTTGTAAAAATTGTATTCTGCACAAACGTAATTTACATTTATTTGTAATACATTAGAATTTAATCTAAATTATATTTTTAAAGCTGTAATTAGAATTTCTAATAATCAATTACACTTTAAGCGTACAATACAATTAAAAATATAATCGGAATTGTCTTGTAATCAAATACAGGTTACTTGGATTATATAATTAAAAATATAATTTGAATCATCTCGTAATCCATTTAAGGTTAATTTAATATATAATTAAGAATATATTCTGAATCGTCTTGTAATCTAAATACAAATTAATCTAATTACATTTTAAATGATAAAAAGAGAATTGAATTGTAATTCCATTACACGATAATCAAATTACGTATTTCAAAGGCGTATTTGAAATTACTTTGTAATTCTTCTCTGTTAATTAATTACACTGCGAGGAGATTATAATGTATTTTAATCTGTAATTTCATTACTTTGTAATTAGATTCTGCCCAACACTGATCCCTGATTTATTTCACTCATGCATTACTCCAGGGCTGCCCAAATTGGCGCCCAGGAACCCCAGAAAAATTTTACAGAAATTTTTGCCTTATTAAATCTCCGAATATTCCGATTCAACAAGGTCTTAACTTCTGTAACAATTTTCTTGTATCACGCGGGGGCCAGGTTGGACAGCCTTGCAGTAGTCTATACACTTAAGAATAATTCGCCATCAAGAATATGCAAAAAATTGTCATATTTTCAACCAATACGCGTAAATAACAATAAATATATGAAGATAAGTAAAAACTTTTCTCTCTTTTAATTAATATTATTATTTTTTATAAAATGAACAAAAACGGAAAATCTTTGATTAATGAATCAGGAATACTAATAGTAAAGCAAATAACAACATCATCTGAATATTATTCAGAGATTTTATTTTTTTATTGAATGATATCGACGTAGTACATCCTGTTACTGAATTATTCTGTGTGTCTCTGTAGATGAACGCCAAATGCTACGCACTGGAAAAAAGTTACTTGTACCCAGGAAATTTTTAAACTTCATCGTATTTAACTCTCTTAGGGGCAAAATTGCTCTGCTGCGAAAATATTGAAAAAATTAAATAAAAGCACTTTTTACCCCCAAAAATATATGAAAATAATTAAAAGTTTTTCTTTGCGTATATTATAACTGTAAAGTTTTATTAAAAACTTCTGGGTGTCACTTGTCACATTGAAAATAAATTAAATGTTCGTGCCATGAAAATTTTAAACATATGTGCCAATATATCTTAATTATTCCGGAGTTTTAGCTAACGAAATCATGTTTAAAACAGGAAAGTGCAGATAATGAAACACATCTCAATTATAAGAGTTACATGACCGATTCCACTTAAAAATATTTGATTAAATAAAATACCTGGTTGAAATCATATTTGTATGCTATCAGACTCCAGAATAATTAAGTGATGTTAGCATCTATGGTGGCAAAGTATAAAAAATCCTTAAAGTATAAAAATATCCAGTGCATTGCAAAGGGTTTTTCCATGCATTATAATGCAATGGAAATCTTTCGTGCGTCCTATGAAAGCATTATTCCCATTCTGTTTGAATTAATGCAACGCCATCAAATCTGATCGGGAGTGATTTTCTTTCTTAGAGTAAAGTAACCAAATTATTTTCTGTGTCCTTCTATACGTACTACACATGCAGCACAGTTCATTTTCAATACTGAAAAATTCTATAGTATTTCTCAGTAACATTACATGATAATTCGATGTAAATTTACGATATTAAGAGCATGGGTAGATAAATAGAAAAATAAAAAAGCTGAATTCATAAAAAAATTATATGATGGAAACAGTTAAAAATGAGATTGCTCCATTATTTCACCAACTGGACCAAATGGCTGAGAAGGCCTAATCAGTAATTGAGTATTTTTTTTTATCAATTTAAGAATCAAAATATAAAAATGTGCAATAAAAACTAGTGCCAAAAATTATATCTTCCGGGTGATCCAAAAGTCGGGAGACATTTTAAATGTTAATAACTAAAAATTTAATAAAAGTACCTTTTTAATATTTATACATGGTGAATAAATTATTCATACAGTTAAAAACAGGGTATTGTTCAAAGCCCCTTTTGATCCCTTTAACACTGAACAGATACATCTACAATCATTAATGTCAGGTTCCTAGAAGACATCTGCCCTGAATCAGAAAGGAATAACATTTCCTTATCTGAATATTTTATGTATTGTGGGTTGTGTATCCGTGAAGCTCGAAATACCTTTCTTTCTTTTCTATAATAACGAATGACAGATGTTGACACAGGTGTGCAGATGACGCACTCGTTGATGAATGAAAGTGATGGCCGCGGGGCGTGCCTCAGCTGTCATCTAGCTATTGGAGTGATGTGTAAACAGGAGATGTCATGTCTCAAGGTTGGAGTGCGGAATTGAACCAATGGAGGAACTCTAAGAGGCCCTGCTGGGGGAAGGAAGATCTCTGACAAGGTCAACTCTGGACTGAGAGGTTGGAGACAGTTCTCGCTTGGCGTTGAGACCGATAGGTCGCTCAGGATTTGTGGTCCTGTTGGATAGTGTATATTTTGAGCGTGGGACAAGGCGTCCCGGTGGATAGTGTTATAGGCCGAGAAGTGAGGCCTAATACCCTTGTGTATTGAGATTCTGCAATAATCTCTGATAAAGCGTATCGAACGTGCGTTGAGTGTGAGGAAGAAAGTGTAAGCTGAACGGTACACAACCAACGTTTAGTGTAGTTAATTTAATGTTGAACCGGATCATCTATATCCGAGTTGTAATTGTAGATAGTTGTAAATATTGTTTCTTGTGTACATATCTATATCTTAAATAAACTGTTAGTTCAGTTCATTAACAGCGTCAGTGTTATTTTACCCAATCCTCACAGCAGGTGACCGATATCACCCATTAATATCGGTGGTGGCAGCTAAAACTACCTAGGACATTCTTCGAAGTTTTGCGGACTGAGAGGAGCGTCCGACAAATTGTTGGCAGCGTCGGGATAGAATCGCCTGAAACCAGTGACCAGCGAGCCGTGTTGCAGTCTGTTAATGCCAGAGTATCCAGTGGAATTCTTGTGTGGTCGTGCCATATCGTCGAGTATGTGCTAAAGCATCGTGCCGGATCGTCGATTGTATGCTAAAGTGTCGTGCCGTATCGTCGAATGTGTGTAAAGTGTCGTGCCGTAGCGTCGAATGTGTGTAAAGTGTTGTGCCGTATCGTCGAGTATGTGCTAAAGTATCGTGCCGGATCGTCGAGTGTGTGATAAAGTATCGTGCCATATCGTCTAGTGTGGACTAAAGTGTTGTGCGTATCTTTATTAGAAAGAACTAAACTGAACTGTTGTGCCATAGTACCGCTACATCGTGGAGCTATCTGTGAATAGAAGAGTACCCCACCAAATAAAGTATAAGGTAAGGTGTTTTGATCATTCATTTCTTCTGACATCTCGAACCAAATTGTATTGTTGTATAATTAATAGTAATTTAAGTAAATTGTCTATGTAATTTATGTGCAATGAAATAATTGTGTTCAGGTAGGTGTAAAGAATTAGTAACCATATTGCTATTGTTTTAAAGAAAGGTCATAATAATTTGAGATGATAATGATATGCTATTTATAATGATATTAGTGAACTAAATTAATGCATTAAATCTAAATTATTGTTAAAGTAATTGTTAAATGAAGCAATACTGTTTAAATTTTAAGAGTTGCATTATCAAAATTCTAAGCAAATGAAAATTTTAATTGGCCAATACTAGTGAGGAAAAAAAAAAGGCTCAAAAGAGAGCCATAGTGAAAAAAAAAGGCCCAAAAGAGAGCCATAGGGAAAAAAAAGGCTCAAAAGAGAGCCATAGTGAGTAAAAATAAAAGTAAAGATTTTCAGTATATTTGTTTTGAGTGTAAGAACCAGTATTGAGTTCGGAAATATTTTATGAGGATAATTGTAGAAATTTATAGATGCATGTGTTTCAATTTTTCTTTATGTGGATTTTTTGATTGACATCAATACTTCTATTCAATATCAACGTATCAGTATGATTATGTAAATTGTATGTTGTTATCTAAGTGTATACATTGAGACCTATATTGCATAGTAATCAAATCGAATTACTCTTTTACCTTTTGTTTTATTGGAAGTATATTGTGTGATATCAATGGTTGAGGAAAATTAGAGTATTCAGTAGGTTAATTAGAAATGAAATGTATTGATTATCTGAAGGGTATTAATTAGTTTAATCAGTGGAGAAATATCTGTACTAAGTTAGAAATTTCGGAAATATTAATTTGGTAGGTTTAACTATTCTTTTGGGGTGTTAATAACAATCGGTGAAGGTATGGCTTTCTTATTGAAACTAAAAAAGATTGATCTTCAGGGGATAGCCGAAGAATTGGGTGTTGAATTCACGGAAGATGATACCAGAATTCAGCTTAAGAAAAAGATAATGGACAGTGATGAGTATGACGAGGGGGTTATTAAGGAATTATCAGACACTATTGTTGCAGAACGATTAGAACAGGAAAAATTAGAACGCGAAAAGTTAGAAAAACAGGAAAAATTAGAACGCGAAAAGTTAGAAAAACAGGAAAAATTAGAACGCGAAAAGTTAGAACTCGAAAAGTTAGAAAAACAGGAAAAGTTAGAAATGGAGAAATTGAGGATGGGACATGAATTAGAAATGGAAAGGCTCAGAGTTCAAGGTTCAGCAAATAACTCTAATGGATCTAGGGAATCTAGTAATGAAAGTAACATCGAAAAATTGATCAAAAGTGTTAAAACTCTATCTATCAAAGTACCAGAAGGGACTGAGGGATGGAATTTATTTTTCAACAAATTAGAAAGGGCATTCCAAACTAAAGATGTACCGGAAAACCAGCA
Organism: Maratus speculifer; assembly: GCA_964019185.1. Lineage (NCBI taxonomy): Eukaryota > Metazoa > Arthropoda > Arachnida > Araneae > Salticidae > Maratus > Maratus speculifer. The sequence continues at coordinate 300,819,459 of OZ025293.1, forward strand.
GGCCGAAATTCTACTAAATATGTTAGGAGATAAGGCGGATAATTTGTTTATTTATACCACTAAGGAACAAATGGAGAATTATGAGGAATTAAAGGAGTTAGTCCTAAGGGAACATGAGCCAACCCCGAAGGCATGTTTAGAAAATTTCCGGAAAGCTAGGAGAAATCCGAACGAAACCCATGTATTATTTGTATCGCGTTTAATAGCTACGTGGGAAAATTATTGTAAAATTAGAGGTGCGGACACTTATGAAAAGGTCAACCAGTTAATAGTTACTGATAAGCTAATGAGTACGCTAGATGAGGATACTGCAGCATATATTAGTTTAACTCACCAGGGTAAATGGTTAGAAGCTCCTAAAATTGCTAAAGAGTGTGATAATTATTTTGATGCTAAACATAAGTCTTATGCGGTTACGCATAAAAGCTTTAAAGGTAAAGATAAGTACGTAAACAATGAAAAAATGAGACCGAGGGAGAATAATAAATTTAGTGGTAGTTGGAGGCAAAAGGGTAGTAATGAGTGTAATTCTTTTCCGGATAGGAAAACAGAGTTTAAGAAGACGAATGATGCTTCAGGGCCTAAATGTTTTAAGTGTGGTTTGAGAGGTCATTACCAACGTTTTTGTAATAAAGTGGGTAATGAGGGAACTAATAATGGCAATAAAGGGCGAGACCAGAAAGCAGGTGTTCATAAGATTATGGTGAAAGAAAATCAAGAGTTACCTAATGGGGCTATTGTGGCTAGAATATCGGCAAAGGCCGAGCAGAAAACTAATGTTATTGGTGAGAAATTAAATAAACTTGAGAAAATTGAAGTTAGTGTTAATGGGCAAAAAGCAAAGGGATTGGTTGATTCTGGATGTGAGATTAGTGTTGTTCATAAAGATTTAGTACCGGAAGAGAAATTAAAGGGAGCGGGTAGTATTTATTTACAAGGGTTATTTGGTGAAGCTGTTAAATCACCGTTAGTTAAACTACCGCTAGCTATTCCGCAATTCGGGCAAACTAATATTATTCATCAGGAAGTACTTTGCGCAGTAACTGATAATATTAATGAGCAAGTAATTTTACATCCCGAGGTGATTAATGAGTTGTCAGGTGTCAATCTTGAGGAGCCATTGATAGAGTCCGAAGAATTAAAAAGTTCCGAAATTATTATTGATAACTCGAATGAAAAGGAAGTTGTAAGTAACGATAGCTGTAATGTTTACGTAATAGACGCGAGATCGCAAAATGTACAAAGTCAGGATCCAGAAAAAACTGAAACGGAGGAAAATAATGAATCTATTGTTAGTAACTCAGATATGTTTAAGAAATCCCAGTTGGAATGTAAAGAATTAGAGAAAGCTTGGGAATTAGCTAAAAAGGAAAAAGGGGATTATTATATTGTAAACGGATTATTGTATCATAAAGAGAAATTGTTAGGCGAAACTATAGCGCAGTTAGTAGTACCCAAGGTAAGAAGGGAAGAAATCTTAAAATTAGCGCATTCATCGGTATTTGGAGGGCATCATGCAGCCAAGAAAACGTTGCAGAGAATAAAGTATTCTTTTTATTGGGAGGGAATGGCAAAAGAAGCTAAACAGTTTTGTGAATCATGTTTAGAGTGCCAATTGACTAGAGGGGTTAAAGTAAATGATAGAGCTCCTATTTCCCCAGTGTCGCGGCCGGAACTTCCATTTCAGGTTGTTAATGTTGATTTAATTGGGCCTATTGATCCTAAAAGTTCACAAGGGCATCGGTATATACTGACTTTAATTGATCAGCATACCAGATGGGCGGATGCGATCCCTCTAAAAAGTTTAACTGCTAAAACCGCGTGTGAGGCGTTACTTCAAATATTTATGAGAACAGGAATTCCTAATGTAATTGCCTGCGACAATGGAACCAATTTTACTGCCGACTTAACGAAAGAATTTGAGAAAAGGTTAGGTGCTAGTCCAAGATTTTCGACTCCACAGTATCCACAGTCCAACGGACTTGTGGAACGATTTAATCAGACTCTTAAACGTATGCTACATCATACGATTAGGGAAGAAGGAAAAAAATGGCATGAACAAATACCATTTATATTATGGGCGTATAGGGAAGTCCCAAATTCTACGACGGGAATCGCACCTTTCCAGTTATTATATGGTACAGCGCCGGAGGGTTCGTTATCGATTCTTAAGTCGTCATGGGCAGGAGAAAATAAGGGAGCGCAGTTAGATACTGCGCCGATTCATGAGTACTTGGATAAACTTAAGAACCGCTTAGAAAGAGCCGCAAATGAGGCAAAATTGTCGTCTGAGGTTCAACAAAATAGAATGGCGTATCATTATAATTTAAGGTCAAAAGAAAAAACGTTTGAGGTAGGCGATAAAGTTATACTGTTAATCCCCGATTCGACTAATAAGTTATATTCTAGGTGGCAAGGGCCGGCAACTATTGTAGAAAAACGAAACCAGCATTCGTTTATTGTTGAGTTAGCCGACGGGAGTAGGAAGCATGTGCACCAAAATAAGATAAGAGAATTTATCGCTAAATGTAATATAGTTAATATTGTTTTCGAAGGTGATGAGGAATTTGGAGAACTTGGGGAAATTCCTATTTTGAACCGGGATCAAGAGATAGAACGGGATATTGAGAGGTTTGAAATAAAAGGGCTATCTAATTGTCAAGTCAAAGATTTAAAGTCCATTTTGAGGGAAAATAAAGAAGTGTTTATGGGTCCTGTACGACCAGCGGAAGTAGGGGAACATCGTATTGATCTGAAACCGGGTGTAGAAAGGAAAAAACCAAAGTTATATAGCGTGCCGGTAGCTTATAAAGAGGAAGTGGATAGGCAGATTCAGGAGTTATTAGAATTAAATCTAATCGAACCGTCGAATGCTGAAATTAGCCATCCAATTGTTTGCGTTGCGAAAAAAGATGCAACTGTCAGAATGTGTATTGATTACAGAGCTTTAAATTCTGTAACGCAGGTTCCCACCTTCCCGATGAAAGATTCCCAAGAAATTATGTATACCGCAGGGGCGGCTAAATATTTATCTTCAATAGATTTATTGAGGGGTTATTGGCAAATTAAAATGGCTGAGGATTGTAAACCTCTGACAGCTTTTACGACGCATAACGGAACTTATCAGTGGCGTACAATGCCTTTTGGATTATCAGGGGCTGCTGCTACGTTTCAAAAAGACATGAATGAGGTTCTCCAAGGTCATCGGAGGTATGCAGAAGCATATATTGATGATGTCATCATTTTCTCCGATACCTGGGAAGAGCATTGTGAGCATGTCAGGGCTGTCATTGAAGAGTTGAAAAATAGAAATTTTACGATTAGACTAGACAAATGTAAATTTGGAGAGAAATTGACTAAGTTTTTAGGTCATGTTATTGGGGGTGGAACTCATGCACCTGATGAGGAGAAAATCGGAGCAATAAGGGACTTAAAGAGACCAAAGACTAAAAAGGAAGTTAGATCAGTTTTGGGATTAATGGGATTCTACCGATCTTATATTCCAAATTATGCTGAGATAGCTATACCTTTAACCGAATTAACCAAAGGAAATGTCAAAAGTACGGTACCATGGGATGAAAGGGCAGAAAAAGCATTTAATACTCTTAAAGATGAGTTGTGTAAGGTGACGAGTTTGGCTACACCTATCGTAGGCCGGGAATATCAGCTTCACGCCGATGCTTCCGACCTTGCAGTAGGATGTTGTCTTACTCAAAAAGATGAAAAAGGTCAGTTTAAACCTATAGCTTTTGCCAGTCAGAAATTGTCAGGGGCTCAGCGTGCTTGGCCGAGTATAGAGAAAGAGGCTTGGAGTGTTCTCTTCGGGTTGCGGAAGTTTGAAAAGTGGACTTAAGTTTTGTGTTTATAATAGTAAATTAGTATGTGTATTATATTAGTATTAGCATGTGTATTGTTTATGCAATAGTAGTATTAGTATAAGGTTCAGTAGAGATGTCAGTAGAGAATGTTCAGACACCTGGAAATGCCTATGTAATATTTAGAATGAAGAAATCTGCAAAGAGACTATTGAACTCTTCCGTAATATTATTATATGTTTGGGGAAAATTAGCCCATAAGAGGCATATTTTCCGCTAAGGTGGGGGGTGTCAGGTTCCTAGAAGACATCTGCCCTGAATCAGAAAGGAATAACATTTCCTTATGTGAATATTTTATGTATTGTGGGTTGTGTATCCGTGAAGCTCGAAATACCTTTCTTTCTTTTCTATAATAACGAATGACAGATGTTGACACAGGTGTGCAGATGACGTACTCGTTGATGAATGAAAGTGATGGCCGCGGGGCGTGCCTCAGCTGTCATCTAGCTATTGGAGTGATGTGTAAACAGGAGATGTCATGACTCAAGGTTGGAGTGCGGAATTGAACCAATGGAGGAACTCTAAGAGGCCCTGCTGGGGGAAGGAAGATCTCTGACAAGGTCAACTCTGGACTGAGAGGTTGGAGACAGTTCTCGCTTGGCGTTGAGACCGATAGGTCGCTCAGGATTTGTGGTCCTGTTGGATAGTGTATATTTTGAGCGTGGGACAAGGCGTCCCGGTGGATAGTGTTATAGGCCGAGAAGTGAGGCCTAATACCCTTGTGTATTGAGATTCTGCAATAATCTCTGATAAAGCGTATCGAACGTGCGTTGAGTGTGAGGAAGAAAGTGTAAGCTGAACGGAACACAACCAACGTTTAGTGTAGTTAATTTAATGTTGAACCGGATCATCTATATCCGAGTTGTAATTGTAGATAGTTGTAAATATTGTTTCTTGTGTACATATCTATATCTTAAATAAATTGTTAGTTCAGTTCATTAACAGCGTCAGTGTTATTTTACCCAATCCTCACAGCAGGTGACCGATATCACCCATTAATATCGGTGGTGGCAGCTAAAACTACCTAGGACATTCTTCGAAGTTTTGCGGACTGAGAGGAGTGTCCGACAATTAATATGATATATATGTATAGTAAGATAAGCAGTATTCGATAAGACTGTTCATACATCTTCCTAGTGAAGTAAGTTGTTAGCGTACCGATTATGAAACTATACGAGATGTGCAAAATCAATGTACTATAACATCGATTTACTACAAATATTTGTTTTTTACATGTATCCCTGAAGAAAATAGCACACATACATTGCATTTTTGTTTATTTTGATTTTCAAAACTTTATTGGTGCAAAAATAGTCATAAAGGAATAGCTAGTTGTGTCCACGTGACTTTAATGTCGTTGGTTCGAATATTTTAGATCCAAATCCTTTTTTACTGTGTTAACCCTTTAATGTTCATTGGTTTCGCCACGAAACCACAAAATTTTAGTTCCGATATGCAACACTGACACCGGTATTTTTATCTAAAAATATCCCTTTTATTTTGTATGTGAAAAATCACGTTTACTTATTTAGAAATATATTTGTTCTTAATTACCGGTGTCATTCATTTATTTCGACATCTTAGTAATGAAAATGCTTTGATCGTTAAAGGGTTGACCCTCTAACGTTCATTGGTTTCGCCACGAAACCACAAAATTTTAATTCCGATACGCAACACTGACACCGGTATTTTTATCTAAAAATATCCCTTTTATTTTGTATCTGAAAAATCACGTTTTCTTATTTAGAAATACATTTGTTCTTAATTACCGGTGTCACACGTTTATTTCGCCATCTTAGCAATGAAAATGCTATGATCGTTAAAGGGTTAAACAAGATTTGTGGAGTGCAGAGGAAAATGCGCAAAATTTTATTTAGATAATTTAGCAAATTTTATATGTGCTAGTAACATTCTATAAGAATCTTATGTGTTAGTATTAGGTTGTCCCAAAAGTTTCTTTTTTTGCAAAAAATAAACAATGAAAATTTCGATAAAGGAAATATTTTATTGAAGAATACATGTGAAAATCTGTTAAACACACTTTTATCTTTCCGATAATCTAATAACATCTTCTTTCCGAAACTTTTTTCATTTAGGGACAAAAACTTAGTGATGTGATTTTTATTGTGATTTTTTATGGTTAACCCCTTAACTGATTCCTTTTTTTACGTACAATAAATTGAAAATGGGTTAATATCAGTTTTTTAAGCTTAAATATTTGTAATATTTAGTGTAAACATTTCTGAAATTGAATAGTGTGAAGTGGTCCTTTAAAAGAAAAAAAATAGTGCTGTCAAAAAGCTTTAAATGATGAATAAAACAAATTTGTCTTGCCCGAACGGCATACGGGCAAATCGGTTAAGTGGTTAAAAATGAATAAAAATTGCATTTGAGACTCTCTTCTAATTTTTGCTAAAAAAATTAGCTCACACCGTCATTTTGTGTAAGACTTGCAATATTCTATAATTGTTTTGAGCAGTGGAATTTGCTTAATATTTATTATCAGTTATCTATAATTTTTTTTAATTTTAATTCGTGAACAATTTAATTACAAATCGTTTTTTTCTAGTAAAAAATTTATGGATTTTAACACATTGTAAACATTTGGAGTAGAAGAAGGAAAGTTAATAAAAGTTTTCAAAGTTCAACAACTGTCAAAAACGTCTTCAAAGTACTGGCATTTGAAGCTGTCTAAAATGACGGAATTTTTCTTGAATAAATTCGGAATTTTATGATTTTATCATTTTAAGGGTATTAAATATCTTTCAAAGCATGAATTATTCAGATATATAAAAAATATTTTATATGTCAAATTCATTTTGTTGACATTTGAAAAAGCGACATTTTTATGTCAATTAAAAATCGTTGTACTAATATTAAAACTAATGCTGATTCTATAAAATAATATCTTTTAAGCAGTTCATGTGGGACGAACTTGTGAATACTAGATTTTGAATACAGCTATGCTGATTCAGAAAAAGGTATTTTTTGACTTTTTTCTTTTCATTTCGTTATTTCATGAATAAATTTCATCGAAAATCGTTAAAATTAACAGTTTAATCATAACTTGTCAAACGAATTACACTGGCCACGACAATTAGGGGAGCACATTGTAAGTAACATAAAATAAATCTTACATAATTTAAAGCCTAGCAGGAAACAGTAAAAAATAACTTCATCTGTAAATCAAAGTTAATGACGTCAAAAAACGGAAAAGCACATAAGGGCAGAAATCGTGATGTTGCAAAAACGTCTGTTTCACTGTCGTAACCGTGAAACTCGATTACTCAGCTTATTTTTTAGAAAGGGTAACTCAAAAATATCTCAACAACATGATATACCAGAATCCATTGTATGGCATATTATAGGCAGACTTGAATCCAAGCAAACACAACGAAGGTTCGCGGACGTTGCAGTCGCCAGAAGTGGCGTTACAATGCAGTGGAATTAATTCCAAGAAACAGGAAATGTTAGACGTCGACCAGGGCAAGGTCGGCTACGTGCCACTACAGCAAATGATGACCGGTATATACTGTTAACAGCTCGTGAAAACAGAACAGGCAGTGCTACTCTGCTGCAAAGACAGTTGCTCTTGGAAACATGACGAAAGGTGTCAAACTAATCAGATTGTAATAGGTTTCATCAGGGAAGTCACTATGCACGTAGGCTAATGCTCTACACTCCATTAGCCTTAAGCCACCGGGCGGCTCGAAGAAGATTGGCTGCAGAACATCGAGTATGGGATCAAAACATGATTGGAGCCCAGTTCTGCTTACAGACGAGTTTCAATTCATTCTGGGGTGTGACACCCGGCGTGTTTTGGTATAGAGGGAAAGTGGCACTCGAAATAACATTCGTTCGTAAAAGGTCACAATACAGGCGAGATAGTTTGTTGGTATTGGTTGGAATCAGCATAGATGGACATACAGACCTGAATATCATTAGGAATGGTACTTTGACAGCCTAAAGGTATGTATACGAGATACTGAGATCTCATATCATACCTTACGCTACATTCATTGGAGATTCCTTTGTTTTCCAGCATCATAATGCAGAGCACATAGAGCTCGTCTTGAGGAGAACATGCTTGAAGCTGAAACAATACAGCGTATGGAATGGCTAGCGTACTCTACGGACCTGAATCCGATCGAGCATGTTTAGGACATGCTAGGGTGACATATTGGTACGAGATGAAGCTTTCTTTTTACTGTTCGAGACTTGGACATTGCACTTCTTGAGGAGTGGAAAAGTATTCCCGAAAGTCGTATTGATAGCATCATCGTATCCATGGAAAACAGGTGTGAAGCAGTCTAAGCTGTTCGAGAAGACCACACGCCATATTAAAAATATTGTTCATTTCTAAACAATACTTTTTTATCACTTATGTATAACCAAATTGTTGTCCTAAATCATTTTTTCATGTTTTATCCATCTTTACAAAGAATTAGTATTGCACATTTATACACGTATACTATAATTTGTTTGCCAATACATGCGTGTCTCGCATGTTTTTTAATTTCTTTGCTTTCTGCCCTAATTTTTTGCAGAAATGTTTACCTTATTATTTTTATTAAAATTATTTGATATTCTGATAAATGTTAGCCTTATGTTTTATTCAGTCACACAAAATTTGATGCAGAAAAATATAGAATTAAAGATTTCTCTTTTCTATGTGGTTTCTGTTAACATTTATTTAATGAAGTTTCTTGTTTCAACAAAATGGAAGAAACACTTTGATATTTGGCAGCTATCGGGGCTTACATTTGGTCCGTTTTTACAAGACCATCTTTTTTTTTCTAACAAAAATTTTTCTTTATTAATTTTGCAATAAACTTACCGGGAAATGCATTTCTCTTGTATTTATTTTCTCAAACATACCACTAATATTTTCCTTTAAAAAACTCATTTAAAAAATGGACTAGTAGGAGCTCCAAACTATGTATATCTAAACGTTAATATCCGATTTTTAGTTTTACCTATAGATTTTGCATGTGCCATTATTCTTTATGAGCTTAAATTTAGTAAAAAGTATTCCGCTAAATAAAATAAACTAGCAAGAAACAGAAATACTTTCCGAAAGTTTCAGACTCAGCATTCTTTGATAGAAAGTAAAAATAAACAGCGTTGTAAATTTATGGGATGTTTTTATTACTACGAACTAAATTTTTTCCTCTGTTGTAACATTTCGCAGATGAAAATGGCAGTATTGCGGTGAAATGTGGTGAAATTTGTAAATTTTCCCCTTAGAATATAAAGATAATTTTGAAGAACTTTTCACAAACTATTTTATTCAATTTCACATATCTTGACTAAAAATGTTATTTGCTGTTTACGTTTAAGTTTTCTTCAAAAATTATAGAACAGTTTATAGTCTGTTAAAATAAGAGAGATAGGGAATGGAGTCATGGTAACCACCATACAAATCGGTGCATGAGCTGCATAATAAATATTTTGAGCTATAAAATATATCGGAATTTTCGGCGCATAATCCGCGGTTCAAACAATCATTTTTCGACCCAGAAATTAAAGAAAAAGAAATGTAACTTTTTAGATCGCCGTAAATATTTGTCTTCAATCACTAAATAATATTTCTGGGTCCAAAAGAATTGTTTGATTCGCGGATTATACGCCGGAAATTACGGTACTTAATAAAAGGCATCAATGAGTAAGAAACAAAAGATAATAAAATTTATAACTATTGTTATAAGTTTATAAATATATTTATTGGTATTAAACACAATCTTCAAAGTGAAAATCGTACGCCATTTTTCATTACAGATTTTTTTTAAATCTAGAATTTAGGCAAAAACGATTCAATGTACTGATTGGAGGAAGTAGTGTATTGAATTATGAAATGAATAATTTGTTATGTTAAGCATAAATTGGATGCGTGTACTTCTACAATGCTATCAAAATTAAAATAGTTTTACACGAGTATATTATAAAATCACAAAAAAGGCGTTACTAGAAACCTCAATGTCGTTTTATGATCTTTAAATATGTTTTTCACCACTGCTCATAATACGCTGTGACCTATTCTAAATACGTAGAATTCCTTCTTATTCTTATTACATGATTCAATTCTGGCATTTTTCATTACGTTGATGATATCTCTTAGAGATCGACAGTGCGTACTTCACATTCACTGGTTTATTTTTGGTATGAGAACTCAAAGAAATGGTAAAAAATGTATGGACGATTACCTCATCATGTTTCCATGGATCACTCAGAACAGAAAGGAATACTAGCTACAAAATGATAAGATTCGCAGATTCAAACTGTGTTGTCTATGTGCTTCTTTTTTAAAATTTAGATTTCTTGATTGACACCAATTTTTTTAAATGATAAAATTCCCTTATTTAAACACTTAACGGGGCAACAGTTTTGATAAAAATTTCAAATAATGTCTAGTTTTTCATGCCTTTTATAGAATTTCTAATCTATTGTCGTTCGGTTTTCAAAACAGAAATTTTTGCCTAACTGAATGAGAAAATGCTGGAATTAAATAATGCAAAATTTACAGTAAAATTTTACTGGCGAGAATAATAAATTATGATCTGAGTATGGATGCCCGTACGTGGTACGGGCATATCATGAATCGCAAAAACACATCGCCCGTACGGTCTGACGTATGGACGTACGGACGACGTACGGTCAAAACAGGGAAGGGGTTAATGATATATTAATTATAGGGAAAACAGAGGACTATTTCAAAAAATTGGAGCTAATCAAGAAATTTTAAATTTAACCCTTTGCGGCGCAGGACAAATTCATTTCTTAAGTGTTGAAATTAGTGACTGACACCGGAATTCGAAAACAACTTTATTTGTAAATAAGAAAGCGCTATATTTCACGCATTCAATAAACCGTAATTTTTTTAAACAAAATTCCGGTAAGAATGTGGCGTTTGGGCGTTAACTTTAAGTGGTATATCTATGAAACCACTGTGCCGCAAAGTGTTAAAAAGTAGCCCACTAGGAACACGGAGTTCAAAAGCAGAATTGTCTGGATGGGATTAATGTTTAAAGTTTTTAGTGTCTTCTTTCCTGGCAAACAGCTATTTGGAAAAGTATCCCCACACTACTATTTTCATTACAAAATCCTTCTTGAAAGACATTCCTCTTAGATTTGCGAGGCGTAATAAAATCTTTTCCTGCCCAACATTTTCCATATCCATCGAATTAGCAGTTTATGCATTTTAACTTTCATGTCTGCTCATACAACTGTCAAAATGGCCTTACGAACCTACATTGCTGTCACATAATAATTTCAGAATTATAGATTGAGTAATTCATTTACTACATTAAAGATCAGATAAATGAAATGTTTTGCTGATAGACTGTGTACACTGGTGTAGTGAGAGGGGGGCACTTATTTTATAATGCTTTCCGCTCCTTATCTAATCAGAGAATTTTCTGCACTTAATGGCGGCTTTTAAATTTTAGTCGTATGAACAGCATTTGGACCCCCCCCCCCCCTTTAGCTAAGCCACTGATAGTGTTGCTTAAAAAATTCTTTAAAATTTCAGTCAATGGCACTACATTGACACAAGATGTAAAAATGCTCTAACATGAAAATTAAAATATGTATATTTATGTTTCAAATATATAAAAGAATGTAACGATTTATTACATGATTCATGCATTACACAACAGTTTAAATATTGTTAAATTTTGAAACATGTTTCTATTTTATTTCCAAAACTGATAGATTGTGAATGAAACCACGGAGCAGCTTCCAATTTAAATAGAAAACTTCTGCTGTTATGTATTACTTAATCAGTTTCCGTCGTCGTTATTTCTACTCATTTCTGATTTTTACGATGTACCCGTTTCTTTCAATATAGCATATACAATTTTAAAATGTTTGATTAATAGGGAAAAACTGCGTGTGGCTCAATTGAAGCGCGCTTCAAGCCACTTTTTTCAAAGAAATTTCTTTGGCTTATTTTATGGCCAAATTTCTGTGATTAACACTAGAACGCCCGGAAGAAGTTCATTCGACTCCGAACATGCAATTAACTTTCAATTCGAGTCGGAATTTTTTTCTAGAAATTAGTTCAATTTAACCCTTTAAATCCCATGCTAGAACACGTTCTAGAAATTGTTTAGTTCATTTCACACCAGAAAAATTCAATGGCTAATTTCGTTTTATTTAAATACGGAATGTTTTGTTATTGATTAATGCAAATATTGTTGTTTTAATTTTCTGGTGGGAACTGAAATATACGAATTAAAATATCTCGGGCGGTCTCGGGCGGCTTGGGATCCACAGGGCTAAACCGCGGAGATTTACGTTAGTAAAATCAATTAAATAATTCTCAATAAAAATTCTGCTGTGAAATATTGTTATCAAACTTCCGGGCATTCTAGTGTTAAGTAAAGTGATGAATTAAGTTAGAAAAAGCATAGTCTACAGGGGGCCGCAGATGGATTACATTGCATTAACGCATTATTGTAGTATGGATTAATATAATGATAGAGCCATCTCAAAATACTCAAATGTGAATATTTTAGACGAGGGCTGGCGAACCTGGCGACCGCGAAATATCAGGAAAATTTTACAGAAATTTTTGTCTTCTTAAATCTACGAATATCTCTGATTCAATATGTTTTTAGCTCACACTACAATACAAAACAAAAAGAGAATCTCAAGCTGGACAAGTATTAAGACTTGGCATACCATCTGAAGAGTTTGATTCAACCCTAATACAAACAAGACTAAAAAACGTGCCAGATAAAACCATTTAAAAAGTATTTACTTTGGATAGAAGACATACTTCCGAATTTAACTAACTTAGTGGAAATATACACCGATGGCTCAAAATCTGAATCTGGCACAGCCTATGCCCTCTGTACTTTCTATAACAATCAATTAATTCAAACATATCAAAAGTCCTTAATAAATGACAATAGTGTTTATCAAGCAGAATTGTTAGCTATTCATGACGCAATAATCTGGGCAAATTCAAGCAATTTTCAAAATATGTTAATTCAAACAGATAGTTTGTCAAGTCTACATCTACAAGCCTTAAAAGACATTAATACAAGAGATATATTAGTAACCTCAATCATAATACTATTACAGAAAACTACTAAAAATTTTGTTTTCAAATGGATAAGAGGGCACACTGGCATAAAAGAAAACGAATTAGCGGATACCTTGGAAAAAGAAGCTACAATGGAATCATCACAAATAGAATCAAAATTCTATCCATTACCAGCATCTTTCGGAAAAAGAAAATTAAATCTATATTCGCTTCAACACTGGCAAAACTATTGGGACTAGGCAGATACCGGCAGATACACATAACGAATTTCTACCGAAAATTTCAGAAGACTTTTTACTGTTTCATCGAAATCTATATTTATTCGCTACCAATCATGGTCCTTTTTCTTCATATCTAGTTAAATTTAACAAAGTAGATTCTGACCTCTGTACTTGTGGGAACAGAAGTACGTCCTTGCATTTCATGTTAAATTGTCCACTAACTTCAACCTTTCATCTGCGAAAGCCATCAAATATGAAATTAAATGAGTGGTTTTCATATGTATTGACATATCCGAAATTATTACAGAAAATAATTGACTGCATCACCCTCGTTGAAAAGAATCAGTATATATTTCAACTTGCGCATTAGCAAGCTTATCAAATCATATCTCTGTTTAAACATTTCTAAAAACATTTACTTTATCATACTTATGATAGCTGAACTTAGTTGAACTTTCTAAAAAAAAAAGACCATCTAAAATTTTTATAGACATTCACAAACTCTTAACTGTCTTAATTAACTCTTCTATTTTAAATTTTGAAATTTATGCATTTTAATATTGTAAAAACATTAGGTTCGCCCAGAAGAAATTAGGCAACCATTTGTGAAACAATTGTAATTTTTTAAAAATAAATGTTCGGTGGGGCTTGTTGAGCTCAAGCCGTATGGTAGGCCTCCCCACCTAACTGAATCTGAATCTGTTTTTAGCTCACAGGCTATTAATAGCCTGAGAGCTTATGTGCCCTCCCGTTCTGTATGTATGTTCGTACGTGCGTAACGCGATAACTCATGATAAAAATATACGATCCACTTGAAATTTTGTATATAGGTATATCTTGACAAGGCGCTTCCCTGATTAGTTTTTGGAGTCCATTCGATATGTATAAGAGGGGTAACGGGGGTTTCATGTCCCTCCTCTTAATTGATATAAATGGGATTTTCATGCAGAATTAAGTTTTCGTTCAAAATTTATATATAGGATCATTCTGATGAGGCGATTCCGTGACTGTTATTAGGCATTCATTGAATAAGTATAAACAGGGGAAACGGGGGTTCTAATGCTCCTCCCCGTAATTTATATAAACGGGTTTTTCAAGCAGAATTGTCAGATTTCGTTCAAATCTCTGAATTTTTTTAGAAGTTTAATGGTTATTTTAAATGATTAAAAAATAGACGCTTTCCAAAGTAAGAACAAGTGGAGAAGAAGAATTCCAAATATCAAATTGCGCATTATAATTAAGACGAGAAATAAAATTATCTTTATTAATGCTATAATATTTTACGTAATTTGATGACCAGTAGTTTGGTTATAATTTTTTTGAAGAAGTATGTAGAATTTAGCTATTGATCCTCAGAAAGTCGTGGTAAGTTTTTATCGAGTATATCATATATTGTATAAAATTAATGAATACAAAAAATGAAAAACTGGATAAAACAGTGCTTGGTTGACAGAAAATGTATTTTAAATTTAATGTTTAGCTATTTAGATCAATAGTTTGAACCTCGAGAACGCGAGCCGGGCCTGATAGATTAAGAAAGCGTGTTATTTTTACAACTGTTACTACTCTTTTTTTGAAGTAATCTTTAACTTATTTTATGGCAATATTTGTAGCAATCGTTTCGGACTAAATAAAGTGATGATTAATATTTGCATTGATTTTTGGCTAAGTAAAAAACATTCATACGAGGGTATGCGCGCGTTCTTCCGTGTTAATACTTATTTCACAAAACTTTACACATCAATGTATTCAGGAATTGTAAGGTTTGTCTTTAGATGTGAAATTTTGAAAGATGAATAAAAAAAGGAATGTACTTAAACTGGTATCTTTGAAAAGTTATCGTCGCTTTATTTAAACTCAGAATTGAATCAGAAAAAAATTCTGTAAAAAAAACTGCCCCTGTCTCTGACGATATCGTTCTAGGTACCGTTACTTTTCACTTTGTACATTTATTTGTTATTTTTACATCTTCGTGTATCTTTATTTCGTTGACATTCTAAATTCCTTACATTTACATATTGCAATCTTTCACTAAACGAAATGGAAGTATTTGACATTCGTTAGATGTTTTTCATAAATGTAGTACTGTATCAATATCGACTTTTAAAGAACTTTATGTTAATGGTTTAAACAAATGTTGTGTTTGTGCATTACAGAAAATATAATCATGACAATTTTTTTATATTCTAGGATGTACAGTTTATTTATTCATTCTGATTTTTCATTAATTCCTTCTTTTAGGAATATATAATGGTCGAAGATTTTGTTCTTCCCTATGCAAAATACTTAGTTATCTGTTTTAAAATGCAATTATCAAAAAAAAAAAAAAATACTGAAAGAAACAAAAATCCTTCTAGCAGATATTTGTCTTTTTTAGAATAGCAGTATTGGAAAAAGAATAATGTATTGCTGTTTGTGCAAAATTATACATTATGAATGCCAGACCAAGGTTCGCACAGTTCTGCCACTAAATTTTAAGAATATTTTCAAAGTATTTCACCGCGGAAAAAATATTGTAAAACCTGTAAATGAAGGTTGGGATTGCGAGTTCCATGTTTTAAAAATTAAATGTAAATTTTCTTATTTTTAATAGTGGTGCCAGAGAAGTTTTAAATTGAAAGTAGAGGCCAAACTGTCAATCCAGCTGAGTGAATGAAAATAGTTTATGGTTATCTGCTAGTAGGTAACAATCAGGTGAGACGTAACTAAGCGTTATCGCCGAAAGAGGACGACATATCAGCAGGTGCCGGAGTTCAAAGGAGAGAATCATCGGCTTTCGTGAAGGACAATTTTCTTATCATGCAATAGCAGCTTGTGCACAGTAATTCGAGTATGGAATCAGTGTGTAGAGGAAAATTGGACAGCTCAGAAATATCGGAGTTAATGCATAAATTTGATGTTAATGGATAGACTGGAATGCAAAACTGCCAAATTTGTGTAAGGAACTTGGTTAGAGGTTATGTATGAATCGAGTTTAAGTGTGCTGGTCACACATGGAACATTTGTAACTGAATATAAACAATGGTCTAATTTATTTTCATATATCACATATTATAATACATGTAATAGTTTTGAAAATATAAATTTTTTTATTCGGTCATTCATTTCTGCTAATCCTGATATTAAAACGCACATACACTACTCAAAAAACTATTTCAAAATAAATTGCCTTAATTAGATGCTTCGCAGATCTACTAAAAATTAATCCTCAGTTCGTATTTTGTAAAAAAAACTCACAATCATTCACAAGCGATATCGATATCCAGTATCGATTAAACCATATTTTACCATTTCAGGGATAAAATATCATAAACTATCTTGATATGTCAGAAAAGTTTTAAAATTTTACAAAATTTATATCGAAGTTAATTTCCTTTAAATTTACTATAACACAGCGCACATGCTTCACACATTTTTATGTTATTTGCAGTTAATTCGCGTATTACAAAATTACATTTCACTAAAATGCGATACATAAGTTATTGCAGTGATGCACAACCTTTTTGCCAGAAAATTGTTTCCCACCAGAATATTTGAAAAGAGTCGTTTGTTTTATTTACCGTAATTTCGGGTGTATAAGCCGCAGCTCAAACAATTCTTTTTCGACCCAGAATTTTTTAAGAAACAAATACAACTAGTTAGATCGCCGTAAATATTTGTCTTCAATCACTAAATAAGATTTCTGGGTCGAAAAAGAATTGTTTTATCCGCGGCTTATACACCCGAAATTACGGTAATAGCAAAGATTTCGTCATAACTATAAGAAAAAATATTCTGCATAAAAACAATGGTATCTCTGTGGCCCGCGGGCCAAAGGTTGTGCACCGTTGAGTTAAAGTATAATAAAACGTATGCACATTATTTTTTATAAAATTGTCTGTTATCAGACTCTTTGCATATCTACTTAAAATTTACCCCGACTTCGCATTTATAAAAGAAAGCTTGCGATCTTTCTTAACTTTCAAACGGTTCATCATAATTTGCCATTTCTTTAAAATAGACTAATCTTGACGATTTCTTAAAACTTAATGATGTCGAAGCTGGCTATTTTCATGTGAATTTGTCATGTCTACAAGTATTAGAAAACGGGACAATGTGACTTATTTTATTGGAGATATCTCATCAATTGAATAAGGCAAAACAAACTTTTCGAAAATAACGGTGTCCAACATGCGATTTTCAGCTGTGTGACAGACACAAGTTCACGTGGAAATAGCCATACTTTTCTTTAATTTTGCTCTAACACAACACATACTTACTCCACACGTTTAAGCAAATTGTTCTTTAATTCGCGTAATTTATATTACGTTTTACTAAGAATATTTTTTGGATTTTACCGTTAGAAAATTTTAAAATAGTATTTTTTAAAGCATACTACTTAAAGAATTCCTTAATGTTATATTTTTCGAAATATAACTTGATGATCGTCAAAGATTAACATCACAAAGATCAAAGTTTGAAATATATATTGCGTGATGAGAGAAAAGTGCTTCACAATAGAGAAGTTCAATATTTATTTCATTCTTCGCTTAGGAAAAATACGAACGTTCAAGTCCAATTTCAAAAGTGATAAGAAGGTCAAATTTATTCCGTAAAATACATAAATACTGCGCGGAGTTTCCAAACTTCTATGTTTACTTTGGACACAAGGAGTGTCAACATAAAAGCTAATATTTTCAGCATTTTATTGAAAGATGGTTTTATAAATAAAAAACGCTGTTATCTTTTTGATAATTCTTTGCAGTATGTTAGTAAGTTAGTTTCATTGTATATCAAAGAGCAGTACGTCCAAAGAATGGATTTATTTATTTTTATAGAACACACCAATTTTTTAATACGATGCAAATTAATGTATTAAAATAATTTAGACATTAAGCTAAAAAGATATTTTTATAATATTTAAAAACTATATAAAAAATTCAAAATACATTTGTGCATAAAATAGGATTATCTTCAATACCGGGATTCTTTACAATTTGAGAAGTTTTTAGTCAAAGATTGCAACCTCAGAAGCTGCGGAATCTCGTAACCAGTTTTTTCTTCTCTTTTTTGAAGTTAGTGAAATAACCTGCTTGGATAATTAACCCGTACGTCTTACGGGCAACGTGGTTTTGCCAATCATGATTTGTCAGTACCAGGTACGGACAAATGATTTAAAATCATGATTTATTATTCTCACCAATTAATTTTTACTGTAAGTTTTGTGTTATTTTGTCCGCGCATTTTTCTGATTCTATAAAGCAAAAATTTCTGTTTTGAAAAACCGGTAATAAAAGATTAAAAATTCGGTTAAAGACGCAAAAATAGTCATTATTTGAAAGACTTTTTTCAAAAATATTGATTAGTTAATTTGTTAAAATGCTTGGACTTCATATTTAAACTACAGTGAGACGTCTGATTACCTCATGTAAATTGTTAATGCATTAATTTTTTACTTTGTTCTATCTTTACAAGAAAAAGTATTGGATTCGTTGAAATTTTTGAATTGCGGTTATCGACAGATTTACACGTTTTAGGAGTTAATGATTCCAAAATCATGTTTTTATAAAATGTCTGTCTGTCAACACGTGGCCCTGCTAGCGGTATTATTCATGATTATCGCAATAACTCTACCTCCAGGACTAATGCACGAATTTTCATCAAACTTCATATTTAGGTAGTCGATGATACAAATGAGTATTCTTTAGTTTTTAGAGTTATTCTTTCAACAAGTTGCGCTGCTATGCGGCATTAGTCATGATTATAACAATAGCTCTATCTCAGGAAGTAATGCACGGATTTTTATAAAATTTCAAATTCAGTTAGTCCCTGATACATGAGTATTCTTTAGTTTTTGGAGTAAATCTCTGAATAGGCGGCGCTGCTATGCGGCATTATTCATGATTATAACAATAGCTCTATCTCAGGAAGTAAAATGCACGGATTTTAATAAAATTCAGTTTTAATAAAATTCAAATTCAGTTAGTCCCTGATAAAAATTAGTATTTTTGAGTTTTTAGAGTAAATCGTTCAACAGGTGGCGTTTCTATGCAGTTTTTTTTACGATTTCTGCGATAACAGTATCTCGTATACTAATACACGGATTTTATCCAAATTTCAGATTTAGCCAGAACTTGAAAAAGTTGTTGCATATTAGATTTTGGTGTAAATTACCTAATCGGTGACGCTGCTGTGTTTCAATTTTCTGGAAGTATTAACGCGTATGAGATAGAAGATGTTTTGGGATAGATTGAACTACAAGATTTGAACTACCGTAAATTCGGGTGTATAAGCCGCGGATCAAACAATTCTTTTTAGACCTAGAAATCTTATTTAGTGATTGAAGACAAATATTTACGGCGATTTAGCTAGTTATATTTGTTTCTTAAAAAATTCTGGGTCGAAAAAGAATTGTTTGATCTGCGGCTTATACACCCGAAATTACGGTAGGTTACAAGTATGAGAAATTTCGATTAGTAGGACATTTTTGGCCACTATTAACGGATAGTTCAATATAAAAATATTGGCACTGTGTGCATTTTTTAGGCATAATTCAATACATAAAATGCAAATTTATTTTTCATTTGCACAATTATACGCGTCCAAATGATCCGAAATCAAATAACCCGTCAAAAATATATTAAGATTGGTTAAAGTCACTTCTCTTAATCATTTAGGGAAGAGGCAATATAGGTCCTATAATCTTTTGTGTCTATAATATATTTTAGATCTATACGGTAAAAGTGACCCGTTAAATATTATATGAAATGAGGTACGGATCTTCTATAAACAGAACTGCATGCGTGCAAATATTTGTTAACAAATAAATGCCAATAAATCTTACAAAAATGTTTCCTTTATTTAATTGCTGAAATTGTGAGATTATATGAAACAAATTTCTCCGCATAAAAATATTGGCATAAAAAATCGAAAGTTTGACAACTATGCTGAACTCTTTTTTTTTTAAAGCAATAAATGTCTTTGCTTTGCAACTTCAGTTTATTTTTTATTAAGCTAATACATTTTTTGTCGTAACCTTCACTGTTTAACTATTTATAAAGTCTAAATCCAATTTACTCGCAATAATCTAATTTCGATAAATTCACTTGCGTTTGAAATCGATGTTCGTGCTTGAACTTAAAACATATTAAGTATAGGATAACATTATAGTCTTTGGAATTTTATTGTCTTTGAAATTTATACTTTTTCTTTAAAATAAAACGTGAATAAATATAAAAAGAGCAAAAACAATGATTTCTGTAAATATAATAAAAGGAAATACCGCGTTTGATCACACAAGAAAATGAACTGAAAGTTAACAAAAATACACTATACAGGGTGTCCCTAAATTCATGGTATATACGTTAGGGGGTGATAGAACACACCAAGACGAGTAATAGTAAATAGGAAACCAAGGGTCCCAAACGTTTTCCAAAGGAATTAGCCGCCATTAAAGTTTGGGGACCGAAATTTCAAATACACATAAAAAACGAAAAAATTGGTCGATTGATTTGCGGTTTTCACTAAAACTATTCTTTATGTTGGTATTTTCTTGAAAATAAATTATAAAGATAAATTTCGAAAAATGCCGATAGAGGGCGCTTTAGACTTTGAAGTAATGAAAAACTATTTTTTGCCGTAATTTTTTGCATCTCATTAAATGGGTTCGTAAGCTTAGACTTAAACTTAAATTTTGAGCTCAAAATCTGAATAGTTGGGAGGGGTTAAGTAGCACAAACTTAACTGTGTTCAGAGGGTTTAAATTTCAAATAATTTTAAAAAACTGTAAAATTGGTCGATTTATTTGCGATTTTCACTAATACTATTCCTTATGTCGGTATTTTATTGAAAATGAATTATGAAGATAAATTTCAAAAAATGACGAAGGAGGGCGCTTTAGACTTTGGCGTAACGAACAACTATTTTTTACGTTATTTTTTCATCTGATTAAATGTTTTCGTAAACTTAGACTTAATCTTAAATTTTAAGCTCAAAATCTGAATAGTTGGGAGTCGTTAAGTAACAGAAACTGAACTGTGTTCACAGGGTTCAAATTTCAAATGATTATAAAAAACGGAAAAATTGGTCGATTCGTTTGCGGTTTGAAATAAAATTATTCTTTAAGTCAGTATCTTCTTGAAAATAAATTTTAAAGATAAATTTCAAAAAATTCCGTTAAAGGGCGCCTTAAACTTCATAGTAACCAACAACTAATTATAATCGTTATTTTTTGTATCAAATTAAATGCTTTCCAAAACTATTAAATGTTTTCGAAATCTTAGATTCAAACTTAAATTTTGAACTCAAATTAGGAATCGTTGGGAGGGGTTACGAAGCGCAAACTAAAGTGTGTTCAGGAGATGAAATTTACACCCCCCCCCCTCGAATTCAGTTCACTTTTACGCTTCTTAAACACTTGCAACGATTCAGAATTTGATCTCAAAATTTAAATCTAAGCATTTGAAAGCATTTAATGAGATTTAAAAAAATAACGTTTAAAAATAGTTGTAAAAGATACTCCAATGCCTAAGGCGTCCTCTTTCGGCATTTTGGGAAATTTATCTTTAAAATTTATTTTCTAGAAAACACTGATTTAAAGAGTAGTTTTAGCAAAAACCACAAACGAATCGACTAATTTTTCCGTTTTTTTTTTCTTTTTTTAATAATCATTTGAAATTTAATCCCACTGAACACAGTTCAGTTTGTGCAACTTAACCACTCCCAACTTTTCCGATTTTGAGCTCAAAATTTAAGTTTAAATCTAAGCTTACAAAACCATTTAATGAGATGCAGAAAATAACGGCAAAAAATAGTTGTTCGTTAATCAAATTAAAGTGCCCTCTATCGGCATTTTTCGAAATTTATCTTTTAATTTATTTTCAAGAAAATACCGTCATAAAGAATAGTTTTTGTGAAAACCGCAAACCAATCGACCAATTTTTCCATTTTTTATGTTTATTTGAAATGTTGGGCCCCAAACTTTAATGGCGGATATCTCCTTTGGAAAACGTTTAGGACCCTCGGTTCCTATTTCCTATTACTCGTCTGTATGTGTTCTATCACCCCCTAGCGTATGTACCATGAGTTTAGGGACACCCTGTATAAGTAACATTTATTATAAAATTTTTACGCAATGTATTTTCAAAGATGAAATAATTTTCAAAAGCTTTGTTTGAACAAAGTTCGTATGCATGAAGCGATTTATTGGAATTTAGTGTTTTCACATCATAAACTTCAAGTACCAATCGGTATTATCTGAAGATTAAGTATTTGCCCATTAACCCATTAGTGCCTAGTGTCCCATTTTTGGGACAGTTTTAAAAAGTTCAACTTAGCGCTTTTCACACCAGTAAAAAATATATAGCTAAGTACTTTCTTTCTTGAGACAAATTCCTCGATAAATTAAGATAAAAATTACACTTGTTTTAAAAGTGGTGGGAAATGCAAAATTTTCAATTTTAGCGAAGAAAACAATTCAGGAAATAATGGGTTAAGTAAGACAAATATTACTTTATGAAAACTCAAATGGTAAGAGTGGTAAAAAGTAAAAGGTGCTTCAAAGTCCTTGAAATGTACAAACCCTGTTGATTATATATATCTTTTTAAAAAGAAACATTGCATGTTTTATTGCAACCCGGGAAATTTTTCAATAACAATAAAAATCATCGGATGAAGACTAGATTAAAAGATTAATAGATTAACATACCAAAACTATTTTAAACGTACTAGACTTTTTTTGTTTGTACTCTTGTTTTCATATTTGTACACAGAAATATATTCTATAAACAAAAATCAAATTCGACAGCTATTGAACAGGATGTTGAAAAGTTCTTCAAACCAGAATTATTAACAACAACAAAAAATAAATAAATAAATAAATAAAAATGAAAAATAAATTCTCGTATCGCAAGCGAGAAAATATTTTGACAGCTTATTTTTCTGTGTATAAAACCAAGTTATGTGAGGAATTTAAAATAATAATAAAACTAAACATCTATTTTTTAACCTTTTTTTAGCCATATGAAATATTTCTTACTATACATATTTTTATATTCACTTTCGTTTTAAAAATAACTCACGTGGAAAATATTTTTCAGAATTTTCTTTATTCAAATACCTTATAATAGAAAACTTCCGAAATAATATTTATAGTCTAGTAGAGACTATATCTTTCTGAAATCTATATTATAAACCTGAAACGCGTTTGTGAGTAAAGCTGACTCTGACGGTAACAACATATGACCGGTAAACTGAATCACAATTTATTGCATTTTTATGGTTTTAAAAATAATTTCTAAACACGTTCTTTTAAATGTGTTTTATCCCGTGTAAAAATTAACCCGTTTTTACTTAAAATGGTATATATAGTTCAACATTTGTTTCTGAAAATATTCGTTAGAAAAATTAAATCTTCATAAAAAAATAAATAAAACAATATAAATAAAATACCAATTTAACAGCAATGTACTTGAACTACGCGTTTCAAATAATCGCACATAGAAATAATCAATATAAAAAAGGGTGGTATAAGAATGAAAATTTTAGGCTATTAATTCCTGACATCGGCTAATATGAAAGTTTATATTTAATAAATTTCAATGAAGACTTATTTGAGAAACTTATTTGGAGTCATAATTGATATTTTCATATAAAAATGCTTTTTGGTGGTTTTAGTAAACAATCTAAAAATATATATTAAATATAAAGTATCTGTTTGAGTCTGATTAAAGAAAATGATTTTTTTCAAATCCGGGAAATTTTTTTTTGGGTCCTCTAGTCAACATAAAATTTAAAATCACAAAATATATCGAACAACCACCAAAAGTTGAATGAAGTGGGAGGGGTTAAATAAAAATAATACACTACCAGGACGATGAAGGGCATAGCCGGATAAGCATTTAAACATGTCTTTCAGTCAAATTTCTTGATTTTTTCCCCCATGTGTGACTAAATATCTGACAGTGTATTTCTCATATTATTGCCTTATTAATACAAAGTCGTGTTCAGTGTTTTAGGCCTCATTTCCAAGAACAGTGACTTATGGGAAAAAACAGCTGACACTTGATAATGTATTGCATTATTTTCTACATATTTTTTTTCAAGAAACTTCCACAACAATCATAGTTTGGATCATCATCCAAGATGACATAGTAGTCAATAAAAACTATTCAATACCATAAAACTGTGTCTGATCGTGACAATCAGCAATTACTTACATATACTCACGTAAGACGATGATAAGCCGCGCATGTAGTTCAGCTATGAAGCTTGAAACTACTAACTGTATTTTCTTTATAAAAACTGGTGATAAACACTTTCATTTACATTGTTAGTGACCACTGTCGTTACATTTGGATATCGAAAAATGTAGTTTTGTTTCGATGCAAAAAAATATTCTTGGTTGTTATTGTATGCGACACAAACAAGATATCGAAATAGTATCATGAGCGTTGAGAATGATGCCCATGTGTTCATTAAAATTTAAAATACAGCAATTCTGTAATCGTGTATTCCAAAAGTTCTTCAAGTGTCGAATATGACTACTGTAATTTCCGGCGTATAATCTGCGGATCAAACAATCATTTTTCGACCCAAAAATTATTTAAAGTAAAATTTAACATTTTAGATCGCCGTAAACATATGGCTTCAATTACTAAATAACGTTTCTGGGTCCAAAAAGAATTGTTTGATCTGCGGATTATATGCCGGGAATTACGGTAGTTCCGTCTCAAATAACGCCTTTAACCCTTTCCGGCGCGGTGTCCCTTAAAAAGGACACCTAATTTTAATTTTACTGGCACCAAGAATATTTAATTAAAATTTTCCTTTGATAAAATGCCTGAAAATAAGCAAGTTCGTATTCTCTAATAAATTCGTTTATAAATTCTGGTGGCAGATAATTATTTCAATTAAACTTACTCCGCGCCGGAAAGGGTTAAATGAATTTTAATAATTTTTAGACACTTTTTAAAAATATTTATATGTAGTACCCATAGCAAATTTTCGGCATTTTTATATAATATGCGGGCACACGTGAGGAATTTTTTACAAGATAATGGTAATTTTCGATCAACTACAAGATATGATTTTTATTTTTGTAAAATTTTTAATCGGTTTTTCACACATTTTTTAGAATCAGAAAATTATACAAAAGCTCCCAGTTATGCATCTTTGATGCTTATGTAAACTCAATAGCATATAATTCCATTCAGTAGTTTTTGAGAAAATGAGGTTTTTTAAAAATCGAAAAAACATTTTTGTCTCATAATGTAAATACTTATAAGGAGATAACAGGGGAAATACATTGTCACATAGGTAGCCACACATGGGGAAAAAACAAGAAATTTTATTGAAAGGGATGTTTCCAATGCTTAACCAGCTATGCTCTTTACTGGCCTTTTACTATAAAAGGCTGCATCTAAATTCAACTGGCCCTAAAAATCAGAATATAACCACCCACACGCAGAAAAATTTCCTCTCTCAGAAATTCTGAAAATTATTTTTATACTTCAGTAAATATTTCAATAAATTATTAAAACTCCATTTATTAATCTCTTTTATTTTCGTTTAAAGAAACATCGATTTTTGAGAAATCATTCATTGCGAGAGCAGGTGTTTGCAACGCATTCAGCCGGCTATGGATTAAAAACCCCCAAACCACAAATGATTTGTTTATACTAGAATTTTCTAGAACAAGGTCATTTTTCAAAATACACCATTTAGATTTTATACAGTGATGCATATAGCCCTATCTTTAAACTCTGCTTTGTAATATCTAAATTTTATAATATATATGCATTTTTTTAAATAAAACCAAACCGACATGAACAAAAAATGATTTTTTCTTTCATAAAAAATTAGATTTTTAAAAAGTAAACGAAATGCTTTGTTGAGACGCGAATGAAAAAAATCCATGAGTTGGTTAAAAATAAGAAAACTGATTTATAGTCTCAGATACTTTATACACATAATAAAAATTTCAAAAAATACAGGGCATCAAATCGGGGATCTTTCACTTTTTGATGTTTGGTATCAAATTCACGAAGTTCTACATGTCTTTATAATGATTGAGCAAGTAGAAAATATTCAAATTATGAAAAGATTGTGAAAAATTTAATAGGTACCCAGAAAGCGGAGTATAATATTACTTTTAACCCCTTAAATAATTAATTCTTTTCTATTCAATAAATTGAAAATAACGGATTCACACCACTATTATTTAAATAAAATATTCGTAAAATTTACTCTAAACATTTCTACTTTTCAATAGTATGAATTTTTTTAAAAAAATAATAGTGGTGTCAAAAAGCTTCAAATGATAAATTTTATCGTACCATCGTACGCGGGCTCTGCCCGTCATTGTAGGTTAAGGGGTTAACCCATAGGTGCCAACCTGACATAGATTATCCGTAATACATGCGTTAATTTGACCCTGGTTAAATGAGTTTCGAACCAGAAATTTGTCAAAGAAACGAATTTAAGTATATTCCACTAACAATTTTGAAATTAAATAAATAAAGATTCATGAAATATATTTTCTGGTTTGAAATGACATTAACCTGGATCAAATTAATCCAAGTATTACGGAAGATTAGTTGAAAGTTGGCAGCTATGGGTTAACCCTTTGAGCTCTGGGGTGTAAATTTCTTCAAAATTCCAAATCTCACATTGGCACCAGTATTTTGCAAAGAAAAAAAACAGTTAACGATAAACACAAAAAAAAAAATGCATTAAACCTTTTTCAAATAAATTTGGTAGAATTTTCTGGTGCCATTGTGACATTTCGGAATTAAAATTATGTGGTACAAAATTCTACCATCAGAGCTCACGGGGTTAAAAAGTAGAAGTCTGTAGCAGTGTTGCCAGATGGGCTATTTTTCTTAATCCAGATTCTTGATTGGCACCACTTTTTTGTAATGCTAAAATGCATCTTGTTTAAGGATGTATTAATAAAAGCGAAAACAAAAGGAATTTTAACATTTCAAAAAAGTGGCGCTCATAAAGAAATCTTTAAAAAAAAAAATAGCCCACTGGCAACACTGGTCTGTAGTTATAAATTTAAAAAATATAATAAGAACGAATAAACTGGGGAAAATTAATGGAGGAAATTTATGAAAGGATGATTAATTCACAAAAAAGAAGAAATTTCACGAAAGCAATTTATTTCGAAAAGGTAAGGAGTCATGTTTACATAAACTGATAATTGATATTTAGATGATATTTAGATCTTAAGATAACAGCAAAATATCATATCTGTGAATAAAAAATAAAATGGAGAACTGCAGTATGGAGGTGGAAAAAAGTAGAGTTCTGTGCAAAATATTTATCCTAAATGCTGGAATTTAAAGAAAACAAAACAATTTTATCAATCAAACAAAAATTTAAAAAATTAAACGCGGATAAATCACATTTAAAATACACAGAGGAATAGCGTAGGCGTGTTATTTGAAGTGATGAAAAAATTCTATGTTTGATAGTGATGGCATAATATTTACAAAGAGAGAAATATAAAAATATTTACATTCTGAGCGAATTACACCTTCGGTAGAAATTTTAACTGCCTGAACGTCGTAGGGGCAAGAAGAGTTTGATTGATCTATCATTTAAAATTGTATATTACTACCATTTTTTTACAATTTTATACTATTTAATTGCAAAAATGTTTGGAATAAATATTACGAATATTTTAGCTTAAAATAATTGATTCTTATCCCTTATTTTCAATTTATTGCATGTAAAAAAAGAAGCACTTAAGTGGTTAATTAGTATTATGATCTTGCATTAAATAATATAAAAAAAGTAAACATACAGTTGTTTCATTTATGAAAATATAAAGCCAAAAATACATGAAAAGGATATTTGAATAAAAATTGAAACCTTTAATACGATGCCTTTCCTACTGTATTGAAATATTTCTATTTGATCATAAATCAAATCTATGTCCTTTTACTGCAGCATGCAAAAAACCCGTTTCTAGATAATTCCATTCTACAACTGACTTGTTCTAAGAATAGTCCAGGCCTGAATTCAATTGACATATTACGAAGAACAGTAAATAAATTTGTTGAAAAAAACACTGCAATAAAGCCTAGTTAACCCTTTAATCTCTGGTAGGTAAATTTCTTCAAAATTCCAAATATCACATTGGCACCAGTATTTTGTACAGAAAAAAATCGGTTAAAGATATAGACTAAAAAATGCATGACGTCTTTCTCAAATAAATTTGGTTGAATTTTCTGTCGCCGTTGTGACATTTCGGAATAAAAATTAAGTGGTGGAAAATTCAACCATCAGAGCTCAAAGGGTTAACTGAAACATTAATTTAATCTTGGCTGCATTTTTATCTAATAACCGGCACAACTATAAGGCTGAAATTTTAAACTTATTCGCTGAGCGTTCTTTTGTTTGACACCACAAACCCCTAACAATAATTTTCTTTTAATATGATCTAAAAATTTTACGTCTTTAAATAAAGCAAATCTTTTATTTGAAAAATAGTGGTGGGTATGTAAATAACGTAAATATGTGCATTTATTTTGACTGTTGTGTGAACGCAACACCAGCGGGTAATGGGCTATACAGACACAACTAACTATCGTAATTTCGGATGTATAAGCCGCAGATCAAACAATTCTTTTTCTACCCAGAAATTTTTAAGAAACAAATATAACTAGTTAGATCGCCGTAAATAATTGTCTTCAATCACTAATTAAGATTTCTGGGTCCAAAAAGAATTGTTTGATCCGCGGCTTATACACCCGAAATTACGGTAATAACCCTCACTTCACTGCATCGAAAAATAACTTTTAATTCTGTCTAAATGTTAAAGTTTGTTCAGCCAATAATTAATTGGCTTGGTGCAATTTTTTATGTAGCTAATTCTCTCCCTATAATTCAATTTAGCGTTCTTGGCAATTGATATACGTACGCATCAAAGAATTCAGAGGATTTTGAGTGCTTCATTAGTTGTGATGTGTATTACTAGAAATTTTTAAAATACTTGTTGATATGTATGAAAATAGAATTTGTTTTCATTTAATAAAATAAATATTATTTTACGAAAATTCTGGTATAGGTACTTGAAAGTCCTTAACCTTCCTAACCTGTTAAAATTTTACTCAATCTTGATGAAAAGATTTCACACCAGAATTGTTATTTAAAACATTTTAATGTATTTAATAGACTTATTTTTCTTAATCTGTTATTTAACTTTCATTTTGAAAAAAGTTCTGGTTCGAATCGTATAAAACTAATTATAGTTATCTGTCGATTAGACCCATTCTGGGTAAGAAGGTTAAAACGCACGGACCCTGTGATATTACAATACAAATTTACGTCTAAAAATCCCTTTATATAGAATTCTAGATTATATTATTTTAAAATTCAAATGCAACGTTATAGCTTTACATCAAAAATCACTGTCGTTATGAACTATCAAATTTTAGAAATCTAGTTTTTCATTGTAAAATGATCAAAACAGGCCAATACCTGCAAGTCCCTCTTCCTTTGAATAAGAATATGATTGTGTTGTTATGAAGAATATGAAGTGTTGTTAGAGAAGAGTAGCGTTCATGCTTCGGTGTCTCCGAGCTGTTAACGCTAAATACCGATCTTCATTGGGCGTTGTTGCCCGTCTACGACCTTGCCCTGGTCTTCGGCCTGCACATCCACTCTCCTAAAAATGGTTCCAGATCCTGGAAATGACACTTTTTGACATTCCAATGGCTTGCGCTACTTCGGCTTGAGTTTGGCCCCCTTCTATCCTACCAACAATTCTCCAAGCTTCTGAATCTGTCAAATGACTTCGCTGAGACATTGTACTCATCGAAACAAAGAAATCACTGAATGCCGATCATCCTGGTCTTCATTCTCTTTTATCCAGTTGAAAGTCAAATTTCATTCGCTGCCGCTGAAGCGACGTTTTTGACGTCGAACTCAAAATTTGCATACTCCACAGTTTGAAAACCAGAAAAATTTGCATTTGTGATTCTCTTCTTTTATTTTTGGCAAAAAAAATTCGTTTATATCTTTATTTTATATAAAACTTCAAATATCCTTTAATTGTTTTGAGCAGTGTATATTGTACTGTTATTTTACTATCAGATTTTCATGATAATAATTGATTTTGAACCTTTTCTAATATAAAAGCGACACATCTAGTGTAACACAAATACTATTTCAGCTATTTAAATGCTACAATTTTATTTTGTAATTTTATTTAACTAAATAATGTATGATTATTTAGAAATTCTGAAACTGTTTTATATTACTTTCAGATTTCCATCGAGTATCTCAGATGCTCCGGAAATTATTCATGAACTTAATTCAGATGCACAGGATCGCCATAACTATATTCCACATGATTACTTTTTAAATTACATAGATGATAATGTGTACAAACTAATTGCTGATTGCACAAATAGCATATGTGTTATGAAAAATGGAAATTCCCCCAACATAACTGCCTCTGAAGTTAAAACTTTTGTTGATATCACTTTGTTCATGAGTACATTTGGGTTTCCTCAAGTCAAGATGTTCTGGAAGTGTAGTAATCGGGTACAACTAATTTTTGATGAAATGAGGAGGGACAGGTACCGTAATTTCGGGTGTATAAGCCGCAGGTCAAACAATTCTTTTTCGACCCAGAATTTTTTAAGAAATAAGTGTAACTACTTAGATCGCCGTAAATATTTATCTTCAATCTCTAAATAAGATTTCTGGGTCCAAAAAGAATTGTTTGATCCGCGGCTTATACACCCGAAATTACGGTACTTTTTTATCCAATCAAACTTGAAGGTTGTTTTTGATAATAATATTTCACAAGCAGAGAAAGCAAATAAGCTGTGGAAAGTTCAACCAATGATAGATTCTGTTCGAAATGGATGTTTGAAAATACCTAGATCTTCTTTTGTTAGTATTGACGAACAAATGATACCTTTTACTGGAGCAACACAATTAAAGCAATATGTACCACGCAAACCAAACCCAGTTGGTTTGAAATATTTTGTAATAGCTGATCCGTCAGGAATCGTATTAGATTTTGTAATCTATCAAGGTAAAGGGTCGTTTCCAATTCAGAATGCTGCAAAATCTCTTACTATTGGTGAAGCTGCAGTTTTGAAACTTTGTGAAACATTTGGTGCAGGAACGCGAGTATATTTTGTAGGTATTTCACAACCAGTAGGTATTTCTTGAAGTTTTACACGAAAAGGGAATTGGTGCAACAGGTACAATAATGAAAAATAGAATACCAAAGGCCAACAAGTTATTACCACACAAAATTCTTCAAGAAAATGGGAGAGGGTCAACAGATAGTGTAGTTCGAAGTGATGAAAAAATTTATTGTGAAATGGCAAGACAACAAACCTATTTATATGGTATCATCAGATCATTCTATTGAAGATGTCGACACTTGCAAAAGATGGTCCAAAAAAGAGAAAAAGTATATTGATGTCCGTCGGCCAGAAATAAGTAGAGAGTATAATTTGTAGATGGGCTGACAGAACAATTAGTTATTACAGAATAAAAACAAGAACAAAGAAGTGGACGGTGAAAGTACTAATTCATATGATAGATTTGGCAGCAGCTAATTCATGGTTGCAATACAAAAGATTATGAAATTGATGAATATACAAAGAAGGACTTTTTAAAGTTTATGGAGTTTTAAATAGACATTTCAGAGAAATGAATAGCAGATGACACAAAAATACGCCCATTGCTTCATGTGATGATCTGGATAGTAATGGTGAAGTACAACCTAAAGCAAAAAAAGTTTGATCAGCCCGGCCATCAATTCCTTTCAGCAAAAAGAAGCAAAACATATGCCAGAAGTTGCCAACATCAAAAACTCTGCGTATAGCAGAAATACAGGCTGTAACAAAAAAAAAACAAAATTTCGTTGCACAAATTGCCAAATGTTTCTATACATAACTGCTGAACTAAATTGTTTTAAAACATTTCATGGAGCTTAAATTAATTTTTTTAGCATTAACTTTTAATAATTTACATTTACAACTTATTTTAATTAACAATTATTTTTGAGTAATAAATTTAATATCTTGATAAAAAATAAAATTTCTTATAGTTTTATAGTTCGTATGACCTCATCATCCATTCAAATGGATGTGCCTCCCAGCAAAATTTAAAAATTAAAATTTATCGATTTTGTAAAAAATATTAGTTTTTAGGCTTAATTGGTCAGAAAAAATAATCTTTGAAAGAATATATGTATTTTATTTTGCTCAGGTCTCAGGAGGATACAATACTAGTCGCCTGTGGCGGCTCTGAACCTAGGTATTATGCGTAAGATATCTTATAATTTATCTTAACAATAGCTCTGCCGTCAAAGCCAGATAGGACGCAGTATTATTACTGCACAGCAAAGTGTTTCTATTATTATAACCACTAGTTTTATAATGGATGTACAATAAAAATCATGGGAGATGACGCATATTTCAATTAAAAAATATTTCAATAATTTTCTACAGCGTAAAATAGAAATATAAATTTATTATATTTACTAGTTTTAAGATTTGCACTGATTCATTCAAATAAAATTCGCGAAAATGAAAGGATATCATTTCTTTTTATGCCTCAGTTATATACACTTAATCGCAGCTTAATTATTCTTGTTTGTGTAAACAGCAGTGAAGTAAATGTTGAATGAACAATTGCTATTATTTGCATCACCATTTAAAGTTTATCTCTTTATTCCTTCTCCTAATATCTAAGAATGTTTTTGTCATGGATTTTAGACACCAAAACCCATAGTATTTTCAACCGTTTTTACATCTTAATACGTTTTTCACGAAGTAACAAATGCATTACTATTTAAACATGAAAAAACATTCTTACCAAACATAAAGATTATTCCTCAGGGGTGCAGAATGCATAAAATATTTTGGCCAACAAACAAACATAAATAAGGGTTACGAACAAAATTAATAGGTTTACTTTATGTCATAAATTCTCCAATAAAATAAAACGAATTCAAATTTACAATTCGAAAATAGTTGTTTCAAAAACAGGAGCATAAAATGTTTTATCTGTTTTTTAATTATGCACTTAAAAAATAAAGCAGACACATAAAAGACCTAAATATATAATACATATCATTTCAAAACATATTTATTGTATTCGAGAGAAGAGAATTTTCTAAATCTTCTTTCATAAAGCGAGAATAAACATCAATTTTTATGTTACATTTACCCATTTACCATATTTGTGAATATATCTTGATTTTTTTTATGATGCATGAATAAAGACTGAATGCATTGATTAATATACACTATTTTAACTATGAATGTTACTTTGCATATGATAAACAGATTAGAATTCAACACAAAATCTGTTTTACGCCCAGATTTACGATGTCCTTCTTAGTCTTTTACAGCAGTTCAAAAACTCAGGCTGTTAAATTGAAATTTATGGAAATATATTTTCTTTGTAAAACGGAAAGCAACGTAGTTGAAAATTGCAATATATATGCGGAATAAAATTATTTTTTACAGTCTCGCATAAATATTGCAAATGGAATTTTCTACTTATACTAAACCAGTTATGTGTATTTTTCATCCACCATCAATCGGAGTAGTTTTCTTCATTTTTCGATACTTGTTTTCGTTAAAGATTCAAAACATATGGAAATTTTTATTTGAACAATTCCCAACTATTTTTTATTTATAGTTTTAACCACTCAACTGATCAATTTATAAAAAAAAAACTAATGCCTATTTTTCATGTCTTTTATGGAATTTTTAATCTTTTATCACAGGTTTTTTAAAAGAGAAATTTTTTCCTAACCGAATCAGAAAAATGCTCGGCTAACATAATACAAGATTTACAGTAAAAATTTACTCGTGAGAAATTATAAATCCTGATTGAAATAAGTATGTCCGTACGTGGTACGGGCAAATTATGATTGGCAAAAACACTTTGCTGGTATGATGTACAAGAAAATGAAGGAAATGGTTAAAATATTAGTTTTTAAATTCCCATTCAGTACATTTAACACTAGAACTACCGTAGCGGTTATTATGACTGCTAACAACTAATAATATTTTAATTCCAACCAGAAATGTCTTCCTAAAATAAATTCAATAGGTACCACATAGAAATAATTTAAATAAATAATCTGAAAAGTTGTAAATACAAATTCTGATGTGAAATATTTTTAGAACATTTGTATAAAAATTCCGTCAGATCTAATGTTAACCCATTAGTGCCTGAATTATTTTCTTCGTTAAAATTCAAATTTTGCCTTTTCCCACCACTTTTAAAGCAAGAATAACTTTTATCTTAATTTATCGAGGACTTTCGATCGAGAGAGTAAATATTTATTTATATTCCTTTTTACTGGTGTGAAATGCGCTTATTTGATTTTTTTTAAAAACTGTCCCAAAAATGGGACGCTAGGAACAAATGGGTTAAATATGGATATTTTTTAAAATATTATTTCAAAATGACTGACATAGTCATGCTAGGCTTAGGCAGACTTTGTCTCAAAACTAAAATAAATAAATAAATAAAGCCTTGGAAACTTCGTAAGGCATTGCCAAACTCTTTTCAATGATAGAATAATAAAACATAATAAAAAAGTCATTTCGATTATAAAAAAGCACATTTTTTTATTACAATAAAAATAAAACGAAAGTTTATTTTAAAAATGAGCATTTATGCAAAAGATGTAAAAACAATTCAGTGTTAATTGAGTAAGGTTGAGGCTTGAGGCTTGAGGTTTGAGGCTTTCAAAAAAATAAAATTTACATACATCCACTTATTCCAGGTAAAACCTTTCTTTTAAAAGAAATAGTTGTCATAATGCTATTACTTAACGAGTTGGGCTGGGATGCGGCCTATCTTTTAGGACCTTACAGCTTATTTCGTTAGGTTAGGATTGAAATTGAATATTTTTAGCGGCTTTGTTTGACTGAATACATGCCGCAGAATAACGCTAACCCCTTTATGAATAGTTTAATCAATGTAACTTTTATTATAAAGAACTATTTCAGTAAAAAAAAAACATATATATAGCAAATAAATTAAATTTGTAGAGTCTCTTAAACTCGAGATAATACAACCTGAAAATGACATTCAGAGTGCCGACTGAGAATATAGTCAAGATAAAATATTAAATATCAAATTAATATATATAAATCTCATTAATATGTAAATAGAGCTTATTAAGAAATAAAAAAATATTTACACTTTTTCATTTTTAAGTATAAATATCATTTCCTATCAAAGGTTTCTCCCAGTAAAATCATGCACAAAATAATAAATAAAACAAAAATCGAAGATATGCCAAACTCAATTTGTAAAATATTGAATTTTACAGTTTATATTTAGACGGTTATCTATCATAATTCGGCATCACTAATTTGTTTTATTGCAGCAAATTTTACTTTTTACACGTTTTGTTTCTATCCACGATGTGGGATAAAGTCACCCCGGTTGATCATACATAAAATGTATTCTCCCTTTTGATAGAAATAAACAATCGAGCATAGCTGCCTGCTTTTACGCATTTTGATACCACTAAAATTGTACAGAGATTTTCCATTTGTTTAATCAAAGATTCGAAATCATTTCGACGATTAAATAAGATAATATTTACTATAAAAATTTTTGTGGTAGGAAAAATGCATAAAAGTTGGCAGCTATGATAGAAGTATCATACTACTTCTTATTTGTGTGTTTCTCCATATTAAGTTTTTTGGCGGAAAGCATGAGCAATTTCAGAGTTCCCTTGAATTTTAGACTGATAATAGTATGAGCTCAATGCTTAAAAAATAAAATATCTGTTTTATAATTTTATTTTTTTAAATAAAAGATAAAGATTTCAACGAAAAATCTCTGAATGCTATTCTATATATTCTACACCATGGAACTATTAATAAAAAAATGACTGGTGTGTCCTTAAAATTATAAAGTTTTAACTGTTACCACTTTTACATCGGTTGATTGCTATCAGGAGAAACATCACCCAGTAAACTGAAATAGAAATTTTCTCCTCATTTGAAAACCTTAAAAGCAAACAAACAACAACAACAACAACAAAAAAAACAGCTAATGTAGACAAGCGATTTTACGACTCCCGATTTTGCAACTCCTTACGATTTAGCAACCATTGGATGAGGTCCCGAACCATTTTCCAATATTTACAGTGTTTTTCACTTCTCGTTTTAACGACCTGCAATAAATCCTAATCCTGATTTAGAGACCTTCTTGTAAATATGAAAAAGCACTGTATTCAAACATTCCGAGATGTCTTAAGAAAATCATCTAACGAAACATTTCCTTTTCCTGATCTTTTCAGAGGTTTGACAGCTCTATACAATGTTAATTTCAAACGGTGGCCTGGGGGGATCTCCTCCCCCGGAGCTTTAAAATGTATACTACCTGGCCGTTGATGAACGTCCACTTGCAATTTTAGACATTTTGTTAAATATTTAGAAAAATACATGAGGAATAATCTCCAAACTCTTAGTGTATAAATATAATAGTACAGTATAAGTCATACGTCTCCGTGAAGATTTTTTCCCGAAACACCATAGGGGACCATCAACAAATAAAAAAAGAATGAATATCTTTTGAATAACTCTGTCAAAACTAATCTGGCAAAAGCGCTCAAACTCTAGATTGTGATTAAGTGCCTTATTGTAATTAACTGTGTTCGTTTTTATGCAAATAGTAAGCATATTCGCAGAGAAATTAAGGTTTTTATAAAAATGGTCCCAAAATTTTCCAAGTTTTTTACTTATAATTTTCAGAGTTCTTAATATAAAATGATATTTTTTTCTGAAAATATGACAAACAACATTGCACATAAGACATTGCAACATTCACCTGTAATCAGAATTAAAAAATATGAAAAATTGTATGAAAAATGAGTAGGTTTACTAAATAATTTTTCACTGCGCATGCGTCAAAGATAACAAAAGGTCATTTGCATATTATGTTAGCTAAATGTATAGAGCAACTTTTGCGAAAGTC
Source organism: Maratus speculifer (assembly GCA_964019185.1). NCBI lineage: Eukaryota > Metazoa > Arthropoda > Arachnida > Araneae > Salticidae > Maratus > Maratus speculifer. The sequence goes on from OZ025293.1 coordinate 300,856,577, forward strand.
GCAAAATCATAACTTGAAAATTCTGAAAATAATCGTCAATCAAATAAGTTGAAAATCCGTTATTCCCAAAATGAAGCAAAAACACGAGGGGTTGTATCCATATATTCGTTGATTAGTGTCAATACAGGATACACAATATGGGATGTACTACTACATTTGGATAAAATCTCTCATTTCTTTGCTTCATTTTGGAAACAACGTATTTTGTCCTTTTTCTGTTGACGATTACTTTCAGGATTTTCAAGCTATGATTTTGAGATTTTCAAAAAAGTTGCTCTATACATTTAGCTAACATAATATGCAAATGAAATTTTGATATCGTTGACCCATGCGCAGTGAAAAATAATTTAGTAAACCTATTAATTTTTCAGAAAATTTTTATTATTTTTTAATTCTGATTACAGGGTATTGTGAGCAATGTTGTTTGTCATATTTTCAGAAAAAAAAATATTATTTTATATTACGAACTCTGAAAATTATAAGCAAAAAACTTTGTAAAATTTGAGACCATTTTTATAAAAACCTTAATTTCTCTGCGAGTATGCATGCCATTTGCATAAAAAAGAACATAGTTTATTACAATAAGGCACTTAATCATAACCTATATTGAGCGCTTTTGCTACATTAGTTTTGACAGGGTTACTCAAAATATATTCAATTTTTTAATTTGTTGACGGTCCCCAATGGAGTTTCGGAAAAAAATCTTCACGAAAATGTATGACTTATACTATTATATTTATACACTAAGAGTTTCAGGATGATTCGTCATGTACTTTTCTAGATATTTAACAAAATGTCTAAAATTGCAAGTGGACGTTCATCAATGGCCAGGTAGTGTATAAATAAGTTCTTTTTATTGAATTAAATTGTTAGGTACTTTTAAATTGCATTGTAATTGTCCAAAATTAATAATTTTTCATTTAACAACCATTCCATTTAACGTCCACTTAGCCGAGGTCCTGTGAATGGCGTTAAATCGCGAATCTACTGTATATATTTTTATTGGTGGAAATTTACTTTGATGATAGTCAGGCTTTGTGTTTCAGGCATTGGTAACTTACTGACAACCTCCTATCAATGACAGTGAAAAATAGTTTCCTGCCTGGTCAAACTGATATAACAAAAAACAAATAGATTTTTTTCCATATTTCTAGCAAAACATTTCAGTGAATAAGGCGCTTAAATAAGCCGAATTATTCTATTCAAACTTACTAGAAGAAGGTTATCCCTATTGTATTCGGAAACTGGAGATCCGATTAACAAATATTTGTAAACTTGTGACAACTTTCTCAGTAACTTCGAAGGCAAGGTATATAGTATATTGGCGGTCTGTGCCACCTTTCACTAAGCATCGGCGCATTTCAGTCGTTTTCAAACAATGAAGGGCGCCATCATTAACAAGGCTCAAAACATACAACAAAATCATCTGACAGTATTAGTAGTGATACGTACATGTAAATGCATATCGCAGTAGAAGACATAAGGCCCCTAAGTGAATCTAGAGCTCTTTGTTAAAAAGAAAAAAAATAACTATATGTCGTAATAAATTTCGAATTATACATTTTTTAGCAAGGAGCCATTTAAAAAACATTTTTGAAGTGGAAAAAGCCAGAAACTTTAATATCGCTTTTAATTAAAATAAAATGATAATCAAAGATATTGTTAGTTGTTTTTTTTCTAAAGATGAACAAAAAGTACTGGATTTATTTTGGAAGTGCAAATATGACATTGTAAAACATAGAAAAACAAAAATATTCATATTAGCGACCAATTCGTGAATGGTTGAAAAGAAACCGCCTGGAAGAGTTTTTATTGATGGAAATCATTTCGTACAATTTTAAAGTACCTAAAATTTTCAAAGTCTGGGAGATAAACTGACACTCCTTTTTCCGTATTTATAAAAGAGCCATTAGCGAGTGTAGAAATATCGGCAACAACAGCAACAAAACAGGTAAACTTTCATGCACAAAAGAGAAGGAAGGGGTGCGCTTTTTTTCTATTTTTTCTACATTTCACATCTTAACACATTAAAAAAGTTATTGTCAAGATTTACAAATTTTCATCGCCATAATTTGCATAAAATCACAAAAATAACTATAAATTAGTGAAGAAAAGTAATAATACGTAATTAAATTTTTAAAATGCGTTTTCATTTTTGATTTCTGAACAGAAATTTTAAAAATATGTCTCAAACAAATATCAAGAATTTTAACTAAAATATCCTTTTAAAAGAAATTTTATTTTTAAAATATTATTAATAGGAAATAATAAAAAGGATGCACAAAAAACATTCAAAGGGAGCCATGGCGCCCGCGAATTCCGTGTTTGACAGCCCTGGTGTAGCGAATACATTATAAGTATCATGCTTTTTATCATATTCTGTTTTTCGAAATCACTCCTATGTTTATTTTCAATACAATATTGAATTTTAGTGTGATAGTTATGTTTACATTTTAATATTTTCATCTTTGTAAGTTAAAGAGCTGGAATCTTCAATAAATTTGTAAATACATCGTTATTTCAATGCTATACATAAAATATACTGAGTGAGCCTTAAAAAGGGAGAAGCAATAATGAACTCAATTTGTATTATTTTGATTCAAGAACTATAAAGTTTTATGAGACATTTATTAATTTCAATTTTGAAGATATATTTAAATCCAGATTAATTATACATTTTTTGATGACATTACTCATTTCAAGAATTTTGTCGTTGTTTCTCTTTATTATCCCCTCTCATTTTCATTTCTTTTATTTCTTATATTTTGGGCCACATAATTTTTTATTTAAATCCCTTTAATTTAGACTAGAGAATAAAAAAAAGCATTAAGCTTGCAATTCAATTATGAAATTTAGAAAAAAATTAATTTAATTAACGCGATCGATGTCAGAGTGGAGAAATAAATTTAAATAGATAAGATTGTTTTTATTAATTTTATTCTACTCTGCAATGGAAAAAAAGCATTTTTTCAGGTTACTTAGAATATTAAAATTCCTTTATATCTTATTGTTAATTACAGTTTCTTCTAATAAATAATTATTAATTTTTAATTGCGGTTATTACGAAATTATACAAAGAATGACAAAAAGGGAAATTACAAATGAACTTTCTCATGTTTAATGCTCTGTAAATGTGAAAATTAACTGAATTTTGAATTGAAAATTGAACGAACTTTTTTTGTAGACGTCTCTCTTCACAGGTGGTCCTTTATTATTAGGATAAAAAATGTATGTTTGTTCTGTCTGTCTGTTTTTTTCTTGTATTTTATAGACATTAATCTTTGTAATTTCACTAATCATCATAAATTTTTTTCATAGTATAGAAGTATAAGGTACTATTTTGTGTTTGCAAATTAACCACAAATATCGAGTATGTTTTTTTTTTTTTTTTTTTTTTTTTTTTTTTTTTTTTTTTTTACATTGACGCCTCAAAAACACATTAGCAAATATATCAGTGTAAGCTTGCAGATAAAAGTTTCAAATCAGTTTATTCCATTATGGTCTATCAGTTTAAGTTTATTTTAAAAATATGTTGCTGTTTTTTGGATTTCCAATAGCATGAGCATATGATAGATATTTTCCATTGGATTAAAAAACCCTTTTGAATACTAAATGTGAGGAATTAAACACAGAATAGCTTAAAATGCCAATGTTCGACTTTCTTGTAAACCAAAAAATTACACTTTGAACCAGAAATTTATTAAGCATAAGACCCACCGTAGCAGTCATTTAGACCTCTACAAATAAAAATATCTCGATTCGATGCAGTAATGTCTTTTGAAAATTAGTTTAATGTATACAAAATGAAATAAGTTAAATAAATAAGCTAAAACGTAGTAAATAAAATTTATGGTATGTAATATTTTTAGAACATTTGGGTAAAATTTACGGTATACAGTGTGCGATTTTGCATATCTAGCGGGAAAAAAGTCCAAAAATCGACTAGCAGTAATTTAACTTTTATACGTTTCAAATAACACCTAACAACATTGGAGGGAAAAAAGGTCAAGTGATAGAAGCCTAACTCTACAACAACACTATCAAAAATTGGCTCAAAAACCAAATTTTCTTTCAGCGTTTTCAGAATGGTGATCGATGTAGTTGTAATTATCACCGATATTTTTGGCTGAAAACAAACTTTTTTTGTATATACAGGGTGAGTCATAAATATCGAAACAATAGGCTATCTCCTTAAATATTGCCTCTAGACGAATACTTCCAACTGCAAAAATTCATAAAAAAGGTGAAATTTCTGATAAAATAAATTGCAACTCCATGGGGGGGGGGGGTCTATTTGAAAAAGTACGAAAATTAAATTTTTATACGGCCCCGTAGAGCAAAATTCCCAATTAGGAAATTATTCCTTATCCATTCCTAAATTGATCAAAAAAAAAAAAAATCTCATCTCCGTATCTGAAAACCTGACAGAGATATTAAAATCCAAAATTCTCCAAAATTCCTGACTTACACCACTTTGCCATGCCTGTAAATGGAGAATTTTTGGCTTGTTTCCAAAGCAAATGAGGTATCGTCCACAAATTATCCGTATTAAATGTCGATTCAAGACCGTGCCTCTTATCTGGACATAATAAACCAGCGTATTGGTTTAAATCAAAATTTGTTTTCAAAATATGTTGTTCGTTAGCACTGAAGGTCTGCAAGGATCGGAATATCTGGGTCCGGTCCCAAACCGACCCTTAGGGAAAAAAAATTCTGCTTGGCATGGAAAAATGTTAAAATCATAACCCGTATCAGCTTGGAAAAAAGTTTAAATCATAGCCCGGCTCAGCCGTGAATTTCTACATAGATTTTTTACTTCAGTGTAGTTATAAATTGTTTCGCGTGGACCAAAAATATTTATTATAATCGTTTTTTATATTTATACTTTTTATTATTAAAGAAGCCGCCAAAGGCTGTGATATATTTATTTTATCAATGAATCTCTGTTTATATCTAAATGTTTCACTTATATTTTAATATCGCTAATCCATATCCCGCGCGTTGGAGACTTTGAAGAATGTTATACAGTAAAACTTTTTAAGACGGAATCACATAGGAAAGAAAAAAATACGTAATAGACAAATGCCCTTTCTAGGAGGGTTAAATGGAGTTTATTTTTTTTAGGTATTATTGTATTCATTTTGCATGGATCAACACATTTTTGTTTAAGACAGAATTCCGTCATAGGAGATTTTTTCTGGCTTTATTGTTTTTTCGCATTTAAATATACTATTCTTAAAAAATTATTATTATTATTATATTTTTTTTTTGTAAAGTAAAAGCGATTTTAAAATTTATGTGGTTTTCGTAAAAATTTTGATTGAACCAAATTTTACTTATTTCATGCACGTAGTAGGTCAGTCAGAGACAGTGATTTTAATACGGATTTTTCGAGACCGGGATTGGAAATTTCGTCCAGTGCAGACCTTATTAAAAGTTAGAATTGTTAAAGAAAAAAAAGTACAAAGTTGAAACATGTCATTTTTAATTATTTTACATTAGGTTTGTTTCGGGCAAAATTGAAAAACTATTTACTATTGAAAATTAAGATTGAAAAACAAAAACCCCGAAACAAAACTAAAATCAGATTTTCATCTTTAACCCATTAACGCCCAGCGTCCTCGTTTGAGGACGGTTACAAAAACAGCAAGAAAGCGGTTTTCCCACCAGTAAAGAGGAAGAAAATTTTAAAACTTATTTCACGAGACAGAATCCTTGATAAAATAGATAAAAGTTAATTTGCTTTTAAAAGTGGTGGGAAATACAAAATTTAAATTTTAGCGAAGAAAATAATTCGGGCGTTAATGGGTTAATTAAATGGAAAGAAATTGAAATCCGGTAAATAATTTTGGGAGTTATAACGATTTTTAATTATCCCATTTAAACTAGTACTAATCATATGAAATTTTTATAAAATTTATGATAAATTTTAGGATGTGAATTTCTTAGCAAAATATATGGCTAACCCCCTCCCCCCCCCCCAAAAAAAAAAAAAAAATCAAAATTCTAATTTAAAAGATTTTTTACACGTCTCCTAGAACTATTAAAATAGCATTGTCTTCTGAATTACGCGCATTTCAATTTGTGTTTAATCCCTTAAAACCTGATGAATTATTCAAACGGCTATAACTCTGCGAGTTTTGAAGATATGAAGATGCAGCTTTTTTTGTATTATTCCGGACTGGATAAGAAAAGTTTTCCTAACTGGAATTTTTATCCTACGGGGGTCGTAAAAAAGTTAATTTTCGTAATTTTTCAAATAGACCCCCTATGGAGTTTCAACTTATCTTATCAAAAGTTTACATTTTTTAATGAATTTTTACTATTGGAAGTATGGGTCTAGGGGCAATATTTAAGGAGATAGCCTATTGTTTCGATATTTATGACTCACCCTGTATATATTTTATGATAGCAGGGAATCTTTACAGCAATGTAGATACTTTGTCTTTTATAGTTACAATAGTTATTTAATAATTTTTTAAGTTACTATAAAAATTATTAGAAAATTTAATATCATATGATACATTTTAAAAGTCTGCCAAACATTTTGTGCACGCCGGTGCATTGTAATATATTTTTTTTTCTGTAATTATGTATGCATATAGATATAAAAAAGAACAATTACAGCTGAAACTATTTGCAATTCCTAAAGATAAGTAATTTTTTTCAGTTACGGATTTTATATAATTTTGCATTACATATGGCTATAAGATAAATAAATCTGGTTTTAAGCATTATAAATCATGACATTAAAATCTGGGTAAAACTACAGAGTGATAAGCTGAAATTCACCCCGAAGTTTTAATATTCATATTTTCTTACAAATAATAAACGAGTAACAAACGCAATAAATGACAGTGATTCAGTTTATGATAACACTGGTACCTATAGCAGTATGAAATTAATTATATTTTTTTAATAAAAAAAACTCACTACTAAAAAAAATAGTATATTTATTTTTGAAAATAAATATACACTATATTTTTAAAAAATATGCACTGAATGCAATAACACTATGAAAATGTCAGTGTATAAAAATGACAAGAAAACATTTTATTATGATTTTAGATGGAATGACAATGGCGTAAATTGTACAAGAGAGTACAAGATGTATTTTTTTCGTAATACATAACTTTTTTACCTCTAGTTGTTATTACTTTAATATTGCTAATTTTCTTAAATTGAATTTTGATCGCTAGATTCGCAAAATTTTACACTGCGCGGCGGCTCTAGCGTAAATAAATAGAATTAATTTTTAACTACCCATTACAATAAATGAAACACACACTTTGTTAAAAAAAATTTTGGCTGTAAAGATATATTTTTTCTTTGTAAAAAGCCAGAGGTTGGTAAGTATGAATAGAGCAACCTTTTTTAATATGTCATATCCTATGCAAAAATTCTGTTATTCATAGAAATGTTTTCTTGTGACCATTATTTTTTAAGAATTAACTATAAAAATTATAAAAAATGCAACGATGCCTTTGAAAACCCTTTTGCCTTTTTACGTCATAATAGCGATTTACATAAAATGATGCACTATGTTATTTTATCTACAGTGGCGTAGTAAAATGACACACCAGTAAGTTGCTTTAAGTGTACTTTATTACATCATAAATATAGATTTTCATCAAGAAATAGAGGCTTATATGTCACACGTTTTATTCACGTTTGTTTTTGTGTGATTGAATAAATTATTGCGAAAAGCATTCGCTTCATCATAACTATCTGGAGAAAGACATATGCCTTTGTATTTAACAAACACAGGATCTATCATTGTATCTAACCAAGCGAATTTTCTTAGCCTGTAGAGCGACATCTCTTGATTGCGAATTATGTTTCTCTGCAGCTTTGCTTTTTCTTCAGAAGTATTAAAAGTGCTAGTCAGAATAATATACCTTCATCCTTCTCTGTAAGTGCATACAGGACACATTTTAAAATGATATTTATTTATTGAGTTAAAATTTAATTTTTTTTATGATTAACCATATAATTTGTAAATAAAGTCAAATAATAAATTTTCTGTTAGATATTTAAGATAAGATATTTTAAGATATTAAGATATTTTTTTTAAAGTTTGCTAAAATGTGGGGTAAATTAAAATTGCTAGAACTCGAAATATTATTTGTAGAATTTTAATTGTTTTTCAATTAAATAAACAGAAAAATATAGGCTTTGATTTTGATTCAGCATATTAAAAAATATTAATTTAAGGAAAAAGTTAAAAAAAATTAAAATTAAAATAAAAAAAAGATACTTTTTTTCAAAAAATCATATTTTCAGAAATAAATTTTATTTTAATTCGCTGAATCAAAGTTAAACCAAAACAATTGAAAAGACATGTTCCAAGTTTGAACCAATTATCTTTAACGGTTCTTGATTTACAAAAATTTATATCGGAGAAATGTTGAAAAAAATAAAACACATATTCACAAGTAATGGTTTCCATGAAAACCATTGCTTAACACTAGAACATCCGGAAGTAATCGTTTTAACTCCAACCCTGCGATTAAATTTCAGTTTGAACCAGAAATTTTTTCTCCAAGTACTTTAAATTTAATCCACGCAAATTTACGCTAAATAAATCTATTAAATAACTTAGAATAAAAATTCCGGTGAGAAATAATTTTATCAAACTTGAGTAAAATTTTCGGACGTTCTAGTGTTAAAAGCTAGATTTTGAAAAGAAATCAAAACGAAAAAATTAATATTTCCCGTGCCCGTTAAGATAGAAACATGATTTAAACGTCATTTTAAGCATGCAGAAACAAAAAAATTTTTAATGCAATAATTTTGTTTTTGAAAATTTGAAGATTTTTGTGTCTCAGATCCCCATAACACCAGAAAGACAGGAAGTTTTATACAAGTTTTGTAAAAAATAATTAACACCAAAATTTGTATTCAAAACTGTTTAACATATTTAATTTACCATTTTTCATTTGTTCTCTTTAAACATATTTCAGAAAGAAATTTATGGTTTGAACCGAAATATGTTCACTTAGTAGCGGCGAAATTGGTCCTTCTCTGTCATTCTAGTGTTGAATTATGATATAACATAAGATGCACAATGAAGGGGGCACACAGTCAATGCCAAATGTCCAAGTCAGAATATTTTTAGAATTCATTTTGACAGTCTTTTAAGGATCTTAAATGGTAAATCCCAGGGATACAAATGCTGCACAACAAATGGTCAATTGCTACCACTAAATACTTTTCCTCATATTTCTTAACCCTTTAACTGGCACTTTCTTTTCCGTTCAATAAATTGAAAATAACGTATTCTCACGACAATTTTTTAAATAAAATATTCGTAACATTTAGTCTAAACATTTCCGCCTTTAAATAGTCTGAAATTATTTTTAAAAAAAATTTTGGTGCAAAAAAGTTTTAAATGATGAATTAAGTAAATTCGTCTTTCCCGAACGGCGTATGGGCAAATCAGTTAAGGGTTAATGACAGAGTTTTTATGATTTAGTAAAAAGAAGAATACTATTAAAAATTTGTTGTGAAAATCAACCATTTGTGGCATAGTGCTTGCATCCCTGGTTAACCCTTTAAAGCGGAGAGCACTTACATTGGAAAATTTTTGAACTGACTGAATGACAGCGGAATTAATGTACAAATTTATTTGAAAATAAGAAAGAATTCTATTTTTTGCCTAACATAATAAACGGAAATTTTTTATACGAGAACCCTAGTGTCAATGTGACATTTAGGAATCAAGTTGTATGTTCCATGTAATGGAACACTGAAATACAAAGGGATAAGTCCTTACTTATATATTTATATATATTTAGCTATTACATTTTATGAAAATTTACTAATATACGTGAAAATGTAGATTAGTGTTTGTTTAACAGATTGATAAAAGTATTTTGATATTTTGATTTGTTTGCTTAAAAAAATAATTTTTCTAAAATAAAGGTGTTAAATCTGTGTCTAAGCTATGTACCTTACTCACTGTATGCACTGCACATACTTTAAACGATAAATACTAATTGTGATGCAGAATTGTATGTCCAGAAATAAACCCAAACTAACAAATTTCCTCCAGATACGCTATAGTATCTGTGGTGAATAGAAAGCTTTGAAAATACAACACGTTATGAGTTTGATATTCTGGTGTATAGGAGGCCGGGGATACATTGCAGATACTTTATTTTGATCTTGGAAACGTAACAGTTTGATGATCCCTTATGAAATAATGGCTAATGCCATGAGGGCCACTAAACAGTACGTTCATATTTTAATCCTACATTTTTGAGTTTCAGTTTTAGTTAGGTGGGGAGGGCCTACCAAATGGCTTAAGCACTACAAGCCCCACCTAGCAGGGTGTAACAACTATGTTAAAGACCCCAACCATGGTTCAAGACAGGACTGCCAAAGGGAAAGGAGATGATACGGAGCCAACTCCAGGAGAGACCAGAGGTACTACTGAATGCTCTCCAGACCGTCGTCGAAAATACATTAGATAACAAATGAAAGAATGTAATGTAAACACAATGACAACGGGTAGCCCTATCTATTCAGGGCGTGCCCAAAAAACAAACATAATTGAAGAATTCTTCACAGTGATAGTGTACACAGTGTACAATGTAAATAATTAAGATAAACCTATGAACATATACATAACCAGAAGTTGCAATAATCATATTTTTAACTTAAATAATACTTAATGATGATAATTTTTCTTAGTTATTAAAAAGTCAAAATAGTAATAGGTTAAGACAATATACAGATAATTGAATCGAATAAATAAAATAAACAGAATGATATAATTAAAAGTAATAACATAACAACAACAACAAAAAAAAGATAATGTAAAATTTGTTAAGTAATTTTGCTAATGATAATTTAGTAGGTTCGAGTTCTATTTAAAAATGTTCTTATCATATTCTAAATGTCCTCATCATCTATTAAGTCCAATGGTGGCAATTGAAAAAGCCCTTGATTTTTTTCCAATAATGTTACACAGTCTGTAAATTTTTGTAATAGCACAGGTTGCTTTAACATCAGTTGAAGATCAAAGTTGCTTTAACATCAGCTGAAACCTCCATGATGAAAGGGATATATTTTGAGATCGTCTAAGATGATAAGTTGAAGTTAAAGTACATTCAGTTATATAATGTAAAGAGGAGCCTTTTTTCCACAGATACATCTTGGAGAGTATGTCTTGGAGAGTATTTTTATTTATATATTTTCATATTTTAAATACTCAATTATCAAGTCATTTTATGTGCCCATAAATGAGGAGAAAACATTCAAATCGTACTTTCTCATGAAAACATAAAAAATAAGTTACTGATAGTTCAGGGTTTCCAAATGGTCCGCTAACTGAACACCAATATTTTTTATCAGAAATTTTTACAGTACGTTCCAACAGCATTTGTCGTAAAACCAACCTCCGAAGGCGTTTTCTGCGCAATTTGCAAGAAAAATATAAACATAGCTGCCAACTTTCAACTAATCTTCCGTAATACCTGGATTAGTTTGATCCAGGTTAACGTCATTTCAAACCAGAAAATATATTTCATGAATCTTTATTTATTTAATTTCAGGATTGTTAGTGAAACATACTTAATTTCATTTCTTTGAAAAAATTCTGGTTCAAAACTCATTAAACCAGGGTCAAATTAACGCACGCATTACGGATAACCAATGTCAGGTTGGCACCTATGTATAAAACGAAAATCTTTCTAAAAAAATATTGGTGTTCCGTTGGCGGACAACTTGGGAGCCCTGTTAGTTTTATTTCGATTATGTCTATGTTAAATTTCTACGTTAAACGAAATAAACGACATTAATAACAGGAAGTTTTTTTTTAACTTGACGTTTCAATCAAAGAATTTTTTCTCCAAAGCGTCCATTCAGTCAAACAGTAATTTCACCAGTTTGCCAATCAGAGAAAAAGAAAAAAAAAATTGAGGTATATTTTTAGAGAAAAACAAGAAAACTGTTAGGGTTTCAGGCTTCCAGAATCATAGATTTCTAGATGTAGGTGAAGAATCTGGTGTAAATCTTCTAAAAAGGGATATACTGTTGCTCGTGTTCAAAGGGTTGTTTTAGAATCTCTTCTTCTTAGACATGCCATATCAGTTGAAAAGAAAAATGATGTTGACAAGCTTTTGAAGGTAATGTATAATGAACAGTAGGGAACAAAATCAACCTGATGATATCTTCAGATGATACAAATGCATTATATATGATTTACAAGCCTGCAATGAAAAACAGGGGGACGCGTGTGACTGCCCAACTGAAAATATTGGTGTTAAAATTTGAAGTGGATTTTTGGACAAACGAGCATTTATTTAGTAAATATTTAGCGAATATTACTAGGTATCATAATCTGTCATTTTACTTTATCAACGATGAACTGAAGATCACTATTTTCTTAAATAAAAAGAGGACTTTGTATTATTTGTGAGTGAGAGCTTATTTCATTCAAAAAGCGTTTTATCTACTTGTTAAACAATCAGAACTAGTGTTTCCGTCTCTGATTAGGGTCAAAACGGGATTTTCCCAACTATTAAATGCATTTTATTAATTTGTTTTAGGTTTAATCTCTTATGTATGTTTATATTTTTTTCTAATAACCAGTAATAAAAGTACAAAAATAAAAATTATAATTAAATACAAGTTATTTACTAATTTATATGTTTTTTGTAAATTTGTATCTAAAGAAGAATGTATGATTTGAATATTTGCTCCAGAAATTTACAAAATATAAAGTAACCAGTAACTTTTTTTTTCTAATATTATGAATAGTGCATAAGTTAAAAATAAAATCAATGTGCATATTTATTAAAAATGGCATGGGATTTAAAGATGAATATGAGGAGAAAACGAGTTAATGAAAATTATAAAATATCAGCTATGTTTCTTAGAAAACATTTTGCGAATTTCCTTGAAAATATATCTTCTTCCATTTTTCAAGCAATTTTAAATCATTGGCATTCACCAATCGTAAAAGCAAAAGTATGTTTATGGCAAACAGAAAGTATTATTTCCATTTTGTTGTAGATATTTTCTCAGCTTTCGTATTTCTCTCCGGTGACCTTTATTGCATTAAGGCTATTTGAAATGTGGATTTGTAAGATTTTTTTTACATCATTGCATATCATAATCGCAATTCGATTTTAAATTGAAATGATGGAAAAATGGAAAATTGACACTAAATAGGAAATAGGTACTAAACTGCTGAATTAAGGATTAATCTGAAATATAATAAGACTAAAATGAATTTCTTACACATTAGCGTATTTATTCATTGAAATGGATCATTGATGTAATAATTTGTTTTCATATATAATATGATTCAGAACAATTGAAATAAGACACTACTTTCAAAAATATTGCCTCTAGTTCCGTACTTCCAGTTTCGAAGTCGCATAAAAGAAGGTGCAAAATATGATGGCATAAGTCGCAACTCCATGGGCGGGGGCTCTATTAGTAAAAATACGAAAATTTAATTTTTGGGTATTTCTTCATTTCTTGTAGGGTAAAAATAACAATTAGAAAAATTATCCTTGTTCATTTCTGAATTAAACACAAACGATTGCATTTTGATACCTGCACAGAGAGATGCCCATTCAAATAATCTGTCTTGTTTTAAGGGATTAGATACGTATCGAAATGTACGCAATTCAGGAAACAATGCTAGTTTAAGGGGTCCGAGAAACATATAAAATTACAATTGCTGATTTATAACTTTGATTTTTTTTCTTTTTATGGTTAATCATATAATTATGAAAACAAAATAACGTCCTAAAATTTCTCATAAAGTTTTAAAATTTTCTAAATGAAGCTTTAAAATTAAGTGAGTAAAAAAGGAATCACCGCCTTTGAAGGGATTATACTTTTTTCTTCCCAAATGTAATATTAATTGATTGTGATTCTACCACAGAGGATATAGCACTTAATTAAGACAATACTGGAAAATAAGATGGAGTGGCACGCATCTTTCTAAAGTTGGTCAGAATTTTAAATTAATAATTCATACGAAAATTTACATATGAGCAGAATAGTCCTGCCTTTTTTTCTTTGTCTAGACATACTGACATTTCAACATATATAAATTGGTTAGAAACATTAAATCATATAAAGGTAATTGTTAGATAGAATCTACCTTTCAGAAAATGTATTACTGCAAAAAATGCAACGTTACAAATTTAAAAAGAAATTAAACACTAAATAGTTGTATTACAAAGTTTTATATTGTTATAACTTATTAAAGGAATAACTACGATTTCTAAACGTTAGGAAACAAGTCTCAGAATACATAATATAAGCGCAATCTCGAAAATATGGTTAATTATGTTCTTTTATGATAGACTAATTAATAATAGCAATGCACTGATGAAGAGTGAATGTAAGAGTATTAGAAATACATAGAAGAAAATACAAACAATACAGTATTCTTTTTTTGCATAATGAGTAAGCGCTGTCTCTTGAATCTTTAATTACATACTTTTCTTGTCATTACTAAGGAAGTTTTTGAGACAAGAGAGTTTAGTTCAGGGGAATTGATCATTGATACAACAAACTGAAAATAATCCCATTTTTAATTTAATTGCTTTGAAAGCAATATAGATATTTTGGATGAAATGACCCACCGTCCATGTCAATGCAAAGAAGACATATCTTAAAAATAATAGAGCTTATATTTTGACCCCTTTTACAGGGGCTCATTACCCGGGTTGGCAAAATTCCACCGTTAAAAATAAGTAAAATTATAAGTGAATAAGTATTTTCTCTTTATTTAAATGCCTTATGAATATAAAATTCCAATCAAAAATAAAGACAAGAAAGGATATTCATTTTTACTGGTGGCAATTTATATTGACGGTAGTCAGAACCTGCTTTTCTGTCATATTGTGATAACCTAGAGAATCTTCTCTCTGTGTCAACAAATACATGGTCAAATTGACACCAGAAAAAATTAATAGAAACTTTTATCGCATTTGTGAGAGAAATATCGCAAAAAAATCGTAAAATTAAGCAGATTTTTTATTTACAATTTACTGATGGAAGTTTCCTTTGGCATTTATCAGAAACTACTTTGTCGATAAATAAAATTGCATATTGTGACAACCCTCTCAGTTACTTCACTCGCAACTGACAGACAATACATTATATAATGGAGTTATGAATAAAGAGAGGAGACATGTAGTACATTGTCTATCAGTTGCGAGTGAAGTAACTGAGGTGGTTGTCATAAGATGGCTGCTGTTATTTTCCTAATCGGATGAAAAGTTTCGGATTACCACATATGAAAACTTCCACCAGAAAGCTTGAACAGAAAATTTCTTCTAATTTTAGAGCCTTATTGATGTGAAATTTCCCCTCACAAATATACTAAAAAAGTTCTGTTTTTTTTTTACTGGTATCAGTTTTTCCAGCTATTATAATTGTTTTATTGACACTGACAGAATGTTGTCTTGGTAGTCACAATGTGGCGGAACTATTACTGCAAAATTAAATATCGATTTTTGCCATTATTTTTGATTGAAATATTTCATTAATGAGGCGTTTAAATAGAGAGAAATTTTCTGCATATATTTATTGATGAGAGTTTACACTCGTGGTAATGAACCCTCTGCGAAAGCGGTTACAGTTGAAGCTTCACTATTTTACGGATTTTACGGATATGTCAGTTCCTCTTTCAGAGTAGTTCCATGTATTATATGTATCCTCCTACTTTCCTATCTCTCCCTTCATAACTCTATTGAAGGACGTTTACGTCCGCGGTATATCTTTCACAATATTATGGCAACAAAGACAACTTCTTGTCAGTATTACTAAAAAAATATAATACCTTGGCAAATTAACACCAGTAAAAAAATGGAATTTTTTTACCATATTTGTGAAAGACACTTTCTTCCGATTGAGACGCTGAAACAAGATGAAATTTTCTGGCCAAGGTCTTCGAGTGGTAATCTGAACAGTTGGTCCGATGGGAAAAAAGTATCCGCCATCTTAACACAATCTCGTCCGTTACTTGACCTGCTAGACGATACACTAAATGTATCCTACTCTTTATTCATAACTCCATTAAAAATGGATCAAAATATGAGGAGAGTGAGTTTCCCCTGCCAACTGTGGTCAGAATTGTGCAGGAAAGTCAAATAGTATGAGACAATAAAGATAAAATATCTTTATTGTTCCATATAATCACCAATACATTGGGACAATTATCATACCGCTTAATAAGCTTCGAAAAGCCCTACAGGAAAATGTCAGGGCTTTGCAAACGGAAAAAGCGTATTACGGCTTGTCCGTATACAAAGTCCTGACGTTTTCTTGGAGGATTTTTGTAGCTTATCAAGCGATATGACGAATATCTCAACGCACTTGGTACTTCTATTGGCAAACAAATAGACATGCGGCGAATGGAGTTATGAATAAAAAGAGGAGACATATAGTGCATTGTCTTTTAGTTACGAGTAAAGTAACTGAGGTGGTTGTCATAAGATGGCTGCTGTTTTTTCTTAATTGGATCAATGTTTATGATTATCGCATATGAAAACTTCTACCAGAAAGCTTAAACAGAATAATTCGTTTTATTTTAGAGCCTTATTGATGTTTTCACAGAGATGTTAAAAAATTTCTGTTTATTTTTACTGGTAACAGCTTTCCCATTTATTATAATCGTTTTACTGACACTGACAGGAAATTGTCTTTGTTGTCACAATGTGGCGGAATTAAAACTGAAAAATTAAAATGTACCAGTGAAAATGAATATCGACTTTTGCCATTATTTTTGATCGAAATTTTCTGCATTTCTTTTGCCGGTGGAGTTTGCTGGCGTGGTAATGAACCCTCTGCGAAAGCGGTTACAGTTGTAGCTTCACTATTTTAACTCTTTCCGGCGCAGACAAGTTCTGTTCGTAAAATGAGAAATTGTTGACTGACACCGGAATTCACAAAAGACTTTTTTAGAAATTAAGAACTCTCTGATTTAAGCTTTCATTGTAAAAGTAAAATTTTACTAAAATATTATTGGTGCCATTTGTATGTTTGGAATTAAAATTAGGTGTTGCCGGAGTGGTAACACTGCGCCGGAAAGGGTTAAGGACATTTCAGTTCCTTTTTCTTAATTGTACCATGGGGTAGCGGCGACACAAAGGGCTAATTCATCGAGTTACGGGATGAAATCATGATGAAGGACAAGAGCATTAGGAATAGATTCAGGAATGACGGGTTTGCCTCGACAATTCTTGTTCGATATCAACTACAGGGGGCGACAACTCGTCATTTTGGTTACGTACCTCGCCATTGAGTTACGAGATGAAATTGCTGACAAATTAAAAGTAAAATAAAATATTTTAACCCTTAACTGCTGCTAGCGGTCTCAGAGACCGCTGAGTTTTTCAAGTTTCAGAGTTTAACTTGTAATTTTTAGTTTAACTGTAGATACTGGTCAAATTTTGTCTCGTTTGAAGCCTTACCCAGCTAAAAATGAACTGCAGTTTTTTTGCAGAAGTAAAGTGTTTTTGAGGTTTTTCTAATGATAACTGTAGACTATCTGTAGTGTAATCTCAACTTAAAATCAATTCAGTTATTTTATAGTTAATTGGAGGTGATTTTGCAGTTATTTATTTAAAACATTCTGGGAGCTATTAACTTTAAAAACACTGATGTTCTAATAAAATCATTTTATAATCAAAAATATATGATTTTATAACTGTAGAATCACTGCAGTTAATTTGAAGTTATTATCCAACCATAAATTTAGAAGTACACTTTTTAATATATTTCTAGTATAACTGTGTCCGATAAATTAACAGACTTTAATCGGAGAAAAATAATTTCAATTATGCTTCAAAATCTAATTAGGGATTTTTCATCCCATCCACTCACTTCCTTAGCGAAAAATTTATTAGTTCCTACTTTATTTTGTTACTTGGAAATTATAAGTTTTAAAGTGTTAAAATCCATCTTTTTTAGCACTTTCCAATTTCCAACAAAGTTGAAAAGTGCTTATGCATTCGGTTTGTCTGGCCGTCTGTCCGTCTGGCCGTCTGGCCGGATGGCCGTCTGTCCGTCTGGCCGGATGGCCGTCTGTCCGTCTGTCCGCGCTCTAACTCCCGTAAATATACTCGGATTGCTATGAAATTTTTATACGTTATTGAGGTTTACCCTAGCACGAAGCCTATTGAAAATGAAGTATCTACCATGATTAGTTTATCTACAGAGAGAATCAAAAGTTTCCCATTACATTACGGCCTATGGAAAAAAAATCGTTAGTATACTCGGATTGCCATGAAATTTTAGGACGTTATTGACGTTTACCCTAGCACAAGTCCTATTGAAAATGAAGTTTCTACCATGATTAGTTTATCTACAGGGCGAATCAAAAGTTTCCCATTACATTACGGCCTATGGGGAAAAATCGTTAATATACTCGGATTGCCATGAAATTTTAGGACATTATTGAGGTTTACCCTAGCACGAACCTTACTGAAAATGAAGTATCTACCATGATTAGTTTATCTACAGAGAGAATCAAAAGTTTCCCATTACATTACGGCCTATGGGGAAAAATCGTTAATCTACTCGGATTGCCATGAAATTTTAGGACGTTATTGACATTTACCCTAGCACAAGTCCTATCGAAAATGAAGTTTCTACCATGATTAGTTTATCTACAGGGCGAATCAAAAATTTCCTATTACATTACGGCCTATGGGTAAAAATCGTTAATATACTCGGATTGCCATGAAATTTTAGGACATTATTGAGGTTTACCCTAGCACGAACCCTACTGAAAATGAAGTATCTACCATGATTAGTTTATCTACAGAGAGAATCAAAAGTTTCCCATTACATTACGGCCTATGGGGAAAAATCGTTAATATACTCGGATTGCCATGAAATTTTAGGACGTTATTGACGTTTACCCTAGCACAAGTCCTATCGAAAATGAAGTTTCTACCATGATTAGTTTATCTACAGGGCGAATCAAAATTTTCCTATTACATTACGGCCTATGGGGAAAAATCGTTACAAAGGAATGTTAAAGATGTTATACCCTGTCAAACATATTAAAATATGCATTCTATAAAATATAAGTGAAAATGTAGCGATTATTCATTTACAGGGTCACACAAAAGAATTCCATTAGATAATGGTAAAAGGGGGAATTGTGTGTGACATATTTTAAATATATTAAGCTTTTTCATGTATAATAAAATTGATATATGTCACTGAAGCTTAATATAACTTATACGCTACTGTCTTGTATAATATGAAGTACATAGCATTTACAGGGCCATACAAAAGATTTCAAATAGTATATTCTTTCCGTAGTACCGTATATGTGTCCAATGATGGCTGATGGAGGGATGAAGTGCATTTTAATTATGATATTCGCGTTTATATTTCGCTAAATATATGCACATTATATGGTGTGTATAAATGTTATAGTTGATATACAGGGCTACCCAAAAGAGCTCACCAACGTTACTGAATATGAGCGTAAATTATTTAAACGTGGTTTTTAAATAAACTATGCATTTTTACGCTGAGCTGCATTCAATTTACTGAGAAACGTTTGCAGAATATAGATAAAGGGATATACAGGGCCACGCAAAGAATTCGGTACATGGACGCCTATGAATGATTATTTATGAGAATGTGATTTCAGTTGTTTTAAAAGTGTTTTAGTTTACAATAAATTTTAGCCTAATGCTGACGTGTAATAAAGGTAAAATGTAAACTACAGGGCTGAACAAAAGTATTCAAGTATGTTTCCATCTAATAGTAAGAATTGCTGAAAAAGAAATTTCAAGCTACTGGGTATTTTCTTGCTAAGCTAAATTTTCCCATTATATCAACTGACATATGAAATACAGGGCTGTTCAAAAGTACTGGAATACATATTTGGGCACATTTGGCTATACACTATTATTTCTCTAAATAACAAAGTTTTGTTAAAGATTAAATTAAGCGTTGGAAAGTGCTTCATAATCTATGCTTAACGCATGATTTTTCTTACTTGTTTAATTCAGACTTGGGCGTACCTATCTATGCTTCCTTTCCCCTAACTTAAAATTCTCAGTTCTTTTATTATTTTAAGCTAAGAGAAAAAAAAATTCAATTTCACTAAGTTACATTTCAAAAACACTATGAGTGGTAGTTGACTACCTATGCCCCCTGCCTACAACGGAATTCTTTTAGTTCTTTTAAGTTACTCTGAACGGATATATGATGCTATGTTTATCAAAATCAGAGAAAAAATATATTAAGATTCAAAATTTATGAGGGACAATAGGTATTTCACTCAGCAGGCCCCTAATGGGAAATTTCTTCTTATTTTTTATTGTAAATTACTTGAAAATTATACATTTTACCATGCTTTTGAAAATAGAAGAAAAGGAAAATTTCGTTAATTGTTTTTTTTTATTTACGATGGGGCCACAGCCCTCTTCTACCCCCTCCCCCTAGCAGAAAACTCTTCGTTCCTCTCATATTTTAAGCTAAGAAAAAAGATTAAAAATTAATTAAAAAATCGCGGGAAAATTTAGTTAAATTTCATCTATGCCCCCTTCACACAACGGAAACTTTCTTGTTTCTTTATTTTAAACTACTCTAAAACAATACATTTTATTATGTTTGTGTAAATTTGCGAAAAAAAAACTAAATAAATTTCAAAATCCAGGGAGTCTATCCCTTCCCCCTAACTCAATATTTCTTATACCTTTTCCTTTTAAGTTACTCGAAAAATTTACATTATATTTTTGAACAGGGGTGCAAAAATCTAGGCGCCAGCAGGCAGACTCTCACCACTAAAATTATTTCGTTAATTTTCGTATTATATTTTGTATAAAACTCTTGCAAGAATGCTATTAAATTTTAAGCGAAGAAAACTTTTAAATTTTAGTGGTGAGAGACTGCTAGCTGGCGCCTAGATTTTTGCACCCCTGTTTTTGAAAAAAGAAGAATAAGAAATTTTATTTAACTAAATTTTAAAATCCAAGGGGGGGGGGGGGGCAATTTGTTTCCTCTGCTTCCTGCCTCCATCCCCCTCCATCTTCATAACTGAAAAGGACTTGCAATTACTTCATTTTGAAATGGATATACAAATATGTGAATCATCAAATAATATTTTGAATCGCTCTTTAAGACTATTACTCGTTCTAAACTTAACCATAGAAAAAAAATACTTCATAAGTTAACTGAATTTTTTTCTTATTATATATTCATTTTAAAAGCACAACAAAGTTTACTATTTTAAATATATGTTAAATTATTAAAATTATTTAAAATTATTTTACAATCAATAAAAATACGAAAAAAAATCTAGTCATCTTTTTATATTTAAAATTTAAAAGAAAAAATCAAAAATTTTCTTTTGTAAAAAATCACCATAAAAAAAGAGGTCAAATGATTAAGAAACTATATTTTTATTAAAATTAATTTTTCTATTTTACAAATAGATATTTCTTAAATTAACACATTTAATTACATTTTAATTCCTAAAAAGAAAATTATCTTAACAGAAAATCCTGTAAAATTCACTTATTTTGTTAAATATTCTTAAATTAATAAGAAAAATTCAGATCTTTTTCTTCTCAATTCTTTTTCGACCCAGAATTTTTTAAGAAACAAATATAACTAGTTAGATCGCCGTAAATATTTGTCTTCAATCACTAAATAAGATTTCTGGGTCCAAAAAGAATTATTTGATCCGCGACTTATACATCCGAAATTACGGTATCAAGGTTCGCACACTCCGGGGAATTGCCAAGGACTCTGGCACCACTATTAAAAATGAGAAAATTTACATTTAATTTTAAAACCACAACGTTCGCAACCCCCACCTTCATTCACAGATTTTACGATATTTTTCTGCAGTGAAACACTTCGAAAACATTGTTTAAATTTAGTGGTAGAATTGTGCGAACCCTGTGTATAATTCAAACCCTATAAAGAAAATATGCTTTGTTACATTGCAATATATATTACTTCGCCATCGACTTTCAAGGTGAATTAATGGTTTAGGAAAAGCTTGTTAACAGTAAGCTATTAAATGACTGATTCTGCAAAACTTGGTACAAAGCGAGATGAAAGGGGACTCTATTTTGACAATAATATCACATCATCGAGTTAGGACTTGAAATATTGGCACTTTAGAGATACCGACTAGTACAATACCAATGTTTCAGTCTGTCTCGTCATATCTTGGTACGAGCCGAGCTAAGTGCAGCGCCAATTATACCAATTTTAGCGGTATCATCACGTCATCGAGTTACAGCATGAAAACCAGATGTAGGATAAGATTATTTTGTGTAGATTAAGGAATGACTGGTATGCCTCGGCATTTCTTGGTACGATATGAGCAAGAGCAGGCGCCAACGCTTCATTTTGGCGTCATTATCACGTCATCGAGTTACGAGATGAAATTGGTGCCAAATTAACACTAGAATTACCGCGTTTCTTGTATACCTAGAAATACCGGGGTGGGTCACATCTGACCCATGGCTTTTAAAGACGCTTTTCTTGCTTTATATGGAGGATAAAGACACACAATAATTACTAAGGATTAATATAAGGATTTTTAATTAATAATTAATATGAACTAGCATTTAGGTTATTACATAATATGAAATTTTGAGAATAAATACCACAAAGGATTTTTTTTTCTAATTAAAAAAAATGCTTTGAGATTTTGATACCTTATTAATAATATATATACACATGATTTATTGATTTAAATTGTGTAATAAAGTTTTTACAGATCAATTAGATATTTAAATACAATAAATTTAATTATATATACATATTCGTGATTTTTTTTTTCACATATAGGTTTTATACAGTTTTCTGTCCAATTCTTACAAAATGGCATAGTATTTTTTTCTTTTTCTTTTTTTCTGTGCATAATGCACACACAGGTTATAAACAGTTTCCGCAAACAGTGTTAGTTTATTTGTCTTAGCTTTGCTTTATGTGATGACATTTTTCGTTTGTTTGAAATTTCAGTGCTGGTACGTGGACTGATGTTTTCACATTATTGTGCAATGCTTTTATTTATAATCTTAGCAAGAAGACTTTTCTACTTATATTTGAATTTGTTGTATCTTTAAAAACTACCGAAACATTTATGACCACTAGATCTTGAATCAGATTTTACATAAGTCAGAATATATTGAACGTTGCGGCTCTACCGTCCATATAGTTCGATGTTCCAAATCGCTTCAACGAGTAATTTATTTTGTATCTTTCTCATTTTTTAGAATTATTTCGAAAAAGTGAATTCTTTTATTTTTAATTTTCTGCAAAATATTTAAAATTTATTTGTGTTTCTTAATTTTTCCCACACCTTTTTTTTTTCTACTTTCATTCAGCTTGCTACTACATGTATTGGATTTGAAAAATGAAATTTTATTGTCATTTTCAAGAAAAATTGTTCAATCATTTACTTTAAGATTGTCAGCATCATCAGATGAAGATAATAGTAACTACGTCACTAAATTTCTTCACTAAAGTCATTTAAAGATAATTCACGTTACAATTTTAAAATTTTCTCATTCAAGAAACCTCCGTAGTGATGCCCTTACTATTCATGTGTGAAAGTGAAATGCCACAAACAAATTTTTTTTCTCCATTTGGCTTATGAGAGACAAAATATTCTTTTTAGTTACTTTCTAAAGTATAACATAAAAAACAACTATTTACATAATTTTTATAGTAGTTTGAAATACCGTAAAAACTCACACATTTACCTTCCAAGTGCATAAAAGATATGTGATCATGACCCCCCCCCCTACCCCTGCGCTTGTTCCCACTTTTGTGAAAAAGTAAGTTTGGAACATATTCTTACACTATACTTATTTTATTGAAAAATATAGAGTTGAAATTCTTGTTGAAATAAATGAAAGATGCAATTATTTTGTTCGGGTCAGCGATGACCCAGAATGGTAATTCTAGGTATAAAGATGTTTATATAAAAAAGTTTTCGTCTGATTTCAACTAAATTTGTGCTAAGGCATCACACTAAGTATTTAGGAAAAGTCAATGAGTTTCAAAGTTTTACTTTGAAAAGCAACAGAGATACGAACAAAAGATCACGTCTTGGGTCACGGATGACCCGCCTCGGTAATTCTAGTGTTAAAGAAAAAATTAAGTATTATAAGAATAATTTGGTCTGTTTGCCCACAGGGTGGTTATAATTAAAGTTCCACTTTGAAATAATCATAAAAGAAATAAAAATGGACCAAATGTTTTAAAACTTACTAATAATATAAAGAAGTTCATGGGAATTTCGCGAAAAAACAAAAGAAGTTGAAATATTCACAACCAGATTCGAGCTTTTGCACTGTATGAAATATTGCTAAACGAAATATGGATCGGAACATAACCTTTTGTTACAGAGGTTTGACATTTTTTGTACCCTTCAGAAACATTGACCTGAACAAAAATTACCATTTAAAGGCATTAAAGGCAACAAAAGTCAAGTGCGCCATCCGATTAATAAAATGCGTTCGTGATGTCGAACCACAAATTAGCGATCAGAAAATCCGAGAGCGTAAATCACACGCAAAAGTGTACACATTCCGGAAATCATTTTCTTATAGATCGCTAATTTGTGATTTTTGAAGCCTGAATACAGGCCTTAAGGCAGAAAGAATGGTTTAAAATATTTTTAAACGAAATTGTTTGTGGGGTTGTAAAAAACTGCAGTGTCAGGAAAGTAATTTGATTTATCCAAATGCCGTTTACACTTCATTTGATTTGTCCGATAAAGTGATCCTGTTTGTCAGAGGTCTCATTGTTACGAATCAACAATGCATCTAATCATGCAAGATCGTGCTTTTCGCGTTTTTCGTGCTTCGCGTGCTTTTCGCACAGCCCCCTAATTTCCGAGCAAAAGGGCACAGTTGTAATGTTGTTTATTCTGCAACTTTTTTAAATGCTAAGATACGATATTTTATTTTAACTTGATATCAAAACCTTAATTAAATGTATAAATATAATTATTGAAAGTATTAATCTTGACACAATTTTTAAAGCTGTATTATTTCTGTAGAGTTATATTAATTTAAAGAATATTTCTATTGCGGTGAAAGCCGCAGCTTAGTGAACGGATAGTTCACGAAACAGGAAAAGTTAAATGTCATTGTGAATCCTATGGAAATGAACGGCGTACTTTGCAAAGGTATCTTTCTGCAAGAGGAATACGCTGAGGAACAATGGAACAGCAAGGTTTGAGGCAAAGGATAGAAAAGTTTGAACCATGGACCTCTAATCTCTTGCACCTGGGAGGTGAAAAAAACCTGCTTCTCTAGAAACCGAAAAGGCTGGTGCATTTGCATTGGAGGGAACAATAATGAAAAGCACACACGATACGGGTTCGGTAAGTTCTGCTGCACATCAAAATGGCATATCTGGGAGTATGGTGAACAAATTTTTACGTAAAGTTCTGTAGTTCTATTTATACAAAATCAACTATATTCAATAATTTCAACATAACGAACCTGCTGCAAGAGAATCTTTCGCTTTAGAATTCCTTGCACGGATGAAGTGGATGAATATTGACCATGGAATATTTTGTGGACAGGTGACGCTCATTTTTGTCTAAATGGCAATTCCAGCTCAATTAACAACAGAATTTGGACCACACATATTCATCATTTTATGTACCAGTGGTGTAACCAGGAAACCCAAGTGCTCCGAATGCCTGCAACTTTTAAAATTTCACTGTTCAAACTGTTCACTTTATCTAAACAGAAAATTCTTTGCTATGAATCAGGGAGTAGAAAATCTTACAATATAAATGATGTTGGGCACCCATCCTGAATAAGCCACTGCGTACACTGTTCAATTCCATAAAAAGTTTTCCTAAAGACACCGTTTGGGTTGTATAAAGCAAGTTTCCTAATTGAACCATTTTCCTTTGAAGAACAGTCGATTCTGCACCTGTTACGTGCAGTGTGACTGCATCTCACTTAATGTCAAGACGTTTCGTTGCACTTGAACTGCAGCAATGTGGCCTTTGAGACAACACGATTTTTTATGCTGGACGGGATTATCGTACATTGATACACGTGTCACACAGCTACTTAAGCAACATTTAACGAATGAACGAATTATAGGACGAAACTTTTCCAGTTTCTGACCTCCCCGGTTACCCGATCTCAACCTCTGTTACTTTTGGCTATGGGGATGTCACAAAAGCGCTGTTTATGGAGAGAATCTAAACAATTTGGCAGAATTGAAAGATGCGATGTACCAATTTGTCCGTGACATTTCTCCTGATATGCTAAGAGCTACTTTTGAGAATGCAGTAATAAGATTTCATTTGCTATTGAATAATAGTAGACGTGACATTGAACATGCTTTGTAACATGTTTCAGAAACAATTAAACTCATTTTAAATTGATGTTTTGATGTACTATTTCGTTTGCAAATTTTGCATACAGTGTCATTTCTGCTCTAGTGGTAAGTATTTGAACATTTTACTAGCCCGGGAAAAAAATTCGCATGCCTTCCTTTAAACTATTACCAAGTAGTCTAACATTTGGCCAGGTATTTTTTCTTTAATGGCAGTTTCAAACTGGAATTTTAATTATGACCAACCTGTAATTTAATTTTTATTAGTAAAATGCTTAAATTAAAACTTTAAAAACTTTAAAGCAGGCTTCTTCAACTGTTTACATGTTTCGACTTTTCCCCAGTCAGTTTCAAAACAAATAAATAAAAATATTATAAATTACAGTCACCGCAAAAAAATCTTGACATTTACGATTTTAGACGTTTTGTTAACCCATTAGTGCCTAGCGTCCCTTTTTAGGGACGCTTCAAAAGGTGCATGTAGCACTGTTTTTGACACCGGTAAAAAAGAACAGCAATCTTTATATTATTTAATTGAAACATTTTCGTAATTAATGAGCTAAACTTAATTCTTTTAAAAATGGTGGTGCCAATTGAATAAAATTTGCGCAAAAGGTGATGGGCAGGAATGGGTTACCGTAATTTCGGGTGTATAAGCCGCAGATCAAACAATTCTTTTTCGACCCAGAATTTTTTAAGAAACAAATATAGCTAGTTTGATCGCCGTAAATATTTGTCTTCAATCACTAAATAAGATTTCTGGGTCCAAAAAGAATTTTTTGATCCGCGGCTTATACACCCGAAATTACGGTAAATATCTAGAAATATACATAAGGAATTATTCTGAAACTCCAGGTGTGTAAACAAAATAGTACAAGTCGGATATTTTCGCGAAGAGTTTTCCCCGAAATCCAACAGGGGACCGTCAACAAATTGAAAAAAACGAAGATCTTTTGGATAACCCTGTCAAAACTAATGTAGCAAAAGTGTTCAAACTGCACATTATGATTAAATGGCTTATTGTAATATACTGTGTTTATGTATATAAAGATAGCATGTATACTCGTAAAGAAAATAAGGTTTTAATAAAAACAGTCCTAAATTTTTCCAAGTTTTTTGCTTATAATTTGCAGAGGTCTTAATATAAAATAACGTTCTTTTCTGAAAATATGACAAACAACATTGTACACAATACCCTGTCATCAGAATTTTAAAATAATAAAAATTGTGTGAAAAATGAGTAGGTTTAGTAAATAATTTTTTATTGCGCATGCTTCAACGATATCAACATTTCATTTGCATATTGTGTTAGCTAAATGTATAGAGCACCTTCTGTAAAAGTTTCAAAAATATAGCTTGAAAATTCTGAAAATGATCGTCTATAGAATCAACTCAAAATCCGTTATTTCCAAAAGGAAGCAAAAAAATAAGGGGGTTTATCCAAATATAGTTGTACGTACAATATTGTGTATGCACTAATCAATGGAATATGGATACAGCCCCTCATCTTTTTGCTTCATTTAGGGAATAACGCATTTTGATCTCATTCTATCGACGATAATTTTCATAATTTTTAAGAAATGTTTTTGAGACTTTCACAAAAGTTGCTCTATCCATTTAACTAACATAATATGCAAATGAAATTTTAATAGCGTTCACGCATGCGCAGTAAAAAATTACTTAGCAAACTCGATCATTTGTCATACAATTTTTATTATTTTTTAATTCTGGTTATAGGATGCTATGTACAATGTTGACTGTCATATTTTCTGAAAAGATCTTTTATGAAGAACTCTGCAAGTTATAAGCAAAAGACTTGGAAAAATTTGGGACCGTTTTTATAAAAACCTTAATTTTTCTACGAGTTTACATGCTATATTTAAAAAAATGAACACAGTTTATTACAATAAGCCACTTATTAATTATCTGCAGTTTGAACTCTTTTGCTTCATTAGTTTTGACAGGGTGTTCCAAAAGATCTTCTTTTTTTCAATTTGTTGACGGTCCCCTGTTGGATTTCAGGGAAAACTCTTCACGAAAATATATCAAGTGTACTATTTTGTTTACACACCTGGAGTTTCAGAATAATTCCTTATGTATATTTCTAGATATTTAACAAAAGGTCTAAGATCGTAAGTGTCAAGTTTTTTTTTTTGCGGTGACTGTATAACAGGGCTCCCAAATGGTCTTCCTACTGAACATCATTATTTTCTTAGAAAGATTTCCGTTTTATATTTTCTCTTGTAAATTGCACAAAAAATGCCTTCGGAGATTGATTTTAGCACAAATGCTGTAGACACCTACTACGAAATTCTGTGTTAAAAAATATTGGTGTTCAGTTTGCGGACCATTTGGGAACCCTGTTATAAGTATACAAAAATTTATGTTTAAAAAATAAAGTAATGCATATATATATATTATTTTCAGTTCACATTTGTAAGTGATATTTAGTGCCTTATTATAAAGTTTTTATATTTAACTAGCTGAACCGTCCGGCGTTGCCCGGGACTATTGATGTTTTCAAACAAATTGCTATTATTTAAAATCTCCATTGATTTTAAAATAGAAAAAATTAAATTTTATCTAGAGATTATTTTAAATTTTTTCTGAGTGAACACAGTTATGTATTTCTCTTTAGAAAAGTTTTTTTTGGAAGGATAAATAAATATAGTCGTAGATTTTAGCTGTTTTGAACCACAACAATAATGCAATAATTGAATTATTTTAAAATTCCTTTCTTCAATGAGACCAAATCCATTCAAAATCTTCCGAGCACGCGCGGGACGTGCGCTGCACATTTGAACAAACGCTAAGAGAACATAAAAGCAGTTATTACCTAATTTACTACTTTTTTTGAATGGTGCCATGGATCGATTTGAAGATCGATTGTAAATCAATCAGGTAAAACAAAATCATCAAAACAGAATAAATTAACAAATGCGTATGCAATTTGCTGTTACCATTCAGCCGTGAAATGCAGTCATTAAATCCCATATTTACCATCTGCTCTCATTGGATGGTTGCGTCGTTGCCGTTGATTGGTGGCTTTCTGCAATTAGCCTCTAACCTGGCTGCTTCGTTGCCTTGTATTGGTAGAAGTCTGCAAAATATCTTCTTACTCGTAAGTTTTAATTAAAAGAAAATTTAAATTGGAATTTAAAAATCCGGCTGCGAAGTGCACTTTCCGGTGTTAGAATCCAAACATGACAAAAGGACCTGGGTGTTATAATTTCGGTGTTATCCGTGGTCAGGCAGGCAAACAGACATTTCTTATTTTATATATATAGATTGCATATTTAAGAAAAATACAGAAAAATGAGAAAAAATATAAATAAATAAATAAAGTTATAGTCCCGGAACTATCTTAAAGTAAAAGGAATCTTATTCAGTGCTTAACTTAATTTTCTTAACTTTTGTGCAATCAAAATATTGTGTAACTCCTTTAACAACCTTGGAAGAGGACATAAAGCACAAACTTATCTGCCAAGATATTACCAACAGTGTTTTATTACATTGTCATCTGTTGGGGAAAACATGATTTTTTTTAACTGCTAACAAAATTAATGTCCTATAAACATATTACTTATTTAATTTTATATTTATTATAGTTAAGTAATTATGAGTTTAAACTGTATATGTTTCAGTACAACCTATGTAAAACTGCAAAGTAAATCCACTTTAAAAGCTAATTATTTCATGTTTAAATAATATAAAAATCTTATTTTTAAACTATTTGATTTTAAAGAATTCGTCTTTGCAATTAAAAAAAATTAAATAGTGATCAAAAGAAAACATAAGATTTCTTTATGTGTATTCATGAATAGAAATTTCATATACATCCCATTCATGCATAATAAAAACTTTGAAAAGAAACATCGAAGCCGTTGTAAGAACCTAACAGTACAGGTAATTTTTTAAAAAGGTAATCATAACAATAAAAAAATAATTTTTCTGTCATAATGAAACCACCTACTCTCTTTTTAAATAAAGCTGTGGGCAGATAAAAATATGCAAATGTGTAGCGCTTGGAGGAGGCCTTTAATAAAAAGATTTTGAGGTATTCATTTATTTTTCGATTAACATAAGATATTTATCAAAGATAATATCCTATCAAAAATAATAAAATCTGTTTCTGAGAACTTTAAAGGGCAGCTAATAGATTAGATATTTTTTTTCTAGATTTCATGGATTACAGCTGTTTATTTTACTGTGGTTTTACTTCTAGATTTTTTTTTCTTCATAATGTTTGTGAAAATTACTATAATTTGTATTAAGTATAACTATGCAACAAGAAATACCACTATATTAAATGTACAATACGTAGTTGAAATAATATTTTTAGCGATACAATGATAGAATGCTTACGTAACTGACAACAATATCAAGTTTTTAAAATAAAAAAAAATCATTACTTGCGTAGAAATCCCTCTTCACAAGAAAATAGAAAAAAAAATAAAACTTCTATGCTCGCCTTTATTGTGTTCAAAGAAAATACAATTTGTTTTTTCAGGGTTGTAAACTTGACGAAATTTTAACTTTTTATCAGTTTACAGAATAAAATTTATCTTTGTTATATTGCTTTTAAAAGTAGCTTTAGATCTGTTTACTTCTCAAGCGGAGAAAAAAACTGAACACTGATTTTATGTTTTGTTTAATCGGGCTTCTTTTCTTCCTTCAGTTAACATTCATTTTAGTACTTACTGGGTGTCCCAAAAATGACTGATTGATTTTAAAATTCAATAACTTGCAAACGGTGACAGCTATTTAAAAATTTTTTGCAGGAGGGTTATGTATAATGTCAGGAGTTTTTCGAATTTTCTGGTGCCGTTGTGACATTTCGGAATTAAAATTATGTGGTAGAAAATTCTACCATCAGAGGTCAAAGGGTTAACCAATTGACCACTCAGTCTCGTTGGTAGTGATTTTATGGGATAATAAGAGGAAAGCATTTCGTTAACGTATTAGTGACTAGCGTCCCATTTTTGGGACAGTTTTAAAAAATTCAAGTAAGCTCTTTTCACACCAATAAAAAGAAGGATAAATAAATACTTTCTTTCTCAAGGCGAATTCCTCGATAAATTAAGATAAACGTTATTCTTACTTTAAAAGTGGTGGGAAAATGCAAAATTCGAATTTTAATGAAGAAAACAATTCAGGCATTAATGGGTTAAGGGATGGGAAGCTGGTGGAAACGTTGCAATTTCGATGTGTTTTTATATTATTTTTTATTTGTGTATTATAATTAATGTAGTATTATATATTTATTTATTATTAATTTATTTATTTCGTAATTGTCTTATGCTGAAATAAACTGAATTTAACATTATCTAAATACTAAAATGAATGAAATAATTATCATAGCGAATTAAATAAAGCAAACAAAATTATTTTTCTTACAAATGTAAGAACTATGTATTTAATAAAATGAATTATTTTTAGAGGTTTTGTATTAGTTAATATTTTTTTCATTAGGATTTATAATGTAAGTACATGTATTGCATTAATTTATAAATCATATTTTTTTAACAAGGAAAAACCTATTTTCATACATAGTAAGTTGGTAATTTATAAATTTTAATTAGATTAAGCATTCATTTTATGTCATTTGTTATTTATCAATATTTTTAATTTAAAAATAAAACAAAAATATTAATTCATACCAATATTTTTTTTCTTTAGGTCGATGATTTTTACAATGGAGGACATTTCTGAATATTTCTGTAAATTTAAGACTACTTTTGTATTTAATAATCTCTATGAATTTAGAAATTTTTTTGTTGATACAATTTTTGTTTTAGGAATTATAATGTAATTTAACGTGTTAGATTAAAGAATATATATTTGCAACAAACAAAAGAGAAAATAAGTTTGTATTTAATCACTTTTTATTAAAAAAATCCATGAATATATTTTTAGTGAATGTATATCAATATTATTTATTTGCGTTTCCTAATTTTTTTAAAGGGGGGGGGATCAGAATCTTTCATTTAAATTTTAAGGCTAAAAAGCTGGATAGAATTCTTATATTTTTATAGCTTGTAAAATAAATTTAAACATTTAATTTCTTTTAATGAAATAAAAAACTATTTCTTTTAAAATGAATATATAATTAGAAAATAAGTTGAATTAACTTATGAAGTATATTTTATAAATATTACTATTTTTTTACGATAAAGATTATAATGAATAATAATTTTAAGAAGAGATTAAAATATGTTTTTTGGTGATTCAAATAATTGTAAGTCCTTTCTTAAATGAATTGAAATAAATATATAAATAAATATTGGCTATTTTTGAAAAAAAAAATCTGTTAATGCCTGTTAGCATTTTATTTGAAATACATGAAATTTAGATATCTTGTCAAAATAACTCACACAAAATTTAGAAAAAAAAAAATAAATGTCGGTTAAGAGTAAAAATTCTTAATTCGGCCCAATGTTGGCAAATAAAATCAGGCCACTATCAGAAATCACGTATCAGTCCCGCGTCACTTGCCGGTATAAAATCATAAAAGGACCATTTACGATAACCGGTAGCTCTAAAAGCAGATTCTTATGTTTCAGTTGACGACATGCTGCCGATAGTTTACCGAAACCACTGTGTCCATGCCGACACGTAACTGACACTGCCAGCTGCGGTCTGATCATGTGCCGAAAGGTATGTTTTTACTAGGAATGGTTTGCCGCACAGTTAAAAATATTGCAGATGTTTCAGATTAGTGTCAACAGCGAATGAAAGTAATTAGGTTCACATGAGAGACAATTGGTATATCTTAGAGGATACGCAGGGAATGTTTGATACGATGACTTGATAGACGCTGCCAGGTCTAAATAGATGTTGATGGGGTTCAATTAAGAACAGCAATATGTAAGAAAACGTTTTTTTTCTTTCCCTCGCGTTTCTTTTTTTTTCACCAAAACTATTCCCTACCGACGAAATCTTAACAGAAATCCATGAAGTGAAACGAGATTTGTTACACATATTAAGTTCAAGGACTAGTCATTACACATTTCTGTAGATATTCGACAAATTTTATTAAAATTCAAAGCGTCCGGTTATTATTTTTTATTTATTAGAATGAGGGTAAATAGTTGCTTTTTATCTATAACAATATAAGGGATATTATACGGTTCTTTTCTTACTTTATAAAAATAATCCGATATTGAAAAAAAAGAATTTATTTTTAAAAACGTAGACAAAGAATAACAATTTGCCATAGACAAAGAAATTAAGAAATAGATTTAAAATACTATTTTATGTATAAAATGCAATATTGTGTGATCCTTTAGTACAGGGGTGCACAACCTTTGGCCCGCGGGCCACAAAATACCACTAATTTTATGCAGAATAATTTTCTTTATAGTAACGACAGAAACTTGGCTATTAAAGAAAATAAACTACACTTCTCAAATATTCTGGTGGGAAACGATTTTCTGGTAAAAAGGTTGTGCATCACTGCTTTAGTATATATTACAAAAAAATTCTTTTATTCAGTTTCCGCGAATTAAAGTTCATCTCACTTTCCAAAAAAAAAAAAAAAAAATGCTTCAACAGTCACATGAGTTATGAATTACATATAAAATATAAACATCTTTAAAAAGATTTTATTCATGCGTGTTCACAATTTTGAAAAGAAATTTTCCAAAGAAAGGTTTGAAAGTTAGCGTGGGAGAACATGACTGGAAGTAATTTTTGAAAAGATAAACATGATTCTGAAGCATGTGTTTTAGAAAAAAATTTGTAAATATTTTATTAAAAAAAAATTTGTTTATATATAGTATTACATCTGAATTCATGTGCATGTATTAAAAATTCAGGAAAAATGAAATTGCTTATGAAGTTCTTTCTTGTTTAAATGAGGTATTTATTCACATACCTAAACTGTAAAAAATGACAAATGTATCCCCATTTACGAAAATGTATAATTATCACACACGCAAATATACAGGGTAATTCTAAATTCATGGTACATACATTAAGTGTTGGTGGAGGGCACTGTAACAATCATTTATTGTATACGAATGTATGGGCACAAGTGACGCATTGAGATACAGATACCAGGGAGTAAATTTTGACCCCGTTTTAAATAAAAGGACATTTTCTGTATTAAAATACTGGTATTCAAAAAGCCAAAGATTGCGAGCTCTGCAATTGTCTTCGAATAAATAAGGTGACGATTATAATTTGTATTATTTTTGACAAAGTAAAAGCCAGTCATAACTTGGGTATGTGAACGTTCTTTCACGTTAAGAAAACTGATTAGTGCACTATGAAAACTATACAGATATACTTTTGAACACGTCGGGCAGCTATTTTTATATATAAAATCTTCATTAAATTTAGAAAATAAATAGTTTTTAAAGGTTTTTAAAGATAAAGGAAAGTTTTTTGGAATTTTTGATGACTTGGAAATTTATGATTTATATTTTCATTCTTGTTTATAGTACAATTTTATAGATTAAGAAATATCTGTCATTTTTGTCATTTTTTTACAGCATAAAATAATGAATTGCTTTTTAACTATTTAGAAACATGCAGATTATCTGCTAAAATTTGGTTTATTTTCATTTGATAGTAGTAGTATTTGACAGTGGATTCCACTTGTACATAAACAAAATCTGTACCAGGTTACGCACGCTTCCTGGAATTTCAGGATCTGGAATTTCTTCGGTACCAGTAATTTCTTAGAGAAAATTGTATCTTAAAAGAAACAAAATTTCCCACGTTTGAACTAGATAAATTTATTTTTATAAAAATGTACTGGTTTTGCAGCTAGAAAATAACGGTACCCGCACGGAGTTATTGAAATCAAAATCAAAATATCAAAATCAAAATCGAAGTTATTGAAATTTTCATTATCATGAAAAACATTCATGCGACATTACCTCCAGTTTCACTTTTAAAAGACACTTTAACTTAGACAAAATTAACAGAATCAATCATAGCAGAAACTCAAGGTAATATGTTTTATTTTAGGAGTAATCCGAAAATATTTTTAAGGTTCCTAAGTCGATTGACTTTTTAACCTTCCTACCCTGTTCAAATTTTACTCAATCTTGATAAAAACATTGGATAGCAGAACTGTTATGTAAAACATTTCAATATATTTAATTGATTTAAATTTCTTAATCTATTATTTAACTTTCTTTATGAAATAAGTTCTGGCTCGAATCGTATAAAACAAATTATAGCTATGGGTCGATTAAACCCATTCAGGGTAGGAAGGTTAAAAAATATTTTTCAGTGCAGTTACTATGAAATTAATTATATTTTACGTGCTTATTAAAATGCATTGTGAAACAAATTGGCCATGTATCTGTTAGTTAAATTTAATGAAAAAAGAGCTACACTTTTATCTTCTAACTATATATCTCATGGAATAATTGAATATTATGGGAGTATCATGTAATATCAATAACAATTTTATCACTCTCAAATAATATTTTAGGAATAAACAATGTATGTATTTTTTGCAGCGTTATTTGATTGTTTTGTTTCGTATCATATTTAATGGCATTGTATATAAAAACCGAATATATTCAAGGAAATACATATTTAATCTAATACAGAATATGTAATTAGATTAAGGGTGTGTGAATTCATTAACATCACATTTCCTGTTTAATAAATTGGCTGCTATTAATCCTATTGATCCTAAAGATATAAATTTAATCAGACTACATTATATATATTTGTGCTATTTATTATTGTATCAGAATAAGGGATTAATATATGTATGTTAAAACAGCAGATTTATATTTCCAATAGGTAATCTCAAAAAGTAAAGCAAAATGTCGAATGATCGAATAATTACATCTATATGTTTATCCATAGCTTTATCTTCAATAAATACAAAATATATTGTAATAAATTTAAACATCCTTTTATTTATTTTTTTTTTTTGGTTAGTCTCATAACAACTTTAAAAATCCTTTTAAAATTCCCATCTTTTCATTTTTTAAAATATGTATCATTTTTAAATGCGCAGCTAATTAAAAAGTTAAAGTTTTGGGATGTCTAAAACTTGTAAATTAACTTTTAAAAGATATCTTGCCCAAAGCATTTGAATAAATTACGAAACCTTAGGCATAATTTTCTTCTTTTTTTTTTATAAAAAACACTTTTAATGTAATCAAAACTGAAATTATAATTTGAATATTTGCAATTAGTGAGTTATATGGCTTTATTGGTTACAGACCAATTCCTTCATATATTACGATACTTTATAGAAAATAATAAGCCTTTCTTATATGCGATAACTTTCTCTCATTTACATGACACTAATCAAACAGCTTATAGAAAACTTGCCCTTCAATATTATATGCCTGAATTCTTCCTTACTCCCGAGAATACATGCAAGTTCATTAATTTTCCAGGAAAGGTGATTTTTCCTTATTGGTGTTAGGTATCAATAACTTATTCATGCAGTCAACATGTTTGGATATTTCTCATGCGAATGACAAGTAGAAACAAAAGGCTGAAAGTAATTATTGGCAGAAATATAAGGTCAGTAGAGTTTGATGATGGCTTCCTTTAAAAACATTTGAATAGACAGTTTTCTAACTACAGTTATATCATATTAATATGGCCGGTAATTAATAACGCAAATTTAGATACGTTTCTTCGTTACTGTTCATCTTTCTTGATGTTCAAATGTATGTAATAGACATTTAATTATGAAAAAAATCAATAATTATATGTAGGCTAGCACTGTTAATTACACAAAATAATATTTTAGAGCAATTACCGTAATTTCGGGTGTATAAGCCGCGGATCAAACAATTCTTTTTGGACCCAGAAATCTAATTTAGTGATTGAAGACAAATATTTACGGCGATCTAACTAGTTATATTTGTTTCTTAAAAAATTCTGGGTCGAAAAAGAATTGTTTGATCTGCGGCTTATACACCCGAAATTACGTTAATTTGGTAGAGTTGTAATGTTTCAAGAAAATCTCATAAACAGAGATTTTTTTATTTATATTTATTAACACTAGAACCGCGGGATAGATCTTTCAAGTTTTATAAAAATATTTCTCACCGGAGTTTTTATTTAAAACTGTTTAAGTTATTTATTGAAATTATTTTTTCCTCAGCATATATTTTGCTTATCTTATAAAGAGATTTCTGGTTCGAGTTGACATCTTTCCACACTATACGGGTCAAAATGACCCGTCCCCGCGGTTCTAGTGTTAATTAGTAAAGAAAATCCCGAAATTTACTTGAGCGTTGCAGAAATTTTTTAAAATATTTTTAAAAGTTCTGGAGAAATGATTTAGAAACTGAAATCTTCATTAGCACACATTTTAAAACCTAATTCTTTTAGCAACGATATTCTTATTATAAGAC
The DNA here is from genome assembly GCA_964019185.1 of Maratus speculifer. Taxonomy (NCBI): domain Eukaryota; kingdom Metazoa; phylum Arthropoda; class Arachnida; order Araneae; family Salticidae; genus Maratus; species Maratus speculifer. Next base: position 300,894,259 of record OZ025293.1, read on the forward strand.
AGTACCTTATGCTTATTTTTAAATCTTCACCATTGGTTTTCAAAATAGAAATTTTTCTGCATTTGAATCTCGGAAATGCTCCGATTAAATAAAGTAAGCTTTACAATAGAAACAAAATGAGAGGAATAATGATTGTGATCATCTTAAGGGGTATATATACCTTTCACTCGTCCCAAAGTTGTTAATACATTTCATATATTTATTGGACAAAACCTTCTAAGCACGAGTAATACTCTCCCTTATATACAACGATGAAGAAATTTTACAAACCTGAAATCATTGGCTGGATGTTATAGTAAATCGCAATATTCGAAAGTATTCACTTTTCAGTTTCATAAAACCATACGTACAACCGGTGAAAAACACCTAATCACTGGCGATAAATTGATAATTGCCTCTTATAAACTTGCCAAGTTCCTTTCTAAGTTACTCGCTCCTTTATCTTCTACTAACTTTCACACTGTTAAAAACTCTATTGACTTTGTTCATAAAATTAAACGCCTTTCTCCTTGTAATTACAAAAGGGTTTCCTTAGATGTTAAGTCCCTCTTCACTAATGTCCCTGTTCAAGGAGCAATTGACTGTTTGGAAAGAAGGCTACACGAATTCCATTACTCTTCCATCGAGATTGACGAGATCCTGCAATTAGTTAGTATTAGTGTTAGACAAACCGTTTTCCAATTTAATAATTCCTTCTATTTTCAAACGGATGTGTTGGCCATTGGCAATCCATTGTCTCCTCTTTTATGTGACATGTATATGCATTTTGTGGAAGAAACACTCTTCAGTTTATATAATTTTCCCTTCTGGTGTAGGTATGTTGACGATACTTTTATCTTAATTCCTTTTGAGCTGTATCTCCAAAATCTCCTTTCTCTTGTCAATTTTGTTGATCCTTGCATCCAGTTTACTCTTGAAGTTGAAGAGAACAATTCTTTTCCTTTACTTGATGTCTTGGTTACTAAACACATTGATCGGTTCTCTACCTCTATTTATAGAAAACCTTTCGCTGTATCTCTTCCTCCGCATGCTTTTTCTAACCATCCTCCACAGCATAAAGTGGCTTCTTTTTATACTTTTGTTTACAGAGCACTTCGCATTTGTTCTGAATCTTCTGCTCTAAATAATGAAATTAATTACCTCAAATCTCTTGCCCTTGCTCGTGGTTATAATCCCTCTTTGATTGATAAAGCTCTGTATAAACTTAATAAGCGTAAACGTCTTCCTACTGATTCTAATAATTCTTCTAATATTAACTCTACAGTTCTACCTTTTTATTCTTCTCTATGTTTCAAAATTGATAAAATCCTTTCTCGTTTCAATTTTAATGTTATTTTCAGACCTATGAATAAAATTAAATTATCGTCTTTGAAAGATCCTATTCCTATTGAGAACCGGTGGGGTATTTATTTTATTCCTTGTTCTTGCAATTTGGGTTATATTGGTCAGACCAGAAGAGCGTTGAAGAAAAGGTTGGACGAGCATCAGACCCTCATAGCATGCATGGTCACATTGACGTCACAAATTGGTCACAATGTGACGTCACAAAAAAGCTCTAAAACGGCCATAACGACTTCACATTTTAGTCACTGTGACTTCACATCGACGTTACGTGACGTCACATCGACAATAGCTGGTCACAAAGTCACAATGGACTTCACATCGACAATAGCTGGTCACAAAGTCACAATGTGACTTCACAACGACGTTGCAGTGACGTCACCATGTCTTACGGGGAGATATATTAAAAATCAGGAATTATCCAGGTCTTCGATTGCTTCTCACTGTTGGTCTTGCGGTCATTATTTCAATTTTTTCATGGCCAGAATTATTTCTAATCCTGCCTCTCCTTCTCACTAAGATGTTCACGAAGCTTATTTTATGTTTAAAAATTCTAATACTCTTGTCAATGATCTCTCTTCGCCCCTCTCCTCTCTTTCTCCCTCATGGAAATTACTCCTGTAATTTAAAAAAAAAACTACTTTAATATATTTATTATTATTATTATTATTATTATTATTATTATTATTATTATTATTATTATTATTATTATTATTACTATTATTGCTTTATTTTATTTATTAATTTTTAATTAGATATTTATTAATATTCCAATTTTTATTATTTTATTTATCCATTCATTTATTTTATTTTTATTATTTTATTTATTTATTTATTTATTTATTTTTATTTATTTATTTATTTTTAACTTTATTTCAAAATTTATTTTTAATTTATTTTCTTTATTATTTTCATTGTTTTCCACCTTTTTCTCTTTCTTATATTATTTTGGCAACAACTTTCCTTTCCATTGGTGCTGTTTCAGCTAGCGCCACCTGCCGCACTCTTTGTAATCTCCCCCTTCTTTCTTTCACTTTATCTCGGGTTTTCTCTTCCACCTTGGCTCTTTAAGCTAGCGCCACCTGTCGCACTCTTTGTAATTTCCTCCCTCTTTATTTTACTTTATCTCCACTCTGTCCCTTAAGGACACGTGTTGGTTTAGCTGATGACGAGCTGTTATTGCTATAGCTCGAAACGCGTCCTGCTTAATTTTTCTTTTATGGTGATTTTACAAAGTTTTTAGTTTATTTATCATATGTACAACCGGCTATTTTACAAAGTCTCAATTCATGGTAAGTTAACAGCTATTACATGCACAAAATGCAATAATTTTTAAATCTGTAGTAACTAATACTGTTGTGGTTTATAACGTATTCAGACCCCAGAGTTTTTTATTTACTGTTTTAAACACCTGTCCTTTGAACAGAAGCGTGAAAACATTGACAGCCATGCAATTTTTATACAGGGTGTTTCTAAACTCATGGTACAAACTTTAAGGGTAGGTAGAGCACACAGTTACAATCATTTATTGTATAGGAATGTATGGGACCAAGTGACGTATTAAGGTAAAAACACCAAGCGGCAATTAGGCCCCTTTTTTTAATTTTCAAAATTTCTCATTCACACCAGAAAATTTTTGTGCTATCTTTTTCTTGATATATCATAATTACTTAATAATAAAATTCTTCTTTGAAAAATTTTGGTATGAAATCCAATTTTTTGAAATAGAAATTGAGTTTTTGGTTGATTCCACTAGTGGTAGAGGGCAGTAAGTGACTGGTCGCCGTTCAATACCATGCATCCAAGTAGAATAAATCGCCATTTTTATTTGTGTTATCGTTCGTTATGGAAGACTTTGCATATGCCAAAAAAGCCTACATGCATTTCATGTATGGTTGTGCAAATGGCAACGCCAGAACTGCCCTACGAATGTATCAGGAGCAGTTTCCTCACAGAAGAATGCCTCATGATAGAATGTTTCAGTGCTTACACGGACAGCTTTCTGAAACAGGACCTTTCCATCTCACATGGCTGGAAACTCGGCGATAACTGGTACGCAGTGCACGTCTGGAATAAATTATTTTGAATTTTGTGAGTGAAAGGCCCGAATCAAGTACAAGAGCTGCTGCACAGAATTTAGGTGTGAGTCATCCAACCGTTCGGGGTGTGTTAAATTAAAATAGATTTAATCCCTTGCGTTTTCAAAGTGTACAAACTTTCAATCCGGAAGACTATCTTCTGCGTTTGAACTTTTGCAAGTAGGTTTTACAGCAACATGTATTGCAGCAGACTTTAATGCTCATATTCTATTTATAGATGAGGCATTATTTACACGCGAGGGTGTATTTAATGCCGACAGTTTCCATCCTTGGACAATCAATAATCCACATGCAACGCGGCCACATGCTTTTTAACAACGATTTTCTGTGAATTTGTGGGCAGGTATTGTTAATAGTTATTTATTAACACACACCTACTACCAAAGAAGATGGATGGTCGCTGTAGCCTCATTTTTTACAACAGGTTTTACAAGAACTGCTGCAAAATGTTCCGATCGCCATTCATAACTGGATGTGGCTTTAACATGTTGAAGCGCATGCGCACTTCACCACTGATATGCGCAGTTACCTGAATGCAATGTTGCCAAGTCTCCGGCTTTTTCCATACCACTGTTATCTTAGAGAAAATCTAGTTTTGTTCAATCGGCGAAATGTTCAAATTAAATAACAGAACATTTTCTGTATTATAATACTGGTATCTAAAAAGCCGGAGACTTGGAAGCTCTGCTGAATGCAACATTTGGGACGCGATGGATTGGGCGTGGTGGACCAGTTCTTTGGCCACCGCTGTCCCACAATTTATCGGGCCTTGATTTCTTTTTATAGGGACATCTGAATAGTTGACTCAGTTGACTCAGACGAAAATCTAGAATATTTGTATATCCGAAACTGCTGTACGTGTGAGGAAAATTCCTGACATATTTAGAAGTTTAAGCTAATCGTTCCACCGACGCTGCGCAGCATGCATCACAGTTGGTGGGCGCAGTTTTGAACACTTATTGTAATATTATTGTATGTATTATTATCTACTCGTAAACTACATTGTAAATAAACATTTTATTTTTTAATCATGTATTTCGTTTGATAAGCTTGCTAGTTCTGCACTTCTTTTAAATTCAAAAATTTCAATTTGACACCAAAAATTTTCAAAGAAGAATTTTAATGTTAAGTAATTATGAAATGTCACGATAAGGATAGCATAAAAATTTTCTGGTACGAGGAGAAATTTTGAATACTAAAAAGGATGCCTAATTGCCCCCCTGGTGTATTAACTTTAATGCGTCACTTGGTCCCACATATTCCTATATAATAAATGGCTGTTTCTGTGTGCTCTACTTATCCTTAAATTTTGTACCATGTGTTTAGAAACACCCTGTATATCACCTTGAATGATGTATACCACTCATCATTATATCCAAAATGACTAACGTGTAATAGTTTTTTAATGGGGAAAAATCCTGTACAAATTATAAAAGGATGGATATTGAATAAAATTGAATAAGTGTGTGAATTTTAGCAAGCATAAAAAATTTTGCACCTTTCAATAATTTTAAATAAAGAAGCAGTAAGCTCCTCTACTTGTGAAAGTATTCATTATATGAAAACAATCATTAAATGGTCGTATATGTAGAGTGAATAGTGCTACTGTATATCATGCATATCCAAATGAAAATAAAGATATCTGAAGAAACGAATTTAAATTATGTATAAATACCAACAAATGTTATGCAGAAAAGTATATGTATCTATTTATATTATGCCTAAAAAGAAATGAAATTTGTATCTGTAAATGGGAAGACATGCAATAATGACAATACTGGTGCAAATGGAAAGGTAACAATCTGAGTGTATTAAATCGCCCATAATCTAAACAAAAAGTAAAGAAAACGATTTATGTATTGTAAATAATAACCAATATGTAAATGTACATGTATGTAACTGACTTCATCTGCATAGCATGCTGCAAAAATATATACGCCTTTGCGAACTTCCATTGTAAAAAAATCTTTGTATGAAACATTGTAATTTCTGCATGCGAAAAGAAGTTGTTGTAAAAGAGCGTCACTTGCAAATATCCACAAGTGTATCAAAAGTAAAAAATTGTAAAAAATTCACCAATGCAATATTGATACACCAGTGAACATTCGCACTAACACTGTGTGTAAAAAAAGTGCACTTGGTAATTAAACAGACCTACTAAGAAAAAGAGTAGCTACATCAAGTTATGAACAAATAGATGTGCTAATATTTTTACATATCACAAAAGATACGAAAGCAAGAAAAAATAAATTGTGTAAAACAAACTTTTGAGATTCACCGCAGAAGTCTTACTGACAATTAGGGCTTAAACATCAGAAGAAAACTATCAATAAATCAAAGATCTGAAATTTAGAATCATTCACCAGTTCAGCTTACGTAACAGCTGAATGAAAGAGAATCCAAGATATGAGTATTGCACGAAAAATGTAAATTATGAAATGATTGAAATTAATCTTTAAATAACAATGCATTAAAATGTGTACACCATATGAAAAAAAATATAGATACGAAAGAAAAGTGTATCTAAAAAATTATTAATTAATGATTTATGTTTATTTTATGAATAAACAAATGCTAACAATGTAAACATTACTCTGGAAAGAAGCAGAGAAATCCATGTATCACATGAAGGTAAATAACAAAATATGTAAATAAATAAATATACTTGAAATAGCATGTCTGAAGAAGCGTTGAATATTTATGTTATGTTGTAGAGAGAATAAAAATTGTTTTTGCTTGAAATAAAATTTAAATGTATTACAATAAGGGGAAAAAGCAGGGTGATTTAGGGCGACAAACTTCTTGTATACACGGTTATGTGCAATATAGTTAATGCATCTTCAAGAAGTTTTACAATTGACTGAAATATGTGATTTGCCATAATTAGCACATGCCAAGTCATATACATAAGTTTTTGCCAGGTGGCCCCTTTGTTTGGCAATGAAGCAACGTTTTATATCAATAAATGCCCTGACAGTGTAATAAATAGAATTAATGTTTAATTTTCAGTGTTGAGTTAAGAGACCAGCTATCCATGATTTTAAACTGATCGTCCAATTATATTTTAATCTCTTTCTAAATTCATGCTCTCTTTCAAAGTGAATGGAAGGAAAGGTGTTCCAACTATATCATTTATAGACATCAAAATATCTGGCATACCTATATTGTCATCAAAACTCAACAGAATTATTTTTGTGCAGTCAGCTTAATCTCTATCTTGATTTTTGTGCTCACATAAATTTAGGATATAATCCGGTACTGAAATAAGATTAGCATTTTTATTTTTTGATAATTTAGAATTATTTGTACCAAAATTTATGTGTGTTTCAGCTTCACACTTGTCTAAAATTTTAGGCAAATCTTTAACATTAGAATTAAATTCCCTGATATCTTTGGCCTAGTTCAGATGACGACGAAAAATTATTGTTTTATCTCGAAACGCATTATGCATTATTTTTATTTTATGGGGATTTTTACAAAGCAGATTATTATAATTATTAGAATATTTCGCTTTCTTTATTTTGAATCATTAAGTCATTCGTCTATAAGTTTAAAACGTTATTTTACTTAGTTTATTTTCACCAGATTTTTATTTCCGAAAGTAAAAATTTTGTGAGAATGTCTTATGGTTGGGCTAAGTTATCGAAATTATAAAGTCATTTGCATACAGCTCGTATAGAAATGAAGTAACGAAAATATAATTTAAAATCCACGGAAGCGGTATGAACCCACATCTTCTGCATTTATTGCCCAGCTGTAGGAAATCAGGTATAGGAGGCCTTATATGTGTGTGTTAATATCACATGTATTTAAGTCAGTTATTAAAAACATGAATTTTAACTTAGCGTTTGAAACTTCGGTATTCAACTTTTCAAATTCACGTTTGGTATTTTGTAAATTAACAATTATCACACATAGCGTTACTTGCACACCATATAGGATGACTAAAGCTGCACATTACGAATTTACGTCATTAAGACACTTTGTTTACAGAAAAATTTATCGTCTGAAAACTTTTGCCAGCTACTATATGCATAAAAAAAATTTAAAATAAGCAAAGATGGCAGTGTAAGAAACACAATTACACTTAAAATTATGTTTATTTCTTGGATGGTATCCCACAAATGCATTTTTAACAAGAAAATAAAGTTGTAAGATTTTTTTGACAATTTTGTGTCCCTAAAATTTTGATTTATTGTTCAACACTTAAATGAAGATGTAATCTTTAGTTTATAATCTTTGCTTTATCCAAATTCTTCAGCCGAAATGAGTAAACAGTTGTAATGTTGAACTCCATGTGATGGGGCACAATTGAATATCTAAATTTATGATGTAAAGAGTTGTTGATGTACCTAAACATTATTATTTTTGGATTTTTTTCTATGTGAAAAGAGATTAATTAAGAAGATCAAAGAACATGGACTTATACTGTTAACAACCCCTCCTTACTGCACACAAGTATTACAAACTCTGGCTATATCAGCGATGGGAAGTTTCAAATCTAAATTGATGATGGCATTCATTTATTGGATACCGTAATTTCGGGTGTATAAGCCGCGGATCAAACAATTCTTTTTGGACCCAGAAATCTTATTTAGTGATTGAAGACAAATATTTACGGCGATCTAACTAGTTATATTTGTTTCTTAAAAAATTCTGGGTCGAAAAAGAATTGTTTGATCTGCGGCTTATACGCCCGAAATTACGGTAATTGCAAATCCCAGATACACAAAAATGATTCGTGATTTAGTAGGTTTGTCTAACAAAACTTATACTCTTTCCCAAACATTATTGTTTGTTTTCGTACTAGATAAAACGGAAGGTTTTTTTTATAAAAAGAGTGAATGTGAAACATTTTAATTTTCCAGAAGCATCAGATATCATATTGGTGTATTTCAAGGATATCGTAAAAAAGCTTTCATAACCAAAAATAACTGGAGGAACACTCTGTGTTGTTTCATCAATGATTTTCATCAACTTTTAGAGATTTAAGTTTGGTTAAATAACAGGAAAATTATTAGTTTCAATAAAATATAGTTATTTAATTTTATTCATATTACTTTATATTGCTAAAAGATATGCACCTTTTTATGAAAGCTCTCAAAATTTTCATATTTTATTCATTTGTTCAAAGGGGCCCCTTACTTGTTCAAATGTACAACTACATGGGGCAAGTTTGAACAGAAAATTTTCAGCTTCTTCAATCCACATAACTTTTTTTAATTTACATGAAAAACTTTTAATTTCTGGTTCATATGATGAAGAAATGCATTGTTTTTATTGTGTAGTACTTTAAACGCAAAAAATATAATTCAAATAAGAAATGTATTGATTTTTTTTAAATGTTCAAACGTGCCCCCTTTCCCCTAGTCTCAAGTAAAATCTAAAAAAATACTGAAATCTAATTCATTATTTTTTATATATATAAAGAACTACAGGAATAAGCTATTTTCGGTGGTTTAACCAGGGTGGATGCCCAAAACCCCAGGGTGGAGCTCATGATATTGTAAAGTTTCCTTCTCCTTTAATCATAGCAGACAATTTTCTGATTAGATAACGCGAAGAGAACTTTAAAAAATACCTGTATTCAGAGCACTGGAGCACTCACCCTAGTTACGCCACCGATTTATTTATTTTGTGAATAATCAAAATTTTGTTATTAAGAAATATTTCATATAAATGAAACATCACTTCTATTAAATACATTATTAAAAGTAATCAAGAAGAAGTATTTTTATGTCACAAAGCTTTAAAAATATGCAAATTTTAATAGGAACAGCGCGCATTTCCTTTAAATATAGGTAATATGTTAGCAATCGAATGTCGAGTGAAAATTAGATGCAACTGAAAGTAAATTCTTCATTAGATAGGATTTTGATGTTAAAGTACCGTAATTTCCCACGTATACGCCGAGGCTTATTAAATTCTTTTTCAAACCAGACAATTTATTGAAAAAAAAGAAGCAAAATGCGTGCTAAGCACAAGCAAATTAAATTTTTTTAAATTAATTCTGGTGGGAAATCGAGTTATCGAGGTGCGGCGTTTACGTGCGAAATTAAAGCCGGCTAATTCCATGAAAATATATCGTGACTGTCACATACAACGATTTTTGGCTTCCAGTATTTTAGAACGGAAAAATGTGACTTATTTTGACAGTTGGAAAGGGCGGAGCAAACTTTTCGAAAAAAACGGTGGCCAACAACCATAGGTATTTTTAGCCGTGTGACAGACATGACAAATTTTCATGGAAATGACCAGTAGTATTTAATTTGACCCAAAAGGCATGTGTGCATGTATGATTAGAATAAATTAAACTTAGGGTGATAAACCTTAATAGATTTCAATTTATTCAGTTACAATGCGAAATAAATTGGACAAACATTTGGAGCATGAGGATATCCTATCTATAATTATTTTTATACGCCCATCTGAGAGAGCAAAGGCATTCAGTTTTACAGGAAAAATATATATTGCCAAATCAATGGTCAAGGTCTATTTCACAAAGAGCTTACGTAACTTGATTTTTCTATTAAAATGCTGTTTACATGTTCTTGTTTTACTAGTACAGCTGCTATTACTTATAATGCTGCACTTCTGCATCGAATTTGTGGAGAACTTATGCTAATGATAGCATATGAAAAATCATATATCAGACCTACTAATTAAGTTATTTTAAATGTAAGACATTATTTAAAACTAAATTGATTATGTTCTGAAACTTTCATATTGAGATTTACTGACTTTTTAACTTTTGGTGTTTGGTGGCCCTAAAAAACGATTTTATCCACAGTGCATTAACACTTTACTATACATTTCACCAGGTACGTGACTGAATATAACACTTTTCGGAAGTTACGAGAGGTGGATAGGAATTAGAAGGACACCCTGTATATTTCATTTACGATTTAAAGTACATAGTGTATGAATTAAATCCCTTCTTATGGTATTTACACAGATTATTTTCTTCTTTATTTTTGAAAGAGGTGTCACATCTGACAGGCTATTAGTCAAAATTGTAGTGCACTGCAAAAAAGCAATTATTTCAATGACGTAATACATTTGAATAATGTACTTTTAGAAGAAACACGTTCCGAATTAGATAAATTTTTACTTGTTATAAAAAACATACTTCTACAAGTCCACGAGAAATGATCTAAAAAATAATTAAATTTAAGAAAAATGGACAAAAATCGCACCGAATTACATGATTCACTGAAATGAAATTTGTTAAGCCGCAATAAACCCGGAAAACTAACTGTAGACATTTATTTTGGATTATTTTTTGTTCGATTTCAGATGTGCAGACGTGCAGAATCAAAGCATTTGAAAAATAGTAAAACGGAAAATTATCTACCGAGACGAAGATATGTTATTTTTGAATTACTTTCTCTTTCTAAACATCTTTCTTTTTTTATTTATGTCTCTAGTATTTTCCAGACACTATTTATGCTAGAGCTTATAGAAAATGATTTAAACAGTAAGGAAAGGGACACTAGAAAAAATATGTAATAGATAATGTTCAAAAATTTTTTAATCATAAATTTGCATTTAAAGTGCACTTATTATTTAACAAACATCAAAGCCTTAAATGCTAAAATGGAAATTAATATAAATACCACTTCTCTGACGATTTATTAATAAATGAACATTTGACAATATTTTCGAAAAAAAAAATTGTTAATGTGAATTGCTTTCATAACAACTTTTGAAAAAGAAACAATTTAGAATAAATGTTTATTATGTTGCAACTTTGAGATCATAATAGAATTAGGAGGTAAATAAAAATTTTACTATCAATACTTATGCTTTTGGAAAGGCTAAAGACTCTTACATGTATTAGATATTCTTTTAAAGAAAATAAATGTACTCATAAATAATACATCTGTTAAAAATTGTAAACATGTTTAGGATTTTTAGGACCCATGCTTAAAAGGCGAAAACGGAATTTTTATAAGATCACTCCTGTGTCTGACTGTCATAGCAATTTTACTCGTAAAATATGGAACATGGAGAGTTTCCATGTTCCAAATTAATAAAGACTAATGATCTACATATTTCCAGAGTATTAAATACTCTCAAAAATATTTAGGAAAATTTTGGAGAGTCTAATTATGCTACTTGAAAAAATAAATATTTTCTTTGTATATCTTGTGGGTTATCGTAGACAGTTTTCGTGAAGTTGAACTCAAAAATATAGTTCTTTTAATTTTAGGTTTTATATTTTCTGAGATATCATCAAAAATGTAATGGAAAAATGTGTCCCTCATCTTTTTTTGAATCTACTGAATCTAAAATTATGTTTAAACTAGAGGCAGTAGACGTTAATTTAAATTTTGCAAAAAATAATTATAGTGATTATCCTAAGTCACATAGTTTTATAATAAAGGGAATTTTTTTTTGTTACACACATATTTCAATTTGCGGAATTCAGCAAAATTGCTGAGAATCACTGGAGGCATCTATCATTGCAAAAGTATAAAAGCATAAATGATAACGATTTTCGAAAAAAATGTCGGTAATTAGCTGATATATTAAACCTTAAAGACACGACCGGCTTAGACATACTTAGAATTATCAAATTAATACAATGGGATTAGTGAATAGTTTTCATCTCTCAATACGCCTAACGCGTCTTTAAAAATTAATTAAAAGGCCTGTCTGGAAAAATCTGTCAGCACGAACTAATGCGGCGTTGCAAAATTGTGATCGCCTTTTGATCCACTTAGCACAATGCCACGTTTAAACTTTGAAAAGGATGTTCTTTTAGATATATTGTAAAAGAAAAAACTATAAATACACTGAAATTTCTTTATGAAACGCCAAATAAAGTTTAATGCACTACTTGTATTGTCTGTACATTATTAATTTCATCAAAATCACATTATGATAAGATTTTAAAAAGAATTATTTAGAATAGCAATATTTGATATTATTTAGGCTTTATGTCTATCTGAAATTTTATGGTATACCAATTCATAATTTTCTAGTACACTGGTCATCAAAATTAAAGAAAAATGAGAAAAAAAATATGTACTCACTAAGTTAATGTTGCAACCAATGGCCAATGCATCAATTATTTAAGTTAATTTAATAATATTGAACTCGAAATTGCACTTCTGCGCATACCTTAGCGTCGGAAATATGCAGATTAGATGATTGACAATGTGGTGTGCAATGGACTTGGACATGAGTTGGAATTCTGATCTGTAGAATTGTTTGAAGTGAATGTGGCGTATGAGTGTGATTAGTATTTATTAGTAATGGCTCAAAGAGATTATCTAAGTTAAGGACAAATGTGGCGTATAATTGGAAGAATCCGGGAAGATCGAAAATAAATGGGGGTCTCTCGAGATTGAATATCCCTCAAAGTGTTATATCAAGAGTTTCGAGCCGCATTTTTAAGCACTAAATTAGTTAATAGACAGGCTGATCAAGGCAAACAAGAGCAACAACTGCATTCCGGGGCTTGTAGAAACTGCGAAGCAACTACAAGAGATTTGATTTCAGCCATTCAGGCTGCCACAGAAACTTGAATTAGTAGTTCTGCTGCTGCATGAAGGTTTAACAATGGCGGTTTGTATGCGAGAAAACCAACAGTTTTCAAAGGGGACCGTTTAAACTGTCGCTCTTGTCATTTCAATGGAGCGAAGAAGACTGGGCTCAAGTATTGTTTATTGGCGAGTCCAGATATAATCTGAATATTGATACTAGACGTGTTTTAATCTTGAGAGAGGAAGGAATACACAACTTGCCTTTTCTTGTCCGTGGAATATTCTGTTAGATCCTTGGCTCCATTGAACTTTACAAAGGCAAAATTTTAAATGGACTCCTTTGGAAGCTGGGGTAAGTCGGACACAGACTATTCATTTTTTCGCATATAGTCCATTCTCGTTAAGCCATCCTGCTGCAGTCGAATAGCTAATTCAATTTCTTGTAGCAACTTGAAAGTCTGAAACCGAATGTCTTGTAGTCGCTTCGCTATATCTTCGAGCCGACAATGAAAGAAAGCAGTCTTCAGATGCAGTTGTTGCTCTTCTTGTCCTTTAACGAGGCTGCCTACTGTGTTAAAAATTTAACCCTTTTGCTGCATCGTCATTTCATCGCTTAAATAGAAAACGATTACTTCACCGTACTATGGAGCAGGGCTCCCAAATGGTACGCGAACTGAACACCAATATTTTTTTAACAGAAAATTTCATAGTAGGTTTCAACAGTATTTGTGAAAAAACTAACCTTCAGTTGGCAGACTATTTGGGAGCCCTGATGGAGCATTCTCATGGGTCAAAATAGAGATATTCTACAAAAGCGGGGGAACGACGATGCAGCAAAAGAGTCAAATTTTAACTGAATATCAACGGATACAGTGTTTAACCCTTTCCGGCGCAGTGTTACCACTCCGGCAACACCTAATTTTAATTCCAAACTAACAAACGGCACCAATAATATTTTAGTAAAATTTTACTTTTACAATGGCAGCTTCAATCAGGGAATTCTTAATTTCTAAAAAAGTCTTTTGTAAATTCCGGTGTCACTCAACAATTTCTAATTTTAAGAACAGAATTTGTCTGCGCCGGAAAGGGTTAAAAAGCGGTTCGGAGCTCTACGACACTCTTTGGGATATTCACTTTGGAATATACACTTTTTCAATACGACACTTTTTGGCATATTCAAATAGTTGGCGACCTCCTTTTGGTTTTCATTTCCTCGATTCAACTAATTATACGCCACATTTTACCTTACATAAATGATGCATTTGAGCCATAACTATAGAGTACTAATCACTTACAGACACCGAATTCATTACAAATAACACTACAGACCAGAATTCCAACGTGCGGCCATTATGCACCACATTATCAAACACCCAATTTGCATATTTCTGACGCTAACATATGCGTGGAAGTGCAATTTCGTATTAAAAAATATTTAATTAACATAAATAATTGCAGCACTTGCATTGGTTGCAATATTAACTTAGAGCGCATATTTTTTCTCTTTCTCTTTAAATTTTGATGACCAGAGTGTACACAGCTGTGACCAACCGTAAGTTGTATCATTTTTTACAGAGCCTTAGTCTTTACCAAAGATTTTTTTTTAATTAATACAGCTAATAAACGTATTGTACGTATCCCTCTAAGCGTGATTAATACTCGCACTTGACAGTTTATTATTATTAGAAAATCTTTCTAATTATTTAAAAATAAACAAAGAAATACAAATATCTATTAAATTTACAGTTTCCCATCTTCTTATATAATATTATGCATTTTTTGTTTTTTATTCACGTAACTCAGATACTGAAAAAACAAACATAGGGGAAATATGATAATTTTTACTCGCTTCAGTTTTAATTAAAATTTTGTATTTTATCCTCAAAATAAGAAGAAAACCTTATATAGTGTTTTTGCTTACTTTCTATTTTTTTATCACACAAACATATCTCTACTATAAAATAATAATTTAATATTAAAATACACTGTTTGTAAAAATGTAAGCACGAAATGAAAATTCACTATGCAGAGCAATGAGTTTTTACAATAAAATTAAAATATCAAACGCAATATTCAGATTTCAAACACATGCGTCACCATAAATTTTAAATTTATTAACCTGTCAAAAGCGAGTATTACCGCTAGAATAGAAATCCTCAAGGCATGAGAATAGGAGTCGTGACGTTATCACAAATGGACTGAGTTTTCACTAGCATTGGAACTGACATTGGAAAAATTTGAGCTCGTTCAGCATACCTAATCCAAGCGACCAATGTGACCGGTTACGTGACGTCATGGTAAGTGACCGGTGTCTAACCGGTTGACAGAATCACTGGATTCCATTGTTATTGTTTACTTGTAGCGCCATATGTAATGCGTTGTAGTAAATATTGTTTTATTGTTGTTGTCATAAATGTTTATGTAACCGATCATGTGACCCATACTGTTAAACATTTGACCCTTTTGCTGCATCGTCACTCCACCTCTTTTATAGAAAACGATTATTTCACCGTATTATAAAGCGGCAAATAGAAATATTCTATAAAAGCGGGGGAATGAAGATGCAGGAAAATGGTCACATTTTTAACAGTGCAAGTAACTAAGGGCGTGTTCAGCGCAACTTACCAAAGTAACCAATGTTTTCGACCAATTTGTAGGGCAGTACGTAAGAGAATTGTGGCACCAATGAAAACTATCTTGTTGAGTTGTAGTTGACGTCACACTTCGCCTTGATTTTTATTTCGTACTTGTCTACAATCGGTATGTGACCGGTAAGTAACCGGCAAATTGTGCTGAACACGCCCCTAGATTTTTCTCGGTTAGTTCGGTCCTTTACCAGTCACTTCAGTAGTTTCTGCTGAACGACATTGGTTGCGTATCGGTTAGCAGCACTGAATGCTTTGGTAAGTATCCTATCCTACAGGTACGTAATCGGTGATTCCACTGAACGCGATCTTTGAATAGCAATTTACTTTTATTTTATTTGTTTAATATCTGTAATCTTATAAAAATATAATAACTATTTAACCATTAAATGCATAGGGTAGAACGCAATCCAAAAAATGCGCAATTCAAAGAATCAGAATTCTTACCAGAAAAATCTAAATAGTAAATTTTTCTTTATTTAATTACGAATGGTCTGTCATTAAGTAATGTGAAAATTGCTCTTTTAAACTTCTGGTGAGAATACGGAATATGTGAATAAAACCCCCAATAAATCGGTATCGAAAATGATACAATATGCATTTAAGGGTTAAACCTACTAGTAAGAATTTGGAATTCTCCAATAAAAAATTAGCCAGATGCGGTAACACTGCTGTATTATTCATAACAGGCAATTAATGGTGATGGCACCCATGTGGAAAATGTGCAATCAAAATAAATGTTTTAATTTCTCCGATCTGTATTGTAATCAGAGATTAGTGTACTGACTCTGTGTCATATACAAATTTTCTCCTTGCGCCCCAATCGAGTTATTTCTATGGGGAGAGGATTCGCAGAACAGTTTTTTGTGGGTGCATAACATGTCCGTTTATTGCGAAACACATACGGTTCCAATGCTCTTTAGGGTTTTTGCATGCGCTGAGCATTTTGCTATGAAAAAAAATGGGTGTTGCTATTGGAAATTTTCGAGTTTCTGTAACTATAACCGTAACCGTGAGCGCCATTTTGTTGCCGTTCACAGAATCTCGAGCTCATACCTCTGAATAGCTATATCTGAAATTTCACCTCGATCGGTTGAGCGGACTGGCCACCAGAGCTCCATATATCGGCAAAGTTTTTTTTATGACCACCCTGTATATATGTGTGTCAACATTTGAACGGAGGGTGGTTTTGGGGTCTGGGGGTCATGATCGGTGAAAATATGCCAAAAAGGTCTAGACGTACTTTCCTCCGGACGGCTGTAATAGGTAGCTTTTTACTTTTTGTAATGAAAGCTACCTAAAATCCAGTACATACTTCTGAATATAGAAGCGTAATCGATCATTATCTAAACTTTTGCTGAACACTGTATGTGCATCAAAGCTGACCAATCTGGCGTTCACGAGGTACCAAAAAATTCTTACAGAAATCAAAACCTTACTGAATCGGAGATTTTCTGAGATTTAATAAGGCAAAAATTTCTGTAAAATGTTTCTGGTTTGTCGTGGGCCCCAGCTTCGACTGCCCTAATGTGTATAACTTCAAAGCAGCGGAACAATAAACAAGAATCTGGACTCAGTTTGCCATTGAGTTGCAACACCTTCCAGTAGCCGGTATTTATTATTACTGGTGAGTTGTAACGAAGTCCTTGATCTCAATGTTTGTATTGATCCAGAGCTAAAATTATGACTTTGTATATGTGGGCAAAATTCCTATCTGAGAATGAGATCGTACTGAAAATGATTGCCTATAACATGAAAACAATTTAACAAAATAGTTGTTTTGAAATTGTAAATATTAATATTAGTTTAAATGAATGTATCTGATGCAACTTTGAAGGTACCACAGATATCTACAGATGTCATTTTTCTTGTGCATTAAACCTCAAGGGATGTACTGGAGTGAGAATACGAAAATTGTTGTGGTCGACTTTTTTCCCTAAATGAAAGACAAGCGTAAATATGTTCTCGGCTGCCATGGAGCATCTCTACAAACATACCACATTTAACATAAAACCAAGCAGTTCTATATGCTTTCAGAGATGATTGGATGTTATTAGTAAAATATTTGTTACGGGACTTAATGCATGGAATGAACTTTCGTGGGAAAGCCTACATTAACGCCAGAGGAAGTCGTCATCTTTATTGACCGCGCTTCGTAACTATGGCCTTGATCCAGATAGATATTTCTCTTTTACCGAAACCAGATTGGCCAATAAGAAGCTTGCATTTTTACACTTTATGCTATTTTAAGCGAAGAAATTTTCTGATTGGTCATTCACGTTTCATTAGCAGCGCATATATTATCTGGATCCCTGCCTATCTATTACTTTTGTCACCGGTTTTTTGTACTTTTTTTTGTTTGTAATTGCAAGTTTGGTACTCTCTTTTTGTATTCAAATTATAGTCAACGTTTTCTTTTGTGTTTTTCTACATTTTTATATCGTGTGTTACATTTGTTTTATATTTAATGTTCAAATTTACTTTCGTGCTTATATTTTATGCGATTTAGTAAAAGTGTTATGAGGTGAAAATAAAAAACTCGTATAAAGAAACAGCATGTTCAAAATTGTATGCGATTCTATAATATTAAAAATATCTTATGTTACAATTTGCAATGCTTAAATAAATATAATTTTGGACTATCAATAACTTTCAACTTTGAAAGATTGAAAACCTCTGCAAAATATTTTTAAACTCATCTGCAAATTAATTAAAAAATAAAACTGTGCTCAAACCACTAAGAAAATCTGAACATAAATAACATAGATAGATTAAAATATGCGTTTCTAAGAATTATAATTGCTTTTCAAAACATTCTGTTTTGATATAAGTATCTACTTCTTGAACATGAGATTTCCTAGAAAAATGGCAATTAAACTTAACAGGCAAGTTTAAATAAATAATTAATGATAAGGATACTTAAAATCTGTTTTATTCTTTTGAATTCTTATGAGAAAATGGGGTAACATGTTAAAAGAAATTTATAAGAATGTTTAATATTTTCACTAATGAAACATTTATGATACACAGTGGTGAATATTTAACTAAATAAAGCATATATATTTTTAAAAAGATATTTTATTCCTAGAAGGTAAGGGTAGCGTACAAAATAAAGTTTAAATTATTTATTTTGTTTCTTTTTTATGTCTATTGTGAGGATATTCTTGAATAAAGTAGTATTATTTTGGGCTGTAGTATTTAGTAAATAAAGTAAAACACTTTGTAAAATCAGCATGAAAGGAAAAGTAAAGTAGGACGCGTTTCTAGCTACAACAATAACAGCTCGTCATCAGCTAAACCAACACGTTTCCGTAAGGGAACGGAGTTGAGATAAAGTGAAAGCAAGAAGGAGGAGATTACAATGAGTGCGACAGGTGGCGCTAGTTGAAAGAGCAAAGATGGAAGGAAAAAGTGATGCCAAAATAATAAAAGGTAGAGAAAAAGGTGGAAAAACAATAAAAATAATAACGAGAAAAAGTAAAAAAGTAAAATAAATTAAAAATAAATAATAATAATAATCGTGATAATAATAAATAAAGATAACAAATAAGTAAAAATTAACAAACAAATAAAATAAAACAAGAAAAACTAATAAATATATTAAAATAGTATTTAAAAAAAGACCTGCAAGAGTAATTTCCACGCAGGAGAAAGGAAGGGGGATGATGAGAGATCATTGACAAAAGTATTAGAATTTTTACAAATAAAATAAGCTTCGCGAACATTTAAGTGAGAAGGAAAGGCAGGATTAGAAATAATTCTGGTCATGGAAAAATTCAAATAATGACCGTAAGATCAACAGTTTGAAGCAATCGAAGACCTGGATAATTCCTGATTTTCAATATACCTCTGATGCTCGCCCAATCTTTTCATCAACTCTCTTCTGGTCTGAGCAATTTAACTCAAATTGCAAGAATCTATACTAATAAAAGAACAAAACGCTCTGTCTGTCTGTGTGTGTGTCTGTGTGTCTGCGATGGCTAGCAAAATCTATGGGACGTACGAAGTTCAAAATTTTTATGAGAGTAGCCCAATATCTCTCCTGATGCACCTGAAGCTCAGAATTTCAAAATTCTATTTATTAATGGAGTTATTAATTAAATTCCAAAGCTCACTCTCATAAAAAATCGCCTTTTTTTACTTTTTTTACTTTCATTTTCTGATGGTTGGTTGGTTGCATAAAATTTTCGCAGAAATAATTTAAAAAACTGGGATAGACCTTTAAAATTCATAGACTGGCAAACTGTGAGTTTAAATGAGGATTTTTTTAATCACAGCTGCTGTACGCCATGGAGGGAAAAAAATAGGTGGAGGTGAAGCAATTCGAAAAAAAAAAAAAAAAAAAAGGTTTGCAATATGAAACCATTTATTGCTGAAATTTTAATGTCTGAAACAAAAGCACGAGGAAGGAATTTTGTATTAGTAAGACGAATTGAAAGAAATGAATTACAGCTAAAGCATATTTTACGAAATAGTAATTTATTAAAACGTTTATTTTATATTATATTATTTATTAAAATAAATGTTTGCTTTTAAAATAATTGAAATTGAAAAATTAGAAATAATTAAATGTCAAAATAAAATTAAATAAAATATTGAAAACCTTTGATTTGAACTAAAAACTGTATTACTAAAAGTTTTCTTTTTTTTTTCAGAACTTTTTAATTCTTCATAACTTAGATGAAAAATATTTATGATTTAACAACATATTAATAATTCCATGTTAATATATAAAATATATTGATGAAAACCTTCTTTTAAAATCATACATGAAATTACCGTGAACATGAACGAGATCCGAACCTAAAAATTCTGTTTGAAAAAATACCTGAAATTTGTATCGAACCAAATCTGAACTTGACAAAAATATTCCAAAGAACATTAACCGGATCCGAACAAGACAGAAAATTTCCATGCACATAAACCGAATCTGAACCTAAAAAAATTCTTTGAAAAAAATCTCGAAATCTGAAATGAACTAAATCTGAACTTGACAAAAATATTCCATTGAAGCATGTTCTTATGTTACACGCAAGTTACACGCAAGAGAACCCGAACCCAAAAATTACATTTGAAAAAAAAGCCGACATCTGAATTAAACCAAGTCTGAACTTGACAAAAATATTCCATTGAAGCATGTCTTTTTTCGAATCAGACAGAGAAATTTCCGTAGACACGCAGGAAGACCTGAACCCAAAAATTCCATTTGAAAAAAACACCGAAATCTGAATTGAACAAAATCTGTTCCCGACAAAAATATTTCACAGAACCATAACTGAATCTGAGCAAGGCAAAATGATTCCCATGGACCTGAATCCGACACGAACATTTTAAATCGAATTTCAAAAAATACCTGAAATCTTAATCGAACCAAATCTGAACCCGACGAAAATATTCTAATGAATCATAACCAAGATCCGAACAAGACAAAATGATTTCCATGGGCATGAACCCAATATATGGTTAGGTAACATTTGGATTGCAATTAGGTTGCAATTACATTAAGGTAAGTCTGATTTTATTTAATTTCACGTTAGGTTACAGTTAGATCACGGTTAATTTAAAGTTAGGTTAAAGGTAAATTGCATTTATGTTATGGTTAGAATAAGGATAGGTTGCAATAAAGTGACGGCTAGGTTACATTTATGTTATATTTAAGTTACGGTAGGGTACTGTTAAGTCGCAGTTAGGTTACAGACATGTTATGGTTACGGTACAAAAGTTTACAATTAGAAATTTGTCCACAGAGTGAACATTACCCATGTTCTGATTAAAAATATGCACTTACTTTTGTTAAATGGCTTCATTCACGGTATAGTCGGATTTAAGAGTGATATAAATAGTTTGAAATTCAAAATATTTCACTTGGGACTCCTATATAAAAAAATAATTAGTTACGTGACCTAACAGTAATTTTTACGGGTAAATATCAACACTCTAACACGAAAATAACGCAATCGTTGGATACATGTTCCCTCCCGCGTTTCTCATTGCTCATTTTAAGTATTTTTACAGCTTAATATTAGTTCTTTTTTAAACCGATTTTTCTCCCACTCAGCTGCCACGTATTTCAGACAATGCATTTCTGCATGCTTCGAGTTAATGATAACATCATACAAATTTCAAGTTCGTTTCATATTGTTAATACGGACCCGAGCAACGCCGGGCGGGTCAGCTAGTAAGGAATAAAATAATTACCCCACCGGTTCTCAATAGGAATAGGATCTTTCAAAGATGCGAATATAATTTTATTCATAGGTTTGAAGATAACTTTAAAATTTAAACGAGAAAGGATTTTCGCACTTTTGAAATAGAGAGAAGAATAAAAAGGTAGAACTATAGAGTTAATATTAGGATAATTATAAGAATCAGTAAGAAGAAGTTTAGGCTCATTAAATTTATGCAGAGCTTTGTCAATCAAAGAGGGATTATAAACACGAGCAAGGGCAAAAGGTTTGAGGAAACTAATTTCATTATTCAGAGCAGAAGAGTCAGAACAAATGCGAAGTGCTCTGTAAACAAAAGTATAAAAGGACGCCACTTTATGTTCTGGAGGATGATTAGAAAAAGCATGCGGAGGAAGAGATACAGCGAAAGGTTTTCTATAAATAGAGGTAGAGAACCGATCAGGGTGTTTAGTAACCAAGACATAAAGGAAAGGAAGAGAGTTGTTCTCTTCGACTTCCAGAGTAAACTGAATGCAAGGATCAACAGAATTGAGAAGAGAAAGGAGGTTTTGGAGATTCCGCTCAGAGGGAATTACGGTAAAAGTATCATCAACATACATACATCAGAAGGGAAATTTATATAAACTGAAGAGTCTTTCTTTCACAAAATGCATATAAATGTCACATAAAAGAGGAGACAATGGATTGCCCATGGCCAAATCATCAATTTGAAAACAGAAGGAATTATTAAATTGGAAAGCGGTTTGCCTATCACAAATACTAACTAATTGAAGGATCTCGCCAAACTCGATGGAAAATTAATGGAATTAGCGTAGCCTTCTTTCCAAACAGTCAATTGCCCCTTGAACTGTTTGGAAAGAAGGCTATGCGAAGTGTTTTACTTTATTTATTAATTATCGCCAGTGTTTACGATGTTTTTTACTGTAGTGTTTAGTATTTAGGTCGATTGCGGGTTCGCTGTAATTATACTTCGCGGTGGCTGCTTACTATTACTGAGTTAGGAAAAAAGTCTATGCGAAGTCCTTTCCCTTACCTCAACCACCGCCCCCAAAGTCTAGGACTCTGCGCTCACACAAAAATTGTGGATGTCAAAAGCGGATATTTTTCAGTGTATGTGCGGCCCCGTGAACATTTCCGCCCATTTTTGTGTGGCTGTGCGCTCACGCAAAATTAGTGGATGTCGAAGGCGGATATTTTCGTATCAATAATATTTAAAAGCACTTTTCGCTTTTTTTTAGATTATTCAAATCAAAGAAATCTTTTATAAAATATTGTGTCTAATTTTAAGGAACCATACGCATGTTTTAAAAAAAATCTCAGCGCTCAGGCCTAGTCTTTAAGAGCGATGCCTGAACAGTAATCGGAACGATAATAGACACGATCATGGGTGTCTGGTTGTTTTATGACGGCCAATTATGAACACGAGGAATATGTGCCCGAGGTGGGGGGGGAGTGCCCTTCATGGGGGCCTTTCAAGGGAATCTAATCCGTATTTTCTCAAGGAAATCCAAAGTTGGAAGAAAACTGCGGAAAACCCCGAACGATTAGGCGGAGGGACGCGAATTGATTCGAACAAAGCACCTCCCATCTACTAGTTTTGACAGCGGGACCTCTCGGCCACTAGTGAGGTCGACACGATCACGCAGGATCCAATCAAAAATATGTTACAGCTAAGTTCAATGAGTTTAAGATATCGACCAGTGGTTCCGGATAAGTTGAGTAATTTAATACGTCACGTCTGACAATCACGCGGCTTCGAGATCATTATAAAATAATATAAAAACAGGTGTTTCTTAGCGACAATGTCTCGGACAAAGTTAAATGACGAAGAACAGAATTGTGTACTGAACTATCTTAAAGACTTGAAACGTTTAATTACGAGTTGATAACTGAAGAAAAACTAAATAATTGAAATATCACCACCCTTAGTAGAAGAATTGTGATCTATGTTGAATAAAAGAAGAATATATTATTCATAGTTTTAAGTCGGAAGAACACGAAAGCTTCCAGACATTATTAAATAGTATAAAAGAAGCCACTTCAATGGCAATATTTAGAATTACGTTGAATGATAAGGATTTTAGCTATGTTTTCAACTTTATAAAACTTTTTACACTCGTCTTATCAGGAGCCGAGAAATGAAAAAGTTCTTAATAATAATAATAATAATAATAATAATAATAATAATAATAATAATAATAATAAAACAGCACCAACTAGTGGCAGTTATCGGATTTATTGAAAGGATAGAAGATTATACTATTCAATACATGTATATATATATGTGTGTGTGTGTTACAAAATTTCATGTTTTGCCAAAATTAACCTTATACAATATTAATTTCATTTTAAGAATTTTCCGTATTTATTTCAGCTTATTAAATTAAAATCCTGTTATTAGATTTAATCTATTAATCTTTATAGAAACGATATAAATTCTTAATTCACCTAAAAATAACATTTATTCCAGTATGCGTAAATCTAAAAAATAGATCTAAATTATAAATATTCTTAATTAAACTTTATTTCGTAAAATTCCTAATAAAATTCACTTTTCCCATGTTTTCATCAACCTTTTTAAAGAAAGTCTTATTAAATTTCTTCCGAAAACATACTTGTTCAAAAATATCATTATTTTTATTTTTTCTTTGCATTTTATATTTATTGCGCATCAATAAATTCATTTCTTTCTCTTTTTTTTGTGAAATTATCATTTGTGGAATACAATCAAATTTTAACTACTTTCGATTCTATCGCTGTAATCTCGACACTTGGCACTATTTTCTGTTTAAATAAAGGGATTGTATTAGAGGTTATGGAAAGTTCTAGAAACTTTTTTTAAATTTAAGCTAGGATGCCCGGAGATGGGTGAATTTATCCGATGTTTCGGGTTTGAGCGACTTGTGGGAGAGCTCGGTGGAATGTTTTCTTTTTGGTGGAATGTTTGCTCCGAGAGTATTTCCCTCTCCATATTACTGCATTTAAATGAAATATTTTGGATCGGTCAATGTTAATTTTATGAAGCCTACACATGTATTTATTTTTTATTTCGCTTTCAACGATTCTTGTGCTGTAAAATGGAGAGTTTCGGCTAATACTGCTGTCACCCAATCTCAAGACGTCGCACACGCACACATATTTATACATATATATATGTTACCTTTAAATTTAGAGCTCGTTGTTAAAGAATCATGATTAATCTAACGTAGTTATCAAAATTTCTTCAGTTTTTGCTTAGATAAACGTCTGAAACAACGATCACTGAAGTTATGAAATCTGCAGACTGTGCGGAGAATAGGTTTTTTTAAAGATAATAAAAAAGTAGTTTTGTTATGATGCTTTATGACTTAAAAATAAAATTATCATAGTTTAACAACATTTTTCAAAATCTGAATCATATTATTTTGACACAAAATTTAACAGTGTACCATGGTATGAGGTTAATAGTTTACATGCAATAATCAGAGAATCAAACTTAAGCTTTGAACAATTCAAATTGGCAAATTGATCTTCTTTTTATAATCGTAAAAAGTAAGCATTTTACACAATATCAGGGCTCCCAAATGGTCCGCCAAGTGAACATCGGAACTTTCTTAGAGAAATTTTCTTTTTAGATTTTTCTAGCAAATTACCAATAAACCTGCCTTAAAAGTTCATTCAAGCGCAAATTTTGTAGAAACTTATCATGAAATTTTCTGTTTAAAAATACTGATGTTCAGTTCGCGGACCATTTGGGAGCCCTGCAATCTCCAAAAGAAGTCCAAGGAAAGTGTGAATGGCCTTATTTTTTTTAACAATCATAATTAACCCCTTGAGGGGCAAAGCACTACTGTTCCTAAAATAGTCAAATGATTGATTGACACCGGGATACACAAACAAATTTATATGATAGAAAGTAAAAGCTGTTTTTTGGCGTACATTGTAAAAAGCAAATCTTAATACTAAAATTCCGGTGTCAATGTGGCATAAAGGAATTAAAATTAACTGGTATATATAATATACCGGCGCCCTTCAAGGGGTTAAACACTACCAAAATAATAGCAATAAATTAAACGTTTAAATGATTTTTCACAATTGTATTTTTAAATAATGATTGTGGATGAGAGTATATTTCTGTGATGATTACACTTAAATCAAGGTTCGCACACTCCTTGGAATTTCCAAGGACTCTGGCACCACTATGAAAAATAAGAAAATTTACATTTAATTTTTAAACCACAACATTCGTAACCCCCCCCCCCCCCCTTCATTCACAGATTTTACGATATTTTTCTGCAGTGAAACACTTTGAAAATATTCTTAAAATTTAGTGGTAGAACTGTGCGAACCCTGACTTCAATATGCTAAATTAAGTGAAAGCGTTTTTTGGCTGTATTTTCGTTAAAATTAGCCTAAGTAAAGGCACTATTATTATAGCATTCTTAGCACTGTTAAAAAAGTTCTGTTGAATAAAACATTTTTAATTAAAATTACCTCTCTTTGATCAATAGATTATTTTTTCTTAAAACTAGCTTCTGTGAAAGCCTTGTTTTAAACATTTTAGTAGCAGGAAATATTTTTAATTTAAATAAACTTTTTGTCTTTCTCAGAGAAAATTAACTTTACTCTGTATGGATAAAGTACATTTTCTGAATTAAATACTATGCAGATGATTTCTCCAATGAAGACAGTTTGTTTAAAAAAATTATGATTAGTTAAAGCATATTTTTTGCAAAAAGTAAAGTTTTCTGACATAAAGGACATTTCCTGACATAAACCATAATGTATCTTTTCTAATTTTTTAAATGTACTAAATATATATGTATGCATGCATCGAATCAATTTTAAAAATCAATGTGCTCATGAGATTTACGTACATTAAATATAATGAAATAAAATTACAAGAGAGAAAAAAAACTTTTTTGTAAAGAATGCTTGAAATTGTTAGTATTTTAATAGAAAAATATATTCCTTTATGTCTAGTTTTTTTCAGTTTCACATAATGGCCATTAATTTTTTTTATGGTTCACTAGGGAAAATGATTTCAAGACATTTTAAAAGCTCAATAATTTACCATATTTTACCTAAAGCGATTTCACGCTCTAAGTACTTATGGTTGAAGATGTTTTGCAATTTACTTATGACAGATAAAATAAATTCTTCAACTTTCTTCAAAGAAGATGACAATTGGAGCGCATATAAAATGAAAAATCTTAGGTTATTGATAACGTTTTATGATATTCATTTTTTTCTCACTTGATATTACGTTTCATGTTTTTGACTTTTTACGGTTTATTTCTGTTTTAAAATCATGCATGAATAAGTATACTTGTGGATTGAAAATTTCGTTTGATTTAATTATTAATTCAAGTTTCAAGAATCTAGATACAGATTCTACTTCATTCTTTTAGATAGTATTTGCATTTCTCAATGGGGTAAGAATTAAAGTGTTTAAAAACATACAAATAAGAAATCTGCAAAAACATAAAAATTAAGATTATTTAGCTATGAATGAATACATAAACAAAATTAGATGAATCATCTACTCAATAATAAAAGAAAATGCTGATTTTTTCTAACATATTCAACATCTAAGAGTGCTGTCGAACTTTTCAAAAAGTTTGTTGAAGCATAAAATATTTTAATCGAAACAGATTCGATTAGTTTGCCACTTAGGAAAATATGAGTATCGTACAAAAAAAAAAAAAAAAAAAAAAAAAAAAAAAAAAGAAAAAAAAGAAAGAAAGAAAGAAAGGAAAGGAATGGAAATAAAATAAAAAGAAAACGTTAACATCGGCTATAACGTCAAATTCTAATTAATAAAAGAAAAATGAAAGTACTTCGCATAAAATTCTTTATAATAATAGCATGTATTTTGTAGATTAAAATTACACGTATAATTTTTGAAATTGCTGTAGCAGTCCAAACTTATATTGGATATTTAAACTTTCCATAAAAATTAAATATTAATTGTAACAATTTAAATTTTTAAGTTAGTGACACATAAATAATTAAATATGAACTAATCAATGATAAAGGCAAGAACACATTATATAGGATAACTCTAACAACAGTTTGTATATTTTGTTAGTTTTTGTTCTATTATTTTGTTATACTTGGTAAAAGTTCAAACATAACTTGTATTCATGCATTTTTTTATAATTTTATTTACACAGGTATACAACGAAAAATTGTTTTTCAAACTTTATTGGTTCTTAATTTTTTAGCATTATTAACAGTGTAACATGCACCATTTTTGTATATGACTCAACTCTTATGATATGCATGTTTGAATTTCATTTTTACAATTACAGCGGGACACACGAAACACAAAGTATGAACAGTCAGTTGTTCACACACTCAGTTGTGACACTCAGTATTTCCCAAACGTTGATTAGCAAAGAATTTACGTTCAGATATTCAACTGGTTTGACGCCATTTGATTTCTATTTATGGGGTTCATAATGGATCGTGTGTATGTACCTACATACTAGTTGACCGCTGCAACTGTTGCAACCCCACAAACACTAATCAATGTTTGGGAAGAACTGAGCTATCGACTTGGTGTGTGCAGTGTAACGAACGGTACTAACATTGAACACTTGTAAGCTTGTAGATAAAACTGTTTGAGGTTGATATAAATCTATTTGGATTATAGATTCTGGAAACAGCTTACAAATGACATAAATTTAATTGATGATATTGATACAGATAATCACAATACTATCACTATAACCAAAGGTAAAATTATCGAGTCCCACGAGGCTGGTACAATAAAATTACTATCACAATCCACTTAAATGAAATTTTATATGCGCCGGACATGCAGTCAAACTTGATGACTCTTACTAATGCCATGCAACAAGGTTGTAAGCTCAAATTTGAAAGCAAAGCATGTAAATAAACCCAAAATGGAAAAGCATTAATAGAAAGAAAATTAAAAACAATTTGTTCGAAACTGACATGTACAAATCAAAGTAAAAAGCAATGATAATTTAACTAAAAAATAAAAAGCAAGAATAAAAACTGAATTGAGCTTTGGCATAACAGATTTAACCTTCAAGATGCATTAAACCTTTTTCCAATAAATTTTGTCAAGTTTTCTGGTGACACTGTGACATTTTGGAATTAAAATTAAGTGGTAGAAAATTCAACCATCAGAGCTCACAGGGTTAAAGTATATTCAGCAGCGGCTCGTCAGGGAGTGCTGCATCCGATTTTTCACACCACTAAAATTTAACAGAATCTTTCATGTCATTTATACGACAAATTTTGTTAATTAAATAAAACTGAAATAACCATATAATTTTAGTGGTGTAAATAAATTGATGCAGCACCCCCTGACCAGCCGCTACTGAGCATATGCCTATAGTGTCGTTTTTTTTTTTTTAAATATGAAATTTTTATGAAACACGTGTTTTAATTAAAACAGGAAATAAAACTATGAATTTATATAAATTTCAATAGAGTTTTTGTTAACATTGGAAATTTTTTCAATATTTGTTCAAATTTTAGTAGATAATTTTGTTTATTTCAAATCTTCTATGCTGTAAAAATAAACAGTAAAAATAACCGCTGATTTTACTGCGAATCCATGCACCTGTATTAAAATGCGGTATTTTTGTAACTTCAGTATTGATTTACAGTAAAACTGCTGTTATTTCAACCCCGCCAACATTCAACGCCTAACAACATTCCAAATGAGATATCTTCAGGCAGTCAAGTCAAAGAAAGTTATCATTAGTGTTAATGTCATTCAGTTGTAGCGTCTTTCTGAATATGTGCTCATACTGCAATTCAAAGTGGCGCTTTTCGATACATAAAGATGAAATTGGATATTATGCATAGTAAAATTTCAGAGTAAGTTTTATTTTCACGCTTATTTGTATCATTGATTTAACATTTATTAAATAGCCAGTTCTGTTACATAATGTAAGATGCAAATTTGGTACTTGACTTTTTGTGTATAAACGTAGAGGAACAATAGTTTTTGAATCGTTTGTTTAAACATTGAATATTTTCTTAAATTTAAAAAAAAAACGAATTTTTCAAATTTAGATTTTTTTAAACTATTTTTTCCTCAAAGTTATTACGTATACTGATGTGTACCAGATTATAAAGTACAATATTTTAAAAATTCTTACTATATTATTTGATATATTTTGTTCCTATTATATATTTTTAAAAATTCCAATTTATCCATCTGCATGTAAGTACTAATATAAATCATACATATATATCTCTTTTCTCCTTATTAATATTCTCCAAAATCTTTAAATCCACTTTCTGTACTTATTTAAATATTGTAATTTATTTAATGTATTATTCATGTATCGTTTATTAAATTTTCAAAAACAATCTTACTATCAATGATTAGATTTTTCGTCAGAAACATTCAGATTTTAAAAAAGCTAGTTTTTCTGCGAGAAATTATTTTTAATTTTATATGAATTTTTTAAATTCTTTACGTACAATCTGTATACCTATTTTGTTTACCTTTAAAATATTCCAAGAATATGCTGACTATTATCGCAGCAGAACCCTCTTTGCTTTTGTCTATTATCCAATAATAAAATGTATAATCGCATCCGTAACTAGATGCTGAAATTAGATATTTTGAATGTCTTCTATGTATGCTATATGCAGTATATTTTTAATTGAAATGTGAACTATTCTATACAATAAATTACAATAGTTTAAAATTTTACTATTACTATTATTTATATTAATATTATTATTATTAATATATTAAATTATTTTATTATTTTATTTTACTTAATGGTGTGAAATTTGTACCTTACATATGTATAAAAATGATATTAAATCAATGATATAAGTAAACATAAAGATACTACTTAGTGACCTTTATCTAGGATGTCTCATAGCATAATAAAAAGAAAGAAAAATATTCAAAGTAAATAAATATTACAGGGAAGGAAGGGGGAAGGCAAATATTTATCTACCAAAAAAAAAAGGTTACAAGTTTACAATTATTTTGTCAAGAGTCCTGTAAATTAACAGCAAAAAATGCTGAAACAATACAAATCTGCCGTAAGATATGGAAAATAAAATGGCTGTTGAATTGATTGAAAATATGCTGTAAATTTACAAAGATGCTGTGTTTTGTAAAAAACAAAATTGCAGTAGTTTAACTGCAAAATTTTCTACCTCCCATACTTTTGCTGTAAAGTTACAGTGATTATTTTCACAGTCTATAATGAAAATCTATTCAATTTATTTCACGTTTTCATTTAACATACTATACTAGACGTGTATAGTTTCATTTAACATACTATACTTCAAAACGTGATTTTTCTTTAACAAAATTGTGCATTTTTCAGTAAAAATAACTCTTAAATTAATATAAAGGTTGCAATATGTTATCTATCGCCGACATGTAATTTCTCCATTGTTGGTCATAGACATACAGTTACAATTACAAAAGCGTTTCAAATTAGCTAAATAGTCCTGTTCAGTAGCGGCTGATCAGGGGGTGCTGCATCAATTTATTCACACCACTAAAATTGTATGGTTATTTGAGTTTTATTTAATCAACAAAATTCGTCAAATAAATAATAAAAAGGATTCTTTTAAAATTTAGTGGTGTGAAAATTTGAATGCAGCACTTCCTGACGAGCCGCTACTGGTCCTGTTGTGATATTGTTTAAAATTTAAAAAAAATCAATTTTATAAAAAATACAAAATCAAAGTTTTTATACGGTCCCCCAGTCCTTATAATTATATTTATTAAAAATTTGGACATATCATAACAAGTATAGCACAAAAAGTTTGACTTGTATACTACGAAAATTGACAGAGTTACTATATTTCAAAGTTTCCCACTTTTTTACATGAGTTTATCTGTTATTGACAGGTCAGTTGCAAATTGAATAAAAAGCAATTTGAGGTAGAAATCAGGGTGCAATGTCGATTTAACCCCTTGAGGGGCGTTAGTATGTCTATGAAACCACTTAATTTTAATTCTCAAAAACCACATTGGCACCAGAATTTTGGTAAAAAAAAAATCGGTTAATTAGATGCATAAAATATACCTTTTTTGTATTTAAAAATAAAGCTGTTTTCGAATACTTGAGCAATGAAAGTGCTCTGCACCGAAAAGGGTTAATTTATGCATTTGAAATTTAATCATAACATTTTCTGAACAATTAAAATAATTGTTCACTTACTATCAATGATAAACTTAAAAAAGAAATGGGTACACAATAATAATCTATTTTTGTGACCATCGACAGGTGATGGATTAACCAACTCTATGATAGACCCATCAAGTCAAGAGAATTTACCTTATTTGATTTATTTAATTTGTACCTTCTTAATTTCCAAACTACTTGACAAAACGGATTTTTGTCTATTATCCTATGTAAGATTTACCACAAAAGCCAAAAATTATGTCACTATGCTATTTATACTGGACTTTTCAGATTTCTGTACAATTGCATTATGAAGACGACCCATTAAACATATTTTTAATGGGTCATTGAAATAAAACATAGTTCCATTCGACTCATTATTTTAGCTTATTCATGGGATAACTTGGTGATTATAATGTATATATTTTTATTTTTAGCTGTATGTAGATGGCAATTCATTGATACCATTAAAAATTTTAACACTGAAGTTTAAGAAAGAATGAAATGTTCTTTTTTTAATTCTTTTTCAATGTCTATTGTTGAATCAAATAAGAATTTAAAATTTCATATATGCCAGTTTAGATCTTTCATTTAAATATAGCACATTCATAAAACAACTTGACTTTATTAATTTCAATAACGATTAGAAATATATGAGGCAGTTAAAAAAATAGTAAGACACTATATTTTATTTCTTTTGAATTTGCGCTTTTTTGTAGAAAATGATCTAAGTACACATATGAAATATCTAACGCAGCACAAAAATAAATACCACGTAGTTTTATGTGCTATATGAAATAAATAATTCCTTTACAATTTTTAATGCAATTGAATATATATTTATATTTAACCATTAGTAAAGAACAGAATAAAAGGTATCAAATTCTACTAGGATGAAAGCTATAGGAAATGAATGTTTTCCTTAGATATTATTAGGATAAATTCTCGAGGATCAATTTGATAAGACTTAAGACATTTATAAGAGTCTTAGACTTTCATGAGATTTGTTTTATTAGCATTTCCTGATTGCAAATCCTTGTGTACATAATGGTGCCGTGAACAGTTTCGGATTTCAATAATTCTTTAGCAATTATAAACGTGTATATTTTATCTGAAGGCTACTTCCATAAAGGAAGCTGAAGCTGCTTTTAAAAGGAAATATTCTCAGTAGATTTATTTTAAATATGAATGTATAATTAATACATTATGCATTAAATTGTCAGTATTAAAATAATTTATATTTTCGCAAATTTCCGTGTGTGATTTCTGAAATAATAAATTTATGGGGCTTCATTACATTTAGCAAAGTTTCTTAGAATTTATTGCTTAGTTAATACATTTTATTTAAAATATTTTTAATTCGTGGTTGAATAATAATACGTTTTCATTAACTTTAATTGTCAAAATATCTTACATTTCATTAAAGAGAAACAACTTTCTCACTTAAAATTTACATTCTTTTGTAATATTCAAATTTAAAGTATTTAACTAAGTTTTGATTGGTATACATCTTTGTAAGTGCATTGTTTCTTACTTTAATATTTTGCAATTGTAATTCATACATTGTTTGAAAGGAAAATATATAAAGTCTCCAAAAAATCATTGAACTTACTTCTTATTCCTTGATCATTGACATATTATAAATTATAAAATTGCGTAAAAAATGTACTGTATCTGATGATATTGATTAAAAATTTTATGTTTTTTTTTCAAGATTTCTAGATATTCATTTCAAGATGTTCATTTTCCACACATGCGAATCCTGTTGACAGCTTCTCAATGTATTATAAATTATTTTCTATGCAGCACGGATTACATTCTTTATAATTTCAACTTACAGCCAAGGTTGAACTGTGCCAGAGAAAAAAGCGACCTTATAGATCTTATATTTGCATACGAAAGACAAACATACACACTCAAAAAACATCATAGTGAAGTCTTTTTATCTGCTTCTGTAGTATCTGAGTTTTCTAGATATAACGAATGCACCGTGTTTGAAAACGGTTTAATATTATACAAGATTTTAGAGTATGGATAAAATACTTCACTATATTTCTCCATTGAATTTCCATTAAATCTACACATGGCTATAAAAGGGCCAAAAGCTTCAACACAGATATTTTGTACCGAGAATATTTATTGATACGAATGCCGTAACTTTATTATTTAACTATCTTTGCAATTGATACTCAAGTAAATTAACATATTGATCATAACTTGATACATACATGGTATCCACTAACTCCAAACTCTCCTGCAGGAAAACTTTTTTTTTTTTTGTAAGAAACGATTTTTAAAATCATGAACTTGGTGCAAAATATGATTCAACTCATGCTTTCCCATTTATAACCTTCGCGATGGGAGCCTTTTACGAAATGTTTAAAGTTTTGTCACCGGTTTTAAAAACAGATATTTATGCATTAAAGAATCCATTAAAGAATCGAGAAAATGCTCCGATTAAATAAGACAAATTTTACAGTAAAATTTTACTGGTGGGAATAAACAAGGATTCTTAAGCCTTTTTATGGCACGCATACGTGTCGCCCGTCCCCAAGGGGTTAATACAACTATTTGTTTCATTCAAGAGAATATATTTAACCCTTTCCGACACACTGAGCCTGGTCTGGGATTTCTAATTTTTATTCCAAACTTGCAAACGGCACCACTAATATTTTTGTAAAATTTTGCATTTTCAATAAAAGCTTAAATTAAGAACTTCAAAATATCTAAAAAATTCGTTTCTGAATTCCGGTGTCAATCGATAATTTCTCATTTTACAAACAGATTTTGCCCGTGCCGGAAAGGGTTAAACAAACAAAATTGTTGGGATATCATTAGTTCATTGTTCTTCAACTTTCTTGCATAACAGCTGAATTCGGCCTTCGCGCCTCTGTTGGTGTAACAATTGTTTGATTGTAATGCCAACAACTAGAATTGCGTCTGAGCCAACGGTTGGGTGATTGTTGGTCCAACGATCTGAATTCTGAATTAACGAACACTGGGGACAACCAGCAAATATGCACTAATAATAATAATGAAATGTACTAATAATTGATCATATTTTAATTGAACATTTCAACTAATTTGTTGATTTTCTAACAGCTATTTTAGAATACAGGTGATTCAAGAATAACTGATTATTTTTTTTTATTTGTTTTAGCAAAGACCCAATGGGCGATGGGTCGGCGGAGCTGTTCAAACTTGCTCAAAGCTTTTTATAGTAACTGTCCCATTTGTATATGAATTAGAAGACTTAACATACAATAACAGCTGCATGCAGAAAATTCTGTCAAAAATACCTAAAGCTCATTGTTGATTATATTTTCGCGCATAAACAAAGTTTAAAAAAATGTTTAACAAATTATTATACGTTTTCTTTAATTTGTGTTTTTATTTTAATGATAAAATAAATTTAGATTAACTTGAGATTAAAACGAGGATCAAGCATATTTGGGATGAAAAGTTTAAAGGTTTTCACGCCAGGTTGCCCATAAATTTCAAATTTTCCACTTTTGGAGTACCATTATTTGGGAATAATCTTATATCTTATTCAATCACAAATTTCTGTTATTAATAAAGTGAAAGTTTTATAAATCCTTTCACCACGAGAGCGCTTTGCTTAATTTTTAATCTTTTACCCCCGGTTTTTCAAAACAGAAAAAATCTCTAATTGAATCGCGAAGATGCTCTGACTAAATAATATAATCTTCATAACTAAAAGAACTGGTGAGAATAATGAATGATTCTGAGCATAGTAAGTGGCACGTGCACCGGTTGATTGTCCATAAGGAGTTAAAAGATAGTAGTAAGTAACAGAAATTGAAAGTTTTTGGATCTATGGACTAACTACTTCATCAGGACATATATGCTTTGCATCACTCCTCATCGTGGCTATGAAAATGGACTTCTGTACCAATAAATTAAATGAATTTTAGCGCATATTTTAATGTATAAATTAGTTTACATTAGATTCGTCATAAAATTTTAACACTGAAAATACCGTAAATTTCAGTCAAGTTTCATTGGAATGTTTCACACCAGAATTTCGATTTAAAACGGTTTAACTTTATTATTTAACGTTTTTCTTCTTTCTATCTTTTAAATTTATTTCATAATCAAATTTCGGGTGTGAACCGGAACATATTTATCCTTCCAAATGACGGTTCACGGTAGTTCTAGTGTTAACCCTTTGAGCTCCGATGGTTGAATTTTCTACCACTTAATTTTAATTCCAAAATATCAACGGCACCAGAAAATTCGACCAAATTTATTTCAGAAGGATTTAATGAAATTTTTCGTGTATATGATTAACCGTGTTTTTTATTTGCAAAATACTGGTGTTAATGTGACATTTGGAAATTTGAAGAAATTTACCCATCAGAGCTCAAAGGGTTAAATGCTTATCCTGTTTTACAATTATCACTTGAAAAGATTATTTATATATATACACAATGTTACAGTTATCTTTAATTTTCATGTAGGAATCATATTTATAACATATCAAAAAACCCTTCAAAAAAAATTTGCACTAAAATTTTTAAAATAAAATAACTTGTGTGATACAATAAAGTGAAATTAAAGTTTTACTATAAAATATTATCTTTTGTGAACTCAACTAATATAAAAATATTAGCTGTTTTGTCTAAACACGTATGTTTTTTTAATTGCTATAAATAAGCGTCGCTTACATTGTTCGACCTATGCTCTCTCTATTATGCTGGTTTGTGAGTAAAAGAAAACTTTTATGTGTATTTAAGAAATATAAGCTTGCTTATTTTTTGTATCACATTTTCTTTTGCTCCGCCACAATCTGTTTTAATTTAACTTATTTTTTTCACTGCATATTATATGTTACTATTGAAAATGTTTCAGATAGTATTTAAAACATTTTAAAAATTATAGACATACAATTTTGTTAGAAAAAATTATTTTGGAAGATTTTTATTTTATTTAATGATGTACTTCATATTTAATATTTGAAACATGGGTTTCTAAAATAAGAGTAACTCATTATTAATGAGATACTTCACTTCTGTTTTTAAAAAAACTTTACAAGAAATTTCAAATTAATATTTATATTTTTTCTGTATTTTTAACTTTGTCGAAAATACGCACTGCGTTGAGATATTTTCTTAGAGCGTGTATGCTATAGACTACTTTCAACTTCGTTTTGTTTGATTAAATTTATCTTCTAACTTATTTTAATACGGCGAAAGTTATCAACACATTAAAAGAATTGAAAAACAGTTACTGCAATAAAGAGTTATTACAGGATTTCTTATGTTTATACTAAATAATAAAATAATGTTCAAAGAAATATTCTTAAACTGGAACTATAATTAATGTGGCAAGTGTTGTTTAAAGAATTTCAATCGTTGTTGAAATTAATGAAATTTTACTGTTAAAGATAATATATAATAGAAAAATGCCATGAATGAAATGCAATATGATAATAATTCCTAGAAATATGGTACAAAATGAAATAAGCTGCATTTTCCTGTTAGAAATAATCATATTCATCCATTCGTGGAATTAACAATTATTCATAAGTACTAATGCAATTTTTGCGGTAATATTTCCGTTATTGATTTTACTTTTGTTTCTAGGGAAATTATTTGAATCCTAAAAGGTAAGTTATCTGCAATAATTCAACTCTATTATTAACATTTGAAACTAAGAATAGTTTTCTACTTTCACTACTTAAGAATAAGTACTATAAAATTTCGTAAAACAAATATGTTAACTGCATGTTTCTCTCAAGTAGTTCTTCTTCTCCAGGGCTTCATTTCTTATCACTAATTTCAAAAATACACATTTTTAACGCACAAAAGTATATTTCCAACTTTTAACATTATGTTTTTTCATATTTTTAATTTCTTCCTTCCATAGGGTACATTTTTTTGAAAGCCAGTATTTTTTTTTACAATTTGATATGATAACAAAAATATTTGATACGTTTCTGTATAAAATTGCAAGCAAATTGCCCTTTTCGGAACGTTTGTATAGCATTTATAAAGCAGAGTTTTCTTTGAAAAACAGAAGTATTCAAAATTTGGACTGAATGGAAGTCTTTCTTCTCTTAGTAACCCTTAGCTAAGATTTTGTCATGGAACTATTAAGAAAGAGGAGACTGACATATCCTTAAAAAAAGTGAAGTTTTAACAGCAACCGCTTTCATAAGGATTCATTACCACAACGGTAAACATCAAAGAATAAATTTATGTAGAAAATGTCTCCATATTCAAACGCCCTTTAATGGAAATTTTCAATAAAAAATAAACGCAAAAACTGATACAGGGTTCGCACAATCTTGCCACTAAAATTTAACAGCATATTCAAAGTATTTTACTGTAGAAAAACATTGCGAAATTTGAGAGCAAAGGTATTGGTTTGGATTTCTGTTTCATTAAAATTAAATATAATTTTCTTATAATTCATAGTGGTGTCAGAGTCTTTAAAAAAATATAAGGAGTGTGCGAACCCTATGATATTCATTTTTACTAGTAGAAGTTTACTTCTACGGTTGTAGTTTCGGCATATTTTGACGACTTTATACAACCTCCTGTCAGCGTCAGTAAAAAGATTACGCAACAATTATATATTTTAAATCTCAAACAATTCGGTTGGGTATTTTTTGCTTATTTATATACGGACCGATGGACGGACTGAACGACGACTATGGGTGCTACGTATTTATATTGTTACGAAAGCACCGAAAAAGAGCCAGGTGTATAAAAATCGTATAAGAGATGCTGGTCCTGATGTCACGTGAGAAATAACGTAGAACTGGTGAAGGGTTAAAAAATTATTGTTCGAATCAATCATATGAGCATATAGCTGTCAATTTGTACCGTAATTTCGGGTGTATAAGCCGCGGATCAAACAATTCTTTTTGGACCCAGAATTTTTTAAGAAACAAATGTATCTACTTAGATCGACGTAAATATTTGTTTTTAATCACTAAATAAGATTTCTGGGTCCAAAAAGAATTGTTTGATCCGCGGCTTATACACCCGAAATTACGGTACTCTTTAAAATTCAATTTTTACAAGAAATTTTTTATGCCGAACAAGAAGTTTCTTTTTTATTTAGAATTCATTTAAGAACTCCATAAATATATAAAATTATGCTTATTTTCGAAATTTCTGAAGTAAATTTAGTAAACAAATAACGAAAGTTGATCATTACGTTTTTGCTATATTACTTTTCACAAAATGTCTTGTAGTAATTCATTAAAAATTAAGGATGGAAACTATGTTTTTGAGTACGTCCGAATGATTAATAGGAATAGTAATATAATCATTTATTCCACGCATCATTACATAACACTGAGAAGGGTTAAATGCGGACATCAGCTATTGGTCTCTGTTTAACCCTCATCGGCCCTATGTCAAACCCCACATGGCATCAGGACCAGCATGCTTGATAATAACGGCAAAAGAAACATACTACAAAATTTATTTTCAAAATATAGATGTAGTAATATAATATAAAAACAGAATCACGTATAAACAGTTAGCATCCGATATGGGTTAATGTATGAAGCGTGTTGTACATTAAATTATTTTTATGATACTATTTTAAAATGCAAGATAATCTCTTTAGCCTAACAAGATTGAGAACATATACGACATTTACTTATCACAATATCTGAATTTTTAAAGATATTTTTAATATTCTTTGCATATTTTTTGAAAATAAAGAGATGCAGAGTTTAATATTGGAAGGAAATGTAGGGATTTAAAGGAAAGTTTAAAAGAAGAATATCAATAGCGGTACGGACATTTAAATAGGGCATAGTGAAAACAAATATATTTGCTGCATATGCATCAACATAGCACTAGATTTTTACAAAAGTATATTTTAAAAATTCAGTAATTTCAAAACAAAATGATAGTATACATATTTTATCATTCACTTCATTTCACTAAAAATAAAAGTACAGGGTAGGTACTTGATAGGTTGTACTTCAAATCTCTCGAATGTTATTTAGTACGATCTTTCAGTTTTCGAGAAGTTATTCCTATAAATTCCTGATAAATATTTTTTGTTTTATTAATTTTTAATAAAAATATTTTAAATTAAAAAGTAAAATTAAAATTGATATTAAATTAATTGAAAATCATATTAAATAATAATATAAATTAAAATCATATTTAAGTAAAATAAAAATTCATATGTCATCGTTATAAGAAGTTCCAATTCGTTTTGAACATTATATCGGATATTCTGAAAACTGCGTTTTTGCTACTTGTACATACCCTGTAAATGAAAATAAAATCGAGACAAATATGTATATATATTTTTAGATATATGCCTAAACTGTTCACACCTATTATTTCCATTTATTGTTTTGTTGTTTAAACAACTGCGGGATCAAATGATATGGGAAATTTATATTGTTTGTTCAGAAACCCTTAATCAGTAATCTTAATGATAATTTTTTTAAAGAAATGCTATAGAATGTTACAAAGGAGATATTATTTTATAAATAGTGGTACGAAAAATTTTTGTTATAGAATGTGACTCCTGCAAATAAAATTTTTTGTTCCTGTTTTGGATGTGCTTTTTAAAAATGTATCATGTTAAATCTATTGCACTATTACGAAAAAGGAACTGACATATTTAACTCCTTAACTGATTTGCCCGTACGCCATTCGGGCAAGACGAATTTGCTTAATTCATCATTTAAAATTTTTTGACACCACTATTTTGTTATAAAATAATTTCATACTATTTAAAGGCGGAAATGTTTAGACTAAATCTTACGAATATTACATTTAAATAATAGTGGTGTGAATCAGATATTTTCAATTTATTGAACGAAAAAGAAATGACCAGTTAAGGGATTAAAATAGACAAGCTTTAATTGTAACCGCTTGCTCATTGGGTGCATTTCAACCGCGACAAACTTTCTCTAATAAGTTTAAGTTGACAATTTATCCTTATTTAAACGTCTCAGTAATGGAAAATTTCAATAAAAAATAATGACAAAAACTAGTATTTTTTGTTGTTGTTGTAGAAGGGCCACCATAATATCGTGAAACCAAAACAACCTTATGTCAAACTTATGAAAAAGATTAGACCTAGTCAAACTGTCACTAAAACCATTAAAAAAAAACATTAAAAAGAAATAGAAAATTTTATCCATGTTTGTGACTGAAATTTCCCATCAATAAAGTATGAAATAAGACAAAATTTTCAATTGAAAATTTCACCGACTATACTTATAAAGTGTTGATCTGCATAATAGAAAAAACAGTCGTCATCTTGTGACAAACTTGACAATTACTTCACTCCCAACTGTTGGACAATACATCATATGTCTCCGCCTCTTTATTCATAAATCCATTGTTAAACTTCTTACGATTTTGTAGCTAATCAGCTAAATCCATTTATATTAACCCATTAATGCCCAAATTATTTTCTTCATTAAAAATGAAATTTGGGGTTTCCCACCACTTTTAAAAGACGAATAACTTGCATCTTAATTTATTGAGGAATTCGTCATGTGAAAAATAGTGCTTATTTATCTTTCTATTTACTGGTGGGAAAAGTGCTTTATTGCCTTTTTTATAATCGTCCCTAAAAAGGGACGCTGGGCACTAATGGGTTAAGTTAACACTAGAACGCCCGAAAGGAGTACATTCGACTCCAACCATGTAATTAAATTTCTTTTCGAGCCAGAATTGCTTTCTTGAAATAAGTTAAATTTCAAACACGCAGTTTTACGTTAAATAAATCAATTAAATAATTTCCAATAAAAATTCTGGTGTGAAATATTATTATGAAACTTCAGTAAAAATTCCGGGCGTTCTAGTGTTAAATGGATCAACAGAAATTTGATTTTTAAAAGAACGCTTTCCTTATGTAAAAAATATAAATTTTCATTCCAAAAAGCGTAAAATTCCATAAAATTCCATAAAATTAATTAAAATTACTTTACCACCAAATTGTAATTTCTTTTATATAATAGATTTTTTTTACGTTAATTATGGTAAATTTTGATAATTATTGTAATTTTTTTGCATTCAGAATATATTTTGGTTTTAATTTTTTGCATGTTACATAATCCTTTTTCTAAATCTATTTTATAAGATTCAGAATAATTCAGCAAGTATTAAGTTTACAGCTTACATGAAAAGTATCGTATAACATTATTTTAGTCGAATTTACATAAAGTGTAAAAATTGAGGACATATGAAATCCCTTTTCAAAATAAATAATTTATTTTTTTGAGAAATATATCTATCGTTTTAAAGAGCGGAATGTATGTTTTAAAAAAAATACATAACATTTTTTTTTCAAAAGTATAAAAATCATAAAATTATATAAGTGAAAAAAATCCCCCTTCAACATGCAATTATTATAAGAATCAGATAATTTTTTCAATTAAATATAATATCTCTTTGGAATAATTGAAATATTTAAATTTATCACGCTTAGAAATTTTGTTAAATATATATAATTGAAAATGTATTTTTTATGTTTAATCATATAGCTACATTTTAAGAAATCTTACCTTAATATTTTTTATGGTTTAAAATAACATTTCTTTTAAAAAGAAGCCTATAATAAAACAAATTACTAAATTTTAATACTAGTAATTCCGTTGTAAACTTATTTGCAAGTAAATGAGAAAAACTGTGTGTTTTAAAAGTCTCTTGTGCACTTTCGAAATT
This sequence comes from Maratus speculifer, assembly GCA_964019185.1. NCBI lineage: Eukaryota > Metazoa > Arthropoda > Arachnida > Araneae > Salticidae > Maratus > Maratus speculifer. The sequence goes on from OZ025293.1 coordinate 300,936,835, forward strand.
AAATTTTAGCAATGCATTTTTTATAATTCAGAAGAACATTATTTCTGTTTAAAAGACTGTATTATTTATAAAATTACTATATGTAAGTGAATTTTTAATTAGTTCCATATAATTACATCAATATAAAAAATGTTTCTTTAAATAATGTAGTCGTAGTTTTCATAATAAAGTATGTAATGATGTTGTGCATACATTTATAATGATGTATGATAAAGATCTGTGAGCGTCAGCGGTTGATTTGGGAAAGGAAATGCAGACATATACAGATAGATATTTAGTGACAGACAGAAAGAGATTTCCACATATAAAAACGCACATATATATAATTTAGTTTTTGAGCAGTAACAGTAAATCTAACAGTCCAAATTGAATGACGATATGAAATCCTATATTGAAATACGAAAAACATTTATATATGTATGTGTATGCGTATACATATATGCACACACTAAGCAAATAAAATATCACCCTTAAGAATAAGAGTGGTTTTTCTGGACAAGAAGGTGATTGTTTCATATTCATATTGCCATTTTTCACATTTTTTAGAACACATTTGCGATCATCTTAATCTTCATTCATAAAATGTCGAAATAAATACATCTATAGGATCTGTTTTTAAGCAAAATAAAAATGCTGATTAAAACGCACGAAACACTATCCGCTAAAAAGAAATTTGAGTTTTATAATATGTTCTCTCAGAATACCGGTAGAGATCTTTTATTTTAATCACAAGAAGAGCTATAAAAATTGATTAGCCTTTTTTTTTTAATTTGTTGTTTTATTTTCCAGTAATACTTTAAATTGGACTCGCTTAAATAGTATCGAATATTTGCCAGTTTCTTTTTATTTTACTTGATAAAATGTAGTTTAAGCATTACACAGAAGTCTTGTAAACTATAATGTGATAAGTAAAGGTTTGTTTTGCTTCATACTTTTGTGCAAATAGTCGGAGAGGTAGCATCCTGTTTTTCGGAACAGGTTTTAGTGTAAGTTGTTTTGGGATATATGATTGGTTTAATTGTGACGATAATAAAGCTGAAATTTTTGTGTCGCACCTGAGAGGAGAAGGATTACAATGCTGTCATAGCAATATCGTATACTCTAAATCATGGACAATCCAATTACTGATGATGCCCCCGAGTCGAGGTAAACATCAGTAATCCGATTATGATGCTTCTGATGTTACTTATTTTCTTGAATCCGATGATGGTTCATTTCTATTTTAGCAAACGGTATGTTGTATCTATGGAAATATATCTCGTTAGTGCACCAGTTGGTAGGTATTTTCGTCATAAATACCTTTTAATATGGTATTATATGTACAAAAAATATCGATGCTAAATTTCGTTGCAAAAATTGTTGCGATTCTCCCGGACTAAAATATTCTAAAATAACTTTGGAAGATTTGAATAATTTATATTCACGGGCTATCTTTAAATAGTAGGAAATTGGATTAAAACAAAATTTTTTATTGATTTAAAATAATGCTGTCTAATAGACTGGAAGGCGCAATACAGACAATAGTTTCATCCAGTTCACGGATAAAATTCTAAGATTAAGTAAATCTCGATTTGTATATTAAAAAAAAATCGGTTTATCAAGTCATATCTTGATGGAAAACACTTGAAAACCCGATTTTAGCGGTGGACTCGTAGATTTACCATTGTGTTTTCCTGCTCCCAGTCTTCAATGTTTTTATACCTTTTGGTGCAGGAAAGCACAATGGTAAAACTACGTGTCAACCACTAAAATAATAATTTCAGGTGTTGTGCACCAAGATATGAATTGGGAGAAAGATTGAATTTTAATTATGTGTATGGAGATTTTATGAATCCTAGAAGTTCATGAGTGAATTCTATTAGGTGATTGTAATCGGTCTATAAGTTATACATTTTATAATAAATACTTTGTTTTACATAAAAAATAATATTACCACAGAATACAGCTAAACATAATTATATGAGAAAGAACATTTATTTTAACTCAGTTTTGCTTTTTTTTTCTTTCGAGAAATTATTCTTCTAGTTTGTAAATTTATATTTCAGCACTAGCTGACCCGCCCGGCGTTGCCCGGGTCCGTATTAACAATATTAAACGAACTTGAAATTTGTATGATTTTATCATTAACTCGTTACATGCAGAAATGCATTGTCTGAAATACGTAGCCACTGATTGTGTGAAAAATCGGTTTTAAAAACAACTAATATTAAGCTCTAAAAATACTCAAATTGAGCAATGAAAAACGCGGGAGGGAATATGTATCCAACGATTGCATGATTTTCGTGTAAAAAAGTTGATATTTACCCGTAAAAATCACTGCTAAGTCACGTAACTAATTATTATTTTCACATACAAATCCCAAGTGAAATATTTTGAATTTCAAACTAATTATATCACTCTTAAATCCGACTATACCATGAATGAAATCGATACACGATGGTAGCTAAAAGGTTGGTATATAGTACTATAATTTCAGAGCTATTTAACAAAAGTAAGTGTTATTTTTAATCAAATCTTGCGTATAGGTTCACTCTGTGTATAAATTCCTAACCTTAAACTTTTATACCGTAACCAGAACCTGTCTGTAACCTAACAGCGACTTAACAGTACCCTACCGTAAATTAAATATAACAGAAATGTAACCTAGGCTAAATGTATTCACTTTATTGTAACATATCCTTATTCCGACCATAACATAAATGCAATTTAACTTTAACCTAACTTTAACCTAAATAATATAATAGAAAAAAACCATTTTAAAAAATTACTATTTCTTCGTAAAATATGCTTCAACTCTAATTCGTTTCTTTCAATTCGTTTTATTAATACAAAATTCCTTCCTCGTGCTTTTGTTTGAGACATAAAAATTTCAGCGATAAATGGTTTAATATTGCAAACCACGGAGTAAGACACTTCTTACTCCGTGTTGCAAACCTTTTTTCGGTTTACTTCGCCTCCACCTATCTTTTCTCCATGGTGTACAGCAGCTGTGATTAAAAAAAAAATCCTCATTTAAACTGACAGTTTGCCAATCTATGAATTTTAAAGGTCTGTCCCAGCTTTTTAAATTATTTCTGCGAAAATTTTATGCAACCAATCAACCATAAGAAAATGAAATGGAAAAAAAAGCGAAAAAAGGCGATTTTTTATGAGAGTGAGCTTTGGAATTTAATTAATTACTCGCTTAATAAATAGAATTTTGAAATTCTGAGATTCAGGTGCATCAGGAGAGATATTGGGCTACTCTCAAAAAAATTTTGAGCTTTGTACGTGCTGTAGATTTTGCTAGCCATCGCAGACACACAGACACACACACACACACAGACACACACACAGACAGACAGAGCGTTTTGTTCTTTTATTAGTATAGATATCTGAAATTTATATATTTTTGACTTTTAAATTTAAAATGTAAAAACATTTTTTAAAAATGATTTGCACTCCTGGTTATAAGCTCGCCAGATTTTTACAAATAAAACTTTTAAGCGTGGATTTCGATTATTGAGTATATTAATATCATTCTCGAATTGGAACTTTTAATATTCCAGTTTAGAGATTAGCAGTAGAAAGATATAAACGTATTTTCTTTTAAAGAAGGTATTGCGAAACAACGAATTAATATAAGCAAATATCATGAAACTATAATAGTTCTAATCATGTGGCTGCTTAGACAAAAATAAATACTGATCTGATCTGTAAAATAAGTATATTTAACAGGGTTAATATTTTAATAAGCATAATCCATCATTTTACATAAAATGCATAAAGTGTCATTAAACATTTTTAAACACCACTCCATATTCGTCATCTAACTTATTCTATATTTCAAAAAAGAAAATACACTTATAAATTTGCAAAGGCCGGTTATTTAAATGCGCAGATTCATATTATCATGCTCTTTTCAAAAGCACTATTTATTCTTTTTAATGCATGTTTCTTAAGCAAGTTTGTTGTTTCCATCATTAAATTAAATTGGTCGCCTTCACACTCAAGTACTGATATTTTTAATAAAACATAATCAACACCTGTCTAACATAACTGTCTTATAAAAGATTTTTGTAACTTTATTTAACTTTGGTTGTATTATCCTGTTTCCACGGAGAAATTTTAATTAGATAACCTAAAACTATCATCTTAAATATGCAAAGAATCTTAAATAATCTGATATCATAAAAACTTAAGTATTATTAGAGCCCTTCTGTATACATACAATTTTTCAAAACTATTTTCTCACTTTATGGTGCATTAATTGCACATAAGTAATTGCATATAATGTAATGCATTCAACTAGTTCCTTATATTGGTAAAAATCCATTTGAGAAATATTCATTTTATTTAATGATTAGAGTAAAAAAAATGGACAATAAATAACAGACATAAGATATTCTGTAACTTTTGAAGAATTTTTTTATAGAAAAATTATCATACTTGAATAATGTGGATGTTTGTCTTCGTTTAACACTTTCCGGCGCAGTTTTGTTCGTAAAATGAGAAATTGTTGACTGACACCGGAATTTACAAAAGACTTTTAGAAATTAAGAACTCCCTGATTTAAGCTGTCATTGTAAAAGTAAAGTTTTACTAACATATTATTGGTGCCGTTTGTATGTTTTGAATTAAAATTAGGTGTTGCCGGAGTGGTAACACTGCGCCGGAAAGGATTAAAGTTTAATTATGGCATTTAATAGTAAATAATTGCAATAGCATCGCAGAAAATTTGCGAAACAGTTTTATGAAAAGACCTTCGTAATATTTGCCGAATTTCGGTGTTTTCAATCGATAGGGTCATTCTTCATCTTTTTTCGAAAATTATTTGATTTATAGATTCTAGATTTACATGTTTTATCAGGTTATTTTTATATTGTACTGCTTTACCCCCTTGGGGACAAGCAACGCGTATACGTGCTGCAGGAAGGCTTAAGACTCATTTATCCGCACAAGTAAAATTTTACTGTAAAATTTGTCTTATTTAATCGGAGCATTTTCTCGATTTAATAAGATACAAATTCTGATTTTAAATACCAGTGACAAACATTAAAAATTTCGTGAAAGACTCCCGTCGCGAAGGGGATAAAACACATGAAAGCCGTGCAAATATTTAAGTTTTTTGGAAAAATACTTTCAAACGCACTAAAATAAAGTACAGGTATTTCAAAGTTTAAATTATTTTAACATCTTTCTTTCCTGAGTTACCAGTTGTTAAGGCTTCTTTCCAGTCATGTAAAGACATTCGAAAGCTAATGAGTATTTTTTATGATGATACTTTCAGTTTCGGTACGAGTTCCAAAAGGGAAAGTAACGTTTTAAATGTCTGTAACTAAAACCAAAAAAGAAAAAGGAGGCAAATATAGGGAACGATCTCAGCTGCCCAAAGAAATAAAAATAATCTAAAATGTAGATATATGAACGGAAAATCGGCAACAAATCTCCACATTTGTATAGCATTAACTGTTGACTGTCTTCTACTTAAGACACAAGAGTCCCAAGACTGCTTTGGATCAGGGTTGCCCCTTTGGCATCCATTTTTATGTCGATGTTTCAAAGTCGTTCCACATATCAAAAAATGCTAGCTTTAATTTCTGACCGGAATTAACATTTTTTAAATAAAAGGGGAGCCCAAAGTAGCACCTTTGTTTAATTTTCTCTTATCTATTATCATTGAATTTTCCCTAACCACCTTTCGTTATTTCTGACAAGCAACGCCCTGTATTATCAATTTTCGTATTAACATATCTTTGCATATTTCACAATTATCTGTGATAGTTTATATGCAGTAACCAGTGGCGTAATCAGGGTGGGTTATCAAAGCTAGTAATAGTGTAAGGTTTTCTTTTCCTTGATTCATAGTAGAAAATTTTCTGGTTAGATAATGTGAACAGAACTTCCACTGAACAGAATGTAGAACAAAATGCCACTGTTAACTGATTTAAATTTTTATAACTTGCTAACTTCTAGACGTTGTTGAAATATATTGTGATTAATGATGTTTTGTTTAATCTGGCTTATGCAACAGTGGACTTATTCAGTTATACATCAGGTTTCTACTGTTCTTTTAATATATTCTTTACTTTTCGCTTTTTCATGTGATGCAGTAATGAAAGTTGTACAAGAATTGCTATTACAGTGTCTCCTTCCAGCGGTCAATTCCAAATTGAACTGAGACCTGCTGGCTATACTGTAAAACATGCATATGAAATTTGGTCCTATGTTCTTCATAATTGAATAAACTTTTAAATGATAAAATAATGAAAAGGCACAAAAAGACCGAGTTAGCAAAGTATGTTACAGAGTCATTTTCCTGGCGGAATAATGCTAAATTCAATTCAGCTTTGCTACCCATAACCAAAAACATGCATAGGAAATTTGTTTCAGTTCTATTAAAAACTTTATATGCTTTAAGGAGACAAATAAGGGCACACATACCCACGTACACACGGACAATTGTACTCACAGACAGACATTTTGCAAAAACATGTTTTGCTAGATCTCTCACTCCTAAAACGTTTAAATCAACAAAAAACTGGAAGTCGAAGTTATTTTAGGGTCCCGTTTTTACAAAGTAAAAACGGAACCAATGTAAGATATCTCCTATGTCTGTCTGTCCGTCTGTCACAGCCATTTTATTCATTAACTATGAAACGTGGACGGCTCATATTGGGAAAGAAATAAAGACTATTGACCCACATATTTACAGATTGTTAAACATTTACAAATATATTTAGGAGGGGGCTAGGGAGCTATTTAACCCCTTGAGGGGCAAGCCATTTATGTTCTTAAAATTTTCAAATGATTGATTGACACCGGGATTCACAAACAAATTTACATGATAGAAAGTAAAAGCTTTTTTTTTCCCGCGTACATTGTAAAAATAAAATCTTAATACTAAAATTCCGGTGCCAATGTGGCATAAGGGAATTAAAATTAAGTGGTATATATTATATACCGGTGCCCTTCAAGGGGTTAAGTTACTTGAAGAAAAATTCCTTTTCTTTGTACATCGTGTGAAACATTTTGGGACAGCTTTCGTTGCGCTGAACTCAAATATATATTTCTTTTAATTTTAGGTATTACATTTTCGTCAAAAATGTAGTCCATATATAGTACAAAGGTTTGTGCACCCCCCTCCTCCTTCATCTAATAGCAAAAAACTAAAATTATGAAAAATAAGAGAACATAGATGCTACTTTAAACCTTGCAGGAAAACTATATCTATTACTCAAGATCGCATGGTTTTTGACACAAGCACAAATTTCGATTTGTGGGTATTGGGTAAAGGTGCTGAAGAGCGTTGGAGGTACCTTCGTAGCAGAAGTAAAAATTCATTCTTGATAATGATTATTGAAACGATTCGTCGGTAAATAGCTCAGATAATAACTCTTAAAGACAGGGACGGTTTAACATAAATAATACCCGGTGCGACGTACTCTGCATACCTATTATACCTGTACAGTACATCCCAGATAACAACTTTTAATAATATATTTGTATAATGCAATACACAGTAGGAGCATAAAAGCAATAAACTTCATGTCGCTCTTAGCATGCTAATTTAATTAGAATTAATCACATAAATCTGGATTTCTACGCATAAGAAATTAAAAAAATATATATCCATTATAGTACCAGGATTTCTTAAAAGTATTATTTGCGTCATTTATTGCAAAACGTTTCTTACTCCGGACATAGCGGCTACGCAATTTTTTGTATTATAATGTCTAGTTAAAAAAAATTACTTATGCATGGGAAACCTTCATACATACTGTGGCGTTCGCGACTAGTTTGCATTGAGTAGGTCTCTCATAACGACACTTTTGTATTTAAAATTAAATAAAAACGTATCTGAAAAAACGCGCCACAAACAATAGCGGTTTAGAAAATTTGCGAGTTCCTTTCTACACAAGATCTTTTAGAATTTTGCCAACTTTAAACTTTGAACAAAGGTTTTGTATTAGTTACACTGAAAGAAGAAAAGATTACTACTACGCTGAATTTAGTTTTCTGAAATGCCAAATAAAATTTAAATATGCACTATCATTTATTCGCAATTCCGAGTTCAGTTCCTTATAAATACAGGGCTCCCAAATGGTCCGCGAACTGAACATCAGTATTTTTTAACAGAAAATTTCATAATACGTTTGAGCTAGAATCAACTTCCAAACGTGGTTTCTTGACAATTTGCAAGAAAAATCTAAAAAGAAAATTTCTCTAAAAAAATTCTGATGTTCAGTTCGCGGACCATTTGGGAGCCCTGTAAATAGATAAAGTTAAGATAAAAAGGTTATACAGGATATTAATATTTGATATTATTTAGACTTTATATCTCTTTAAACTTTTATGGTATAATCATTCATACTTTTCTAGTATACACAGCTATAACAAACCGTATGTTGTATAATTTTTTCAAAGTCTTGTTAATCTTTAGGGATGAGAATTTTCCGCGTTTTTTCCTACCGGTGTAGTAATTTTAGACAAAATGTTATTTTACTCAATCTAAAAATGCTGCGATTTAACAGAACAATATTTTGTCTATTATTATACTGGTATGCAAAAACTTGGAAAAATCTCACCCCGACATTATTATATAAGGCTCTAATTAAATACAGTAAACATTGCAATAAAAAATAACTGGTGGGAATAATGAAGGATTCTGAGAATTTTATGTGGCGCATATGTCAGTCTCCCGACCCCAATGGATTAGTAATACGGTTAATAATATGTATGTTTAATGTACGGAACCTTCTGAGCGCGAGTTATACTTGCACTTGACCTTTTTAAATTATAATAATACTTTGGGAACATCCATGTGATGATTCGAGGAAAATTATATAAATAATTCCATTTATTTTATTAAAAGTGTTATTAAGATAAGAATTGATACAATATATCAACCAGCAGCGGCTCGTCAGGGAGTGCTGCATCCGATTTTTCACACCACTAAAATTTAACAGAATCGTTCATGTCATTTATTCGACAAATTTTGTTAATTAAATAAAACTGAAATAACCATATAATTTTAGTGGTGTGAATAAATTGATGCAGCACCCCCTGACCAGCCGCTACTAATATCAACCCTTTCCGGCACGGGCATAATGATGTTGTAAAATGAAAAATCATCCACTGACACCGGAATTCACAAACGAATTTTTTAGATATCTTGAATTCCTTAATTTAAGCTTTCATTGTAAGTGCAAAATTTTACTAAAATATTCTTGGTACCGTTTGCAAGTTTGGAATTAAAATTAGGTATCCCAGACCGGGCACAGTGTGCCGGAAAGGGTTAAATAACATTTTGATCTATTCTCATAAAATATTTCCAATTTGTAGCAAACTGTGTTTTGCTTGTCTATATAATTGCTTGTCTAAAAATTTTTTACTCTTGTGACCAGAGAGTCACAAGAATAACAAAATTTTGATTTATTCCTTTGAGCTCTGGTGGTTAAGAGCCCACAATAGTCACAGAAAAATTACTCAAAAAGACCCGGATGACCATGTAAAGTCTATGGGAGCGTTCTTTTCTAATATCTCGTTCAAATTTTAATATTTTTGCATGATTTTTTTGCACAAGATAGCTGAGGGCGATCCACAACCGGGCTAGTTTTTACTTTTTCAATTTTTGTTTCAGATTTTCTTTTAAAAATTACTTTAACTTTCGAAACCGGTTTAAACCGGTTCTGAAACTGAAACTATCGTAATATAAAAAATATATAACCAAAATCGAAAAAGTAAAAACTAGCCCGGTTGTGGATTGCCCTCAGCTGTCTTGTGCAAAAAAATCATGCAAAAATATTAAAATTTGAGCGAGATATTAGAAAAGAACGCTCCCATAGACTTTACATGGTCATCCGGGTCTTTTTGAGTAATTTTTCTGTGACTATTGTGGGCTCTTAAGTTTCTTCAAAATTAAAAAAGTCACATTGGCACCAGTATTTTTTAAAGAAAAAATTCTGTTAACGATATACATCGGAAAAAAAAATTCATTAAATTTTTACAAATAAGTGTGATTCCGGTGTTAGTGTGACATTTCGGAATTAAAACTAAGTGGTAGAAAATTCTACCATCAGAGCTCAAAGAGTTAATGTATAGAAAAGTAAAATTCTTTTGATACAAATTAAACATGCTACTTCAATGAAGCACAATGGTATTTAACTGGTTGTCTGATGTTTTATCTTAATTATACTTTTTAAAAAAATAACTGGAAATATTTATGAAAATATGCTCAAATTTACACAAGATTTCTGTATGGACGTTCCCTTTTCTTCTATTATTGATAGAAGGAAGTAAAAAAATAAAGAAAATAATCAATAACCGAAAAATTCTAAAATGCAAAAGATTTTCCATCCATGTTTCTCATATAAATGAAGTGTTGCTTAGAAAGCTATATTCGTGTTATGAACTTTATAAAATTATGCACTTACATTCACATTGTTTAGAAAAGTTAAAAAATTCCAGTACCTCCATGATTTTTATAGTTAAGTATGTAGACAAAGCACACAGCGGTTGAAATAATCCAATGAAAATAAAACTTTTAAATAAAGGCATTTTTCCATTTTGCTAGTACCTATAACGAAATAAATACTGTTATATAAGGGTTTGCTTTTAGTAATTCTAAAGTGTGATATCCTATTAGATTTTGAACGTTATAAATGTGTATGTTGAAAATTGATTTAATAATGTTTTCAATATGTGTTTTATTGGTGACATAAGTCATCAAAGCTTTAATTTTCTAATAGTGTTTAGAAGACTAAATTGGGTATGTTGCCGAAATGCAACACAAAGTACTTAATAATTAAAATAAAATAAAAAAAGAATTAGAAGATACTCTACACTTTAACACTAAAATAGACGGGTATTTTACTAAAGTTTTATAAAAAGTGTTTCGAACCAGAATTTTAATTTTAAAATATTTAACTTATTTAATTAGTCTGTTTTTGTGCTGCATACATTTAACATATCTTATGAAGAAAATTCTGGTTCGAATCGACCACTATCATTCTGGCAGGGGTCATTTTGACCCCTAATGGCGGTTCTAGTGTTAAAAGTTTTTAGACATAATTCAGTTGATTCACATAATAAAACAACATATGAAGAAAAAATCTATATGCTGTAATTGAATAAACCTTCATTATTCGCTTGCGGGTAAGTTCAAAATTAGCTTGTAATGAGAGCAAAAGAGGATTGCATATTGTTCCTTTCTAGTATAATATTAACTCAGCGTTGATAACGTAAGTTCTTTGTATAAAAAATATCGTCATAGCAGAATTGCTGTTTAGTCATTTCTGTCGTATTTATTTAAGGAATGTCTATCAACAAATTAAAGCAAAAAGCACTGTATAGGAATTATTGTACAACAGTAGTTTATTTTTTAATACATAAGGAGGACAAGTTGGAAACACGTATGGAATAGGAACATAAGTACAAATTTAAAGATTATCCTTAATTAGTAGTAGTTTAATTTTATAATTAAACAGGCTATTTTGTGACTAAACACAGACATTTACTAGGTACAAATTCGCTTAAAAGTCAGTTACTAGTTTTATAATTATTTTTTTACTTGAAAGTGTATAGTTTAGAAAAATGATATTTTTTAAAAATAAAAATTGCGCATGTTTAAGAAAATCCACGGTGAAGTAGATTTTGAAAAAGAATATCGCTTACATAAAGACGTAGATTGGTAAGTATATAAATTCATAAATATTCTATCTTTGAATGTTTTAAGTAACTCTTTAACCCCTTGAGGGGCAAAGCACTTCTGTTCCTAAAATGTTCAAATGATTGATTGACACCGGAATTCATAAACAAATTTATATGATAGTAAGTAAAAGCTGTTTTGTTAGTTACATTATAAAAAACAAAACTTAATACTAAAATTCCGGTGCCAATGTGGCTTAAGGGAATTAAAATTAAGTGGTATATATAATATACCGGTGCCCTTCAAGGGGTTAATTATTAAACTCAAAAGTGATAATTTAAAAAGGCTATATCAGTTTGCTTAGAGATTTAATCCACTAAGCAAATAATTACTACCGTAATTTCGGGTGTATAGGCCGCGGATCAAACAATTCTTTTCGGACCCAGAAATCTTATTTAGTGATTAAAGGCAAATATTTACGGCGATCTAACTAGTTATATTTGTTTCTTAAAAAATTCTGGGTCGAAAAAGAAATATTTGATCTGCGGCTTATACACCCGAAATTACGGTATATGCTATTTTTCAATTAAATTAAGAGAGGCAGGTTAGAAATGTCCAAGATTCAATCAACATTTTACCCAGTCAGGTTTGATAAAATGATTCTTTAACGTGCTTGGTTAACTAATCACAGAGGTTACCGAGTTACGTTGAATACCTAACCGGATTATGATGTAATAAATTTCAACACCAATGGTCAAGAAAACATGTTTGTGTCTTGTAGGACATGATCACTAAATACCAGTTATATATTTAATATACACTAAATATATTTAGTTAGTCTAAACTAAATAAACGTTGCCTATAATCGAATATCTGGCTTCGAAATCACAAAAAAATTATATATAATATCTTTTACTCTCCATTTATACCATTTATTTTTACAATAAAGCATTATAAAGGTACATGTGATCCTCATACAAATAATCCTAGACCCGAATTCTGTTTGACAGAAATTGAAAAATTGCCTGATATATTAACTCTCGTTTCTATTATATCTCATCTCTATTCTAACTCTCATCTCTATCATCTCTATCATACCCATAAAATTTTGTAAACTACAAAAAAGTAACATATGTCTTTTCGCAACTAGTGGAATATTTAGACGCGATGAAGGGTTGATAGGTTGAAAAAAGTTTTCCTGATTTTATACCGAATATCTACCAAATTTGTGAAACTTTCAAAGTAATCTTTTTTGTGAAATGAACTAATTAAATATATGTACTGAATATTTCGTAATGATAACAATTTATTATAAAATTTTCTTATTTGCTTAAGAATAATTTATTACGGATGGATACTTCTAATGTTATCTATATTTTATGTCTTTTAATTTATTAGTATTAGTTTTATTAAATATTTAATAATGAATTATATTAGAATAAATTACTTTCAAAAGTTTAAATTTATCTACATATTACTGTATGCATGTATATAAGAGCATGTACAAGACTGATATACTTCCAAATATTTGTTATTTTTATATAACTGTTATATTCTGTAAAAAACCCGTAAAATTCTGTAAGCAACAATTATACATATTTTTTAATGATTTATTTTATTATTGTTGAAGAAAACCATTATAATTTCACTGTTTATTTATAATCTTATAGTCGCTTTAAATGATACTGAAAAAAAAATAGTATATCTATATTTAAAAAACAAAATCCAGAATTGTGATTAGTGTTTATACAATTACAGGTATTTTCGAGAAAAAAGACCAGCAACTTACGAAATAAAAACACTGGGGGGAAATGCATGAGAGTCATACCTTATAATATAACATTAAAGCATCATTGCTAAAACATAAGCACAGCGCAAAGTGGTGACAATTTTTAAGTCTAGTTCAGCACGTTTTTTAATAAAACAGGCCAAAAGTATGTGGTTTATAAAAATAAAAAGTATTTATATCTACTCTTACAAAAATACGATGTGATTTCTTTTAAAAAACGTTTCCTTTATATCGTAAGATACTCAAGCATTTTAAAAATTAATAATATTTTTAATACAAAATCTGTTTAAATTGTAGAAAAAAAACATACTTTATGTTTAAGTATTTTTATGAATTTTGCTTTCAGAAAAAGCTTTCAAATTAACTCCAGAATATTAAAACTTATGTGACAGTATAAGGAATTTTAAAAATATACACCTCGGTTTTGTTAAATATAAACTATGAGACTTGTGAACAGAGCCTGATTACTAACGGGGCACTCTCCTACCAGTAAAATTTTATCGAAAGTTTCAACTTGTTTAAACGCCTTTTTCATTCGAAATTACTGTCATAAATAAGGGAAAAAATTCTATTTCTTTTTACTGGTAGGATAGTGCCCCGTTGATAATCAGGCCCTGCTTGTGAAATGTATCATGCATGCATTTTTAACTTACTTAACTGAGCTTTTATTAATAATTCCTTAACAAATTCAAGTAAAAATGATATTATTAATGTTGGATTTTTGCAAAATTGCATTATTAATGTATTGTACAATAAATAGGATTGGTCACAACAATCTTTTATCGTTCAGAATAACCATTTACGTTGATCGAGAACTTTGTGTACTTTTAAATATTGAATTAAAATGTTTCTAAATAACTATATTAAGACTGATTAACGATTACAGTAATGATACACTAATTTTTGGTATAGCTATTGCCTGGTAAAAATAGATATGTGTAAACATGTAATTCAGTACAGGCATTAACTAATCTCTGTTTATTTATTATAATTTGAATCTAAACAAATATTTGAAGAGGACTTCTTGTATTTTGGTATGCTAAAGAACATGTTTGAGCTCATGTATGTAATCAAAGGTTTGGGGCCATTAGGTGACCAGCGTCAAATTTCCTAACATAGATGATAAATTTGTTTTAAATTTCTACATTCGCTAAACCAAGAACATGAGGCATTTACTTCAATTTTTTCTTTTTTAATTTATTTCTATATAATTACAGGGTGATTGTGTCTAAATGTGACCGCCCAAATATGCGAACATGTTCTTGTACCCAAATGTCTAAAACATAAGGCGTATATAAATGCTATATAAATGCCTACATAATATGCCTACAAATTTTTTGAACAAAGTTCGAAACATTTCACTGAATTTAAAACGTTTTCGCTAAAAGATATTTGCATCACAATCGTTCATTATGAACTTCCTTTACGCCCCCATAACTCCTTAAATGTGGCAAATAATTCTGAAATATTGACCACGGATCTGCTCTTATATGTGTGAAGATCAAAAATGCTTTTGGACATTATCATCTCAAATGTCTATATCATCTATCTGAAATGATTGCGGGAACAGACTACAGGATATCAAATTAGGGCTGTGCTAGAATTTTCTATGCATATATATGGCTGATTTTAGTTCCTGATGTTCATACGCGACGAATTTGATCTGTCAAAGTAGGATAGACCTTTATCTAATTTATTGATACTATATGTGGTATTTCAATATATTGTATTAAAATGATCTTTAATTACTTAACTGATTCTTTTTTTACGTACAATAAATTGAAAATATGGGATAAACAGCACTTGTTTTAAACTAAAATATTCGTAAAATTTAGTCTAACCATTTCGGAAATTAAATAGTATGAAATTGTATTTAAGAAATCAGTGATGAGAAAAGACTTTAAATGATAAATCAAGCAAAATATTCTTGCCCGTACATGATTCAGGCAAATCAGTTAAGTAGTTAAAGCAAAACTTCCACATGATCATGTTGTAGTCTCTTTCTTTAACAAAGTACTTAACCCGGGAGGACGCGCGCAGGGCCTAAAAGACCCGGTGTGCATATGGTTTTTACAGTTGCAACCACTAATTTTTTTAAAGTAATCTTCAACTTATTTTATCACAAAATTCGTAAGAATTGTCTTCTTCTAAATAAAGCGACTGTTTTAATTTGATTTTATTGGTGACAAAGTTAAAACCGTTCATACCCTGGGTAAGCGCGCGCTAATATAGAAACAATATACAAAATAGAAAATTACATGTCTTAAAACATTGTAATAAAAATATGATGTAATAATAGTGGTAGCTATTTAAGCAAAGAATAAAGACATTTGAATCTGGACTATCCGATGCATTATAAAAAATGACAGATGTTTCTTAATCTATAAAATAGTACTATAATCATGAAGAAAAATATACAATAACCTTTTCAATGTTACCAAATATTCCGAAAAGGTCAAAAAATTAAAAAAATTATTTATTTTCAAAATTTAAAGAACAATTTATTAAAATTATTTTTTGTAGCTGCCCGTCAATTTTGGAAACATTTCTGAGTAGCTTTTATAGTGAAATAATCATTTTTTTTTCAAATCGGAATATCCTTTTTTCGAATGCTATAGATTTTCAAATAACTATGTTCACAAATCATGTTTAAGAAGCAAACATACAATATTAACAGTATGAACATTCATATGAGAATTAACGTCATTTTGTTAAAATTGCATGCATAAATTCTGCTATGCAGCTGAAAATGTCACTTGAGATTTAATAAAATCTAAAATACCGATTTCCCGGTTACGCAGAACTTCTTTATGCATTGGAAAATCTTTTAGGAGATGTTTTCAAAAATTACGGGCAGCTGATAAAAATTCATTTTTGTAAATTCTTTAAATTTAGAAGATAAATTGTTTTCTGAGATTTTTAAAGATAAAGTAATACTTTTTAGAATCTCGGTGACTTGAAACAGGTTATATGCTTACGTTCGTGATTATTGCACATTTTAGAATATTAAAAAACGTATGTTATTTTTTACAGCTGTTTTACAACATTTTAATGCTGTAAGTTAGTTCCAAAAATTCTTCTGAATATTAAAAATATTTAAATTAAAAATCATATTTAAATTAAAAATGGCATTTTTCTATTCACGTTGTGCACTGTTCAAAAACATCTTTTTTATCCTGATGCACTTCTTAAGAGTTGTCAATTCCAAAAAATGATTTAATTCAAAAAGGTACTTTTGGATAACAAATGTAAATGATCTTTGCCGATAAATCGATTTTATAGATTATTATCATTTTAAAATATTAAATATTAATTATGTTAAAGCTATTATGTCCTGCTAAAGCTGACTGTATTTTCCTGATTTAGATTTTGACGATAACTAAGGACTTTAAAGCCCTGCTGTTCTAACTGTACATGTTCTCAAATTTAGCGTCATAACGGCTTCTCCATAATGTTGTGATATGTCTGTACGAAAAAAATAACATTGAATATAAATGTAAGGAATGAAGATTTTCAAATTATGTAAACAATAAATACATATTTTAAAAACTATCCGTGAAATTTTCAGAACTGGTGGCCTTTTCGGGGAAAAAAATAAATGGTCAGATGCTGTTCTAGTACATTCGGCTTGCGAAAACATATCTTACTGAAGATAACTCATTCTGATCTATAAACTATGTTTATTAAGTGCAGTTTCAGAAACAAATCCAAACTCGATAGGAAAAGCAAATGCAGCAAGATCAAAATTTGCAGAATACTTAAAAACTGAATAAAACTTGAAAAATACGAAAATGGGCAATGAAATCATCAGAAATACATCACATCAAAAACAAAGTTAACAACTGAATAACAAAGAACAGTTAAAGCTTCAAATAGAAAAAAAAATGCAATACAAAAAGAAACAGAATTGAAGAAAAATTCGATTACAGTAGCTAAAACAAACTAGAAGTAAAGCTACGTAGAAAAAAAGATATAAGAAACAAGAGCCTGTAATTTATAAGGATAACCTTCCGGAAAACAAAAAGGAAATTTTGATGTTTACAAGGAATTTGATAAGAAAAATTAATTACATCTACACAAACAGCAAATTATTTCCTTAAAATATGGAGTAGTATAGATTACTTTTGAAAAAATTCTGTTTTATTGGTCATTCATCATTCATCAGTTATTTTTTGTTTTTTACACTATAAAACTTAAAAGTTGATAAAGTATGTTTGTTGAAGTATTCTTTGTTAAATTATAATATGCTCAATATTATGTCTCTGATATTTGTTTATTACTTGCAGTTAAGTTATTATTACATTAAGTTAATAGTGTATTTTATTAAATTAATTTATCAGTATTTACTTTTTAGTAAAGTTCAATTATAAGTGTTTTAACTTTTAATTTTACATATTTTATATCTTTATTAACTAAATAGTGATAGATATTTTATTAATATTTTTAAATTACCTCTCATGCATAAAATGCATTGTCGGTTTAGGCGATTTGGCGGTCTCATTTGGAACTTGACTATTCTAAAAGTATCAAAAATGTCCAAAATGCGACAGTTAAATGTTATTTACTAAGATTACAGATAATGATGAAATTTATAGAAAACAAGTTAGTCTTGAAATAATAGCGCAGGATTAATTGGAAAAAAATGTGCTACTGTTTCATAAACGAACAGAAATATTGAACATTAACCACATTGTTATATTCTACAACTATAGATCATATAAAGCAACTTATGTCATAGAGTGATTAACCCCTTGAAGGGCGGTGGTTTCATAGATATACCACTTAATTTTAATTCCCAAACGCCACGTTTGCACCGGAATTTTGTTAAAGTAATTTACGGTTTATTGAATGCGTGAAGTATAGCCTTTTCTTATTTAAAAATAAAGATGTTTTCAAATTCCTGTCTCAGTCATTAATTTCAAAACTTAAGCAATGAATTTGCCCTGCCCCGCAAAGGGTTAAGAGATTATTATTTTAATTCTTTCTGGCACGGGCAAAATCTGTGCTAAAAGGGGAAATTATCGATTCAAACCGGAATTCACAAACGATTTTTTTTAAATATTTTGAATTCTTTAATTTAAACTTTTATTGTAAAAGCAAAATTTTACAAAAATATTACTGGTGCCATTTGCAAGTTTGGAATTAAAATTAGGTATCCCAGACCGGATACAGTGTGCCGGAAAAGGTTAATCAAGTTTTTTCAGCACAATCTTTGCCCTTCTGACAAACTATATGCAGAAAGTAAATGAAACGAAACCTGCTCAATGTAATACTGAAGATCCAGAAGAATTCCTCATTTATCTTAGTGTGTAAAATCGAATGTGATCCGAGACTTTTAGGCAAATAGTACATGACCACTTTGTCATATTCTACTATTACAAATCACCTGGAGAAATTTATGCTACAGAGTGTTTACGAATATCATTATTTTAATGAATGTTTTTCATTTTCTCATATCACTTCTAACAAACACTACACAGAAAAAATATGAAGCACAACATGCTCTTTATGCTAACGAAAATTCCGAAGAATTCATCATTTATATATATATTTATCACAATGTTTAAAATTGAAACTGTCCCATGACTTCTGACAAATAGTGCACTTTATTTGACTAAACAGAAAATATTTTAACCCTTTGATCTCTGATGGTAGAATTTTCTACCACTTGATTTTAATTCCAAAATGTCACAATGGCAACGGAATATTCCGTATTATTCGAAAATTAAAGTTTAATTATTTTGTTTCGTGTGAAAGGTATACAGGTTTTTATCTTTGCAAAATACTGGTGCGAATGTGAAGTTTGACATTTTCAGAAAATTTACCCACCAGAGCTCAAAGATTTAAACACGAATAACTGTAATAGGGCAGTGACTCAAAAGTCACCTAGATGTGATACATATACGCATATTTATTGTTGCCAGTATTGTCACATGAGCAAGTGTATAGTATTAATCGCTTACCTGATTTGCCCGTATGTCATACGGGCAACGTGAGACGTACGGTTTTGCCATCATTTTATTCACATTTTTTTAAAGAAACGGCAAAACCATTGAACGGAAAATATGTCTTCTTTCGATTTATACCGAAAGAAAGCTTAGATGCAAGCTCTTCAAAATTGTACCAAACTCCGAAATTTTCAATGTGGAAACACATGTTATTTAATATTTAGAGTAGATGGTGGTAAAAATACACACTTTCTATAAATTTTGATTTTTAACGAACACATTGGTTTGAACTTTTGTAATGAATTATTAAAATGTAAGATTAGAACTTAGCCAAGCACAACCATCAACCGACATTCTCTCATATTATAATTCCGTGAGAAATTGAAATAAAAAAAATTGCTCTGCTTATCTTTGCCCCATGGTTAGGGTAAAACTACGCAAGAATGCAGCAAAAGTACCCAGTTTGTATTTTTGCCCCATTACTGCGCGTTTTTGCTCCATTATCACTAAAACGAATGATTTATATAAAAGTATCTGTAGACCTCACTAATATTTATAGTTAAACTGAAAATACTAAGTTAAACTATGGAAAAAAAATTTAAAACAGAGATCGCAAACAGCAGTTAACTTTTAACTGCTCTGAAAAAAAAATGAGTAAATAGTATAAGTGGTCTCAGGGATTCTTTGATTACGGAATAAATAAAGAAGGTCATCTGTCTTATAATATACAATTTCTTACTTAACTTTACGTACAGGAATATTATAATTTAAGCTAATTTATTCCGAAGTCTTTAGTGGTTAGTGCTAGACACATGAAGAGAACAATAGCTACATTTAAGCTAGAATCTATAGTTAATTCCACTAATATCTATTCTTAAACTAAAAATTAAAAGTAAAAAAAAAAAAAAAACAGCGGTCTATATAACCGTAAACAGTAGTTAACCCTAAAATGCAAAACTTAACTAGCAAAAGTAAAATGTAGTAAAAGTAATACTTCCTTATGCTAGCTACCGTAATTTCGGGTGTATAAGCCGCAGCTCAAACAATTCTTTTTAGACCCAGAAATCTTATTTAGTGATTGAAGAGATATATTTACGGCGATCTGACTAGTCATATTTGTTTTTTGAAATTTTCTGTGTCGAAAAAGAATTGTTTGAGCTGCGGCTTATACACCCGAAATTACGGTATGTAGCTATTGTGTTTTGTACAATGCACACGTAGAAAAAAATAGATAAATCTTTCCACAACTTAATTGAGAAAAGCTTTACATTTAACTAAAACAATAGGAAAAAGTCTCGCATCTTAAATTTGTGTGTATGTTTCCCCCAAGACGGACGCGTGTTTTTACCCTATTCTGCAGTATTTTGATTGACTGGCTAACTACAAGTTTCAACAAATGCGATCAAGCTAACCTACACGGCCTTTAAAGAGTTTTCATTCTCCACTGAATTTTTGGATTTGTAAAATTTCGAAGTATTTGCAGGTAAACAATAAAGTAATATTGTAAAAATGTTAAATCAAAATTCGAAAACTTAACCCATTAACGCCCAGCGTCCTTTTTTGAGGACGGTTACAAAAACAACAAGAAAGCGGTTTCTCATCAGTAAAGATAAAGATAAATATATACCTTATTTCAAGGGACAGAATCCTCGATAAATTTAGATAAAAGTTAATTTACTTTTAAAAGTGGTGGCAAACACAAAATTTATATTTTAGCGAAGGAAATAATTCGGGCGTTAATGGGTTAAATTTAGGCTATTTTCTTGGCACGGAGTGCTATTTTTTCCGCAAGCTTTGAACGCACAACTAATATACTTTAACCAAACTGCCGTTCAACGGCCGTGATTGTAGCAATATTTCATCATATTAAAACAGCCAGTGCGTATCTTTACCCCCACCTAATCTATAATTTTTGTAAGTTTTACCTGAAAATACCAATCGTCAGGATATTCAATTAAGTAATTTAGGTGTTAAGAAGAAATAAGTTTGGAATATTTAATGTCATATTTATTTATAATTGTTAAAATACTTATTACAATCAATAATTTTTTAAATATACCTAAAGATTCACTTAGCAGTAAAAGCTGTAATTTTGATTTTGCATAGTAAAAGTTTCTAGAAATAGATTTCAGTAAAAAAGTTCATCGGTAAAAAGTGACTTTGTTTTTGACATTAAATTAAAAAAAAAAAAAAATGATTATTTTCATTGACAATTCGGAGATTATAACTCATGTATTCTCCATTTTATCTGACAGTATCTTTGTTATTAATAATTTAAACAACCTTACCGAATTTTAGCTTATATAAATAAAATTTTCTTAATTTTCTACACTTAAATCTGTACGAAAAACGTTCTTACTAACAGAGGCTATTACTTCAAATTCGATATTAAATCATTGTTCGAAGTCATTTGAGGACAGATGTTACATTAAAATGTCTCATTACTGGAAGTAATTTAATGTAACTAATGATGTAATTACTGAGCTTCAGCAGTCTTTAAATTAGGATGCTAAAATTTAGAATTTAAGCCGAAAATCTCTTAAAACCAGTTGCTCTCATTTATTTGACATCATTACATTTTGTACACAGGTGTATAAAAATTCACCTCAATATATTTATAATAGGCTATTTCCATGTGGAATAAATTTATTTCTTTTAAGTAGATACATATGATCATAAATTGTAAAATGAAATCTGTCGTACACTTTTCTTATAATTGCTATTCAAGATTTATGAAATACCCCAAAATCACATGAATTTAACAGCAACTTTAAAATATATTGAAAATCTTGTAATGGATATTTTTAGTGGTACATATTGCTTATTGATATAATTTTTTATAATTAATCAAGCATGATCTTTTGTTTATGAGTTGAAAATAATAAATTAATGTATAAATAGAAATTTCTAAATAAAAAAATTCAGAAAAAATGTTTAAAAAGTAAACTATTTCTTTTTTCCAACGTTGCAAGATTGAAAAATAGAAAGGACAATGGGGGGCAAAACATGTGTATTCTTAATTTAGTATTTGCATTCCTTTGAAATAATGTTATGTTAAAATTCTTTTGTGTAGCACTAATGTTGTACAAACTTTATAATGTATTCCATATAAAATTACTAAAATATCCTAAATTATTTTTTTAATTTAAAAATCATAACAATTTGTAAACTTTATATTAAGTATTACTCATTTGATTTCAAATTTCATTTCTTGTGTTGCCGTTTACGTTTGTGAAAACAAAAGTTAGAAACAAAATCCAAACGAATTTTGTTATGCATTCGCTTGACGTGTATCGTGTGCATTGTTTGAAAGTCGTGTAATCGGAAGGTTGCAAGTTTTTCGAGGTCGCAAGTTGGTCACAGCGCTAACGATTTTGAACAATCTGCTAAACGTCCAATGTGCCGCCTGTGATCAGAGTCATGGCTGAAGCTTCCTCGCATCTAATTTCAAACCCTAATTTAATATATTATTTTAGATCCACTTATTTAATTCACAAACCTTCTTTTTTTATGAAGCAAATCTCGGACGCCTAAAAAATTGACTGCGATCCTGTACGATATCTTCTGCTAACATTTATACTAGGTTGAGCAAAAAATTTTGGAAATTTGCTCTGGAAAGTTCCGTTGTTATGTGCAAATGAACAACAAAATAAACAAATTATTTTTTCAAAGTAGTGATCATCATAATGCACTTTGCCATAGTTATTTCTGCCATAGTCATTCTGCCATAGTCATTAGATTATAACGTCATTGCTTACATCAGGCGTCCACATTTTACCTATCGCTGTTTAGAAAGATGTGACTTCGTTCGAGCAAAACTATCCTCATCAGATAAGCGTTCCACGTATTCAAGAGAAAAGGAAGGAAAGCAATTGGTCAGCCATTTGTATGGAACATTGAAATGTGCTTCTCGAATCAAGTATTTCTTCTTAAAGTGCTATTACAGGAGACATCAAAGTCGCTTCCAATTCCAGGCATCTCCACGTTATCCTAAGGCACCAAGGGAATCACTCGGAATGCCGACGATTTTCTTTCGTCGTCGGAGCGTCTTTGACGCCTGAAATGAAGTGAGTCGCCAGTAACAGTCAAACAAATCCATAGAAACCCGAATGATGAAATACTCTTTTACCAGATAGCCAATGAAATGCTTAAAAAAGAAAAAAAAACGCCATCGATTTTATTTGCTTATAATTTTTACGTGTAACAGCGCTTTTAGTGTGTCTGTTTAGAGTGTTTTTGGTGTTCTGCTTTGTCAAGTACGATCAATTCTTGGGTGATAAGTATGCCATGTTTTCACAAAAAACTGTTTATTGACTGCGAAATGTTAGATTGTAAATTGAAAAAGATTTATTTTGAAAAAAAAAACACTGTATAGAAAGAAGTTAGGCTCGCATACAAATTATTTTGCTTTCAAGTATACTGTTTCATCTGTTTCTAACATGCCATCATGCACATTATTTTGAAAATCCATGGTGAATTATTAACAGTCAAGCGGATAAAGTCAGCTCTAAATGTTCACTGAAGTTAAACTACTTCAAGATACTGAATATCTTCATTGTCGAATTGCAAATGTTTACAGAAGACTGAAATCACAGTGATAAATACTTGACAATTCCAAAATATTAAGCAGTTATTTTAATGTAATGAAAAAAATATTTTTCACAGTAAACTATAAATTACGCAAAAGGAAATAGAGCAGCGATTTATTTAATATAGTTTATTGTTATTTAATGCAATTCGTGATAGGTAATTTAATACATAAGTGGGCAATTCTACAAAAAGTGCCCGGTTTCATGTTCTTGTTTCTATAGGAGCAGCAAATGCTTCCAATTTTTTCTCATAAAAATATTTCATGTACTAGTTATATATGCGTTCTGTAAATATACAAGGTTATTCAAATTAAAGAATCCCTGATTGGGACAACTCTAGCGAGAGAAGAAGTGGATGGAACGGCTTCATATTTTGAAGATAGGGGAAGATGGGGATACTTGAGCCATTTTTTGAATTTTAATTTTTTTAAATTTTTTATACTTTTTTAGAATAAAATAAAATATTGAAAATGAAAATTTGATATTTTTCCTTCAACTAAAAACCACTTTCAATAAATTTTGAACTATTTTTCTATGTATAATAAATGTTTATTTTTTGTTTTACATCATGGCTCAAGTATCCCCATGGCGGGGATACTTGAGCCATAGTGAAGGGATACTTGAGCCACTACGGAAAAATACCTACAAAAGTAATTTTTTTCGCTTTATTTTTGCACAAACATTTTACAGAATGATAAATTATGAAACGTAAAGTCTTTCAAAACCAATTGAGAAAACAAAGCTAGTAATACGATCATTTTTTGTCGTTAAAACTGGTTGTGGAAGGATAATTTGAACTTGAGTTATAACGACGGTAGAAACATCCTCAGTTCAGAGCCATTTAAATTTGGAATCTGATATTCTTCGGGCAAATTTCATTTTCAAAATATTAAGCATTTATCCAACAAATATTTTTATAGTTTTCTTTCTGGCATATTTTATTAGTAACCAACCATCAATAGAAAGTTTTCTTTCACATCATCACCATCATTGACAGAATTTTCCTCTAATGATATTGTCGAACTCATGCTTTTAGTTTAGTAGCTGTCGGAATTTAAGCCAGATGTATCATTCTACTATTTCAAACACTTTTTTGATTTCACAGGAAAAAATTTTGTCTTCCTCTTTGGCTCCATGTAGGTAAGTTTGAACTGGGATTTTTGTTGCTTTTCTTGTTTTTGTGCGCTCTTTTTACCAATTTTTCATCAATTTTCTTAGTTAAAAAAAAAAAGTTACAGCAACAGAGGTTACGATTTCAATATAAAATACTAATCTTAATATTTTATATTAAAAAATAAATATTTTAATATGTTGGACCTAACTAATTAAAGTATTAGAGATTATAGCCTGTAAAACCGTTTTAAAAAGTTATTTTCATTTAATAAAAGTTAAATTGAAAACTATGTTTACATTTATCTAGACAGGCTATCTTGTTAGTCAAATCGAAAAATAAAATAGACATTTTCATTTAAAAAATATACATTTTTAAACATTTTTAGGTCGTTAGTTTTTTAAGAAAAAAAAATAAAATGAAAAATTATTCTCCCTTTTCTCCAGAAAATTATCTATTAGTGAACATAAGGATGGAATTTTATTTTTTGTTTGTTTCACCCATGTTTAATTTCTAGTGGGGATGGTTAAGACATGGCTCAAGTATCCCCACTCTCATTGGCTCAAGTATCCCCACTATCACTATTTTTGTTTCCCAGAGTTTTACTAAATAAAGCATGCAGCAATTAGAACTATTTTAGACTCAAAATACAATTGAAATTATGCTTATTGAATGTATGTATATAGTTGCAACTTTAAACAAAACTTTGATTACAAAAAAACAAAAAAACCATGCACCCAAATATTTACTTCAGATAGGGAAAAGACAACTATTAATCACTATACTTTCAAAATGGTACCAAGATGTGTGATTTCTTTTTTACATGTTCAGAACTATAAATATGTTATCATATTGGCAGTTTTAGAAAGAAAAATTAACCAACTGTAGAGGTAATAGGGGTGGCTCAAGTATCCCCTATGCTCAAGTATCCCCACTCTCCCCTATACATATCAGATTATGGGAAAGTGATTGGTGCAATAAAATGTTTTAGTTCAAACAAGGGCACCAGGGGATAATAAGGTGCTGCGATCGTTTTAAGATGAGAAAAATGTAAGACGAAGTAAAGTATTAAACTTTAACATGTTTAAGTTAATTTTGACCAATTAAGAGTTTTGGTCAGTGTAAAACCATTTATAGCAAAAAACTAAAATATATGGATTGTACACTGCAAATTCCCAGCACACATTGAGAACACATGTGGAGCACTTCGATTGAAAAAAAGTGTTCCAGTTACCTTAATGTGTACTGAAATGTGTTCCGGATGTGTTCCACTATAAAGAAAGTGTTCCGACAGTGGCCTGAAAGTGTTCCGAAAGTGATCTGCCCAGAATATTTGTTAAATCTAAACTTGGGAACACATTTAAGAGCAGATTGGGAACACATATGGGCACACTTGTGAAATCATGGCTTTTTTTGTTACAACGATGACGACCATAAGGAGTCTTGATCGCAATCAATGTGGATTTCAAAATCAATTTGGTAAGTTAATTTTTTTTATTTACTTACTTATTTTTTGCATGCATGTATATCGTGATTATTTCTTTTGAGGCTTTCATAAATTCATAAAAACCTAGAGAACAAGAATAATAGGTGCATTGTGTGTGTGTGTGGGGGGGGGGGGGAGAGGGTGTAACATTAACATGGAAAAGAATTTTGTGCTTAATTAATTCAATTTCATATTCAATTCCACTTTCAAATACTGATCGTAATGACGTACAGTGCTATCAGGAATTGGTGAATTAAGGAGGAAAGGGTTGTCATGTAATTCCCCCCTCCCCCTTTCACAGGGCCGTGCAGAGAGACCACGTGTCCTGGTAGTAATCCAAATGCAAGCCCTCTTTTCTCTCACATCATAAACATAAATTTGCTAAGTCGAAATTTAATAAGTAAAATTACCGTCTTAGACAGGTTCTTTCCGTCTTAGGAGGTATAAATGCATAATATTCTTTTTGGTTTTCCGTATGAATAAGAATTCTGTTTTACACAGGTAAATTTAAAAAACAGTAACTTCTGACTTTTTAATTTTATTATCTGTTAGATATTTAGATTAAAAAATAATTAACTTAAAAAAGTACGATTACACTGTTTTGCTACTTTATTTTTAAACAAGGATCGAAGCCAGGTGCTCTAGTAGAGATGGTAACAGGTGATCAGGGGCGTGCGAAGAGGAAATTACGCCCAGGGAAAAGTCTGAATTTGGCGCCCCCCTCCGGAATTTTTTCTTGTAACAGGCAAAAAATGACGTTGTGAGCATAAATTTTTGCGCCCTGTATATTTCCGGCGCTTTTCAGGGGCAACCGCCCCCGGGCGCTGCAGGTAATTTGTACCATTTGTCAGAGTTGATTTCAGGAAAACGTCCGAGGGGGGAGAATCCTCCTTCCCTCCAGAGCAATAAGATGTCGCCCCGGAAGATTTGTGATTTTGTGTTTTCAATGGCAAAAAAAATGCACGCCCACCCCCGTAACTCTACAATGTCCCCCCCTCCCGAGCAACAGAAATCCTTCTTGGTAAAAGTGTCTAAATTCAACACTGTCATCTACCCTCCCCCCCCCTCCCATTTTCTACGGACTGCTCCCCAACTCCTTCAGGTTTGGATATTTTTAGTGAATAATTAAAAAATGAATAAAAGTGAGATGAAAACATAAGAGTTACATATTTTGAGCTCCGCCCCCCCCCCCCCCTCTAGACTACATGTCCATCTTGCTAAAGCTCTCGGCACAAAGCATATAACTGTGTGACTCTTGACATCAGGAGATTTTTCAAGTTAGTTGGAACATTTTATTACAATGAAACGTGTCTTTCCCTCAAATGCAAATGTTCCCTTAACTTAAGAGCCCAAGTATACTTATAAATGGAATAAATATTGATAGCCCTTTGCTGTTTTTTCCCTTACATATTTTGCAATAAAGAAAATCCTTAATGTTTCTTTCGTGTGTGTGGGTGAGAGAGGGGAGGGGGATACGGAATTTTCTTCTTCATTTTGTTTCAAATGAGAGGAGAAGTACAGCCCCATCCAGTGTTGAATCCAGGAAGTGGCCCGGGGGGGACATTCCCCCACCAGAGCCTTAGAAGTCCCTCCCGGAGAAAAGTGTCTGAATTTAACGCTGGCCCTATAGTATGGATCTGTAATTTAAAGTATGTTGACAGGTTCTTTTTAAAAATGCATTCGCTAGCTATAGGCTATGATCGCTTAAGACAATAAATACTCTTTAAGAAAAATTATTTATTTGCAGTAAACTTCAAAATTTAAGGGTTTCATACAGAAAAGTTAGGGATGGTGCCTGAACGCATTTTTTAAGAAAACCGTCTTCACATGACTGAGTTCATGAAGCGAGAGCGAGGCAATTAATTCCTCACTGAAAAATTCACACATTGGCATCACACAATTGGCGACATTAAGCATATGAAAAATGACTGATTTCATCTCCGCAAAATTGTCTGTTACGCTTAAACAATAAAAGGATTTTGAATTTAATAGCAGGGCAACCAGAAAACAGCAGTCCTAAAAAATACGCCAAAAAGGAATCCGACTGCCAATTCGTACGTTAGGAGCATATTTTGGGAAAATGTTCTCAAAAGACATAACAAACATTATCTACATGAAAAGACTCTTATGCAACGAATAAGTTAGACTTAAAATTACGCAGAGAGGAAAATGAAATTTCACTGACCGCAAACACATTCGATCTTTATTCTTTTTTTTTATTTGTTTCCAGCAAGGGTGAAATACGCATCTTAATAAATTCTCTTTATCTGACAGCCGTTTTTCAGTAATAAAGCAGATGCTAGGTGTTTTTCTTTCTTTTCTTTTGAACGGAAAGTTATTGTGGGATCGAGAATAAGCGTTAAGATAAAATAGATATTAATTAAAGATTATTTTTAACTGTAATTTAGAAAAATGTAAAATTTAAGAATACTATATGTGATTCTACATCACATATATCACCCCTTTCACAGGCGAAAAAAAAAATCTATAAATGTACATGAAGGGAGAAAAATCAATTTTCATATGCTCTTACAAGTAATAATGTGTAAAATGCTCATGAAAACAAACCAAACCTTTACTAAATAAAGTAAACAGCATTTGAACTTCTCTTTAAGTAGACAACCATCCCAAATAAAAGTATCTATATCATGATATAATATATTGGTACCATAAATTTTGTCATACAGATGACAACATATATTGTTTCTATTTAGAAACAGCTGCAGCTTCATTAATAACATTTGTGATCACTCTTCAATTCGTCTTATTTAGACGATGACCTGTATCAGAAATGTTCACATACAAAATAAAAATACATTAGGCCTAAATAAACAGGTCACTTACCAGCTGGCTATAAGTTTCAAAATGTTTTCAATAATAAACATTAAATATATATATATATTGATCAATATTATAATAAAATAAAATAAGATACTCGAGTAATATAATGCAATAAAAGACATAATATAACACACAGATAAACAAAAATAATGTAAATAATTAAGAATCCAGAAATAATGCCCATAATAATGACCGAAAGTATGGGTTTTAAGCTTCTTTCTTTTTTTTAAAGATTTTTTTTTTTTTTTATCTCTCAACATGAATATTAAACAAATGTATATTCATGAGATAGATATAAGGTAAAGAAGACAATAATAAAAAACTGTAGAAAATCGGGATATAAAAAAAATACCTCAAACACTGTCATAAGGCATTTAATTCCATGTGACAACTGTATTCCCCTGTCTTAATGTAAATGTAGTTTAAATAAAACTGTGATTTAATAAGCCTTTACTTGTGTAAAAAAATTGAGCTATTCCATCATGTAATCTTTTAAATGTAAAAATGTATGAGAAAAATGAAATTTTAAGTGAATTGTACAACAGGTAATACTGAAGAGAAAAATTGTGTGTGTGTGTGTGAACTCAGCCTCAATTAATATGTGCTAAAGAATTAACTGGTATAAACCAGGAGAAGGCTGCATGTATGTAATAAGAAAAATGAAAACCTGTGCATTACCTATAAGAAAATTCGTGAACAATAAATATATATATATATTCACGTGAAATGTATTGGACCAAAAGGAATGCCATTGATGAGGGAAAAAATAAGAAAGGTGAAATCCCACAAAATTGTTATCCACAGACCACAAGCTCATCCGCGTAGCATGCCGCAAAAGTAACATTGTAAAACCTTTGTAAAATAAAACACCATTGTAAATACCATTTCCGAATGCCAAGCAACGCTCTCGCGATTGTGTAGAAAAACAAATTAGGATTTTTTTTTTTTTTTTTTTTTTTTTTTTTTTTTTGCTAACGTAAGAAACAGACAGTATGTGTACAAGAACCCAAAAACACCTACCAATGAGTGACATTCAATTACGTAATTAATGAATTAACAATCATTAAACAACTCAATGAATAAGGGTTAACTTGTCTCAATGAACTAAATGTGTTATGTAAAAAGAAACTCTGGTTAAACTCTAAACCAGCTACAGTGAACTACGTGTTTTAACTATGATTTATGTGTGAAGTGAAAAAAAAAAACTGTCGAATACTATGGTTAGCAAAAGGTTAAAAATTAAGTGTATAGGCATAAAATATTACCGGAATATCAAATGTGACAAATATGTACTATTAAAACTGTAAAAGTATTTAACTTCCTCGATTTAAATACTCTTGATGTTTAAGGTATAGCTAAGAGTCATGCCAAAACAATTGTGATTATTGTAAAATAATAAAAATGCTTACAATATTTTTGTGTGTACATGATGATCTAAACAAAATGCAGTAAGTGCATGTATTTCTAAAAGCTTAAATGTGTGAAAATTTAAAGTGTCATTTAAAATAGAGGAAAGTACAAATGATGTAATGGTCATACCTGTTCTAGCATATATACTTTTAAAGATAAAAGTATATCTAACTAGTGACAAGAACCAAAATAATATTGTATCAGAAACATGTCCAATTTTAAAGATATATTATACTATTTTGAGAAGAATCATTTTGTGAAATGATATAATTAGCATCGAGTCACCATCCGCGTTCAATCAGTCAAATTTTATCAGTAAAGAAAAATGTATGTGGAAAGGCATGTACATATTATAATTTATTTCCTATATTAAAATCCTTAAAGTATGTGCTGGCAGTTTCCTGAGTGTTGTATGGATTTTTAGAAAAAAATACATTAAAAAAACTACTGTTTTATCTAAAAAAAATAATTAAAAAGAGGTTCCAAATTATATCTTAAAGATAATGTACATTAAAATGTGGTTTACTTTCTAAGAACTAATGTGTTACATATTCTATGAACAAAGATGTGTATTTTCATTGAACTAATGTGTAAACAATCTATGAACAATAATATAAAACGTCAACGAACTAAAGTCTACATCTCTATGAACTATAACGTACGACATGACTGAACACATGTATAAAATCTCTATGAACTAATGTGAAAAACATCGATGAACTAACGTGTAAAATTCTATAACTAAACGTGTAAATATTCTATGAACCAAAGTGGAAAAAAAAATCGATGAACTACTGTGTAGAATTTCTATAATTAATCATGTAAATATGCTATGAACTAAGTTGTTTATTCGGCGAACTAAAATGACCAGGAAGAAAGCGATTTTTTTGTTTAAAAAAAATGAATGTAACTAGTTCCCCATGTACAACAAGAATGGAAAGTAAAGCGATGAACTAGTGTAATATCAATGAACAAAGAATGTGCGATGAACTCTTGTGTTTTTTCTATGAACAAAATTCTTATGTGTACCAGGAACTAATACATTATATGACGTGTTTAAAATAATTGAAGATGTAAATAATGTGTATTTATAACAATTTAAACTTCAAAAGAGGAAAAATGCCTGTTCCTAACAGTAAACCAACCAGCATGAATGAGTGTAAAATTATGTAAAACAAAATAGTTTTTTTGTCTGCAGAGTAAAATAAAAGGAATGTGATCATGACACAGTATGTAGAAAAAATATTACAGAAGTACATAAAAATTATGACTGAATTCAACCAAGGCGAGTGTTATCTTTGAACCATAACCAAAAATAATTTTGTGAGAATGAAGTGTAAATATGTGTATGCATGTAAAGCCAGGTTGAATATGAAACCACAACAAATATGTACAAGAGTTGCAAGAAAAAGGAAATCTCTGTGAAATATATTCTAACGAATATATTTGAAAACCGCGAGGTCGCGCGAGACCATTCATCAGTAATGTCATGTCTAAATCAATAAAAATTAAAAATGTTCTACACATGAAAAAAAAAACGATGAGAATTTAGCAAAGTGTCTAATAATAGTAAATTTTAAAAAATGAATTAATGAATTTTGTAATTAAAATCAAACTTTCTCTCCCTTTGCGTAGGTAATTGGCCATCTTACCCCCAAAAGGAAAAGAAAGCCTTCAGGAAAAAAAACATTCTTGGCATTGTGCTACCTCTAGAAAATAACACAATGCAAGAAGAAATCTATCGAAAACAGTCACTAAATATTAGAAACAAAAATAAAAATATTAACTGAATTTTAAAAATACTGAGATTTCACATGTACTAATGTGTGCTGGTATGCAACAACACGGCATACAATTGATTTAAAATGTATACTAGTACGTTATATGTTTTAACTGCATTAATGAAATAAATAAAATCTGTCTTCTTGTTATTATTAATAATAATATTGATGACTCGAGCAGGCATTAAAAAGTCAAGAGGAAAGCTTGTGACAGGTTGAGATAGTTTAACTAAAGAAAATATTATATTTTACACATAAGATCTCCAAACCTAAAAACATATTATATTTGCGAGAATATTTTAAAATGTAAATTATTCAATGTCTAATTGCTGTCAACTATTTAAAGTTTAGTAAAAACAAGTAAAAAGTGTACCATAAGCGAAAACAAATTTAAGTTTCTCGCCTCATTCATTATATTTCTAAATTTGTCAACATGACAACACATAAAATATTTTTATAATGGTATGTCGTGATATACCACTTAATGAACTTTATATTTTATGAACATTAAAAATAAGATATCTATACACAAATATCTAAAAGACACACCTATTATAACAAAACAAATACACACATTGATTAATAAAAATAAAAAATTGTTAGTACCATTTGTACCATTTTGTATCAAATAAATGTCTAAGAAATACTATGATATTTCAAGAAAATTACCTAGATATATTTTTATGAAATAACCTTTAAAATGAAAGTTCTTATAATGTTATAATTACTTATGAAGAATAAACATGCGTATACGTTTAAATATTATATGTTATAAAACCGTCATCTTCTTTATATACTCAGAATAAAGAAACAAAATTCCTTAATATTTAGCTGCAAGAAATAGCTCTACATAAATGGATATAATTAATAGAAAATGCTGCTTTAAAGATATTGATTACATATATTCAATTATGCAATACAGAAAAAATGGTAACTACTTTTAAGTACAAATATAAAAATAATGTATTATCTGTAAATAATACTCAATAGAAACACAGTAAAACATAACTTACCCTTTGATTATGGAATTTTCAAAGCATAATAAAATATAATTGAAATGATACAATTTTATGTATCTTAAGAGGAAGGCAGTGTCAAATATCGAGAGAGGTGCATACATCTTTATTTATTACAATTATTCATATTTATCTTTCTTCATACTTTTTTTTTTTTTAACTTTCCTAACCTGCAAAAATAATAGTCTGACACAAAAACATTCTCTCTTATTTATCTGGAAACATGAATGTTTTAGATGCACCATTAACTTACCTTTAACCTCTTTTTTTTTTTTTTTAATCCTCTTATAAAATCAGGTAAAGAAATATATAAAACTGTAAATGTATACATATGAATGTTAGATTGTAATAGTTCAAAAAGAATCGCATTGCAAAGTAAATAAAAATGTAATATTTAAAGAAAATAAGTAAAATAATAGATTTTTTCTTTAGCACAATCATCCAAAAAAAAAATACGATTTATGAAGTCAATATTCTGAATTCTTTTTTTTTTAAGATTGTCTTAATACTTTGAATGAAATTTCAGTAAGAGTGCACAGTTGATAGATACTTAGTTATATGAAAAATATCCTTTTTATCATGTTCTCATATTTGGCGTCTTATTTCTTAAATAGCATTTGTAAAACTATGAAATATTTCGACGTAATCTAATAAAACTTCTAACTAATATTATTCACAAAAATAAATATGAGCATGAGAAAAAAATGCATAATAAACAATAACTGAAATAAAATCACTCATCATATTATTCTAAAATAATAACAAAAAAGTCATGTAATTAAAATAGAGATTGAGCATTAAAATCATAAAGTATAAAATGCATATATTTTCTCGTACTCACATTTTATACCGTAGATGCTTATTTATTTTCTTCACTTTCTTTTTCTTTTTTTTTTAAAATCACTCCACTGTGTTAATTTGGCAACATTCTCACGAGTGTGCTAATTTTTTTACTTCTTTTTATAATAGATTTCGACACTTCCCTTTTTTAGAAAAAATTGAAGAAATGCAATATATTCACGTTGACAATCGAAGACACAAAATCCAGCGGAAAAAAACACCTAATCTATGAATGTAGATTAAATTGCAGATCAAACACGAAAATCTGTAGCACTGAGCACACTGCGCACGATCCATCTCTGAAGTAAACAAAAACTTCTGAAGTACACAAAGTGGAAATAAAATGCACTATATTGCCGAAAGCAAGGCTGCGAGTTTAACGGAGGCGAAATAGGAGTCACTACAGTCTACCGCAGATTCTTAGGCGTACATCGGGAGGAGCAGGCGTTAACGAGCAGGAGTTCTTTACGCTGAGCCTCATGAAATTTTTTCGATCAGAAAAATCAGCCGCATCCAACATGAATAATGGTTCGGCGCCGGGACACAATTCCAATGCGATCCATCAGGGAAAAATCCGGCAGCGACAGTCCGCATTCTATAGGCACTCCAAACTATATTCTATGAACTGAGAACACTCGTAATAGCTAATAGTCTATATTCCGAAAACGTAATAGATAGTCATCTGTCGGGGGAATAGACTTTCAAAAATCATGTAAACATCCAATGAATAAGATAATGTCATACTACTCAGGTAGATAAATAGTCCAGATAATAGTCCAGATAAAGTCCAGATAAGTGCTAATAAATAGTCCAGAAACTAAACTTTCAAGCAAATCGAAGCAGGCAACTAAAAGCAAGCAACTAAAAGCAGGCACCATCCCTTGACGTTTAACCCTTTAATTCCCATGCCAGAACACGTTCTAGAAATTATGTAGTTCATTTCACACCAGAAAAATTCAATGGCTAATTTCGTTTTATTTAAATATGGAATGTTCTGTTATTGATTAAAGCAAATATTGTTGTTTTAATTTTCTGGTGGGAACTGAAATATACGAATTAAAGATCGGTGGTTTAAGACCTAAACCACTGGGGAGCAAAGGGTTAAAAAAATTGCGAATGCCTGGTGTAGGCACCATAAATTTATATAGTATGGATCTGTAATTTAAAGTATGTTGACAGGTTCTTTTTAAAAATGCATTCGCTAGCTATAGGCTATGATCGCTTAAGACAATAAATACTCTTTAAGAAAAATTATTTATTTGCAGTAAACTTCAAAATTTAAGGGTTTCATACAGAAAAGTTAGGGATGGTGCCTGAACGCATTTTTTAAGAAAACCGTCTTCACATGACTGAGTTCATGAAGCGAGAGCGAGGCAATTAATTCCTCACTGAAAAATTCACACATTGGCATCACACAATTGGCGACATTAAGCATATGAAAAATGACTGATTTCATCTCCGCAAAATTGTCTGTTACGCTTAAACAATAAAAGGATTTTGAATTTAATAGCAGGGCAACCAGAAAACAGCAGTCCTAAAAAATACGCCAAAAAGGAATCCGACTGCCAATTCGTACGTTAGGAGCATATTTTGGGAAAATGTTCTCAAAAGACATAACAAACATTATCTACATGAAAAGACTCTTATGCAACGAATAAGTTAGACTTAAAATTACGCAGAGAGGAAAATGAAATTTCACTGACCGCAAACACATTCGATCTTTATTCTTTTTTTTTATTTGTTTCCAGCAAGGGTGAAATACGCATCTTAATGAATTCTCTTTATCTGACAGCCGTTTTTCAGTAATAAAGCAGATGCTAGGTGTTTTTCTTTCTTTTCTTTTGAACGGAAAGTTATTGTGGGATCGAGAATAAGCGTTAAGATAAAATAGATATTAATTAAAGATTATTTTTAACTGTAATTTAGAAAAATGTAAAATTTAAGAATACTATATGTGATTCTACATCACAGGCCCCACCTCCCCCCTTGAGCAGGTGATGGGTGCAACCCTCCTTCTCCTCTTCCTAGTCACTAATGATGAACGCAGTACTTATATAATAATAATTATTATTATTTTAAAATATTGAATCTAAATTGCATTACTGTATTGACTAATTCTTATTTGATCTAAAATGCGGTCGGTATCTTGACACAGTACATTCTAAATTAAACAATTAATACAGTATAAAACTTCTCACTTGCAAATAATGCTTTCGACGCAAACAATTTGACAAGGCGAGCAGATAATTTTTTCCGAAGTACTGTAGTCGAAAGTTTTTATCAAGTTGGTGTGGCAACATCATCGCGTCGCGCGGGAAGTGGAAGCTGTTTGTTTATGTTTTCATATGGACGCTTACATTCGATCCGGTATTTCTGCACTTTTTTTTTATATTTAGTAGTATAACCGGAAGATTACACACCGGAAGATTTGCAACAATTTTCTGTGGTACGTATTCTATTGCATTTTGTTTTTGTTAATCAAATTAATTAGTTTTCAGCCTAATTTCTTTTACGTAGGCACGTCATCTCCATTTTATTGTGACATGCGAGATTTGCCAGTAAAGGCAGGTGCCTTAGGCAGGTATTCAGATGTCTCATAAGGAACACTAACTGTTTTAAGATTCCTTAAATCTGAGTGAAAACTAAAATTTGATATTCAGATGGCATCCATATTGTTTATTGAACATCGTTCGATGTAAAAAATGTAGTTAATTTGCATATTAAGTATATCTATATTGTATGTTAATCTGTAATCTTCCGTTTTTATATTAATCAAATGATTTATAATCTTAGTAACAGTATACAGAAAACTCTCTCAAATCTTACATCTTGAAACCAGTAGTTGTGCATTGTGTAAATGTTTTGTTTACATTTTTTTAAAAATATAATTTGGATGTACTTAAATGTTAAAAAATATAATGAATGCTTAAAATAATTAAGTAAATATTAATTTTATAATTAATAATTTTTTAATGTTTTCTTTTGCTGTCATTTTTTATTAGAAGTATTTAGAATCATCCATATTAAGGCCCCTGTCTTCGCTCGAGGAAACGCTAAAGAGCTAATGCTATTCCTATGGGGAAGCATTTTTCTAATAACTCTTTCGCATTTTGACATTTTTTAATAATTTTTTTTGCATTGGATAGCTGAGGTGCATGCCGACAGCACACCTTTTTTATTTTTTCGATTTTGGTTGCAGATATATTTTTTTAAAAGCACTTTCAGTTTTGAAACCAGTTTTGAAAGTGAAACTAACTTTGTAAAAAATATCTGTAACCAAAATCGAAAAAGTAAAAAAGGTGCGCTGTCGGCATTCACCTCAGTTATCCAATGCAAAAAAAATTATCCAAAAATGTCAAAATGCGAAAGAGTTATTAGAAAAATGCTTCCCCATAGGAATAGCATTAGCTCACGAGCGTTTCCTCGAGCAAGGACAGGGGCCTTAAGGAGCTGTGCATATATAACTATTATCACTTTAGGGCGGGGGGGAGGGGTGTCTCTCTGGCACTGGCAGATGATATCTCTAGGGGAGGGTGGGTTTGTCTATTGATATCGATATCATTTTTGAACCAACAAAAATTTTCCTTTTTTACTCGTGGCATAGTCTTTGATTCAAAATAGTATGTCCTTTTTTTTAATCTATTTTTATGACAATGCAAAACCGTGATTGAAATTACAAAATTATTATAAAGTTGATTAATTCTAAAACATGGAAATCCTCAACATTTCACATTTCTATTTTTCTTTATAAGTGTATGCATTGATAATTGCTGTTCGACAATGCAAAGTGTATTTGAAATGAAACTTGTGTTTACTAATAAATAAAAGAGAAAGAATGTTGTTTGCTTGTTTCATTGATAAAAATTTCTATGTATACCTCCCTTCCGTCTCTCCCCATTCATGAGTGGTAAGTTGTGCAAGAAGACACTATTATTGTTAAATAGATTATGTTATAAAAAGCTATTAGTTACAAATTATGAGATTCCTTTAAATAGTAAGTATTTGTTTTAAGTGTTACTTCATATATATTTCATATATAATGTGATTTATATCTTATGTATAAAGTGTCATTTTATTAACTTCCCTTATTTTGAATCAATAATACATTAATAAAAGCAATGTAATTACTTTTATATATCACTCTAAATCCTATAAATAAATTTTAAAAGTAAAAAAAAAATTGACATTGATAACGATACTATGAGGGGGGGATTTTATATAGTCTATTTAGTTTTCAAAGGGATAAATTCCCTTCCTGTGCAAATTACTTTTATTTCAGATCTGATAAACTCTGCTTTTGGTTCATGTTGATTTTATGTTGAATGTAGATTGCTGCAAGTTGGGTTCGGGTTAATCTAATTTTTCAAAAGTTAGTTCAGTATATATTATTTCTGATTAAAAATTAAACCTATAACAATAAACAGATATGTTTGTGTATGTGTTATTTTTTAAGTTTCGTTTTTTGTCGAAATTGACATTTTTTGTGATTCTGTGATGAAATTTGTATTTTTTTAGCAGTCTTTTGACTAGATTTGCATTTATTTGGCAACCCCCTGACAAAATTCACATCTTTTTTGTGATTCTTCAAAAGAATTTGCATTTTTTTAGCAGCCTTTTTACAAAATTAGTGTTTATTAATGACCCATTGACAAAATTTACATTTTTTTCTGCGATGCATTGTTGAAATTTGCACACTTAACATGATTCTGGCACAAATCGGATTTATTAAGTGATCCTTTGTCAAATTTTGCATTCATTAAGCTATCCAAAGGCAATTCTGTTCTGTATTTTCTGTAAATCATAGATTTTTGGTTCCGGAAAGAAAAAAAAAAAGAATCCTCATCAATCCGGAAAGTTATAGAAAAAAACATATCACGAATTTCAACAAATCGTTGCCCAGAAAAATTAATTCCGCAAATCGTTGGCAAAAAATCATAAATATTGTAAGAAGTTTGCAAGGAAAACGCAAATATCGTTCGATAATTG
Organism: Maratus speculifer; assembly: GCA_964019185.1. Lineage (NCBI taxonomy): Eukaryota > Metazoa > Arthropoda > Arachnida > Araneae > Salticidae > Maratus > Maratus speculifer. The sequence continues at coordinate 300,976,261 of OZ025293.1, forward strand.
TGAAAAAACTCAAATTTCGTTTGAAGATCGGGAAAAAAAACCCTGAATTTTATAAAACAATTGTGAAAGAAAAACACAAATTTCATCAAAGATTTGCAAAAAAAAAAGGGCAAACTTCGTCAAATGGCTGCAGAAAAAACACAAAGTCAAAAGTAAATCCCTCCCCCCTCCCCTTTCAAATAATCTGCTGTAACTTTTCAGAAATTTGCTGCAAATTTCAAAAAAGTTTTTACTCAGAATCACCCTTGAAGAACCCTTTGCGTTTTCGAAATTTTGCGTTTTCCTGCAATCTTTTAAAGAAATTAGCGGGTTTTTTTTTTTTTCCCGATCTTTTGATAAAATTCACATTTATTTTGAGATTCTTTCATGAAATTTTCACATTTTTTAAGCAGCATTTTGATAAATTTGGGTTCATATGATGGGACGTGTGAAGAGAAAACTGCGGTCAAAAATGATACTTCTTACCGGCCAAAAATGATGTTGTTAGTAGAAAATTGGTTTCCCTAAATTTCTGCGCCCAGGGCGACTGTCCTCTTTCACACGATGCTGGTTGATACGGCGATCCTTTCACAAAAATCACATTTAAAAAAATTAATTATGATTATGGTTTCATGAACAAAAATTGCCTTGATAGCTATTACTATTTTCAAAAGTTTTTCTTCCTTGTTTAAGGATTTTTATTTGGGAAAAGCAAAGGAGAATCAAAATAAAATTTACCATTTTAATCCTTCCCATGGTTAATTTTCTTAAGGGTGTATTCTGATCAAAACTGCCTATTTTCAGATTTATTTTTAAATTCATTTTTACTCTGAAATGCTCCAAAATTTCAAAATCTCTTATTTAGAAACTACACAAGGTGCCTTGATTGTTGATTTTTTGATAAATGTAGAAAATGTTGTAAAAAAAGGCTGTCAAGAACAGCGTTTTGGAAAAAATCTTCCGATGTGGGAGATTTTCGAATAAAAAAAAGGGGTCATGCTGAGAAAATAATTGCTTATAAATCAAATTCTAATAAATGGAGCGCAAAATGACATCACACGGCACCTTGTACATCACTCCAAAAATTCTCTCAGCAAGTTTCATATTTCTACTTTAAAAAATGAACCTGAAAATGAATCGGAAAATTTTGAGCTGTTGAAGGTGGAAAATCATTTTTTCGAATATACCATTAAGTTATACTTTACAAACAACAAATAAATAATGTAAAAACATTCTATTTTATTTAAATATGATTTTCTTTCTAATTAATTTAAATATATTTATAAATTGACAGTTAAAATTAGAAAATGTGAAAAGTTTTAAAAAATGTGTTTTTAAAAGGTTTTATTAAGTATTGGATTCGGCTGAATACTTTTATATTTGGCCAAACCGAATAATCGGCAGGCCGAATAGTTTCATATTCGGCTTAACTGAATAGTTTCATATTTGGCCTAACCGAATATTCGGTAACATGTCTGAATACCGAACAGATATTGAATATTTGGTGCATTCCTATTTAGAATTATTTTTTCTCTTTAAATTTACTTTCATTTTTGTCTAATGCAGTGCAATAATAAAGTTTAATTAAATTGTGGCTTAATTAGTGACTTTTGAATTTTTAGTACCCTACATTTTTCACTGAATAAATGTTTTTCAACCTGGTTTCCTACACAATTGTTGCTAATTCCTGTCACTCTTAAGCATTGTCATACATTTTTTTAAACACTCTGTATATGTCAGATTTTTTTTTTTTATAAAGAAAAAATGTATGTTTTCTTTCTGATTTTTTTTTTTTTTTTTTTTTTTTTTTTTTTTTTTTATGATTTTAGGATATTCTGTTACCTATGGTAGATATCTGTGGTGCCTACTCCAGACCAAAGAAAAACAGGCGAAAAAAAACGCTGATAGCATCATTTACGATTAAGGTACAGCTAATTTATTGTTTATTAATTTTAGTTGATGCATTTTATTCTAAGAAAATGCTGCACATTTATTGTCTCTGTTATGAAAAATCTTGCTCATACGCATGTATTTAAAAGTTTATGCAATTCCAATTACTTTTTTTACGGGCAACAAGTGGCAGTAATTTCCCTGATGGTAAGATTTCTTGAGGAAAATTTCAAGCTATGTTACCAACTTATAAAATGTGATTGTATATTTATGTACCTCCACTACAGAAAAAAACAGTTCAAAATAAACATTTATTGCAATAATCTATTCAATTATAATCAAAAAATGCTTTTTTATGTTAATTTCTTTATAGTACTTTTATAATTACCGTATTTTCAGGTGTATAGTCCGCGGCTTATACAAGAAAAAAACCTTCCAAAAAGCCGCTGCAGCTTATACACGGTGCGGGTTATACAAAGATTTTTTTTTTAAATTGGAAATCAAGATTTTTTTTTTCTACAACTTTTAAACCTCAAAAAATTTGAAAAAAATATCAACATTTTTTAATTTTTTTCGCTATGCCATGAAATTTAGAGAGTTCTCCCATGTTTGTAAAGGCTTTTTTTTACTGCTTAAATACTTATTTCTGGGTTTGGAAGAACTGTCACAACTATTGCCTAGTATTGCACTGATAGATCTATAATAGCTACCATATATACTAGCGTATAGGTTGTGAAATTTTAGACAAAAAAAGAACATCAAAGTGGCAGGGTTGCCGGCTTTTAGCCGGGCCAAAAAAAGCTGGACAGCTTTTTTTGGTTTTATCCACTTAAAAAAAACCGGCTAAAATTGAAAAAAGCCCGCTTTTATTTTTAAAGTGTTAATTTGTATCGAATCCATATTAAATTTGAATGAATTATTTTTAATTATTTACTACTAAAAAAATTTATAAATTTGTATTTAATTTTTCAAATAAATAAGTCTTTATAACTGCTAGAAGTCAATTGTAAAGAGGCAATATGTTTGAAAAAATATATAAATCTTGGAAAAAAAGAAAATATACTCAAGAAATGTGTTTTAAAAACTTCTATATTTCATACTTCTACTTATATTACACATTCTTAAGAATTATATTTAATTGAAGTATGACAAAATGTAACACATCAAAGCATTCATGGAAACATTCTTACAGGTCAATAAGTAACGATTAAGTCATAGAATGAACAATGTTGAAAGAGAAATTAAGAAGGATTCAATATTTGAGCAGTTTAATACATAATTATATAAAATTAAACAACAACAAAAAATGTTCTAATAAAATTCATTGAATTAAAATTTTGAATAGCTCTTTGTTATTCAAAACTGCATGTATGCCCTCTTGCATGAATACAGTAGACTCCCTCAAATCCGTACTCCTAAAATCTGCAACTCTCTAAAATCCGCACATATTTTACGGATGTAAACAATGAAACATTCAGTTCAGATGTAGGTGCAAAAATTGATTTTTTTAGTTTTATATCAATTCCATAGATTTTTTAATTTATGATTTTTGTTAAGGCTATTGAATTCATGTTTTTTCATGAAGAAAGAATAATTTATTTCTGAAAAAATAAAGATATTGCTAATATCATTCGTAATCACAATCTTACCAAATATATTTATGTATTAATCAAGTATTTATGTATTATTAATTAGTTATTAAGTCTGGCTAAACCTGAAATGATGTTTCATTATTTTATGATCCTGATGTGAATTAGTAATGTACCTTTATGAGGCAAGTTTCATTGAATAATTTAGGAAAAACACATTTCCTCTTTTATAATGAATATTTAATTGTACATTATTGATTATTAACTTTACCTTTCTTTTTAGTATTTTAATCATTTTAAAAAATATCTAAATTTTTATTATTTTAGTTTATTACTTTTTTAGTATTTTAGTATATAGTATGCATTCATTATACTTTTGATTTCATTATTAATTACATTCAAATTATTTTTTAAAAAATGTAAACAAAGCAATGACCAGAAATTCGTAAAATTCTAAAATCCGCAAAACCTCTGGTTCCAAGCTGTGAGGATTTGAGGGAGTCTACTTATATTCATGCATATGCTAAGTGAGAATACTGAAATAAATTGTGAATTATAATACATTACGAAATATGTACAATTTATAATAATACTATTTTCAATAGTGAGAAATGGTGTTTTTTTATATGTCTGATTTTAAATATTTATAGGGAATAAAACATGACATTTTAATAACTCTTAAAATTAGTTAAGTAATAAAACATGTAATTAAGTAACCATTGTTTTCTTTAATTTTATAAAACAGTAAACATGGAAAAACAAGGGTGGGATTAAAGGTCAATGTAAATAAAAAAAAGCACTTTGTATGGCCATTTTATAATTTAGCTGACATATTTGCAATTCTGATTAAACCACTAGCAACTCCATCAATGTCTTATTCTAGTACAGTAGACTCTCTCAAATCCACAACTCTCTAAAATCTGCACATATTTTATGGATGTAAACAATGAAACTTTCAGTTCAGATATTGGGACAAAATTTGATTTTTTTTAGTTTTGTATCAATTCCATATTTTTTTTAATTTGTAATTTTCTTAATAATACTCTATTCATGCTTTTTTTTTTTTTTTTCATGAAGGAAGAATAAATTTTTTTGAAAAAATTCAAGATATTGCTGATATTACTGGTAACCAAAATATTTTTACGAAATATATTTATGCTTCAATCAAGATTTTTTGGTTATTAAGCCAGGCGAAACTTGGGGGAAAAAAAAATCCTTATTTTATGATTTTGATGTGAATTAGTGGCATGTTTTGTTGAATAATTTTGGAAAAATACATTTAACCTTTATAATGAATATTTAATCATACACTATTGATTATTAACTTGACCTTTGTTATTAGTATTTTAATCATTTAAAAAATTATCTAAATTTTTATTATTTTAGTTTATTACTTAGTTTAATATTTTATTATATTGTAAGCATTGATTATAATTCTGATTGCACTATTAATTGCACTCAAATTACTGTTTGAAAAATGTAAACAAAGCAACAACCAGAAATCTGCAAAATTCTAAAATCTGCATAACTTCTGGTCCCAAACTGTGCGGATTTGAGGGAGTTTACTGTATTAATGTCTTCATTATTGAAAAATTGGATTATAACCCAATTTCTCATAATTAAATCAATTTTTCATTAAAAAATAAATTTATTAAATTCAAAGTAAATTAAATATCATTAAAACTAGTTAAAAGTCACTTAAAAATGTGTAGCTTATAATTAAAATGCTTCACTGTATAAAAGCCAATTATGGCCAAAAAAGGCCAATTTTGGCCAAAAAAAGCCGGATAAAACCAATAAAAGCCACCGGCCTGGCTTTTTTTAATTTTAGCTGGCTTTTTTGCAACCCTGCAAAGTGGGGGGTCGACTTAAGTGTGAGACCTAAAAAAATAAACTATAAATAAAATATCAGAAAATAATTTGCTAGCGAATCGGTGCTGCAGCACCCCATTGTGTTTGTAGAGTACAAAATCCAAAAACCAGAACCCTTCCAACCTCCACGATTCTGAATTTAACATCATTTAAGATTTAGTTTACTTAAAAAAGAAATCTACCCTATCCTGTAGCAAAGAACAAAAGAAAGTGCGTGATTTATGTCATTTCGGAACGATTCAGAGCTGTCGATCTTTTCCGAAACGGTTCCAAGGAATCGTTCCTTTACATTTTGAGTCATTTATATTTTTTATTTTGTATATTTTGAGTCGCTTATGAGTCGTTTAATTTCGGAATGAGTTCAAGGAATCGAACTTTTCCGGAGTTGTTTCATTTCAGAAGAATCCGAGGAATCGTTCCTTTTCAGAGTTGGTACATTTCTGACCGATTCCGAGGATTCGATCCTTTTGTTAACCAATGACCTAAGATACATATACATTTTGAGTCTGAAATTTTGAATTTATCACAGATTTTTTTTTTTTTTTAAATTTTCAGAAAAAATATCACGCTTGTTTAAAAAAAAAAAAAAAAAAAAAAAAAAATGTGCGTAAACGCCACATCACTTGAAATTTGATCTTAAAACACGTAAACGCTGCGACATTTCTTCTGAAAATTACATTACTGAAAATCTTAATTTTTTAGACGAATTACTGTAGGTATTATGCATCATGAAAAGTTTGGTAAATTTGTGTTAAAAATTAAGACTAATGGCTTCTAATTTTGAACCCTTTTCGAAATATACGTTTGTAAACGGTGTATAGCCCGCGGTCTATACACCGATGCATCTCCGCGGGTTATACATGAACTTTTTTTACTGCACTGGTCGATTTAAGGGTGCGGGTTGTACACTCGAATATACGGTATTATATTTTCAAAGATTTTAACACACATAACTTGGTCATCTTAGATTGATTTATGCTCTTAAATTGACAGCAAGAATACAAAACAGAGCGTTTGAGATTGAAAAATCTAGAAAGTGTGTATTTTACATTTTTCTGTGAAATTTAAAGTCTCATAATTGTTTTGAATTTAGAACAAAGGCAGAAATGCAAATAAAAAAACATAAACTTAAACCATCTCTGCCGCATGAAATGACCACTCTTTTAGCCTAAGATGTCTCGAAGCTAATTGCTGCCCTTTTTCAAAACAAATGACCAGTTTTCATTTAACTAATGCATACAATAGATGCTCTCACAATTTTAAATGCAATATTTGCACTTTAACTGAATCACTTTCTTGAGCAGAATTTTATTCAACAAAATCATAGATTCCTAGTAAGTCAAAAAAATTTTTATATTAACTTTGATTTTGATTTATAAAAGAGGCTAATTGGCTTAGCTAGTGATTCATTTAAGAGGCTATGTTTTAGCTCTGAGATGTTCTTACCCCCCCCCCTCCTCCCCCTTTAGCTTTCACTGTACAATTGAGCAAGGTATATCAAAAAGTGTTAAATCAAGAATCAAATAAGTATTTATCTCAGGAAAAGTCTGTCCAATATGAAGTGTGATGTGAGACTACAATGTGCTGCTTTACTAGCCTCACAATGAGCTTTCATACTGTTTATGAGAGTACCAATAAATTAACACCTTCATAAACAGTATGCGAGCTTGTTGTGTGAGGCTTGTACAACAGTGCATGGTCTTCACACTCTATATTGACAAACTTTTTCTGAGATAAATGCTTTATCTCTGATTCATTATTTAATACTTTTTTATATTAGCCTGTTTGTTGATTTACAATTACAATTTTTTTTTCCATAGTATTATGTTATATTCTTTCTTCCTTTGTAATGTACTTATGTGCCAAATTTTGTAGCAACCCAGTGTCAGTAATTCAGCAGTTTTATGTTTATGACCTTAATTTTGAACATGAGTATGCATAGTTATATTTTTAGTTTTTTAATGTACAATAAATTTTTAAATCCTTTATTAAAGTTATTTTTTAGATTATATCAGATTTTGTCAAAATTTAAACTGTATATACTTATGTTGTTAAGCAAATCTCTGCTACTTTTATTTCTATTTTTGGCCAATACCTTTATAATAAGCTTATTGGTGAAAACTAATTTATGTCTATTCCTTAACTACTTTTCCTTATTTTTGAGCAATAATGAATGTTGCATTATAATATATACTGAAGTGAGCCATAATTATCGAAACAATATGCTGTCTTCTTAAATATTGTGCTTAGTAAAATATTTCCAATTGCAAAACTTCATTCAAAGTAATGTGAAAATTTTGATAAGATAAGTGGTAATTCCAGGGGGGGGGGGAGGCCTGTTTGAAAAAATACGAAGATTAAATTTTAATATCCCCACTCCCCCCCCCCCAGGATTAAAATTCCAATTAGGGAAACTTCCCTTATTCAGTCCCGAATTATACACAAAAAATTGTATCTTCATATCTGCAAAACTCAGAGTTATACCCATTTAAATAATTCATCAGGTTTTAAGGGACACAAATTGAAATGCATACAATTCAAGAAACAATGTTGCTTTAACAATTCTAGGAATTTTTCAAAGAGGCAACACTATTCTATACAAAGGGTACATTACATTTATTTTCAAACAGGGAATACTTCAAAAAAAAGGGCACACTTGTACTTTGTTCCACCAAAATATTTTGAACTGCTTTGTTTAGAGTCCCCTAAAATTTGCGATATTTTCCCAGAATCAATTAAATTGCCACAAGACACACGGGAAATGTTAAAAAGGGTCATTGGGCACATTGGAAATGTTTAAAAGAGCCACCGGACCCATAAAAGAAATTAATAGGACCACCAGGCACTGCGCCCTGATAAAATGGTTTAGAGTTAACACTATATATAATGTGATCTGCGGTGAGAGTATCAGAGCTCAATGCTTTTGGACACAGGATGTTGTTAGACATGGTTAAGTTTTGGAATTATATAGCAGTTTATATTTTTCAAACACTTACATTTTTTGACAATCCAAATTAAATATTATATTTGGACGTATCTTTTTTCAGTTATATCACTGCAGCTGATGATGTACCTATCTTATACCTCTTTCTTTAATGCTTTAGTGTTAACTCAATAAAAAGGGCCGCCGGGTGGGAATTTTCTAAAAAGGGGACACTATTCTGTAAAAAGGGTACACTTGTACCTTGTTCACCCAAAATATTTTGAACTGGTTTGTTTAGAATAACCTAGAATTTGCATTATTTCTCCATGGTCGATTCAATTGATGCTGAGCGCAAATGAAATTTAAAAAAAGATCACCAGGTGCATCAGAAGGATTTAAAAGAGCCACCAGGTACATAAAAGAAATACAAAAGGCTGTCAGGTGCTGCACCCTGCTAAAGCAGTTTAAAGTCGACACTATACTTATTATATTTTAGTAAAATTTAAAATTGTCATTAATTTTTTTTTTAATATACATTATGTATCTGATTATTATTTTTTTTTCTTTAGAAGGATGACAAATTTCAGACAAAAGCTGAAGAATGTGCCAGCCTCTCGATCACCAAGTGCAATAAAGACATGCTAATCGCCTATGTTGCTGTCCTGTATTGTTAGCAGTTATTAAGTAAAACCTCAGCAGGTGTAATGGAGTTATGAACTGTACTGTTATCGATCGATTACATTTTGAAACTAAATTATCCTCTGCAATATATGTGAAAGCAATGGGACCATTAGGAGTTCCTGTGTTCGACCAGCACAATTATAAACTTTGAATAAAGACATAATTGTTTTAGCCCTGCTAAAATGTAATTTTCAAAAGATAAAATGTGAAGCAGTTTGAATGTATCTTATTTAAAGATAATAAAAGTTGTGAACTAATTTGAATAATGGGCTAAAGTTTAAATTTCCGTTGTTGTTATTGTTATACATAAGTAATAATTGAAAAAAAAACTTCAATATTTTTATTAAACTTCTGTGAAAATGTATGTTATTTTATTTTTTATGTCATATATCTTTTATTTTTTTTCTTAATTTTTTACATTTTAATCCATGAAGTATGATCTCTAGGAAGTTTTATAATTATATCCGGGGTTTTGAAAGATCATAAAAAAAAAAAAAAATAATGGATCTAACAAAAATATTTGTATAACTGTAACGTAAAAAAAATTCCTTCAGGTTTCAACTGTGGTACTTGTTGGTAAATAGCAGATCTTGTATGATTAAGTAAGTGCTTATAATTCGACTTAAGAATAAATATTCACATGTATTAGGCAAAAAAATAGAAAACATCTGATAGACCAAAAATTAAACAGCATAATGGTGAATTAATTGAAATTATATTAGAAGAATAATTTTTATTGCTTGTTACAATCAGCATTAAGAGTAAATTTATTTTGTTTTGATTTTGGGTGTACATTTGCTTACCTCAAATTAAACAGCTATTCAAATTTTACAATTTATGAATTGAGTAAACTCAAAGTCAACATTAATCCAATTAACTCAATGTTCTGCTTACATTGAATTCTTGAAATCCCGAAGCTTTTTAAAAGTGAATGACTGTGAAAATTTTTATTGTTTTTATGGAAGGGGTGGGGGGGGAGATAATTTTCTCCTCTGTTGCATGACATTTGATCTACGAGTTTGCTGTGTACTATACATTTTTATACAATTTATTTATTTCTATAATATTTGTAATGTAAGTTTTCTCTTTTAAAAGAATAAACCTTGATCTTGATATACAAGCTTGCATTATTCAGCTATGTATTAGAGAAATATATCCACCATGTGTCAGGTAAGCTAGAAGTTGCAACAGGATATGCAAATCTTTTGGGTGTACATTTGTCTCTTAAAAAAATATGTTATATTGTTGGCATTGTTAAATCTGCATTATTCCCAATTCTCTATCATCTGCACTTTCTTTTCAGATTTAAACAAATGAAAATTGCTCTATGAGGTTTGTAAGAAAAAAATAATAAATTAGCAAATCCATATTTAGTGAATTTTCAAAGAAATGGTTAGTTATTTAAGAATTCTAATGCAGTTCATTATTTAAAAGAACAGTTTTTATATTGAAGCTCGTGATCAGAAACCAATAAATAGATTGTATTAAATGGCATAGCAGATTCTGTGTTTAAGAAATTAAACAATCAATAAAATTATTCTGTGTAAACTTTTTTTTTTTTTTTAACATTATTAATTCTTTATAAATTAAATCTGCATTATTCCCAATTCTCTATCATCTGCACTTTCTTTTCAGATTTAAACAAATGAAAATTGCTCTATGAGGTTTGTAAGAAAAAAATAATAAATTAGCAAATCCATATTTAGTGAATTTTCAAAGAAATGGTTAGTTATTTAAGAATTCTAATGCAGTTCATTATTTAAAAGAACAGTTTTTATATTGAAGCTCGTGATCAGAAACCAATAAATAGATTGTATTAAATGGCATAGCAGATTCTGTGTTTAAGAAATTAAACAATCAATAAAATTATTCTGTGTAAACTTTTTTTTTTTTTTTTTTTAACTATTAATTCTTTATAAATTATTAATTTCAACAATCGATGTTGTTAATTTTAATGTTTTATTTGTATGCTATATTTTCCTGCTGTATTTTTAACTTTTATTAATAATTATATTGTGTATAATTTTGCTCTAAATTATTAAATTGTTTTCACAATGCAGTTTAAATTTTTGTAATAATAATTAGATTCAAACAAAAAATTGTAAACAAAATTATGATCTAAAATCCATCAATCTTTCAGCCTCAATGTTGGCCAATTTGACAGAGACAATACAATATATATTCTTTTTTACTGCATACTGACATCAGGCTTTTCCAGTTTAATCTCAAATTAGTTGTCTGAGCATTTAAAATATTTTATTGGAGAATAGCAGGGATGCATGCAACATTTTGTCCGTTTAAAAGTAATGCCCACCTCAATAAACAAATTGTCTGAAATGGTTAATGTGTAAATATTTTTGGTCATAAAAAACTTCATTGAAAATATATGTGCACCTGCAGAAACTATGTAGAAAAATTGTATAAAAGAATTTTTTTTAAAATATGTTCGGAAAAGTGTGCTAGAATGTGTACTAGAAAAAGATCAGTATTCCACAAGCATTCTAAAAAGTGTTCCATAAGCATTATAAAAAGTGTTCCAGAAAGTGCGCTGAAAAGTGCTCCAAAAAAGGTGACAAAATGTGTTCCAAAAAGTGTTCTCAAATGTGTTCTAGAAAGTGCGCTGGAAAGAAATAAGCATTCCATATGTGTTCTAAAATGTGTTCTGAAAAGTGCGCTAAAAAGTGTTCTAAAAAAGGAGACAAATATGTGTTCTGAAAAGCATTCTCAAATGTGTTCCTTAAGTATTCTGAGAAGTATTCTAAAAACTGTTCCAAAAAAGTGTTCTAAAAAAGGAGACAAAATAAGTGTTCTAAAAAGTGTTCTGAAAAGTGTTTTAAGATTTGCAGTGTAACAGCTTATGTAATAAAAATCTTAATGTATTTCCTCGGTATATTTATTATAATTATAAAACTATTTATTAAACTTTAAAATTACTTAATCATTTATGAAACACCTTGTATATACTAGTTCTAAAAAGTCTTATTTTTCAAAAAAAAGTATAATAAATAAATAGATAATAATTACCTTTAAAAAATCCAAAGTTTTTCTGAATAAAACAAAATTAATTATCAGTAAAGATAATTCATATCAATATTTTAAAGAAATCTTTATGGCTGAAATTGTATTAAATCGAAGTAAATTGAAGTTGAATGAACTGTTACAGAAGGCGCATTCATGCACAAAATAAATCTGCACCATCAAATGTGCGGAATGTGCATTAACTCTAAACTAGTCATACGTTAAAATACCGTTGTTTATTGATGCAATCAGCCATTAATTCATCAACTGTACTATAGAGTACGGGACGTATATTGAGAAAATGATTGTCAACTTAGATGACAATATAGCTTATTTACTCTGAAGCATCCTGTCATAGGGATATGTTATCTATTACCAGTAAGGCAATAAACACTTCTAGTAAAAGGACTTAAATATATTGCTGAAGCATCAGTAATAATTCCTGTACAATGCCAACCTTTACGACTGTTTTCATAGATTAATATTGCCTTAGGAAAATCGATAATTTAAATATAATTTATTTCAGATGCAAGATAAATGCGAAGAAGTATTCCCGTAAACGAAATCAGGCTAGGAAAGATTTAAATATATGAACATTTAATTTTATTATTTCTTTAGTGGCATTTTATTTTTTTTACCGCCATATTTTTAAACATTATATTCAATGCAAAATTTTGTGTGCTTTACTATGTATAATTATTATAAAATATTTTATAATTGTTTTGTATATGAAATATAATTCGACAGTTTTTCAAATTTAATAAGAAATGAAAAAAATTAATGGTAATTAAACTTTATTTTAATAAATAAAAAATTTTTAATATGTGGTATAGTATTTATTTTCTTATTTAATTGTCGAAATCTGCCATCAAATAAGTATAAAAAATCGTAGTAGTTAGAGGTTTTGATAAAAACAATCAGTTTAGATCAATTAAAAAATCGTGGTAATATGTACTGTGGTAAAGAATAGGGGATTTTTCAAAAAAATCACCACCGAAAGATTTTAACAGCCAGCCACTATTTTAAGAGTCAGCAAGATACAACTTACAGTTTTAAATAGTTATGACAATATGTATGCGAAAGCAAAAATAGTTAAGGGCAAATGGGGCAAATGGGTCATGATTTTATAATGTGATTCTGGAGATTACGGCAATTCAACTTCCAAAAACTAATGTTCACTTGAATTAAAGTCTGAATCTTTGTAAATGGGTTCAGTTAGGTTCATTCTAGCTGACAGAAATTAATTACATTTTAATGCCTAAAAAGTAAATACATATATATATATATATATATATTTCATCTTTCATTTTCCATGGAGCAATTTGACAGTTGTATATTCCGCACGCATTTTTATTATTGTTATTATTTGGAGTATGAGGTCCTATTTGAAAAAGAGTAAATAACATTGTAAGGTAAACCTTTACTGTCAAGATGTCTAAAAAACAATAAATGTCAAATTATTACAATTATTTATGCATTAAACATACAAATTAATTTATTACATATGTACTTTAAGGTAATAAGTATAAAAATTAAATGGATATTTTAGGGAAAAAAAGGTAAATCTATGAACAGCGGTTATGTAAGTACTACTTATCTACTATCTGATTCTCTTTTTTATTTATCTCAATGAAAGTCAGATATATGTTCAAAAAATATGTAGAGAATGTCGCCATGTTTTTATGTCAAACGGAACTATTTGTTACAGTTTCGATAATTTTCTAATATTGTCACTTTGATTTAAGTATCTCTCTTGTTCTGTATCGTAAAATTCCGATGTTTGGATGCATCACTTATTGCATGGTTCGTACGGGTCCTGGAATTTTATGAGCAGGAAATTCTTTGGTACCAGTATTTTCTTATAGAAAATCCCTGATTAAGTGAAAGGAAACTTCAATCTTTTGAAGCATATTTATTTTTCTATAAAGAAATGCTGGTATTTCACCTTGAAAATAACGGTACCCGTACGAACCATGTATTGTAATTAGGTTTGATACCCGCCGGCATTCTTTTTGAGAAAATACTATTTATTTCCAATAATGTATTACATAATTTCCTTTATTGTAAGAAAAAAATGAAGAAATTAAATTCCCGCTGTGAGAGAATTTAAAAAAATTTATTTGTAACTGTTGGAGTAACTGAATCACACCCGTTCTAGTTACTCCTAATACATGTCTCAGTTACCTTATTTTTGAAGTATTCATGGGATAACTGTAACACTGGCGTTACATTTGTAAGGTGATGTAAATATGCATCTATACTTAATATCATTAATGTATTTATATATCTAATCTTTTTTTAAAATGATTGTTTAATGAAAGCACTTACAGTATTTTAATAAAAAAAACAAATCGACGTTTTTTGTAAAAAGAGAAGCCATATATTTTTATTAACTTACCACAGCAAAGACTGAGCTACGACTGGTTTAATACACGTTGTTTTAAGAAGTAGAGATGGTGGTGCAATGATGATAAAAGCTAATATTTTAAAGTCATCAATTTTTTTTGTAAAAGTGCCTATAGCCCAGTTAACTCATAAATCCAGTTGCCCCAGCTTACATTAATTACTATTACTACAATCCATTTTTATAATATCGCTACAAATTAAGTAATATGTACACAGTAGAGGTAAGTTTAGCATAGGATAGAGCTTATAAGTGCCATGTTTTCATCGCTTAAATCTGGAAAGTTGAAAAATATAGCTAAATAATAAAAAATAAAATAGAAGTTTTTGTATATCACTTTTATCTGAAATTTTATCAAAGGCTATCTATAAATTAAATCATTCAGAAAATCCACGTGCCAGTGGCGAGTAAAATGATGTTTTCCCCACCTCTGATTATAACTTATAATCTCAAATAACGAACGTATAAGTATGGAAGAGCATAGTTATTGTATAAAAAGGTACAATGTTGAATTCTCTCTCTCGCTCATTTGTCATTTTTAAAGAATATAAAAATAGAGTTAAATATTATACAAAAGGGGTCAAAGGTCTTTCGCGAATGAGATTCTTTGCGCCTAACAGTTAAAACTGTTATGGGATAAAAAAAAAACGAAAAATACAAAAAAAGCATAATCCAAGTTAAATATATACAGAAAATTATAAAATACGGTACAAGTTACAGGTTGAAAGTTGCTGATTTTAGTGTTTTCCATGTTTTCTAGTTTTTACTGAAGTTGCCCATTTTCGTGATTAACTTTAAAAAAATTGTATAAATATATATCAATTTTGGTTGCATTTGCATTTGAGTTAAACATATGTTCAGGACCTACATTCGATTTTTTCGAATTATACACTTTCATTATGTTCTTTATAGATTATGCGAAGCAATTTTGGAGAATCCTACACCACAGGTAATAATTTTTTAAATGTCATCAAATTCTTATCTTGGAACATTGTTAATAACAGTTTGTTTATATAGTATACCATGCCCTTCGGATATCAATAGTAGAAATTATGAAAAATCTGAAGGATTTGCTTTAGAATAGATGTCAAAACAAATGTTTTTCATACTTTGTCAAGCTAAAGTACCTTTTTGTACCCAATGGACCACCGCTTTTAGAATCCAGAAAAATAGTAGCTCGGTGAAAAAGTAAATATTGATGGTGGAAAATTCTTAGAAATACTATTAGAAAGGACATGAATTTGTTTGTGTTCCATCAAAAATTTTCTCGTTTCAGTGGTTCGGTTGTAGTCAGTGCCCTTCGAATTTTAAACTATGTTATAGAGATGTTCTTTTTTGTTTCCATATTTGTCAATCCAGACTTAATTTAACTTAATGATTATGAGTTAAATGTTTCTTAATTATTGAAAATCACGCTATTTAAAATATATAAATCAGAAGTGCCAATATGTGACTTCAAGAGAACTATTTAAATGTAAGAATGTATCTAAAAGTCGAAATTCTTCTAAACTCACTAATGTTTAATAAAAAGCCTAATCTAATTTAGGGATTGTTTTAATTAAATGAGGCAAGAAGTTAGAAGTAGCATAATCCCGTAAAAATTGAAATTTAAAAAAGCTCATTTTTGTGATCACTTGAAGCTTTTAGACTTTCCAAGTGCCTTTTATAATGAAATCGTAAAGCTTTAGAGTTACATTCTCGTATAAATCTACTTCTGTACTTAAAAAATCGTGAAATTTTATAAATAAAAAATTGCAAATCGTAAACAAAGCATACATGTTTCCAATTTATTGTGAGGACGTTTCAATTCATAGTGCTTTACGGACAAATTAGTTTAACGCTTATTTTCAAAAACTTGTTCACATTTGATGTGTTTATAAGCAAAGATATTCCATTTACAATTGGGTTTACAATTTATGTATCGTATATCACGTACTGGTACATCTCAGCTCCGGATGTGCGGTACTCAAAAATACTTTTAAATGTATATGTGCATTAAAATAATTTACGAAGCATCTACAGTTTAGCTTATTTGCTATAATAATATATTTGCTAATAAAATATAGTAATAGTATACTTGCTAATCTAGCTAATATTTGTTTTTTTTAACAGAATTTATTTAGCGTATGTACTGTTTGCAAAACACCACCAATATCAAAATTAGGTTTTTTTCTTTTTTTTACACTTAATTCCTATATCCGTATGATTTCTTCCTATTGAATTTATTACACTGTAAAAACTGTCTCCGAAAGAAAACGATGATTTTACTACTTGTTATTTCAGCTAACTTTGTAGCCAATCAATAGTATTTATTTCTAGTGATTAATATTTAAAACACTTTCATTGGTCACAATACAGATAAAATTGTTGCCACTTTAACAGCTTTAGTTATTCAGTATACGTACACTACATTTTACTGTATTTGTACTTTTTTACTTTTTTTACAGTATGATTACATTCGGTACACGACACGTCAAATGTACATATTTTGTACATGTACTTAATATAATACTGTATTCATATTGTAAAATAACAATTTGATAGTAAATATATGACGTATCTGACGCCAATTATTTACTAAGTTATTAATGTTAAATTATATTTCTACTGATTTAAAATAAAAGCATTCTTAAATATATTCATTTTAGTGCTCCTTCATATTCATGTTTATTTAGCACAGAGAAATATCTCTGTACGATGTTTCCCTATGCAAAGGCCTCTTATTGCACTTCTAGTGTATTTCTTTAAAAGCATTTGCCCTGAACTTTTTTATATCGAATGTTGATGTGTATACCAATAAAGATATATATGCCGATTGTTTATTTACAGTACCTATATTTATAGCTGTGAAAATTTATGTTTTTTTCCTACTACTAATTTTTAACAGAGACATTTTTTTAATTTGATCTTCCAAAACATAGGATTAAATTAGGCACACTTTTCTGGGTAAAATAAGTAGTAGGGAAAAAGCGTAAAATTTGGCAACTATGCATTTTTAAAGCATAGTTATGCTAAAAACATACAAATAGTTTTTATATTTTTTGGCAGTATTGTGAGGGAGTGACCTTTGTAATAAAGGCACTCTAGCATTTTTTGAGATCATGACGTCAATCATTTAACATGTGTAAGCGTGAAAGCGACATCTATCCTCTCTTTTACTTTAACTTCTAGAGCGTGTGTGTTTTTCTCGGAGTCTACAGTTATGTCGCGGTTAGAAGTAATATGTAAATTTGTAGTATCTCAGTTTGCAGCATATATAAGCTTAGAGTTTGAGTGTGTGTGGAGTGTCTAGCTGCGTTAGCCAGCTAGTAGTGACTAGAAGCTAGCTAGGCGGTGACGACAAGTAGTGGGATTGATCTAGAGCGAGTGATATCAAGTATTAGCGAGCCTTCAATGAGTTGACAAGGAGTTTTGGAAGGCAAGTCGAGATGTTTGCCGTTGGTAAGAGTTAATATTGATTACGTTGAATATTTTCAAAGTTAATAAAGAGTATATATACAGCCACGGGCTGTCTAATAAAGTTCTATCTAGCAGTCTAGCGGAAGTTTAAGTGAGAAGCAATCTGAAGGGCCCCGATTGAGTTAGTGCCGGAGCTGTGACTATAAGATTAATCCTTCAGTATTGTTACTCGTTATCAAGAACTGCTCCACTGCCCTTGAGCCCTAACCGTTTTAAATAAACTGTTTTTATTTTATGTTCTGAGTTATGTCTGCACTTAACCCCAGTACGAGCACATGTCTGTTACAGTATGAATTATTGTTCTTAAGAAAAATTCGTAAAGAAGAAAATTGGAGTCGTAAACAAAGCAATTTCTTTCCAATTTAATGGCAGCATGTTTCATTTTACGTTGCTTTTTGGATAATTAACCCTTTCAGGTGTAAAGCATTTCTACGGATAAATTTCTGAATCACCGGACTTATTTATTTGAAAAGAAATAGAAGCGTCTCTTTGCGCACTTCGTTACAGGAAAATTTTCATTTCAAAATTCTGATGCCGATGTGGCATTTTGGAACTAAAATTAAGTGATTCAAAAGTAAATCCCCGCTATTCAAAGAATTTTAAAAGTTACACTCATTTTTGCAAACTTGTATGCATGGAGTATATTAATAAATAATATACAGGGTCTATCTAAACTATTGGACAAAACTTTAAGGGGGGATAGTACACATCAAGACAAACAATATTAAATAGGAAACCAAGGGTCCCAAGTGTTTTCCAAAGGACATAGTTCAAATTTCAAATAAACATTAAAAACGGAAAAATTTTTCGATTGATTTGCGGTTTTCACTAAAACTGTTCTTCATGTTGGTATTTTCTTGAAAATAATTTATAAAGATAATTTTCGAAAAATGTCGATAGAGAGCGCTTTAGACTTTGGAGTATCAAACAACTGTTTTTGGCGTTATTTTTTGCATCTCGTTGAATTTTTTTAAAGCTTAGGCATAAACTTAAATTTTGCGCAGAAAATCTGAATCACTGGGAGTGTTTAAGTAGCTCAAGCTGAACTGTGTTCAATGGGGGTGGGGAGGTTCAAATTTCAAATGATTACAAAAAACGGAAAAATTGGTCGATTTGTTTCCAGTTTTCGCTAAAACTATTCTTCTATGTCAGTATTTCCTTGAAAATAAATTTTAAAGATAAATTTCTAAAAATTTTGCTTGAGGGTACCCTTAACTTTCGAGTAACCAACAACTATATTTAACCGTTATTTTTTCTATCTAATTAAATGCTTGCAAAAGCTTAGATTTACATTTCGAGGACAAATTCTGAGTAGTTGGGAGGGGATAAGAAGCGCAAACTGAACTGTGTTCAAGAATTGAAATGTTACTCTCTCCACCCCTCGAACACAGTTCAATTTTGCGCTACATAATTACTCACAACGATTCAGATTTTGAGCTCAAAATTTAACTATAAGCTTTTACAAATATTTCTTATATACAAAAAATACCAGTTAAAAATAGTTGTTGGTTACTCTAAAGTTTGAGGCGCCCTCTAACGGAATTTTTTGAAATTTATCTTTAAAATTTATTTTCGAGGAAATAGTGGCATAGAGAATAGTTTTGGCAAAAACCGTAAACGAATCAACCATTTTTTCCGTTTTTTATGATAACTTGAAATTTGATCCTCCCCTCCCCGATTGAACTTAGTTTAGTTTGCGCTACTTAACCACTCCGAACGATTCAGATCTTTTTGTGCAAAATTTAAGTTTATGTCTAAGCTTCTAAAAAAAATTAACGAGATGCAAATAATAACGGTAAAAATTAGTTTTTCGTTACTCCAAAGTCTAAAGCGCCCTCTTTCGTCATTTTTTGAAATTTAGCTTTATAATTTAATTTTAATAAAATACCGACATAAAGAATAATTTCAGTGAAAACCGAAAATCAATCGACCAATTTTTCTGTTTTTTATAATCATTTGAAATTTGAACCCTCTGAACAAAGTTCAGTTTGTGCTACTTAACCACTCCCAACTATTCAGATTTTGAGCTCAAAATTTAAATTTAAGTCTAAGTTTACGAAAACATTTAATCAGATGCAAAAAATAACGTAAAAAGTAGTTGTTTGTTACTTCAAAGTTTAAAGCGCCCTCTATCGACATTTTTTGAAATTAATCTTTATAATTCATTTTCAATAAAATACCGACCTAAAGAATAGTTTTAGTGAAAACCGCAAATCAATCGACCAATTTTTCCGTTTTTTATAATCATTTGAAATTTAAACCCTCTGAACACAGTTAAGTTTGTGCTACTTAACCGCTTCCAACTATTCAGATTTTGAGCTCAAAATTTAAGTTTAAGTCTAAGCTTACGAAACCATTTAATGAGATGCAAAAAATCACGCCAAAAAGTAGTTTTTCAGAGCCTTAAAGTCTAAAGCGCCCTCTATCGGCATTTTTCGAAATTTATCTTTATAATTTATTTTCAAGAAAATACCAACTATAAAGAATAGTTTTAGTGAAAACCGCAAATAAATCAACCATTTTTTCTTTTTTTTTATGTTTATTTGATATTTTGGATCCTAAACTTTAATGGCGGCTATCTCCTTTGGAAAACGCTTGGGACCCTTGGTTTCCCATTCAATATTGTTTCTCTTGATGTATACTATCACCCATTAAAGTTTTGCTCAGTAGTTTAGATACATCCTGTGTATACCGATCACAACTGTCTTTACAGTGCACTATTCCGTAATTGGTGCATAACAGCCTAGAATACACAAATATACGGTACATAAATTTCTTTTCACGGCATATGTACATTTAAATAATTTACGGAACATGTACAGTTTATTTTAATTGCACTATGTATAGAGGTTTCATTGCTGTCAGTATATGCACAATAAATTTACACAGAATTTATTTAGGCGAATAGAGAATTACCATTGTATTTACCAACCCAAATAAACTAGAGGTTTTAAATGTTAATGCAATTCCCAATAATCAGTATGATTTCTGTCCATTGTACCGTAATTTCGGGTGTATAAGCCGCAGATCAAACAATTCTTTTTCGACCCAGAATTTTTTAAGAAACAAATATAACTAGTTAGATCGCCGTAAATATTTGTCTTCAATTACTAAATAAGATTTCTGGGTCCAAAAAGAATTGTTTGAGTCGCAGCTTATACACCCGAAATCACGGTATTTATCATATTGTAAAAAATAACGCTGTAAGAAAACTGTTATTTTACGGTAAATGCAACTAACTTTCCAATCACCTACACTGTTAAAAATCTGCAGCATTTTATCCAGGCATTTGACCGTTTTCTGCAACAAAAGTAAAACAACCGTCTTTTTACGTCATTCTGAACATATTATTACAAATTTTATGGTCAGAATAGAGTTAAATTACGGTTATGTTACTGGTTTTTCAGAAAACGGTGAAATGAATGTACAAAATGCTGCAAGATTTTTAACAGTGTAGCAATGTTAATTTTAACGTATAATTATTTAAAACGCTTTCATTTGCCACGATACAAGTAAATTTTTTCTACTTGATAAGATTTATGAAAAATTGTAGAAGAGTATTTTTTTGTTACTAGTTCGGTAAAGTTCGGTAAAATAATCTTTTTTCTTCATTTCTTATACAGGTAAATGTTAGAGTAAAATATATTATCAATGCACTATTTTTTTCAAATAATAAAAATGACAACAACAACAACAACAACATTGATAATAATAACAACAACAACAACATTGATAATAATAACAACAACAACAACATTGATAATAATAACAACAACAACAACAACAACAGCAACAATAATAATGATAATAATAATAATAATAATAATAACAATAACAATAATAATACGAACAATAAAGGTTAACTTTAGGAAAAAAATTTTATTAGGTAAAATAAATTCTCCAAAAAAATCTATGCTAATATGGGTAGAAAAAAAGATTGAAATTTCTTTTGTTAGCTTTTTAAAAGTATCTCAGTAAAGTGCAAGAAATAAAAGTGTTGAATAATAAAAAGCTTCAAAACTGAGAAGATACGCGAATTTAATGTAAATTAAGTTTCTAAATGATAGAGTTTCTCAAGATAAAATTTCTATTCATCCATAGCTTTAAAAAAACTTAAAACCTTTAATAAAAGTAGGCCTTCAATATTCTAATATTTTCAGATACATAGTTATAGCGTTGAATATGCATGATTGTTAAAAGTTTTTGTACGGCTCACTAGAGAGAATGATAAAAGAATCAAGACCCCTCTAAAAATTCAAATTGTAATAATACTCTACCTGAAGCAATTTCACGCTCTAATAGCATGTGACTGAAAATATTTTATAATTTACTTATGAAAGATGAAAAAGTAAATTGTAGCGGATAGAAAATCTGAAACGAAATAAATGCGATTTGTTACTATTATAATTTTGTAGTTTAATTTTTTTTTTTAAGTATTGAAAATTTACTTTATTCTCTTCCAGATTTCATGTTATTTAAACAACTTGAATTTTTGTTAAAGTATAATAAATATTTAAAAATTGAATGCGTATACAAAAGAGAGGTATTAGGAGTTTGATTATACAATTTGCACTGCGCCAAAGAAACATTTTTTGAAAACATATTAATTAAATTTTGGGATATAAATTTAGCAAAGAAATATTTGGTTTTTGGATCGTTGAGAGAGCATTCTGGAAAACAGTCATTTGCAAAAGACGAACCCAACAAAGCATTCTGGTCGATGTGGCCGGATGGCAAAACACTGTTTTCATGGTCGCTCAGGTGACCTGACCTTTCGTCGTACGATTTCTTCGTTTGGGGAAACGTTAAAGACTTTGATTGCACACCACAGTCACCTACCAGTTTAGCTTAACCCATTAACGCCCTAATTACTTTCTTCGCTAAAATTTAAATTTTATATTTCCCACCACTTTTAAAAGCAAATTAACTTTTATCTAAATTTATCGTGGGTTCTGTCTTGCGAAATAAGGTATATATTTATCTTCCTCTTTACTGGTGGGAAAACCGCTTTCTTGCTGTTTTTGTAACCGTCCTCAAAACAGGACGCTGGGCGTTAATGGGTTAGTTGCGGAATTGCATCGCGATTCCGTGACTAACCCATTCGCGACCATCAACGAGACCATGCTGAGTAATGCGTGGAGCGAACTGAACAATCGCCTTGATATCAGCCATATCACTCAAGGAGTACATATTGAACATCTATAGTATGTACGTCAATCTTGTATACTTCCGGTTCATTTTCAAGTACAACTCATCTTTGTAACCCAAGTATGTTCCACAATAAACCTTTCGGAAACCCGATTATTCTTTTGTAATAACCCTGTACTAAAATTAAAAAAAAATTAAAACAGTACAGAAATTGGCTTTGTTTTTTTACAATTTTTTATTTTTATGCTAAAATAAAAGTTTAAATATTTTAATCTTCTATTTATATAAAGAACATTTTCTTGTGATAAGAAATTACTGCAATTTTCACTCAATATATCTCTGATCATTATTAAGTCTTAGTAAATATATAAATAAAAATAAGATGTAGAAGTTTGCACTATGTTTTAGATGGAAAAACGGAATGAATTATATCGACAATTTTAGTCTATGAAAGGAATGGGAAATAAATGGGTTAAATTTTCTGTAGAAATTATTCCCAGAAATTCTCTAGAATGCACTTGATAAATATACTTAAGCATTATTAAAGTTCTGAACTTCTGCTAGATTTATTTTATTAATATTACGCGATTGCAAAATCCTTATGTACATACTGGAGCCGTGAACATTCGCAGAATTTAACAATTCTTCGATAATCATTGAAATACATATTTTATCTAAATATCAGCGAATTTGTTACAACATGAGCTGCTTTTGGACTTTAATCTGCACGTATATTCTTTAAAATACGAACATATCAACGTTACATTTTGGGATACATTAAAAGATATTCTATTAGCAAGATTTATCAACATTTACATTTTTCTTATAAATGATTTTCTATTAAATAATTTTATGGGATATTGAGATATATTGCAAATAACATAGTTTAATTTATTACTCTATTGCTAAGATTATTATTTTCAGTTTTAGAGATATTAATTTTGATCTTGAGAGTAGTAAACTTTCATTGTATCATTCGTCAATTTAATTGTTTTAACAATTCTCAGTCAAAAACGTTTCGGAAATTTTTAAAAGTATGACTGTTCTTGCATCAGCATGGTGTTTGGAAAAGTTTTCATAATTAAACGAATACGGTATATATAAACATATATTACAGCGTTCGTAAGCTTCAAGGACATTGTATGGGAATTTTTGCTAAGAAATATTTGCTTTATTTAATGAAAAAAATATTCTAACTTCTGATTTACCGACTTGTGCTTTACAAAATTTCTAGTATGGTTAAACAACATTTTTATATAATTTTCTGCGAATTAGGAAATAAACCAATTTTCTTGGCTAAAAATGAAAAGACTAATATGAATTTTTTCATAAAATGCCAGACATTTGGCAACCTTGTCATCTAAAATCTCCTGAATCTCTGGATGCGTACAAACCTTATATTAAAAATATATACAGACTGAGTAAATGTCTGCAAGCAATTTTCAAAGATTAAGTCAGCGTAAGAATACAGGATATTTTTGTACTGAATCATCTGATATGATTTTAGACTATTAAAATTATATGCATATTTTTTTACAGTACCTTCGTAATTCAAATAAATATTTATTGAACTTGTTGTCCAATGCGATAAAAGCTTTGTAATATTGCTACATAGACCGAAGTAATATTTGAAAATTCTAAGTTGAAAAAAGCAAAATGCCTGCTACTTTATACGGATATATACAAATTAAACCCAGTCTTCTTTGATCCTATTAAATGTAAGTGAATTAAATATTCTCTAAAATGTACATTATGAAGTTTTAGCTATTTTTTGGTACAATTAAAAATTGTTTTGTCTATCAGATTTCACACGTTATACTTATTCAACAAATTTCTAAATATGCAAATTTTCAAATTTGAACTTGTACAGTGTGGTTCAAATTAAAGTATCCCTATTTGCGACGCCCTAGCGAGAGAAGCAGAGCATGAAAAATCTTGATATTTGGAAGATATAGATATAAGAGCATGGGAAATTGAATGGTACAAAATTTTTTTTTAGTTCAAACAAAGGCCACCAGGGGATAATAAGGCGCAGAGATCGGTTTAAGATAAGAAAAATGTAACATGACCAAGGATATAAACATTCTTCGGTGCCAAAGGGCTGATTCCCACCAATAATTTTTAATAGTTTTATTCGTTTAGATTTTATTAGTACCGTAATTTCGGGTGTATAAGCCGCGGATCAAACAATTCTTTTTGGACCCAGAAATCTTATTTAGTGATTGAAGACAAATATTTACGGCGATCTAACTAGTTATATTTGTTTCTTAAAAAATTCTGGGTCGAAAAAGAATTGTTTGATCTGCGGCTTATACACCCGAAATTACGGTATATGCTGCGATTAATTTTTTTTAATATACTTTTTAGGCGAAGAATAATAACAAATTAGCGGTGAGAATTGGACCATTTTCACCTCGATTATAACAACATTTAATATTACACAACCAATAAAATCAAAACCTTCAAATCAGACAGATTTCCTATGTTTCCTCGATAAACTTTATCTTTGAGGTTACTCCAAAGCCAAAAATCATACGTCGTTAAATCAGGTGAACTTGGAGGCCATTTTATAGGAAATTGAAAGACTTATAATGCGATCTTCCGTAAAGTAGCATCGTAGAAATTTTTCTATTTCACGTTCAATGTGAGGTGGCGCACCATCTTCTTGGAATGTTGTTATAGCGAGGACACTGGAAGTTCTGGAATGACCATAGTTTGCAACATGTCCGGATAACGTGCTGTAGTTAAGGAAGAGGTTTTTGCTCCCCGAGTAATGTTTTTCTCAATGCAAAATTGCCTGGTCAAAGTGGTCCTAGTGATCCAGATTGTAACATGCGGAGAATGCAGGGGCATTTGTTGCATATCGTGACGATTTTCAGTTGACTAGATACGACAGCTTTGTGTCTTCACAGTTCCACACATGTTAAAATGAACCTTACTGGTAGATAGGATGTTCCATGGCTACATCTTATCCTTCATCCAAGCCAAGAACGTGAAAGCGATCGTTTCACAAAGATCGTTATCACCAGAATTTAATTCTTGAAAGCGACGAATCTTATTGTGATAGGCCCTGTGTGCTACACGCAAGCACCTCCTTACGGTAATGTATGGCAAATCCATTGGCCTGAATACAGCTCGAACACTAGGTGCTCCAGCTGCTTTTGTACTGGCTTTCTCAAGAACAGCGATTGCGATATCATCCATCATCTTCGGTATCTTTTTTCTTCCTCGGCCTACTTGAACTGCAAAGTTACCAGTTTCCTCAAAGAGTTTGACCATACGTCACACAGCCTGTGGTGTCACTGGACATGTACGCAAAGATTTCTGCTGTCAGTACAAACGAAATCCTTTGGCAGAATTATTTTCATTTTGGTGGAAAAGCTTTAGCGCTAAAGCAAACTCAGAAAAACAGAACCATCTACGCGGTCTCAGAATGATTCAAACCTATTTACCTGCCTTTTTATCTGTTACAACGGTCCTTTATCCTGCCTCTTATGCAAAAATCGTTCTCAGGTATTGCGCGCGCAAATAAATAAGCAGAGAATATGAAGTGTAGTTAATTAACATTTAAAAAAGTCTTTGCATACAAATTATGCTACCGATGTGAGAAGTGGAATATTCTTATTCCCACCTATTTAGCACGATTAGAGTAAAAGAATTTAAAATAATGATAATTACCGATACCTTAAATTCTGATCTTTATTGATTGTGTCATCTTCTGGGGTGTACTAATCATGGCGCCCATAAAACTATTCCCAACACTGCATTTTTAGTATTCTTCGTTTAATAAGAATGCTAACAAAATTAAACGATCATATACCAATAAAATTTAAATGAATAATATAAAAAAAATATTGGTGGGAATTAGCCCATTGGCACCAATATGTTTACAACCTAAGTCATGTTACATATTTTTTATCTGAAACCGAACGCAGCACCTTTTTATCCCCTGGTGGTCTTTGTTTGAACTAAAAACTTTTATTGCATCAATCAACTTCTCATGGTCTGATATGTATATGCTCCAAATATATAGTTGTCTTATCCACTGCTTCCCTTGCTAGGGCGTCTCAAACAGGGATACTTTAATTTGAACAACCCTGTAACTGTTGGTGCCAAAACCATGATAGCTTCTAATTCAAATTGCTGAGGAACTTTTTTACGATTTACTTTGATTAGCATAATTTTTCCAGCTCCTGCTTTTCCAATAGTAAGCGTACACTTACAAAAAATTGTAAGTGTATTTTGTAAAGTTGAAAGTTGTTCTGTGTATATCGGAAGCACCTACCCCTGCGCATTTATAAATATTATGCCTGAATTATCATAATTTTGATATACTGTAATTTGTTGTTCTTTAAAATAATTCAGGAATGGTGAAAATAAAAACAAACAACAAGATATAATAGTGTATGATAAAGAAAGACCACTGGGGGTATTTGGCGATTTCAATTTGTTATTTACAACTCAAATAATTGAAAGCATCAAAATTTGGAACTGAGACTTTCAAGTTAGTGGCGGAATTCTTCAAAGCTCTTTTAAATGCTTCTACCACTAACAGAGCTCAGATTTATTTAACATGGTCAGGGGAATGTTTTGTAACACGTAATTCAACACACATAGGTATTCTGCGATACCATTCCATCAAACTTGACAGCTTTATTGATCTAAGTTATTTTTATATCGCTACTTTATAATATTCGGAAGGCAGCTGACTTTTTGTTATGCGAATTCTCTACACATAATTACGATAAGTAACTGTTATCTCCACACTTTTAACCCTTTCGTGGTTATAAGCGCGTATACGCGCCCAGAATACCACTTAATTTGAATTGCGAAATACCATACTGACACCGGAATTTTTAAATGAAAATTTAAATTTTACAAAGAACGTAAAAAAAAACATTTATATATTATGAAATAAATTTGTTTTTAAATTCCAGTGTCATTCAATCATTTTAGTATTTTATGAATAGAAGTGCTTTAACCGTCAAAGGGTTAAGACAGGGTTCGCACACTCGTTATATTTTGTAAGGACTCCGTCACCACTGTTAATGATAAGGAAATTTTTATTTAGATTTTAAGAAACAGAATTCGCAAACACCACCACGATTCACAATTTTTGCATTTTTTTCTACAGTGAAATACATTGAAAATACTGTAAAATTTTAGTGGTACAGTTGTAAGAACCCCGTAAGAGCATTTTCGTGATATATGTATACCGTAATTTCGGGTGTATAAGCCGCAGATCAAACAATTCTTTTTCGACCCAGAATTTTTTAAGAAACAAATATAACTAGTTAGATCGCCGTAAATATTTGTCTTCAATCACTAAATAAGATTTCTGGGTCCAAAAAGAATTGTTTGATCCGCGGCTTATACACCCGAAATTACGGTATATATATATATATATTAAATAACGTTTTAGATATAAAAATACCTGCATTATCAAAAGTACTCTAAATCTTGGAAACATCTAAAGATGTCAGACATTAATTTCTAAATTTTAGTTAATATGATTTCTCCAAATTATATTTTATTTTTATAGCAATTTCCCCAATTATATACATACCGTAATTTCGGGTGTATAAGCCGCGGATCAAACAACTCTTTTTCGACCCAGAAATCTTATTTAGTGATTGAAGACAAATATTTACGGCGATCTAACTAGTTATATTTGTTTCTTAAAAAATTCTGAGTCGGAAAAGAATTGTTTTGTCTGCGGCTTATACACCCGAAATTACGGTAAATCCACATATTCATATGCGTTAAATTCTCGCGAATCTTGGGGATACTATGCGAAATGTTGCCAAATTTGTTCATAAAAAATGAATCGCCATAAATGAAACGAACTTGGTTGTAACGGTCTAATTTCGCGAAATTCCCCTTTAAATTCCCCATTAATGAATTATCTCTAATTAAGGTTTTCGCTTTTTTAGTTTCGCGTTTTCAGGTAAAACTAGCTAAAAACGTATGGATAGAGAAAAGTTCCCAATTAGACTTATGGCATTGAGCTCACAGGCTATTTACACCAATTGTACATTATGCACTTAAGTCAAAAAATCATGACACTAGAAAAATAAAGGAATCGAAAAAAAAAAATCTAATTGAATTAACGGGGGAATTATCTTCCCCATTTTCCTCCTTTATCCTTAACCCAATGAAACTCCAAATCCAATCAGTGAAGCGACTTATCAGACTAACATGGTGTACTCAATTTGAAGTGCAAATTGATTCATGCAAATTTTGCATGAAAAAGACATTTATCTAAATTAAGGCATTTATCTAAAATTAGCTCCCCGTTTCCTCTTTATATTTAATCAATGTAACCCTACAAATCAGGGGTATGCTAATGAGGGAAGCACCTTATCAGAATGAAGCTATATCAAAAATTTTAACCAAATCGGGAACTGTAGGAAAAACCCATTTATCCAATTTTAGCGGGAGATTTGCTACCCGTTCCCCAATTCATACTTATTAACTACTAATTACTCTTAAAACTAAATAGGGATGCGTCTTATCAGAAATAACTTATATTAAAACATTTAAGTAAAATGGATAATTCTTCATTAAAAACCATTTTTGTAATTTAAGGGTGCGGGAGTCACTCGTTCATCCTGTTTCACTTAAACAACCCATAAAACTTATCTGAAAAGTGCCTTATCAGAATGAACCTGACCAAAATTTGAAACGAATCCGCTAGTTAGGCATGAAAAATTCATATGCCTAAATTAAGGTGGGGAAGCCCCCGTGCACCTTCCCTTTACTTAACCTTCCTACCCTGTTGAAATTTTACTTAAACTTGATTAAAATATTTCACACCAGAATTTTTATTTAAATCCATTTAACATACTTATTTAACTTAAATCATTGTGTTATTTATTTAACTTACTTTATGAAAAATTTTCTGGTTTGAATCGAATGAACCGCATTATAGGACTGGGTCGATTAGACCCATTCAGGGTAGGAAGGTTAATAATTAAATACCGAAGTCTAATCATTAAAGCTCTTATCAGAATAAATCTTTATCTAAAATTTAAATGAAATCTGATAAATTTGCATGAAAACCCCATTTATCTAAATTAAGGTGGGGGTATCCGCAGTTCTCTCCCCTTTATATTTATCTAACGAACTCCCAAAACTAATGAGGGAAGTGTCTTATCATAATGAATCTTTACCCGAAATGTAGAAGAAATCCTATAATTCTTCATGAAAATCTTATTTATTTAAAATAAGATTGGTTTAGCCCTCCTTTTTCCAATTTTATACTTAACGAATGAACCCTCAAAAGTACTCAAGGAAGCATCCTATTAGAATGAACCTATATTCAAAATTTGAAGCAAATCGAATTTATTAAGAGTTATAGCCTTTCCTACATACTTACATACGTACATGCAGAATCTGCGGGCACATTAGCTCTCAGAAACGGATAGTTTTTCAGCTAAAAATCGAAAAACAGAGGAGTTACGCATTTTTCTGGGCAGGATATTTGTGTTTTGTATTATACATATTTTCGTTTGCAAGTGTACATTGTCACAAAAAATGTTTAACTCACCCATATCAGAATGTTCTCTTGCACTCATTTGCTACACATTCATTTATAGGGAATTAAAAGGATTTTGAGAAACCTGAAATTGGAGCAGCTACCAAATGATTAAATTTGTGTTAAGCTAGCATCAAACAACGCTCACAAATGAATGTCAGTTGTCTGTGATCCTGATTATAGAAATTTCGCAATGAAAACATATATACATTTAAATACAAACTTACATACATATTTTTAGAAACATACATGAAGTGAATACATACATGTATTCATATATGTGTACAACATACATATATACATGTACAACGTATATTTTCTCGATTTCTTTAGATATCTGTTGTAATGCAGCTAATACGGAAGTACCCACAATCACATTATCCGCATTCGTATACGATTTCTTTTTTACCTCTTAATTTTAATTTCACACTAATTTGCATCTATTGGGATCTGTAGAATCTGAGGTGTAATTTGGATATATATGATTTCGAAAAAAAAAAAAAAAAAAAAAAAAAAAAAGTTTTTTACATAACTCATACAACTTAGCATGTAAAGATTAAAATTTTTTATTTGAGTTCCTAATTTTAGTACTGGTGAGTACAAAATTCATACATCCCTTTTTGTTAGAAGCATTCGTGCTAATACTTATATATTTATTTTTATGAAATAGAATGATCTTTTTCTTTTAATATGAAGCTCTTGCTCAATGATGCATTTTGCCTATGGCGTCTCAATCTCAGTATTAGCAGAATAAAAAAGCATCCAAATGCAACAACTTGATGATGCAAAAACAACAAAATGCATTTTTTTTTTTTTTTTTTTTTTTTTTTTTTTTTTTTTTACGTGACGCCATGATCTGTTCACATTTTTAGAACGTTGTTTTTAATTGCAATGCAAAGATTGCATCGTAAAACATATCAAGGTTCTCACACTCCTTGGAATTTCGAAGGACTCTGACACCACTATTAAAAATAGGAAAATTTACATTTAATTTTTAAATCACAACATTCGCAATCCCCACTTTCTTTCACAGATTTTACGATATTTTTCTGCAGTGAAACACTGTGAGAGCCTATCTGTCGCGAAAGTTAATGAATTTCTGTGTACTAAAATTTTTCATTCATATTAATTAAAAACTTTAGATCTAACAACTTAAATATCATTAAACGAATTGGTTATTTCATTACTTTGTCCGAACTCATTTCTATTGTCAACATTAAATTGGTTATATTAGATTAATCTATAACACGATTAATCAATCGGTAAATGAATTAGAACAGATGTAAATATTCCAAGTGTGTGAAAAAAGTTCGGGCCTGGAATTGAACCAGCTATACATTCGTTGAAGCCTCTATTGCTCTTCTAACTGAGGGGATGGAATTCCGGGATGGCTCAGTTGGAAGAGCATTGGCGGCTTCAGCCAATCCCTGGTTCGAATCCTGGCCCGGACTTTTTTCATCCACTTGGAAAATTTACATCTGTTCTAATTAAATTGTTTAGTTTTTAAATTCAGTTTATAAAAAGCTTTGAGATAAATAAAAAACATTATACAACATTAACCATATTAACTTATGAAAAATATGCAATTAGAAAATAAAAAAATTTGAGCATAAAATTTTCAAATGAAATTCATACATTTGTAGAATCAGGTATTAAATTAAAAGCTTCTATATAGGGTTCGTACGGATCAAAGTATTCACGGAACTTTAAGTGTTTTCATACCAGAAATTTTGCAAAGTACTGGTCGCCATATAACCCTTAGATACCTGATTTATAATGGTTAAAGGAATTTTTCCTGTGACGTTGAGAGCCTTCCCTTTCATTTCGAAATCTTTATCTTAATCATCATCGTTCAATCGATTCACCACTTTTAATATTAAACAAGTAAGAAAAATCATGCGTTAAGCATAGATTATGAAACACTTTCCAACGCTTCCTGAAATCTTTAACAAAACTTTATTATTTAGGGAAATAAGATGCTACTGTCCATAGCCAAATATGTATTGAAATACTTTTGAACAGCCCTATGTTTGATCCGTCGGTTGATATATATATACAATATAATGGCAAAATTTAGTTTAGCAAGAAAATGCCTAACTGGCTGAAATTTCTCTTGCAGCACTTTATTCTAATAGATGGAAAATACTTCAATACTTTTGTTTAGCCCTGTAATTTATCCAGTATCTTTACTACACGCCAGTATTTTGTTAAAATTTAGTTCAAACAAGCACATTCTTAAAGTTACTTAAATCACATTTCCAGAAATTATCACATATGGGTGACCATATAGCTAATTCTTTGCGTGACCCTGTATATAATTTTATCTATATTCTACGAACATTTCTTAGTAAACTGAAAGCAGTTCAACGTAAAACTGCATAACTGCCACCTTTAAGTTAATTACTCTCATATTTCAGTAACCTTTATGTGGTCTTTTGTGTAGCCCTGTATATCAACTATAACATTTATATACCTCATTTAATTGGCAGAAATTTTGTAAAATTTAAAAGCGGATATCATAATTGAAAATGCATTCCAATCATCCATCAGATAACATCGATAATACACAGTATTTCAGATAAAAATATAAGATTTGAAATATTTTGTGTGTCCCTATAAAAGCTATGCACTTGATATTATGCGTTAAATATTAAGTCTCAGCCGCGTATATCAATTTTATGATACTTGAAACCGTTTAACATTATTAAAATATGTCGCAAACAATTCCCTCCTTTATTATTTTGATATGGAATTCTTTTGAGTGGCCCTGTAAATAAATATTAATTATTATTTTGACAGCATATTTTACAGAATCCGTATTTTAGTGCTTTTTGCGAATCCATGTAAATTTGAATAAGTTTAATAGGGTATAACACCTTTAAAATTCATTTGAAACTATTTTTTCCCATTGGTCGTAATGTATCGGAAAATTTGACTACCCTGTAAATAAACTAATCATAGTAGAAACTTCATTTTCAATAGGGTTCGTGCTAGGGTAAACATCAATAACATTGAATAAATTTCAGAGCAATTCGAGTACATTTGCGGAAGTTAGAGCGCGGACAGACAGCCAGACGGCCATACGGCCATACGGACAGACAGACAAACCGAATGCATAAACACTTTTCAACTTTTTTGGAAAGTGTTAAAAATTGGCTATATTATATGGTCAAAATTACAAACTGTAAATTTATTTCATCATAGAGTTAATCACGGTAGTGTGTATATTTTCTAGCTTATTAGCACAAGTACAAAATTCTCAAACTCTTATTGAAGTAAAGGTGCTTGCAAAATCTGAAATTGAGGCCATACTTAAAGTCTCATAAGCACGAAAATACTCTCAAAACACAATGCTAGGTCATTTCTAATAGCTGTATCTCATAATTCCAGTAATTCAAAGACTACAGCTTTAATGCTGCTGTTCAAATTGTAATTACAGTACCAGAAAATGTTGTAAATTATATATATATGTTACAGGCCAAACCCGATTTTAGGCCAAACTAGATTGGCCTAGGCCAAACTAGTTTATCCTAACGCCCATCGGATAGACTAGTTTTTCCTAGGCCAAACCGGTCTATCCTAACGCCCATCGGATAAACTAGTTTTTCCTAGGCCAAACCGGTCTATCCTAATGCCCATCGGATAAACTAGTTTTTCCTAGGCCAAACTAGTCTATCCTAAGGCCCATAGGATAATCTAGTTTTTCCTAGGCCAAACTAGTTTGGCCTAACTCTTATAGGATAAAATAGTTCAGCCTGCTGTTTATTGGTCTGAACTAGTTTCTCCTAGGCCGATCTAGTTTATCCTAGGCCAATTCAATTTCGCGTGATTTTATTGAATTCAATGGAGCCACAGCGCCAACATTCTAGTTTGTCCTAGGCTGATCTAGTTTATCCTAGGCCAATTTAATTTTACGTGTTTTTAGTTCGCAGGCGTCAAAGCCTGAGGAATAATGGGCTCGCAGGTTCTGTATGTATGAATGTACGTATGTATGTACGTGCGTATGTACGTAACGCGATAACCCATGATAGAAATATCCGATTTGCTTCAAATTTTGGATGTACGTATTATGATATAAGGTACTTTTCTGATTAATTTTGGAAATTCATTGGATAAGAATAAAAAGAAGCGAACGGGAGGCTAATCCCCCACCGTTAATTTCGGGAAATGGATTTTTCATGCAGAATATCAGTTTTCATTTAAAATTTTAGATATAGGATCATTCTGACAAGGCGCCTCCATGATTAGTTGTGAATGTTTATTGTTTAAGTGTAAAAAAAGGGCAATGTAGGTTACCCCCCCCCCCATAATTTAGATAAGTTTTTGACGCAGAATTTACGGATATGCTTCACATTTGCATATAGGTTCTTTCTGATAAGGCGATTCCCTGAATAATTTGAGGGGTTTAATGGTTAAGTATGAAGGAAAAAATGAACGATTACCCTCTTACATAGAAAAAACTAGTTTATCCTATGGGCATTTAGATAAACAAGTTTGGTGTAGAAAAAACTAGTTTATACAATTGGCATAAAAATAAAATAGTTTGGCCGAGGCTAATCTAATTTAGCTCGAAAACGGGTTTGGCCAGTAAAAAACATATCTTTCACTAGAAAAAGTATAAATGTGTGTCAAGAGTCATTGCTTATAATACCAATACAGAAATTTAACATGTTCACCTTAAAGACATGATGCATTGGACATGGTGTTTGCTTATTCAAGCAAATTATTATTATTTACTTTAATATTATTTACTTTTGTATAGGCAGAGCTCTGTCTGTACAAAAATCAGTGAAAAAATACTCAGTCCGGCTCGATCTGGCCCTACTCAATTTCTGCAAAAAAATTCAGGTTTTACTTCACATACAATTAAGATTCCTTTAAAAAATACTGCTTATATACTTATTGGATAAATTTACAATGTATTTTTAAATTATGAGGTGTTCACAGAATGAAAAATACACAATGTATTAATGATTATCTAGATTCTTAGAGTTTTAATATTCAAGTACGGATTCATTAAATAATCAATGTAGTTTAGAACAAAAGAAAAAAGATGAGAGATAAACATCATAACTTTTGAATCCGTTCAGTAAAAAGTAGATTTGTGAATAATTTTCTCTGTCATTCCGTAAGGCTTTTCTTAAATCCTAAAGAGCTACATCCTAACACATTTATGACCCACTTCCTTTTCGGAAATGCATAAGGTTAACAGATTAAGATAATATGTAATCGAATGGCGTAAACCATTTTTTCATAAAAGCGATGTATCTTTGAGAAAATAATAAAGTTACGTTTTGAATCGAATTTCCGGTTACGATTTCACGAAAAAAAAAATTGACGCCGTGACAAGAATAGCTTATATGTCGACAGGTAATTAATTTCTCAAAAATGGAAAACGCTGTTCGATTCCAAATTATGTTCAGCTTCAATCTGGCTCGAATATGCAATAATAATAATAATAATAAATGCAAGTCAGATCTCAGTTGGCACAAGTGTGCAGAAAAAAAAAAAAACACCATGTCCAATGCATCATGTCTCTAAGGTGAACATGTTAAATTTCTGTATTGGTGTTATAAGCAATGACTCTTGACACACATTTATACTTTTTTTAGTGAAAGATATGTTTTTTACTGGCCAAACCCGTTTTCGAGCTAAATTAGATTAGCCTCGGCCAAACTATTTTATTCTTATGCCAATTGGATAAATTAGTTTTTTCTACACCAAACTTGTTTATCTAAATGCCCATAGGATAAACTAGTTTTTTTCTATGTAAGAGATGTAATCGTTCATTTTTTCCCTTCATACTTAAGCATTAAACCCCCAAAACTATTCAGGGAGTCGCCTTATCAGAAAGAACCTATATACAAATGTGAAGCAAATCCGTAAATTCTGCGTCAAAAACCACTTATCTAAATTATGGGGGGGGGGGGTAACCTACATTGCCGTTTTTTTACACTTAAACGAAAAACATCCACAACTAATCATGGAGGTGCCTTGTCAGAATGATCCTATATCTAAAATTTTAAATGAAAACTGATAATTCCGCATGAAAAATCCATTTCTCTAAATTAACGGTGGGGGACTAGCCTCCCGTTCGCTCCCCTTTATTCTTATCCAATGAATTCCCAAAATTAATCAGAAAAGTACCTTATATCAATAAACGTGTATCCAAAATTTGAAGCAAATCGGATATTTCTATCACGAGTTATCGCGTTACGTACATACGCACGTACATACGCACGTACATATGCACGTACATTCGTACATACATACGTACATTCATTTATACAGAACCTGTGAGCCCATTATTTCTCAGGCTTTGACGCCTGTGAGCTAAAAACACATAAAATTAAATTGGCCTAAGATAAACTAGATCAGCCTAGGACAAACTGGAATGTTGGCGCTGTGGTGGTCATTGAATTCAATAAAATCACGCCAAATTGAATTGGCCTAGGAGAAACTAGTTCAGACCAATAAACAGCAGGCTAAACTAGTTTATCCTATAAGAGTTAGGCCAAACTAGTTTGGCCTAGGAAAAACTAGATTGTCCTATGGGCCTTAGGATAGACTAGTTTGGCCTAGGAAAAACTAGTTTATCCGATGGGCGTTAGGATAAACCGGTTTGGCCTAGGAAAAACTAGTTTATCCGATGGGCGTTAGGATAGACCGGTTTGGCATGGGAAAAACTAGTCTATCCGATGGGCGTTAGGATTAACTAGTTTGGCCTAGGCCAATCTAGTTTGGCCTAAAATCGGGTTTGGCCTGTAACATATATATATATACAGAGAGAGAGAGAGAGAGAGATTTTCACGTATCTTTAATTTAAATCAAAAGCACATAATGTCCCATTGCGTTTGTCGGCATTTTAATGTGAAGTAGTTTATTGATAAAGCACAAGAAAGGAGTCTGCCTTTGTAAAATTCACACAAGTGTTTCACCTCACGTTTGTAAATGTGTGGGTTAAACTTATCAAAACTTTCATCTTTCCCAGCATCTTATGAAAATTGCGCGCTGACTGAATTAAAATACATTCTGACATAGATGAAACTCCGAGACACATTAAAAAATTTATAAGTGCGATTCTATCATTACAAATTTGCTGTAGTACTTACTACCGTAATTTCGGGTGTATAAAACACGGATCAAACAATTCTTTTTGGACCCAGAAATTTTATTACTGATTGATGACAAATATTTACGGCGATCTACATAGTTATATTTGTTTCTTAAAAAATTCTTGGTCGAAAAAGAATTGTTTGATCTGCGGCTTATACACCCGAAATTACGATATACATAAAATGTCTTACCGTCTTAATAATTTTGTGAAAAAATAACATATACGAAATTAAATTTCCTCCGGAGACATTAGTTCTTGAAGTGATCATCTCGTTGATTTCTTGTCATCAACAATATAAGTGAGGAGAATTACTAAAAGATGATTCTCCTCAATAAAATGTCTTAAAACGTTTTATGATGCTAGTTTCAAGATTTCCCTAAATTGAATTTTTTTTTTATAGAGTAATTTTTTTTATGTTTCTTTGTGTTTAGTGTTCTTTAAATGTATGTGAACACTCTAAGAATCTATTTATCTTTTTTTCTGTTCCCTGAAAATTACTTAAGGTGTCCATGAAGAAAAATATGACAAATATGGTTCTTTTTTTATTAAGTATCGAAAATAAAGGGATACAAAGAATATTTTAAAAATAAATTGCGGAAGAAATTTAAATTAGCATTTGATTTATGAGAATTTTTATCGAATTGCAACAAAATATACAGATTTTTATAAGGTTGAAAAATTTTACTTTCATTTTATATTTTATATTCTATGTTATTTTATATTACATATGATCTATTCATATTTTATGCTTTGAAAAATCTTATTTTGATGGAATACGTTAAAGTTTCAAAACACAGTACAATAAAGCAGGGCTTGCACCGTTCCTAAAAGTTTCATACTTTCCTACCACAAATTTAAAACAGTAATATCTATTGTATAATTCTATGGTAGATGTAACAGGAACATTCTACAAAGAATTTAGGTTTTAAATACTGGTAGCAAAGTGAGAAAATTTTTGGAACGGTGCGAGCCCAGATAAAGAAAACTATTCAAGAATATTTAAACCAGGCTTAGTACGCTTCCTGGAATTTTCAACTAGGACATTATTCGGTACCAGTATTTTTTGTAGACTATTTCAGATTAAATAAGGCGAAAATTCGCCGTTTAACCTAGATTTATTTTTGTATAAAAATGTATGTAAATGAGCATAACACATGAATCAGAATTTTTATGTTAAAAACTATTTATATATTCCATTATATTTTTTAAATGTAATGTAAGCACGTTTTCCTAATTTTGATGACATTCCTCCGGTAATCTATCTCGTATAAGCTTCTTATGCAAATTCCATTCATTTAAAAATAAGTTTAGCAGAGGTATTGTGATTGTTTTATTTGTGTTCTAAATACATTTACGGAGTAGTGTTTTTCTCTTTTGTTCCGTTGAACATATTTAAAAATATAAGCTTCTTCCAAAATTATTTCAAGTACACATTGTGTTTATTTTACTGAAAATTAGTTGTTTAGAAAAAGAATTAAAGACACTTTATCTAGATTACTTCATTGTGTAGGAGGAAATCAGTTCAAAAGTTTGTTTTCTGTATAAAATAATTCTGTATTTGGCATTTTAAGAGATAAAGATTAGTATAGAGATTTTCAACGTAAGAAAATAAACATGAATTGAGCTTTTAGAAAACTTACAGGTAATGTCATCTCTTAAAAAACAAAACAAATTATCTTATTTAGAAGAATTTAAAATTTTTTATTCAAACTATTGTGAAAATATATTAAAGATTCAAATATAGCATGAAAGTTGAGTTGTTTAAAAAATAAATATTCCTAAGCCCTTAAATTCAAAGAATGCATAAAATGAATTGATAAAACAACATAATTTGCAATACAAATAACTGCAATTTCTGCAGAGAAAATTACTTACGGAATAATCTATACGTTATAGTTTTATACAATTTCTTTAATCAGAGGCAAAACCAGGTTGGTTGCCCAAGTGCTCTGAATACCGGCAATGTTTGCAAGTTCTGTTTGCTTTATATAACCAGAATTTTTTTTTCCTCTATGAATCAAAGAGAAGAAAACATTACAATATTATTAGTTTCGTACACCCATACTGGTTACGCCGCTGCCTTTATTCATTGTACATTTTTAATATAGCTTTAAAGTATAATTCACATAAAATTGTATATTACACACTTAACACAATCGTAAACAAAATTTAATAAAATATTTCATAGAAAACTATTTATTATAATATATTTATTAAATTACAATAAAAAAATAAATGATATTTTTTTATTCTCTTTGTAAATATTACAAGTTAATTTAATCCTTTCAGAGGAAAAGTACTTCCATTGCCAATATGGTGAAATGAATGAATGATACTGGAATTTACGCACAAACGTACTTTAAAAAATATTTTTCATATTATAATAAAAGTAAAATATATCTGAAATAACTTGGCAAAAAACTTTAAAGATTCATTCATCAAAAATTTTCTAGACCCACAACTAGATGTTAGAAGAAAATAACTTTTTTTATTTTGCGTTATTTTCGAAGAATATACTTTGAAACTTTGAATGCTTATTTTGTTAAGAAGGTTATAAAAAGGCTAGGTAAATTATGTGAACTTTCGAATTCCCTAACACTTTAACTCTTTGAGGGGCACAGAACTTATGTTCTGAAAGAACTGAAATGATTAAACTTTTAAAACAAATAACATTACTTTAACAACTCTAAAAACTTTAAAAACAAATTTATTTCAATTTATAAGATGTTTTCTTCGCGTAATAGATAAAGTTAAAGTTCTTATCTCAAAATTAACATTATAGCATTAGACATAACATATAGCATATAGCATAACATAGTAGCATTTCACAATTAAAATTTTTTTGGATATATTTTATCCCACCGCCCTTCAAGGGGTTAAAAATATATCAAATGAAAATCAAATTTTGAATTGCTTAAAAGGCGCAAATGCCAACCTATTGGAAAAGATTCCATGCCGGGAATCGAACCCGGGCCATCAGTATAGCGCACTGACGTTCTACCGACTAAACCACATGAAACGACACCCATCAAGGAACTTATCACTATTACTTGTTGGCAAGGCTACAAACGCAGCACAAGATGGAATACAATCCGCGAGCCACCGATCTGGGGCAATCACGAAACTCAAATTTTATCCAGCATCGATTGAATATATTAACGCATGGAAATTTTTCCAGAGAGAGAAAATTCGCCTTGAATATAGATGTTATATTCAAGGCGAATTTTCTCTCTCTGGAAAAATTTCCATGCGTTAATATATTCAATCGATGCTGGATAAAATTTGAGTTTCGTGGTTGCCCCAGATCGGTGGCTCGCGGATAGTATTCCATAATGTGCTGCGTTTGTAGCCTTGCCAACAAGTAATAGTGATAAGTTCCTTGCTGGGTGTCGTTCCATGTGAATTAGTCAGTAGAACGTCAGTGCGCTATACTGATGGCCCGGGTTCGATTCCCGGCAAAGAATCTTTTTCACTAAGCTGGCATTTGCGCCTTTTAAGCAATTCAAAATTTGATTTTCATTTGATATGTTATATTCAAGGCGAATTTTCTCTCTCTGGAAAAATTTCCATGGGTTAAAAATAATTAGATGAATGTTCTTATGTTTACCACTGCATGCGCGTTTACCTTAATACACTAAAAAAAGTCCTTTTACCAAAACCTGTTGTATCAAAAGATACTTTGTGTTTTTTAAATGCTTCTTA
Source organism: Maratus speculifer (assembly GCA_964019185.1). Classification (NCBI taxonomy): domain Eukaryota; kingdom Metazoa; phylum Arthropoda; class Arachnida; order Araneae; family Salticidae; genus Maratus; species Maratus speculifer. The sequence continues at coordinate 301,017,580 of OZ025293.1, forward strand.
AACCCTTTAAGATCTGGGGGGGGGGGATTTTCTAAAAACGCCTAAATGTCACATTTGCACCAGCATTTTAAACACGGGAGGGGGGTGCGATATCTATTTATATTTAAATAAATTTGGTCGAATATTTCGGTGCCATTGTAACATTTGGAGTTCAAGTGAGAAGAAATTTGCGCACCAGATCTGAAAGGTTGAAACCGCATTGATATATTCTACTAAGACCGTTGTTTATAATCTTGCGTAACTAGGGTAAGGTTATAGAACAAGCTTCGTGCGAATCCTGGAATTTCTAGACCAAGAAAAGTTTTAAAACCATTATTTTCTTAAAGACAATTTCATAAAAAAAGCGTATTCTCTGCTAACTTAAACTTATATTTCTATAGAAAAAAACACTGATACTTTATCGGAATAATGACGATACCAGTACGAACCCTGTAGTATATTTCATACGTGCCAATCTCCGGCTTTTTTAAAACCAAACAGTTATACTTGAACCAGAAATTTGTTTAATTAATGGATTTAAGTAAATATAAAAAGCCTATCACATTTAATACCTAGCACTTTTAATTAAACTAATTTTCTGGTACAAAGTAGCTTTTCATAATTTAAAAAAAGCCGGAGGTTTGCAAGTATGATATTTTCTTTCGTGATTATATAATAGTATCATACATTAAAATACATTTATTTTTGAAAGTTTATGATATTGTATACCCACTCAATTTATGACTAAATCAAGTTTTTCTACACTCTGGGAAAATATAAAATTTGCCTTTTTTCTTGACCATACTTGATTGAACTCAGATATGAAATTCTTTATGATGTTTTCTATTTCAATTTTTTTCTTTAAAAAACTACTCTCATTTTGTTTATGTAAAAAATTACAAAGCTTCGTATTTTTTTAACAGAAAATCCCTTTCATTCCAAATTCTAGTAAGTTTGGAAATTCGCATTTACCGACTCAAAAATATTTTGTTTAAAAAGAAAACTTAATTAGATTTTGGTATTTTCAGAGAAATTTGTTTTCTTTATTTAAAAAATTTCGTCAAATTTTTCATATTTCTTTTTAGTTCTATATTTACTTTTTATAATGGATAGAGAGTGCTCCAATAAGAAACGCGCTTTTTAAAAAGAATATCCAGGGATTTCGTATGTTTACATATATTTTAAACCTTAGAAAATATATAAAATGTTAAAACTCAACCATCTCCTAAAAGCATAGTATGCTCTAAGAAAGCTAACCGTATTAAGCTAAAAAAGTATTATTTAAACTATTTAGAAATAGGTGTTATTATTAATCTCTCAAAAATAAAAAAAGTGTCTAAATAGGAATATTTGTTTTTTTAGTATTCCATTTAAAATTGGCTATTTCTATGCAAACTTGTTTGTCTGTTACATGCTACAATTTTTGGCTACCAGTATTTTAAAGAGGAAAAATGTGACTTATTTTATCGGAAATGTCTCATCAACTGAATATGGCGAAGCAAACATATCGAAAATAACGGTGGCCAACAAGCATAGCGATTTCTCGCTGTGTAACAGACAAACACGTTCGCATGGAAATAGCCATTTGTAATTAAGGTAAATTAAATTTCTCAATTTTTTTTTATAACGCAAAAAAATGAAAATTTTAAAATAACTTTAAATTTCAAAGTTTTTGCATGTTTTATTGAAAAATATTCAATTGGCAAGCTAAACTTGTTCAATTTACTAAATGAGCCTTCATAAAACAGCGTTTATTTTTCCATTTCACTCTATTATGCCTGTTTTGATCGGATCACTACAATATACATTTTGACACAGGAAATACTACTAAACATTTCAATATATCAGTGACTAACAGTTTTATTCACTTAAACGTTTATTAGAAAGAATGTAATTATAAATAAATAAATAAATATAAATATATATATATATATATATAAACATTTTGTTCCTTTATAGAAGTAACTATGGCATAATTTTGAAGAAGAACCATTGAACTTAACAGAAAATGACCACATTGAACATGGGGGAAATAAATAAATAAATAAGTTGAATACAAATGGAATTTGCATAATCAAAGCAGAATCGTCAAGCCCCAAATACTTTAGAACTACAAATGAATTGTGTGGTTTCATCTTCATATTAGCCATGAAAAGGAAAATAATACGAATTTGGGGGTTTATGTATATGTTTATTTATATATACATAACCCCCAAATGTAATGTTTATTTATATATACATATATATATATATATATGTATATATAAATAAACATTTTGTTCCTTTATAGAAGTAACTATGGCATAATTTTGAAGAAGAACCATTGAACTTAACAGAAAATGACCACATTGAACATGGGGGAAATAAATAAATAAATAAGTTGAATACAAATGGAATTTGCAGAATCAAAGCAGAATCGTCAAGCCCCAAATACTTTAGAACTACAAATGAATTGTGTGGTTTCATCTTCATATTAGCCATGAAGAGGAAAATAATACGAATTTGGGGGTACCGACACACATAAAACCAAAATTAAATGAAGAAAAAACATCAAAAACAATACACAGCAAAATTACTAAATTGGAGGAAAAATAAAATAAATAAACTAAAAATAGAGTAATAAAAAATAAAGTCTGAGTTAGCCACGTGCCCAGATTTTTGTAGGTGGAAGAAAGTTGATTAAAATCTACAGGCTCTCTCTCTCTATATATATATATGTTCATCCCTTCTCACGCAGAGAAATCCCTATCGATTCCTGCCGATACTATTATTTTCTTTGCGGGACAGACTCAATATTCGTGCATTGGATTTAACTTATTCAATGTTATTCCAGAAAACATTATCATTCTTATGCGTGCCGAATAACATATGACACATTTTCTTAACGTAAGATGCAAACCTTCAAATATATTTTTAAAATTCTTTAAAGTAAAACCCTGGCATATTTTCAAGAGTGTCAAAGGATGGTTGTGTATATTCTTAGATAGAATTTTAAGATCGCTCTATGCTACTAGAGGAATACAAAATGAGAGTATAAATAATGCAGGCAACTTTTGGGATAACACAGAAAAAGAATATATTTATCATAAACACATCGAATCGCTAAAAATGTCATGTAATAGCAAATAGTCCCAGTTTTACCCTGAAGATATCATATTAATTTTCAAATTATAGACAAATTTTGCATTTCCTACTAACAGTATAACGCGGTGTTGCTCGGCTTTTCTTGGGATAATACAGGGTTCGTTTGCATCAGGGAAGTCAGGGGATTTTAGTTTGTTTTAGGACCAGAAATTTCCTAAAGTACTGGTCTATATGTCTCAAAAAAGTATGTGACCTAGAATAATGGTTATAGTTTCCCTGCATGGTTGAAATTAACGTCTACTACCTGTAATACTTTTCATAATTTTATATTCAGTAGATTCGGAAATGGACATAAATATTAAATAAAATAACATTTTTGCACTACATTTTCGACGATATCTCTGAAAATTTAATCCCTAAAGTTAAAGAAATTGCAACTTTGATTTCAGCGTTACGAAAACTTTCACACAATATATATATATATATATATATATATATATATATATATATTAAAGAACTTAATTAGCCCCTATATATTTTTTTCTAAATATATCTATGAATATATATAAATCTGTAAATATGTGGGCCATTAGCCTTTATTACTGTCCCCAATTTGAACTTATTACATAGCTTAAGCGTAAAATGGCTGTGACAGACATACAGACACACTAGTGATATTTTTAGGTTGAAAAAAAGTTCTAGGAAATTTTAAATCTAATACTTAGCAGAATTTATATTGTATATAGGCCTACTAGTCGTATATCTGAAGGCGTTCAGGAATTGCGGTCGAGACGTGGCTCCATCCGATTATGGCCTCTTTCGATCAATGCAAAACTTTTTCAAGGGCCGTCAGTTTGAATCGCTCAATGAACCTGGAGAAGCTTGACGATTTTTTCGATTCCAAGAAGCCTCCAAGGTACTTACAGCAAATTTAGATTCTGGCAGAAAGTCGCAGAATATGGTGTTCTCTACTTTGAAAAACAGTCCTTGTTGCTTTTTTTGTTAATTTGCGCATAACACAAGGCAACTTTCACAAACTTCCTAGAACTTTTTGCTCAACTTAGTGTAGTGATTCGGTTTTTACTTTTAAGTACGGAACCCTAAAAATGAACATTTTTTCAATTGTATGTTAATCTTCAAAACACATTATATTATAGCAATATTTTAACCTTTCGTGTAGGAAGTTATGTATCAAATACTTAGCTAGAGATCATTAAACTAGCATTCTCAAAACTTTTAAAGTGCAATAAATGATAATATCTACGGATCCATCTTAAGATATTTTCCAAGGCATTTTAAATGTATGATGTAATGCATTTTTCAAAATAATGTTTTGCTTATATATAATGTTTTTTTAAATTTTAAATTCTTATTTATAAACATTTTTCAAACTTTCTAAAAGCTACCTTTTTGAAATAAATTGCAATTTATGACAGTACTAAAGTCTAATTATGTACGAGATGAAACTCTATAATATATCAAGTTATTTAATTTTTAAAAGAAGTATATTTAGAACACACTCACTAAAAGCTCTTGATTGCTAAAAGCCTAACTGAAGTACTTTAAAATTAATCATGAAAATATTGACATTCTGTGTTTAAACATAATTGTCTTCTAAAGGTTTTGTGCAGGTCCTGAAAATCTCTCAGATGCGCTATTCAGAATATTCATTAGAAAAGCAAAATTAATGTTACATAATATTCGGTGATATTTGAATTAAAAAATGTCTTTAATACTTTTTTTGGTAAACATTCTCTATTAGTTTTTTTATAGAAACGGCAAAACATGGAAAAAATTCTCATTTTAGAAAACTTACGTATGCATATATATGTATTAGCTGTATAGCAGTAAACGTCATGAAATGATAAAATACATTTAACCGCTTCTTTGTTTTGCTCTTTTTTGCCAATCATGATTTACCCGTACCACGTAAGAGCACGCATACTCCAAACATAATTTATTATTCTCACCATTAAAACTTTACTGCAAATTTTGCATTATTTAATACAAGCATTTTTCTAATTCTGTTTAAAATCTGTTTTTAGTTAAAATATTCTCTTTTGAAAAACTTATGATAAAAGACTAAAAATTCTGTAAAAGCCAAGGAAACAATTGACATTATTTCAGTTTTTTCAAAAATATTGATCGGTTAAGAAGTTAATTATCAATACTGAAGATTCTAAACTAATTGAAAAATAAAAAGGCCCTTAAAGGAGTTTAAACAAAGTAATGATTAAAAAACAAAATGATAATTTATTTTAAAGAGAGTTTAAAGTTACATAATAAATGAAGTCGAGATAAATGATAGCACAAGAAAAAATAAATAATCATTGACTGCTAAAGCATTAAAACAATTAATATATAATAAATGATACTTCGTATGAAATATATTTTTATTTTTATTCTTTTTGCTTGTAATTAATCCCTTAACATTTTTTGGAAACAACAAACTGAAATTAAGAAAATAAACACCACTTTTTCAGAAACAAAATATTTTTTCGCTGCATAAATGAAAATTATCCGGTAGTTTATATAGCAAAAATAAAAAGCAATTGATATAGCAAATTATAAATCAAAAGCAATTTATAAAGCAAGCTTTTCTTGCCTGAGCTGCGTTCGGGCAAAAATGTTAAAAATTTTAAAAATCTACGCTGGAAATTCACGGTTTTTTATTATAAAAATGTCTTAAAACCAAACTTTCAATAGTAAAATTTGAGGATGCATTTTTTTAAGTCTTTAACAAATAAAACAAAATAAAATAAAATATGTGTACCAGATTCAACCTTAACCCTTCGAAACGCAGAGCAGAGCAATTGCGAAAATATTGAAATGACTGAATGAAACCGGAATTTGCGTATAAAGTTATATAAAGTAAGAACAAGCTATTTTTTAGATACATAATAAACAGAAAATATTTAATTTCGAAGTCTGATGTTGTTGTGACATTTCGGAATCAAATTGGGTGTTCCACGGAATGGAACACTAAGCCACAAAGTGTGAAATGCGTTGTGTAGTGGAAATTTTATATGTAAAGATATTGTGCTTTTTATGACATCTGTTGGGATTATATTTAACTCACAGAGTACGTAACAGAGCCCCAACTCGACTTGAAAAGAACGCCCTAAGTGGATCAATTAAAAACTAAACCATCGCGTTGGCGATTTTTATCCTCGTGATTTCTGTTTAACTGTAACCCTATTCTGGTTTGGCGCTTCTTGCTGAATGCTGATTTGATTATCTTTGCACACGTGCTTTTGCTATTTGATCTTAGATTTCCGCGCTTATATTGATTCGTAATTATTAATGTTATTATTCTTGAATTTTCAAGTTTAAATTATTAGGTCGTTATGTTACGAAGAGACACATGTACTGTTTGCAAGACGAATACGTCAAAGTTATTTCATATTAAAATAATTCTTTCATAAATTTCAAAACAAGAAGCAGCAAGCCGTCGCTGTATTTTTTTTCTTTTATCATTTGTCGCCAAGGAAGCGATGTTTCGCCGAATTAGCAACCTCTCTATGTTATGATCATAGTTTCAGAGTGGTCCGCTCGTCTCGCTACTGTCTATGCGTAATCCCATGTTAAACAAGTTGCCATTACAGTGTATGAAAGTTGATTCTCTGTTACTACTCTGTGATTTAACTAATACATGTTTAGTACATGCAAGGCATTATGTTTTAGAACGATCATTGCACCTATGCGACATGGTTTGGTAAACATTTCCGAAGATAACAATCGTTGCGTTGATGATAGCCCCACCGATCTAGTATCGTGCCAACAATTTCATTTCAGAGTTTACGGATGTGTCGTACAAAAAGTTCTTCCGGTTATTCGAGAGAAAATAATCAAGAGGAGATAAATCATGGGATCTGGGAGACAAATGTCGACAACACATCAGCACCAAAACTAAATGTTTCTAAATATCCGGTCTAAATGGTCCCCTTACTCACTTTGCTTAACGAGATTACACCCCATTTTGTTGAAACCATATTATGGATCAAAGATCTGCTGGGAATCATTATATACTTCCGGGATACGAACGATATATTTCTGTACATCCAGTCGAAGGTATGGTAAGATATATGGGAAGGGTAATCCATATGGTATGATATATGGTCCCATCCATCCAGTGATAAGATACTAGCCATACTAAGAATGAAGTGTTGCTGTGTGACTTGTGGTCCGTTTTCATGTGGGTTGTTTCAATGTAACTCATGTTGATCGCATGCAATTGACATCTACATTGAGGAAGCCACGTGTGTGACTTTTAAAACGTTCGCTGCCGCAGACGCGCCAGCGCGTGATAAGGCGCCAACGTTAAGGGGCCACTCACGCGCCAGCGCGTTATATGGGGTGATGTCCAATGGCCAGTCACGCGCTGGCGCGGGAAATTCTTTCGCTGATTCTTTGTTATACAAAGTAAATCGGCTTCTGGGAAAACCCACTTCTACAGCGGGTCATCAACTATATCACATCTTCACGTAAGCGGCAGCGAACGTGTTAAAGCTTATATACAGCACCATCTATCGATTTTTCCCCACGCTTTCCTGTGAAATTATGGCTCGTAACGATGTTCTATATCTGTCCTCCAAGTTTGTACAAGTGCAAAATTTAAGTTTAACTTCTACGTGATGCTTAAGGTACACTGAATCTTTGAATTTGAACACCAATATTTTAGCAACACAAATTTTTGACTTATCTAATCTGATATTTTCAGTGATTTAATAAGAGAAAACTGCAATACTGTAAATTTATAACGCACAATTAAAAGAAATTTAAAACATTTATTGCGAATAGATGAAGTGTGTTAATAAAAATAATAATTGGTTACATATTTACATACATAATTGATTAAAAACAAAATATTACGCGAATCCGTCAACGAAAAGTCTTTTTTTAATGTCACTAAAACTTATAAAAAGTATATATATATTTTTTTTATTAAGTATTGAATAACGGTTTATCCGAATTAATTGAATGATACTTTTTTACATTGATCGTGCTTGTAGAAAATCATGAAAAGGTTATGTTACAGACAGACAATGTTAATGCGATAGGAAACGCTCGTTATCAGAAAGGCTGTATTTGAATCACAAATTATACTTATCAGAGTTTCTTAGTTTTCTTTGAAGAGGAAAATACGAACCAATCTAAATGATAATCACGAGAGATTACCGTTTTGAAATCTGTAATATATAATGAAATAGACATTCTATGTTTTTTGTTTAATAATTTATTATTACTTTTTTCTGTGGCCATTTAAATTTATGATGTAATTTTTGCATGTTTTAAAGGATTTTTTGTAAGTATTAGCTTCCATTAAAGCGAAAAAACACATTTGCGAAAAACAACGTTTGATATGCTTGTTTCGATAAAAGTGTTAACCCTTTATACCCAAAATTATGAATTCTTGGAATTTTCATCTTCTAAAGCATTTATCGTAAATTTTTGAAACTACATTAGAAGACTGATAAAATAATTTAATAATATTTAGTAGGATTTTGTAAATTAAAATTATTTAATTGTATTAAGTATTATTTAGGTACTTTGTGCAATATTTATTATTCCATTTGAAAATTTTATATAAAGGATTTTTTTAATAAATAAAATTTGGAAAATTACAAATAGAATGCTCTTATATCAGAAATATACAAATATTTACTTAATGAAACTTTCACTGTCTTTCAACACCAAAAAAACTGAACAGATGCAAATGAAAAATAAATCATAAATTAAAATACATTTTTCTTCTCTGCAACCAACAATGCTTTTGAAAGAAGACAAAGTAAAGTATCTAAACTATTACTGTAATTAATTATTAATTAGTTATTAACCAATTAATTATTAATTACATATTGTAAATTATATAGTAGTTCTAATCTATCTATTAACTTAATTTACAACAATAAATTGAAACATTCGTACAATAAATTGAAAATATGGGATAAACACCACTTTTTTTAAAGTTAAAATATACTTAATGTTTAGTCTAACCATTTCTGCCTTTAACTACCATGAAATTTTATTTAAAAAATAGTGGTATCAAAAAGCTGAAAACTATGCAACAAGCAACATCTTGTTACCCGTACGACGCACAGTGTGGTATTTCGCTAAAAAACCTGGCCAAAATTATGTAAAACATTTTGTGCTTTCCATAGCTGATAAAATGTTTTATAAACACATACAAATTAGTGTACTATAGACCATTAATCTATTGGTCAGAGTCTTCAACATCATCCTCTTCAGAATCACTCGTGACTGGTAATAAAAACTCTAAAGCCTCTGTTGAAAATGTTTTACGTCTTTTTGCTTTTTTTCGCGTACTCCAACTCAAATAAGGATCGGAACTCAGTAGCAAGTGATTGATCACATCTTCATTACATTGGATGCGTGAGACTTTTCTTGAAAAATTCTGCCTATATGAGCTTAAATGCTTGTTTCGGGCTTCAGCTGCTTCCTCTGATAACTGTCCGATTGGGAGCAAAGCATGTTCGATGATAATGGCTTCATGACTCAAAATTTTATGTAGTGTTGGTGGCATTGGGTGCCAACCGTAAAGATTTACATAATATTTAGAGGCAGCTTATGCAAATTCTTCAAATGTTTTTGTATCTACACTGGCGGAAAAAAAAATCCCAACACCAATAAAGACTTGTGTTAGCTAAACGAAATTTTGTAGGCGTGTTTATACATCTGAAAGACGACATTGATTAAAATTTCATGCTTCGTGCATACGTGTGGCGCTAGTATTGCCATTCACAACTTTAAAACCAGGTTTGCTTTAAATGCATGCTGTAAAGTTTGTGAGCATTATTTATCTACAAAATTTGTCGGATTGAGTTGATATTGATCATGAATGCCTTTAAGAAGATGAAGAAGCTATTATCATCAGCTCTTCGAGTTGGAAAGACGTCGTAAAGTAGGACAACGAAAAAGCGGAATTTCTTTCCGCAATTTTTCAGAAAGACTTGGACGGAATGTATCCACTGTGCATGATTGTTGGGAGCAGGGGTCAAGGGATGGTACTGCCTCAAGAAGACCAGGCTCCGGGTGACTACGTGGCACTACTGAGAGGGAAGACCGTCGTATTCGGCGTACGGCCTTGGTGCATCATATTGCGTCTGCGACAGAAATTCGAGCTGCAGTTGGTACCACAGTGACACAACAGACTGTTAGAAATTGGTTATTTCAAGGACAGCACGATGCGAGGCATGTATTCCACTGACTCAAAGTCATTGCAATTTGCGACGCCAATGATGTCAAGCCAAAGCTCACTGGAGGATGAAGTGGAAATCTGTTGTGTTTTCTGATGAAAGCATGTTCTAGCTTGGTGCCAATAATGGCCGTGTGCTGGTCAGAAGGAGGCCAGAGGAACGCCTGCAACCAAACTGACTGCGGCCTAAACACACTGGATCTACAATCTGGAGTCATGGTCTGGGTAGCAATGTCCTATGACAGCAGAAGCACTCTCGCGGGTCTCTCAAACACACTGACTGTAAATGTGTACGTTAGTCTGGTAATTTAACCTGTAGTGCTGCCATTAAAGAAAAGCTTTCTAGAGGAGATTTTCAACAGGATAACGCTCGCCCTCATGCCGCTGTTGTAACGCAACGTGCTCTACAGAGTGTCGACATGTTACCTTGGCCAGCGAGGTCACCAGATCTGTCTCCCATTGATCACGTATGGGATATCATTGGATGAGAACTTCAGTGTCATCCCCAGCCAACACTGACCATCACAGTATTGACACAGCAAGTACAACAAGCATGGAACTCCATACCTCAAAGTGACATTCGGTATCTGTATGACACAATGCATGCACGTATGCAGGCTTCCATTCAAAATTCGGGTGGTTATAGCAACTATTAATGTAACAGCATTTCACATTTGAAATGCATTTTATTGACCTTCAATTAACCTGTGATCTCGAAAATCTAATCAATTAAACATGTTAACTAGACAAGTACACTGTCCAAATTTCATTACTCTACAATAAGTTTTTCTTGGTGTTGGGATTTTTTTTTTCCGCCAGTGTATTTTATAACCGCTTGCTAATACTTCTAGAATAATTTTTAATTTTTTAATTAATTTTAAGTCGATTCCTGTAATTTTCGCTGATAATTCAGGATTAGAGAAAAATCTTCTAGAGGTGTTTCCGTCATTGGTGTTTCCGAAACCGTCTTTCGGAATGTCTACCAATAATCCTATCTCAGATTTAAACTTTTCTTGTATTGATTTTTTTCTTTGACGCACAATTTCTTTCTCCTTATCACTTCTTGCTTGCCACTTTTTATTGGAAGTTTATAAGAAAGATGTAGAATCGATTCAAAAAATTTGATTCTAGCATGGAGTATTGAAAGTCCAAATTTCAAAGAATTAGGGTCGATGTCTTCAGCTATTTTCAGCTTATGATTGTTTTTTGATGATTGTTTGCAAATGTAGCATTGCAGCGTGGAATTGGTGCTGGTAATTGCGTTGCAAAATTTAGCATCGACCATTGTCAACATTAATCTGTATTGGACTTGTAGTAAGCCATAAGCTGTGAGTACCTCTGTGTTCATTAAATTTCGCGCCTGCTCTTCAATGTACTTTATTTCTTCTTGTATTGTGTTTTTATCTTCATGAATAAATCTTATTCGAATGGGACGACAGAAACGTGGAGATGAAGGCGTAGGGTTCTGCCACCATATTTTTTGAAATCCATTTATGTTACTTATTAATCTCAAATGAACTACAGAACTTTGAAAAATATTTGAGTCACTATCAATGGAGTTTTTAAATTTTTGCTTGAACATTTGTTGCTGGGAGCCATCACAACCCCATTTGCAGAATAGTTCTAAACTTTTTAATTCTGCTTCACTTGCTGATGTGAAAATATCTTCTATGTATTTACACAATATTTCAGTAGTGTGATCTAAAAGATTTTGAAGTTTTACTTCGGCCAGATTTTCAGTAATTATAATATCTTTCGGATAACATTGCTCTTTAGCTCTCTGAAGAAGTGAATAGTAAGGATATATACATTTATTAGAATTTCGGATGATATTATATTGATTGCATGTCAGATCTGCAGCAACAAACATGGCTAAAGCCTCAGTCGGCGATAACATCAATGTTCTTACGTTTGTTGTCTCAGCCGAAGAATTAAAAAAATTTTCGATATTTTGTATCCCTAGTCGGGCTGGCTGTAACGTCTTTAATAATTTTTGTAACATCTGTATTTCCAGCAGATCTTTCGCTCATTTAAGCTGCATACGTCAATTGTTCATGGCTAATTTCAGATCTTAATTCTTCCGTTTTACGCCTTTTCCTTCTGTTACTACGGTCTTTAAATTCCTTTGCAGGGCGACTAGGTTTTTCTATTATCCAGATAGGTAAAACTAGTGTTCCTTTCAGCCATTCCACATTTTTTTTCTAGAAAACGTTGTTCAGTGAATTGTGAAGAAGCCCATTTCTTTTTATAAGTATGTTTGAAAGATTTTAATTTGTTACGGAGCAAATGTATTTCATTTTCTGGACATTTCGTAATTTCGGCTAGTTTCTGTTCTAGAAACTCTAATTTCTTATTTACTTTTCTGTTGTCACACTGTTTTATAACATCATACATATATTTTCTTGATATTTCAATTGTTTTTTCAATACTGAAAAAAAAAATTAATGATCTAGTTACAGGTAGTACATATCTTCTTAATAATATAAAACAATCTTACTTCGTTAGTGAGTAAAGTGCGTTTTTCCACATGGCTGATCTTAAATACATTATTTAAAATGACAATAGCATTTTAGACATAAAAAAATTCTTATAATACGAACACATGGTACAAAACGAAAATATAGCATTATTTAAAGGGAATAATCAGCTTATACAGGGGTTGGACAAAAATATGGAAACACCTTTTGAAATGCATGTTTGAAAAGAATGATTGATTATAATGAACTATGTTGATGGCACTGGAGTTTTCGCCTACTGACGCCACCTATACAACTTTGTAAAATCGCTGCACTGTTCAGTCGTTGTTGGAGCACTGTTATGTGAGATTATCATTGCATTATGTCAGAGTTAACAGACTTCGAACGTGGAGAAATTGTTGGCGCGCGTATGGTGGGTGCTTCCGTAAGCAAGGTAGCCGAGGTTTTTAGTGTTTCAAGAGGTACTGTGTCGAAGATTTATTCCGCATATTTGAAATGCAGAAAAAACATCATCCGCTAAATCACAGCGCGGGCGAAAGTGTGTGCTGAGTGATCGTGACAGATGATCATTAAGGAGGATTATCGCGAAAAATAAGCAGTCCACAGCTGCAAAAGTTACTGCTGAAATGAATGTCGTGTTACCAAATCTTCTGAGTACCAAAACAATTAGAAGGGAGCTTCATAAATAGGGAATTGCTGGCCGTGTTGCAAATGAAAAGCCATCCATCAGTAATGCTAATGCCTGTAACAGGAAAAAGTTGTGTTTAAGTCATAAAGCCTGAACTATAGAGAAGTGGAAGAGCGTAATATGGTCTGATGAGTCTTCTTTCACATTGTTCCCCACTTCTGGCCGAGTTTACGTCTGGAGAACGCCATCTCAAGCCAATAATACAGACTGCTTGTTGCCAAGAGTGAAACATGGCGGGGGATCGGTGATGGTTTGGGCAGCCATATCGTGGTTCTCTTCTGGCCCCATGATAACTCTGTAAGGGCGTATTACTGCTCAGACTTATGTGAACATTTTGGCCGATCAAGTCCATCCAATGGTACAAGCTTTGTTCCCCAATGATGATGGTATCTTCCAAGACGACAACGTCCCGTTCACACAGCTCACATTGTCCAGGACTGGTTTTCTGAGCATGAGGATGAATTTTCGCATCTCACCAGGCCAACAAAGTCATCAGACTTGAATATTATCGAACCTTTGTGCTCTACATTGGAGCGGAAAGTGCGTTCTCGCCATCCACCGCCAACATTGTTATCTGAACTTGCCACCGTTTTGCAGGAATAATGGTACAGTATTCCCTTGGCAAACATACAGAAACTGTATTTATCCATTCCGAGAAGACTGCAAGCTGTTTTGAATAACAACGGGTACCATACACAATACTAGGCAAGAAAACGTGTTTTTTTTTTTAAGGTGTTTCCATATTTATTTTTTTGCCGAAAATAGAACAAAAGAATCACAAATGCAAATTTTTCTGGTTTTCAAACTGTGGAGTATGCAAATTTTGAGTTCGACGTCAAAAACGTCCCTTCAGCGGCAGTGAATGAAATTTGACTTTCAACTCGATAAAAGAGAATGAAGACAAGGATGATCGGCATTCAGTGATTGCTTTGTTTCGATGAGTACGATGTCTCAGCGAAGTCATTTGGCAGATTCAGAAGCTTGGAGAATTGTTGGTAGGTTAGAAGGGGGCCAAACTCAAGCCGAAGTAGCGCAAGCCATTGGAGTGTCACAAAGTGTCATTTCCTGGATCTAGAACCGTTTTTTGGAGATAGGATGTGCAGGTCGAAGACCAGGGCAAGGTCGCAGACGAGCAACAACGCCCAATGAAGATCGGTATTTAACGTTAACAGCTCGGAGACACCGAAACATGAACGCTACTCTTCTCCAACAACACCTTCGCTCGGCTACAGGCACCACGATTTCAACTCAGACTGTCCGAAACCGGCTCCATGATGTAGGTCCATATGTTCGCTGACCGATGGTATGTGTTAGATTAACATCAAGTCATCGTCGCGACCGCAGGAAGTGGGCAACCGAGCATGTCAACTGGAGGAGAAATGAATGGAGCAATATTCTGTTTTCTGACGAGTCCCGTTTTTCTGTGCATCCGGATAATAGGCGTATTTTCATTTGGAGGGACCGTGGCAGTAGGAATAATCCTGCGTTCGTGCACGAAAGTGTCAGATTTGGCGGTGGAAGAGTGTTGGTGTATGGTGGCATCTCCATTGACGGGCGCACTGACCTCTACATCATTCGAGATGGAGCTCTGACTGGTCGCCGATATAGGGATGAGATCCTCAGACCTATTGTAGTCCCTTACGCTGCAGCAATCGGAGATAACTTCATTTTAATGGATGATAACTGCAGGCCACATCGTGCAAACCTGGTGGAGGATTTCCTTTTCGAGGAAGGAATCGTTCGAATGGAATGGCCAGCGTGTTCTCCAGACATGAATCCAATCGAGCACGTTTGGGACGCTTTAGGAAGACTAGCTTCTGGCCGCCAACAACCCCCACTAATAGCGTCATTGAGTCCATGCCTCAAAGGTTTTCAACGTTGCTGGCCGCCCGTGGAAACCATACCCCCTAGTGAAAATGATTTTCTTTGAAGAAAACACCTTTTCTTATTCTTTTTTTCTCATATGCACAAATTGTGTTTTTTTTCCTTTTGTACACAAATGCGCAATAAAATGCATTTTTTTCTGCCAAACATGTGCAATTTATTCTCATATAACCTACTATGTCTGTCGACCATGTATCAATCAGCTAAAAAGTTTCCCAGATACAAAATCCACCTAAAACTGCAATATCCTTTAATTGTTTTGAGTAGTGTATTTTTTAATACAACTACCAATCGTACCATTTTATGTTAGTATTCCAAGAAGAATATGTCGTAAAACTATAACCTGCAATTTGTGGTGCCATTGGACTACTTCCTTTAAGTTCAGATTTCTTGATTGGCACCACTTTTTCTAAATAGCAATGTAATCTTTGTTTTTGCCTCAATGATGAATGTTGATTACCTTAATGATGATTTCATGAGAACTTGTCATGTCTGTCACATACTACGTTTTTTGACTACCTGCATTTCAGAACGAAAAAATGTAACTCGTTTTATTGGAGAAATCTTATCGATTGAATAAAGCGAAGCAAACTTTTCGAAAATAACGGTGGCCAACAAGTATAGCGATTTTAAGCCGTGTGACAGGCGTGACAAGTTCGCATGGAAATAGCATATGGTAATAAAAAAGTGCATTATACCATTTCAAAGAAATGACGTTATTCACGAATCTGAAAGTAAAAAAAGTAGCCCAAGTGGCAACATTGCCAGTGATATTTTAGTATAAAAGGAAAGTATTTTGATACCGTATCAAATATTTATCTCGGTTGGTTCATTTTTTCTCATTAATTTAAATCCCCAAAATTTTAGTATTTTGGGGTTATTAGTTCGTTAAAATTAACGATAGAATTCATTTATGAATAAGAAAATGAATTTGGTAGCGTATACAAACAGAACAGTTTTTCAAATACTTGGCTATAGTAACTTTTGGAGATTAAATTAAGGTAGAAAGAAATTTATCAACCAGAATATAAAGAATTAAAATACATACATCATTTCACTTATTTATTAGAGAAGATATAGTCTACAGTCAAAAACAGTATATGCTATTTTTGTAAATAGTCATGTAAAAAATAAATTACTTTCTGTATGTGTCCAGAGTTTTTTGATCATTTTAGACATTTTGTTAAATATGTAGAAAAGTACATGAGTAATTATCCTGAAACTCCAGGTATGTAAACATAAGAGTACAGGTCATATAAGTAACATAAAAGGTATAAAATGATTGTACTGCAAACACAGTGATAAACCTACGAATAAGCAACTAGTGGTAACAGTTTGTGGCTTATGCACCACTTCTCTTCTGGCAGACATAGATCTTTAGAATCCCCTATTACTACTCTTCCATAAATTAACCACTTAATCGTCTAGCCCGAGACATTCACGGGCTGCGATCTTCATGGCTTTTATTCAGAATTCTTTGATTCCCACCAGTTTTATAAAATAGTGTATTTGGTTTTATTCTGGTATCCTTTAACTGGTCATTAAATAAGATGAATATTTTTTTCGAAAAGTGGTGGCAATAATGAATTTGAATTTTAAAACCGTAATTTAATGCGACCATTAAGTGGTTAAAAGTTTTTTTCCTGTGCTCAGTACTCATGTTTTTGTGCTGTTAACTCTTAGACCATTAGGATTAGAGATTATTTTTAAGTTAAAAGAGAAGAAAAAAACAAAATGACCCCAAATTATAAAATTTATCATTAAATGAGCTATCTATAAATATTATTTATTAATGAAAAGATTTTAAAAGTTTTTTAGATGTAATAGAAGGAATTTAGAGTGTGAGAGCAATAAATTTAAAAATACCCTTTATAGTGCACGTCAGGGCTCCCAAATGGTCCGCCAACTGAGCAACACTATTTTCTTAGAAAGATTTTCGTTTTACATTTTTCTTGCAAACTGCGCAGATGACGGATTCGGAGGTTGGTTTTAGCACGAATACTGTAGAAAACTATGAAATTTTCTGTTAAAAAAATATTGGTGTTCAGTTCGTGGACCATTTGGGAGCCCTTATGCACGTTAAGTATCAAGTGATAATGTCATTTATTGATATAATATTTTTCATTACAATGCAACTTTCCCAATGAAAGAAATCAATGTAATTGCTCCAATGAATGCAGATATTGACTTTTAAAATATAAATTATCAGATATAAGATTAATTAGTTTTTCAGACCCAAGATACGGCAAGTCCTTTTTCGTTTATAATTTTTTTTGTAGGACCTTTAATAATATATATTCTTTTATAGTTATTCTGTTATTTCTTATTTAAACTTATCATGAAGAGAAACACCAGAGCAGGTACAAGTTTACATATTTAATTAATTTTTCCTAAAAAGAACGAAATCCTTAAAATGGCAAAGTTATACGAAATTTAACCCTTCGGACAATAAAATGAATTATCGATTGATATGAAAAATAGTATTAGAAATTTTTTATTGCTGTTACAAACGGAAGGTTTGTGAAATAATTGAAAGAGAATAAAAGAAATATACTACTCACAAGTAACAACACTCCTAAATCCTATCTTTTCAATTCTAACAGTCATACTGATTTTGAAAATGCCAAGATAACGATTACCTAAAGCAGTACCGATGAAAGATATTAATAATATAGCCACTGAAAATATGATAAGAAGAAACAAAATTTGCAATGATAAAATTTCATATGAAATATTTGATGTATTTATATTAATATTTATCGGATGCTTTTTCGATTTTTGTTCATTCCAATACTTTAAACTTTTGACAAAGTGTGACTGCATGTTTCAGGCGATGATTGTTTTGTCTTTTTGCATTCATTTGATTTAATTTCTGAATTCTGTTTTCATCAATGAACTATGAATAAAGAGGAACGGTCATATCCTCAAAATAGTGAACTTCAATTGTAATTGGTTTTGCAGTGGCACATTACAGCAAGGGAAAACTTCCACCAATAAATTTGAGTAAATTTGATTGTTATTTAAAGGCTTTATTTTTTATGCATTCCAGTCATAATAATATCCAAAAAATACATTTATTAATTACATTTATTTTTATTTAGTTTTCATCTGATGCAGCCACTGCACGCTTTGGACTTGTGTTTGGTTAAAGGAAAGTAACAGCGAACTTCACCAGCGATTTATTTAGAGATGGTGTCCATTTAAACTCTAATGTAATGTAATAACATTATAATTCTAATGATCGTCATAAATGTTCACCGAAACGATTATTTTAAGAATTTTATTGTAATTTTACGGACTGTACTAACTTTAACTATTATTTAACGTTTGTACTCCATTTAGTAACATCGTGATTCGTGTTTCACAATAAATATTTGTATTAAAGAACAATTTTCAGAATCGTGGGTAAAGCAAATAAGGTTAGTGCATATTTTTGTTCGTGGCTGTTATTTTTTTTCCATATACAGGGCTCCCAAATGGTCCGCGAACTGAACATCAGTATTTTTTAACAGAAAATTTCATGATACGTTTGCGCTAGAATCAACTTCCATGGGAGGTTTCTTGGCAATTTGCAAGACAAATCTAAAAGGAAACTTTCTCTAAGAAAATTCTGATGTTCAGTTCGCGGACCATTTGGGAGCCCTGGATATATTAAGAAGCATTTATTTCTCTTTTACAGCGCGTATATATATATATATATATATATACCGGGTGTCCCAAAAATGACTGATGGATTTTAAAATTCAATAACTTGAAAACGGTGATAGCTATTTAAAAAATTTTTGCAGGAGGGTTATGCTTAATGTCAGGAGTTTTTTTACCGTAATTTTTTATTTTAGTTTGCATCTCAAACAATAGGTGGCGCTGACGGCTTTTGAAGGCCAGTTGATCAGTGCTGAGTGAAGCGTCGACCTGGCCTTCAATCGCCGTCAGCTTCGACTATTGTTTGAGATGCGAACTAAAATAAAAAATTATGGTAAAAAAACTCCTGACATTATACATAACCCTCCTGCAAAAAAATTTCAAATAGCTGTCTTCGTTTGCAAGTTATTGAATTTTAAAATCCATCAGTCATTTTTGGGACACCCCGTGTATGCAAATAATTCTTAAAGCCAACATAATTCGTGTTCATTTTATTAAGATATAACACTACTCTAAGCTGAAATATTAATCTTTTCAAAATTAATTTTTTCATTCAAAAACATTTTACCATCGTAACTTAAAACAATTATTTAAAAAAGTTTTTTTTTTTCACTGTTAAAAAAAAAGGTGCTTTCTATAAATCTGAAAAAAGTATAATGATGAAATATTAAGTATTATATGAATTTTTATTTATTACATCATCTTTAATTTCCATATGGTAGCTATATTATTATAAATTACATTGTTTCATAAAAATGCACATTAAAAACTTTTGTTAGAGAGAATTATTATGAGTTCACCACAATGTTCTGCGGAAAAAAAAAAGTTTTGTTTGTCGTTAATCTTCCGGAGCTCCACGTTTTTATAAAAAAAAATTTCCAAACCTACTTTTATTGTACCTCTTTTTATTTGTGTTTCAAATATCAAGAAGTTAAAAAAAATCTAAGTTACTTGTATGTTATTAAGCAACTAAGTGATTTTTTTTACAAAATAATGAGTAAAACATTCACAAAAGGTATTTATTTAGCGTGCTGCATTTGATATAAAACTGTAGGGGAGAGTGGGGATACTTGAGCATAGGGGATATTTGAGCCACCCCCTTTATCTCTACAGTTGTTCAATTTTTCTTTCTAAAACTGGCAACATGGTAACATATTTATAGTTCTGAACATGTAAAAAAGAAATCATATACCTTGGTACCATTTTTAAAGTATGGTGATTAACCCTTTGAGCTCTGCTGGTAGAATTTTCTACCACAAAATTTTAATTCTGAAATGTCACAACGACACCAGAAAATTCGACCAAATTTATTTGAAAAAGGTTTAATGCATTTTTTCGCGTATATTGTAAATCGTTTTTTTTCTTTGCAAAATACTGGTGCGAATGTGACATCTGGCTCAAGTATCCCCTCCATGGGGATACTTGAGCCACAATGTAAAAGAAAAAGTAAAAATTTATTAGACATAGAAAAATAGTTCAAAATTAATTGAAAGTGGTTTTCAATTGAAGAAAAAATATCAAATTTTCATTTTCAATATTTTATTTTGTTCTAAGAAATTCTAAAAAATTTTAAAAAATTAAAATTTAAAAAATGGCTCAAGTATCCCCATCTTCCCCTACATGTTAAAAGCTGTTTGTCAAATTTACAAAAATGCATTTAACTAGTAACATTTTGATTATGTGTGTCTCGTACTCAAATGCTTTTTCGTATCTAAACCATGTTATGCTCCACATGACTGATGTTAGTAAATTGGATTTATGTTAAAAAAATGTTACTCATTACGAATACTGAAAATCTCTTGTCTACAGCGACAGAACTGTATACTGAGAACTGCATCCATTTGTTAATCAGACTGTAGTACACTCAAAAATAGCTTAGCTTGCTTTTTTTGGTAAAAATATGGACTAATGCTTTTATATTAAAAAAAATCGCTAATCATGAGAACTGTGGATATTGCTCCCGACCATTTGTAGTTTATGTAAAGACGATGTATCACTTCGTATTTCTGGGGCATACCCTAGTAACAGAGTACTTCTTTTCAAATGTGCCAAAAATAATGTTATCTCTATTGATTTACCTCCAAATTTTCCGGATGCCCATGAACAAAGAGCCTTGTGCGGCGCGATTTAACCCTTTCAGGAGCAAGATATTTCTATTCGTGAAATGCTCAAATCACACGGTTTCTGGTTGACAAGAGAACAAGAAAACGAATTAATTTGAAAATAAGCAGAAACTTCTATTCACGTACTTAATAAATAAGAAAATTTCAATTCATTATTCTAGTGCCAATGTGGCATTAAGTAATTAAAATTAAGTGGTCCAAATATGAACCACAGCACTTCAAAAAGTTAAAGGATAATATTGTAAGTACAGGGTATGTGTGCATCAAGGGGTTTAGAGAATTTTGTATATTTTACAAATTTCTTAAAGCACTAGTCACTATATCCGAAGATAGATTTTATTTTTTTCTTTGAATAAGGAAAATTTTGATTTATGATAATTCAGATAGAAGGTGCTTTATATTCCTTAAAGCATGCGAACCCTGAAGTAAGAGTCTTAAAATACACTGCTCAAAACAATTAAAGGATATTTGAAGTTTTATATAAAATAAAGATATAAACGAAATTTTTTTGCCGAAAATAGAACAAAAGAATCACAAATGCAAATTTTTCTGGTTTTCAAACTGTGGAGTATGCAAATTTTGAGTTCGACGTCAAAAACGTCGCTTCAGCGGCAGCATATGAAATTTGACTTTCAACTGGATAAAAGAGAATGAAGACAAGGATGATCGGCATTCAGTGATTGCTTTGTTTCGATGAGCACGATGTCTCAGCGAAGTCATTTGACAGATTCAGAAGCTTGGAGAATTGTTGGTAGGTTAGAAGGGGGCCAAACTCAAGCCGAAGTAGCGCAAGCCATTGGAGTGTCACAAAGTGTCAATTCCAGGATATGGAACCGTTTTTTGGAGAGTGGATGTGCAGGCCGAAGACCAGGGCAAGGTCGTAGACCGGCAACAACGCCCAATGAAGATCGGTATTTAGCGTTAACAGCTCGGAGACACCGAAACATGAACGCTACTCTCCTCCAACAACACCTTCGCTCGGCTACAGGCACCACGATTTCAACTCAGACTGTCCGAAACCGGCTCCATGCTGTAGGTCTGTATGCTCGCCGATCGATGGTATGTGTTAGATTAACATCAAGGCATCGTCGCGACCGCAGGGAGTGGGCAACCGAGCATGTCAACTGGAGGAGAAATGAATGGAGCAATATTCTGTTTTCTGACGAGTCCCGTTTTTCTGTGCATCCGGATAATAGGCGTATTTTCATCTGGAGGGACCGTGGCAGTAGGAATAATCCTGCGTTCGTGCACGAAAGTGTCAGATTTGGCGGTGGAAGAGCGTTGGTGTATGGTGGCATCTCCATTGACGGGCGCACTGACCTCTACATCATTCGAGATGGATCTCTGACTGGTCGCCGATATAGGGATGAGATCCTCAGACCTATTGTAGTCCCTTATGCTGCAGCAGTCAGAGATAACTTCATTTTAATGGACGATAACTGCAGGCCACATCGTGCAAACCTGTAGGAGGTTTTTTTTTCGAGGAAGGAATCGTTCGAATGGAATGGCCAGAGTGTTCTCCAGACATGAATCCAATCCAGCACGTTTGGGCTGCTCTAGGAAGACGAGTTTCTGGCCGCCAACAACCCCCACAAACTCTCCAAGAACTGGAAAGTGCTCTTCTGGAAGAGTGGGGCAGAATACCCCAACTCGTCATTAATAGCCTCATTGAGTCCATGCCTCAAAGGTGTTCAACGTTACTGGCTGCCCGTGGAAACCATACCTTCTACTGAAAATGATTTTCTATGAAGAAAACACCTTTTTTTATTCTTTTTTTCTCATATGCACAAATTGTGTTTTTTTCCTTTTGCACACAAATGCGCAATAAAATGCATTTTTTTCTGCCAAACATGTGTAATTTATTCTCATATAAACTACTATGTCTGTCGACCATGTATCAATCAGCTAAAAAGTTTCCCAGATACAAAATCCACCTAAAACTGCAATATCCTTTAATTGTTTTGAGCAGTGTATTTGCTTTAACCTTTTCCGGCACGGTCAAAATCTGTTAGTAAAATAATTAATTGTCAACTGACATCGGAATTCACAAACGGATTTTTTAGATACTTTGAATTCCTTAATTTAAGCTTTTATTGTAAAAGAAAAATTTTACTAAAACATTATTGGTGCTATTTGCATGTTTGGAATTAAAATTGGGTATCCCAGACCGGGCACAGTGTGCCGGAAAGGGTTAATACACTGCGGTCATTTTGAATCTTTTGTAAGGCTACTGAACACATGTTTAGGAAGATCAATTTCACTTGCTTTTCAAAGTATACCGTAAATTAGAAGTATTACTACGTTACGAAATCTATGTATTTAAAATCAATTAAACCCCTTTTATCACTTTTACAAATTTATGACTGTTTTGTGCTACGAAAATTCAATAGTATTTTCATATGTAGGATTTAAAAAATGTTTTCGAGAAATTGTTGAAGTATAATATACGAGTCCGAACATAACAGTTACGGTGACAAAAATTTTATTTTTGTGCTAAGTTTTGTGCCACGAAAATTCAATAGTATTTTCATATGTAGGATTTAAAAGATGTTTTCGAGAAATTGTTAAAGTATAATATACGAGTCCGAACATAACAGTTACGGTGACAAAAATTTTATTTTTGACAAGATTAGAATAAAACGAAAGTTCGGCATGTATTATATTTATTCATTTCAAAAGTAATCTTTTAGATTACGTAAAATATAAATATTATATTAGGTTATCTTAGTATTTGTTATATTAGCTATCTATTACGTTATACATCAGTTGATTTCATTTATTTAGCAGGATGATGAAAGCGAACATGACTTATGCTGAAAGAATACGATTTTAGGGTTTCAGACGGAAAAAAATGTCGGAATTACGAATGAATTCTAGACTAGAAATTAGAGGATTATTTCATGGAAAATTCCTGAGATTTTGGGATTGTACAGCTCATATTCAAAATATTAGAATAATTGAGAAAAAGTAATAAGAAAAAATTATTTGTCATTTATTTATTTTTTATACTAAGTAAATGCAATTAAATTTCTTATAAATTAAATCTGGAATGTTTAGATAAGATTTTAACATTTATAAAATATAAAATACAGCACAATAAATTAGGTATACAGCTTCCTTAAACACACCAGAATATTAGAATAAAATTTAGATTGGTTCAAAATATTAGAATATTTTATTTTACGCAACAATATTACCTTATGAATATGAAGTAAATGGTAGTTAATATTTTGTAGCATCCCCTTTAGCTTTCATAACAGCGTACAATCGATCTTGCATACTATATACAAGGTGTTTACAAACATTTCTATCAATATTAGCCCAAATAGACTTTATACGTGCCACTAACTCAGTTTTACTTGAAGGAGGATTTTCTTGAAGTTTTTTCTTCATTATACACCATAAGTTTTCGATGGGATTAAGATCTGGTGAATTTGGTGGCCAAGGAAGTACCTTAATGTTGTGTTGGCGGAACCAATTCTTAGTTGACACCGAGGTATGCGGGGACGCTAAATCTTGTTGAAAGATGAAATCATCTTCAAATAAATCTTCTGATGATGGAATCATGTAATATTCTAAAATTTCTTGATATATCAGAGAGTTAACCTTTTCGTAGACGATGCATAACTTTCCAGGTCCTTCTGCACTCATACAACCCAAACCATGACACTAGTAGCAAATTTTACGGAACGTTTAAGGCATTCTTTATCAAATGCTTCTTGCTTCATTCTCCAAACTCGAATACCTTGATTACCATATGAAACACAAAACATACTTTCATCACTAAATAATATATTTTTCCAATCTTCATTGCTCCATAAACGTCTTGATTTACACCAATTCAATCTTATACGCTTTTGTCTTGCAGTCATGAGAGGTTTTGTTTTCGGTACACGAGATTCAAATTTAAATTTATGGAGACGTCTTAATGTTGTCGATGTAGAAACTTCAACTCCTTCTTCTTTCCATTTTCCGTGCAAGAATCGCACAATTTTAAAACGGTTTTTCTTAACTATACGCTTCAGTTTCCTGTCATCTCTAGCAGATGTTTTTGGTTTTCGGCCACCATTTCGGCGATTATTTTGAATTTTTCCAATTTTTGAATATTGTGTTAGTATTTTACTAACGCTCGATTGCGAACAATGTAAATAATTCGCTATAAAACATTGATTTTTACCGTGCCGATACAAATCAACCATACGAAGTTTAGTAGATTCAGGAATATCACTCACACGGCCCATTTTAAGACGAAAAAGAAACAAACTGCAAAAAAGAATACTGATTTTAAATAAAATAGTCTGAATTTAATCAATGATGCCACCAGTTAAGAATTGGTAATAATTAAAGGAGAATTAATGTGAAATATTCTAATATTTTGAACCACTTGAATAAATATTCTAATATTTTGACTTTTCAAAATAATTTTTTTTTGCAATTAATCTTTTCAAAAATGATATTAAATTTAAGATAACAAGTAAGTTTAATCAACAATAAGTTCTTAATAAAAATATCGTTTGCATATTTTCATTAAAAGACATTAAATTACCAAACGATATTTTCAATTTCTAAAAAAAAGGTAATTATTCTAATATTTTGAATATGAGCTGTAGAATAAACTACGTAGCTATAACTATATACAGGGTGTTTCGCTACCAGACCGACAAACTTTGAGGGGTGATAGTAGACATGCAGACAAACGTAATTGAACAGGAAACCATGGGGCGCAAACGTCTTCTGTAGGAGCTAAGGGCCATTAAAGTTTAAATTCCTGAACTTCAAACGATGATAAAAAACGAAAAAAGTGTAGATTCGTTTGCGTTTTCCGCTAAAATCATTCTTTATATCACGAATTTTTTTTAATTTTAAGGTAACATTTAAAAATTGTCGATAGAGTAACAAATAAATACTTTTTACCGTTCTTTTGTGCATGGGGTTGAAATTATTCTACAGTTTAGATTTTAACTTAAATTTTAAGCCCAAAATCGGAAACATCGATATCGGGTAACTAGCGAAAATTAAATTGTGAACCGAGGGAGAGATTTTAAACGCTCATAAAAATTTGACAAACTAATCGTTTTTCTTGCGGTTTGCGTGTATGTAATTCCCTTGATAATTTTTTATACAAATTACGTACAGCTTTGGTGTCCCCATTTTTTGATATAGGGCGCTTTGGACAAATCTCCGACATTTCAATGGCATTACTCCTAGGTGTTTTACTACCAGACCACCATACTTCCAGGAAGTGTTAGGGATGCAAAACCGACTCGGAATCACATAGGAATGTAACGATGAAAATGCTTTTTTGGGAGGTATGGTTAAAAGAAGCAGAGAAAAAAGCAACAAAAAAAGGAGAGAAACAGCAACACGTTAATGTGACAGTTTATTTAAAGGCTTTACTAGAAAAGGTGTTCGAAATTACGACCAGAAGTAGTCCGCATGCAATGCAGCGGTGTCGAATGGAATTCCTCACGCTTTGAAAGATTCCTGGCATCTTCGATAAATTTCTGGCAGCTACAGAAATACGAGCTGCGATGTTTTTAATTCATGGTACAGGAGTCTCATACAACCAACTTTTCATTTGACGCCAGCAGAAGAAGCCCATACTTGATAGGTCTGGCGATCTGGCAGGCCAATAAACCGGGCCAACACGACCTGTCCACCGGTGTCCATATGCTATGTTAAGGTGTCGGCGAACATCATTCGTACAATTCGTTTTTGCACCCCTAACACTTCCTGGAAGTATGGTGGTCTGGTAGTAAAACACCCAGGAGTAATGCCATTGAAATGTCGGAAGTGCCCTCTATCTAAAAGTTAGGACACCAAAGCTGTACGTCATTTTGAATAAAATAATTACCAAGGGAATGACCTACACGCAAACCGCAACAAAATCGATTAGTTTGTCCAATGTTTATGAGCGTTTAAAATCTCCCTTTCCGTCCACAGTTTAATTTTCGCTAGTGACCCGATTCTGATGCTTAAAATTTAAGTTAAAATCTAAACTGTAAAATAATATAAATCCCATACACAAAAGAACGGTAAAACGTATTTGTTCGTTACTCTAAAGTCTAAAGCGCCCTCTATCGACAATTTTAGAACGTAACCTTTAAAATTTTTTAAACAAAATTCGTGATATAAAGAATGATTTTAGCGAAAACCACAAACGAACCGATCCTTTTTTTCCGTTTTTTATCATCATTTGAAGTTTTGGACCTTAAATTTTAATGGCCCCTAGCTCCTACAGAAGACGGTTGCACCCCATGGTTTCGTATTTAATAATGTTTGTCTGCATGTGTACTATCACCTCTCAAAGTTTGTCGGTCTGGTAGCGAAACACCCTGTATATACATCGTTGTAGTTTCACATAAATAGTATAAATTACAACAAAGCTACAAAATCTCAATAAAAGAACCCACCATACTGTTGAGAAAACAGCCTATGGAAAACAATGTTAAAGTAACTTAATCCTAATTTTTGTCTGAGTACTGAAAACTGCTGCTAACTTCAAAAGCGGCTTTTTGCGCACCACTATTATCTTAGAAAAATTCTGGTTCCTTTAAATCGCCGAAAGAATGCGAATAAATAAAACATTTTCTGTATTAACCCTTTGCGGGGCAGGGCAAATTCATTGCTTAAGTATTGAAATTAATGTCTAACACCGGAATTCGAAAACAAACTTTATTTGTAAATAAAAAAAAGAGCGCTATACTTCACGCATTGTATAAACCGTAATTTTCTTTAACAAAATTCCGGTGCGAATGTGGCGTTTGGGAATTAAAATTAAATGGTATATCTGTGAAACCACCGCCCCTCAAGGGGTTAACCCCTTTGCGACGGGAGCCTTTTACGAAATTTTTAATGTATTGTCACCGGTTTATAGAAACAGAAATTTTTATCTTGTTAAATTGACAAAATGCTTATTAAATAAGGGAAATATTACAGTACAATTTTACTGGTGGGGATTAACAAAGATTCTTAAGCCTTTTTGCGGCACGTACACGTGTCGCTCGTCCTCAAGGGGTTATAATATTTGTGTTCGAAAAACCAAAAACTTGGTAAATATGACTCTCAGAGACCATCCGTGGAAATCCTTTAAGCCAAACCTAAATTTTTCGACTGTGAGGTCATGAAGTACTTTTCCATCCTATGAGAACTAACCTTGTTAGTGACCCTAATAGCATGCATGGTCACAGTGACGTCACTGTGAGTTACTTTGGTCACAACACATCTGTGACCAAAATGCCACCACTCAGTGACGTCACATTGTGACTGAGATGTGACTTTCTTAAAAATCTTTAGAAATTTATAAATATCCTTCAAAACATGTTATTTACATTAAAACACGTTTCTGGCAATTTAAATATCATCGCTTTTGTCACAGTTTCGTCAATGTTAATGTCAAATTAGTCACAAATGGCACATTTTTCACAAATTTGTCTCATTGTGACCACTTTGCGAAACATCACAAAAGAGCTCTAAAACGGCCATAACGACTTCACATTTAAGTCACTGGGACTTCACATCGACATCACGTGACGTCAAATCGACAATCGATGGTCACAAAGTCACAATGTGACTTCACAACGAATTTGCAGTGACGTCACCATGCTTTACGGGGACATTATGCACTAGAATTCTAAATGACTATAAAAAACAAATTTTGTTCTATGCGAATGATGCAGAGTTGATTATAAGCAAAGACAAAGAGATACTCAGTAGCGTCTGAATGAAATTCCTTAGTAGTTTGATTTGTAAGTTGTCAATGTCTTGTCAAAGCTGTCTTCTTATGTTTCAACAAAAAATAATCTTTCAGAAAATGTATCAACATTTTGAAATTTAACACTGAAGGCGAAATCATCTCAACTGGACCAATAATTGATTTGGTTCTCATTTATATTTGTTTGCATGCCTGAACGGCGATACAGTGAGTTTTCCTTTCGATATATTGCAAGGCTTTTTATTTTCACACTGATTCTTCCGTGAAATATGGGGTTGTATGGCTTTTACTTCATATGTCTTGCTTTCTAAATTTGTATTATTATTTCAGAAAATAAATAAACGGTTAAATGCGAGTATAACTGGAGCTTAGAGAATTCCGTATAATAAGTATATGAATTATTAACTGCATTGTGAATAAAATCATGCCCGTGAATACGTAAAGAAAGTTTCCCTTTGGAGGTAATACAATTTGGAAAGTTCATCAATATTATTGTTACCGTAATTTCGGGTGTATAAGCCGCGGATCAAACAATTCTTTTTGGACCCAGAAATCTTATTTAGCGATAGAAGACAAATATTTACGGCGATCTAAGTAGTTATATTTGTTTCTTAAAAAATTCTGGGTCGAAAAAGAATTGTTTGATCTGCGGCTTATACACCCGAAATTACGGTATTTTTAAATGATAAAGACCATTTTTTCTATTTTATGTAAAAAAATATATATAAAAGTAATAATTTCTTTTCTAATCGTTTCATATTTAACCTGTTATTATTTGTTTCTGATCACGCGATCCAATGTTATTACACTATCTCTCTCCATTTCACAAACAGGAATATATGAACATTCTCCCATGAACAAGTAATACGCACGAGTAGCCATTACAAAGTAATTTTATTAATTTGTCTCACGTAGGTGTAAACATATCACTATTAAGGTTTCACACAGTTATCTGCTTTGCATGAGTCAACTGCGAATAAATGCAAATTAAAGTAACTTAATGGATAGTAATACTGATAGCCATCTTTACAGCATAAAGGACGATCATAACCGAATATTAATTTTCTTATAATTTTCAATTAATAAAAACAAAAAAGTGTTTCAGGCAATGCTCATATCAAATAATATAAGTAGAAAAATTCCTATTATACTACCAATTTAAAATATATAATATTTTTTTATGACCAAAGAACAAATATCGTAATGTTCTGATAATTAGTCATACGTCTTTCCTGTACTCCCTTATAGATTTTTTTCAGTTTAAATAACATATTGTATGTTAAAGATGATCAGTACAATAGACAAATTAATATTCTAATATTATATCCTAAATCTTTGTGTGTTACGCTTATTAAATATTTACCAATTTATAAAGATGCGTTTAGAAAAGCATTTTTTAAAGATATGTTTCACTAAAATGTATGTTTTGTACATTGAAATTTCTAAAATATTTGTTATGGTATTAGATGATAATATTTTATGTTACTTTTTTTTTAATTTTAAAAATAAGAAAAATGAAACAAACGCAATAAACACTAATTTCCAATTTAAATCACAATTTACAATTTTAACTCGTAATTAAGGAGATTTGGTGTCTTAGACTTTTTTTAGTGTCTATGGCGAATATACCTACATCATAGCTGCCAACCTCTCTATTTTTTAATAACAACAAATTCCTAAAAAGAGGTCCACTTTATTTAATTGCAGAAATTATGCACATGTATAAAGTATTTCTGCAGAAAAAATTAGAATTAAAAAATCAGTTTGGCATCCATGCTACACACATTTCTTTAAAAAAAGCTTATGTTTTCGAAATGTCACCTGAGTAAAATTTCTTTTTAAATATTCATTGTTTTCTGTCTTATATTATGGCGCATGGTGTATAAAATGGTTCAAATTTCCAATTTTTTAAATATAGGACTAAAAACTAGAGCTAAAGTATTATTGTGCTAAATAACTATGGACCTGAAAGATTATGGATTTAAAAGGTTTTAAAATAATATATTTTATGCACCATTAGTGTATACAGTTTGTCTTTTTCCCACAATGTGATATTTTATGAATTCGTGCATTTTTCTAAAATTCTATCATAGAACTTTTTTAGAACTATTTTAAAAACGTGAAATAAACTTGTTTCTTTAAAATTATCTGAGTGAAAAATATTTTTAAATTAATGCAAAATATTTCCTTAAAATTTTACTGATGGGGATAAGCAAGGATTCTTCAGACATTTTGTGGCACTTATATGTGTCACACATTCCCAAGGGATTAAATGTTGAAGTACATATATGTTAAATTTTATACTAATATTTAAACTAGTCGAAAATTGTGCATCAAACGTTGCAAATGTGGTGCGCAGGGTTGCTACGCTTCAAGGAAATTTCCAGGTCAAATATCAATATTTTTTTATGAGAAAATAAATCTAGTAAAGAAGCATGAAATTTCGTCGTATTCAAGGAGAGATTTTCTATAATAAAATACTGGTGCTGAAGAATTTTTTAGTCTGAAAATTCCCTGACCCGTATCAACCCTGGTGGTGCGGTTGTACTACAACTAACTTAAAAATATTTAGATTTGGTGAAACAGCTACTGTGCTTTATTTTCCTATGCAAAATTGCATGAATACAAATTTTATTTCACATTCATATGAGAGACTCACGCCCATTGTAGACTAACAAGGAAGGTCTGCATAATGGGCATACTCAAAATATGTTGAAAAAATGCTAGTTGTACTACTTACGTATGTAATAAAGTATCAGTTAAATTTAGAGGCAGAATATCAGTAGAAAGGCTGTAAAAATAAAATATTTTGAATATTTGACGCGAAAATGTGGAAAAGACACGCGATTTGACAGGATTTTTCCAAGCCAAACGTAAACGACTTTATTGCACCTGAACATTCTTTCTTAATTCTCACTCAGAATCCTTCATTATTCCACCCAGTTATGTTTATTGAAAAGTCTAGTTAATTTAAAATTAATTTTAGTCTATTTGCATTTGAATCTATCTTATTTTATGAAATTTCTGGTATTAAAACACACAAATCTTACAAATCCATTGATGCGTACGTAACCTTGTACATCAGCGGTGCACAACCTTTGGCCCGCGGGCCACAAAGATACCACTATTTTTATGCAGAATATTTTTCCTTATAGCTATGACGAAATCTTTGCTATTATATAAAACAAACGACTCTTTTCAAGTATTCTGGTGGGAAACAATTTTCTGGCAAAAAGGTTGTGCATCACTGTTGTACATGAATCCTTAAGACGTTTTCGGTCTTGTGCTTTAACGCCTTGCACGCGACAAACGGGACCATTATGCCAAAATGAATTTAATATAGGCTTACTTACCCCTGAATTATCTTTCAGTAGATGTCTTATTTAGGAGGATTGACTGCTATACACGTTACATTTATAAGAATATCGTTCGTATTTTTCGTTTCTCTAATATTTTCATCCTACAGCAATCAGCCTTCAGCCTACAGAAAAATGGGAGAAATGTGTAATGGAAACTTTATAAAAAAAATTTGAAAGGATTAACATTAGAATTTTTTAATCGGTTATCAGAAGTCGAAAGATAAAAGTTCAGAATTTAAGAACATGCTTTTAGTTTAGCCGTATTACAAACGGTTCAGCCGAAGCAAATTTAAAAATATTTACGAATTTAAAAATGTTTACTCAGATTTTCCTTTCTTCTTTGAGGAGAGATTTGCGTCAATGTTTAAATGCATTAACAGACGCGCGATCTAAAAATTATGCTTTTATAATGAATTTTCTTTTTTTATCTTTCATTATTATCTCAGCTATCAAGAAATGAAATATCTCATTCGCATAAGAATCAGAACTTGCCTTGAAATTTTCACATCTAAATTTTCATAATTCTACGTACGATAGGTTTCGCTAAACATCGCCAAAAGTTCCAAAAATATCTTTATATTACTAGTACTACCCTAGTCACTAGTAGGGGGTGGAGCCCCCTACTCGCTACGCTCGCCAACCCCCAGCGTAATCGCTTCGCGATTCCAAGTTGCAGGCTACCCCTGCTTCCTGTGCTCGGCAATACTCCATGGAATCGCTTCGCGATTCCGCTCGATATTGCTTTGGAATCCCTGTTGGAATCGCTTCGGGATGCATAGACGGAGCCCTTTCCTGATTGGTCTATTCGACTCATGGAAGGTGTGGTCCACCCGGACGCGTTATTTCCGGAAACCTTACACATCAGCATCATTCCAGGAGTCATTCATGGAGATTTGTGTAAGGGTAGTTTTTTTTTACTATAGAAGGATAAATATTTAAAAAAAAATTCATTTACTATAGATCAAATTGAAACTTAAAGTCCAACGTAAAAAATAACAAACACGTAAATAATATGCATATTTCAATTTTCTCTACTCTATACATATATGGGAAATCTTAAAAACATTTGCAACACACATATTAAATTTAAAATGTCCTTAAATTTTTGTATAAACGTATATTTTGATGTAGCAAAGCATTCGGATTTTTATCTTACTCACAACATGAATTCTAATCTTATTTCCATAGCATCAACGAAATGAAAGTTTCAGTTAAAGAATTCTTGCAATATGTACCGACGGAGACGTTGCAAAACATTGAAACTCCTTTTTCAGATAACCGTATTCGAAATGAAGATTTGAAAATCAAGCTTTTATATAATAAGAATATACTTGATGATATCCTAGAATATTTTTGCAAAGTTAATTTAAGAACAATATACGATGTGAACGATTTTATTTAAAGTGTTTTAAAGATTTCTCTTGTAGTTTTTTTAATACTGTTTACTTTTCAAAAATATTTTCACACAGTTCTGTATTTTAATGCTGTTTAATCATTAAAAAAAATAAAAACAGACTATTATTTTTGGGGTTTTTTTGTAGAACTGAGCTTTTAAAATATTATTTTTAATTTTGAATTAAAGACCAAAGATTGTAATATAGTCAACCACGTTAACACAAACACTCACAAGGATTTTTGTTGTTGTTGTTCGTGTTCGACATAAAACTAGTTTGCGTTATCCACACTTTAAAAATATTATATATTCCATGTAACAAGAATAAAAATGCATAGGTTATCTTCAAAATTTATGTGTTGCTGGTGTTCCTTTTCTTTCTTAAAATCGATCCTTCAAAAATAGAGGCCTACATACCCCTGAAATATCTTTATGTAGATATCTTTTCAAGGAGAACTGGCTGATATTTACATTACATTCGAAGAATTTAACAAAAAAGTTCAGAGAACCACCTTGATTTATTTTACCGGATTAGAATCTAATATTACAGCTGCAGCGATCTCGCAGTTTTATTAGTGTAAAGAAATTCATTTCTCCCCAGTTTTAAGTTTGTATCTCAAGACCATGGGGGATAATGGCCCTAAATGCCTGTTTTGGAAAAGAGCATATTGTGACGAAACTACTAAGCAGATTTCAACGAAAAAAATGAGAGATGTAAAAAAACAGCATACGTATGTTTGACAATTTTTTCAGATTTTTTTTAAACAAAAGAACAAGTTTTCTAACATTTTTCCTGTTTTTAAATGTACATTTTAATTAAAAATAAACTGAAATTTCTTAGTGACCACCTTAATTATTTTGCATGAAATACTATGAGACATAATGCATATTCACTATCAATTTCAACTGTCTACGTATGGTGCATCATATTAAAAAAAGGGCAAAATCATATTCCGGCGGTATTGTGGGGCGTGTCTCGGACATATTTCACGGCTTCTTTTAAAAATACCATGTGAATCAATATGTGAGATTTGAAAAGAAGGCGTGAAATTTGTCTGAGACAAGCCCCACATATTGCTGCCGGAATATGATTTTGCCCTTTTTTTAATATGATGCACCATACGTAGAAAGTTGAAATTCATAGTGAATATGCATCATGTCTCATAGTTTTTCATGCAAAAAAATTAAGGTGGTCACTCAGAAATTTCAGTTTATTTTTAATTAAGATGTACTTTTAAAAACAGGAAAAATGTCAGAAAAGTTGTTCTTTTGTTTAAAAAAATCTGAAAAAATTGTCAAACATTCGTATGGTAGTTTTTTACATCCCTCATTTTTTTCGTTGAAATCTGCGTAGTAGTTTCGTCACAATGCACATTTTTTCCAAAACAGGCATTTAGGGTCATTACCCCCCATGGTCTTGAGATACAAACTTAAAACTGGGGAGAAATGAATTTCTTTTTATGGGCTATCGATCCATGTAGGACTCGTTGTGATTGACTCAGGGGCAAATTTTTCTATGAAACCCAGCTATACCCTATCAGAAAACATTCTTCGTTCGTGCTATAAGTAGAAAATGTTTCAACGGCCGATCCTTCTCAGTTCAAGATAAACAATATTTTTAGTTAAGTGGGCTTGTTTTAACACTAGAACGCCCGGAAATTTTATTCAACTTTCCTAATAATAATTCACATCAGAATTTTTATTCAAAATTATTTAATTGATTTATTTACCGTATATCTGCGTGTTTTAAATCTAACTTATTTCAAGAAAAAAATTCTGCCACGAAATGAAATTTAATTACATGGATGGAGTCTAATCGACTCCTTCCGGGCGTTCTTTTGTTAAAAGGCCTAAAATCACAGTAAATGCCTATCCAATTTGACGAGAAATTTGGCGACAGTTCATGATAAACGTAATCCCCCTTAAGCGTGTAGGTGTAAACGAGGTTCAACTGTTAAAAAATGACTCTAAATTAAAGTTGATCTGCGGCCATCTAGCTACCTATTGTTGATAAAGTGGGCTACTTTTTGAAAATTCAGATTTCTTGATTGGCACACTTTTTTGAAGAGGAAAAATTTCATTTGTTTTCTCCTTAATTAATATATCATTAAATGAAGCGTATTTTACTATTTCAAAACCTGGTGCCAATTAAGAATATGAATTAAAAAAAAGTAGCCCATCTGCAACGACTGGAGCTACCAATATGTTTGAATAGCATGTTTAACTTTATTTACTTTTAAACACTTTGTAATTTAAATATCTTGAAGATGCATATTATGAAATTGGGGTGGCAGATGACTTTCAAGAATAATTTTTGGGTAGCAACAGTTTAAATCTTAAATAATTATCTACAAATGACATTCTGCAATGATTATGTGTCATAATTTTAAAACATAACATTTTCAGTGGGAAAATATATGATCCATTAGATATAGGTATTGTAGAAAAAAAATAACCACTAAGTGTTTAAATAAAATTGTTGGTTACACTTTATTATAAGTGCGTAATTTTAAATCTAGGTGTATATAACGTACAGAATATAGCAGTAAAGAATATTTTTAATAATCAATAAAAAGATTATAGCATCAGACAGTATAGCATCTGAAAAAAAAAACAGTTTAATTAAACCAAATAGGATATTTAACCTTCCTACCCTGTTGAAATTTTGCTCAAACTTGATTAAAATATTTCACACCCGAATTTTTATTTAAATCCTTTTAACATACTTATTTAACTTAAATCTTTGTGTTATTTATTTAATTTACTTTATGAATAAATTTCTGGTTTGAATCGAATGAAACGCATTATAGGACTGGGTCGATTAGTCCCATTCAGGGTAAGAAGGTTAAAAAATGTAGGCGGCATTAACCATATTGGTCCTATGTCCTATAATCACGTCAGCTACTAAAACATTTTCTAAAATAAAATTGGTAAAGATTTTCTGGCTGTATTTTATAATGACGCCTTTAAAGTACATAAAAATGTAACATGTCAACAAAAAGCAAGTAAACAATTTAAACGTAATTGAAAAAATATATTTCAGAAAATCATTCAAAAATTGCGATCATATAATCTATAATTTAACCATTATTTTTATATTTTATTGGTGAAATCATATTTCTTTTTTGTACTATTAAAACAGTACTTTTAGAGCAAAATAAAATATTTTCTCATAAAATTTGTTTATGCACGCATTTTACATGTCTTTAGTAGGGGTCCTAAAAATAGGACGACGGTCCTATCATCTGTATTTCTCCTACTCTGCGTTTCATTCAAAACTCATATTCCTTTCTTATCTTTCGAAGAAACACTTTTGCTCTAATCATCTGGAAACACACTGGTCACGTTTTTTAGTACGTGACCAGTCTGTTCTAGCGTCAATATAGTGCAAAAACATTTCATTGCTGAAAATGGGTGAATTGAAAGGAGGGCAGAAAATAAGGATGATATGAAATAATTTTATGTTGTGTGAATTTGCAGTGTTTTTCGCAGCTTTATTTTGTCTGATAATTTACTATGAAAAAATTATATTTATAAAAATGCAAATAAAAATTGTTCAACTCTTTCACATGATAATTGATAATATGATAGCCCATAATATTATGGGCGTGAAACGCTGAATAACGTCAAAGAAGATCTCGATTAAAGAATTGCAAGAGAAAACCAACAACAGTTTGTTTGAATTGTAAAATTTGTCCTTTCATTGACTGTTTTCGGAATTTTTTTACATAATACACCACTCTGCAATACAAGTAAGTTTTTCATAAAATTACTGTGTCGTAAAATTGCTGTGTTTATCCTGTCTATAGGACAGCTAATTACTTAAACAATTTTAATTTTTTTTTCAATTGCGTGTCCGCCCGTTTTGTATATGCGCATGAATGTATGTATGAACGTGCGTAATGCGATAACTCATGATAAAAATATCCAATTCACTTGAAATTTTCAATATAAGTATATTCTGATAAGGCGCTTCCCTGATTAGTTTTGGGAGTTCAGCCGATAATTATAAGAGGGGGGAACGGGTGCTAATGCCACTCTCCTTAAGTTATCCAAATAGGTTTTTCATGCAGAATTATCAGTATTCGTTAAAAATTTAGGCATAGGATTATTCTGATGATGCGCCTCCGTGATTATTATTAGGTGTTCATTGGATAAGTATAAAAAGGGGGAAGTGGGGGCTAATACCCCACCCTTAATTTCGATAAATGGGCGTTTCATTGAGATTTATGAGATTTCATTCAAATTTTAGACATAGGATCATTTTGATTAGTTTTGGAAGTTCACTGGATAAGTATGAAGAGAGGGAACGGGGGAAAATACCCCACACTTAATTTGGATAATGGGTTTTTCATGCACACTTATCAGATTTCATTAAAATTTTAGGCGTCAGATCAATTTGATGAGGGCACTTCCATTAATTGTTTTGCGAGTTCATTGGATAAATCTAAGGGGGGAAATGGAAGGTAACCCACCCCTTTAATTTAGGTTAATGGATTTTTTACGGAAAATTTACCGATTTGCTTCTCATTTTGGATATAGGTTCTTTCTGAAAAGGCGTTTCCCTGATTTATTTTTGGAATTCATTGAATATGTATAAATGATGGAGCAGTGGGACTATCCCTCTTAATTTAGGTAAATGGTTTTTCTTGCAAATTAATCGATTTATCTTCAATTTTTGGATACAGGTACATAGTGATAAGATGCTTCCCTAATTAGCCGTGGAATTCTTTTGTTAAGTATAAAAGGGGTACGGATGATTGCCCCCTTATATTTGATAAATAGGTTTTTATAAAAATTATCCGACTTGCTTTAAATTTTGGATGTAGGTTCTTTCTGATAAGGCGAATATCTCAACAGTTTTGAAAGTTTAATGGTTAAGGATAAAGGAAGGGGATAACACTTTTTAAATTATATAAATGTGTTTTTATGAAGAATTATCCAATTTGCTCTGAATTTTGGATATAGGTGTTTTATATGATAAAGCATATCGCTGATTAGTTTAGTGGGTTGAATGATTAGATATAAAAAGGGGAAATGGGCGGAGCTATTTCCCCCATAATTTGTTTTTCGAACGACGTTAACTCTTGAAAATATAAGGCTGTAATATACAATTAGTATGCCTAGCCAGTGACCTCAATGCCATCAGTTTGAGTGGGCAATAGTCTTTTTATTTTTACATAATCTTGTATTTATGATGGTGTAAAGTGTTGGATTTATTTAGGGTCCAGACTTAAAAAGTGAAAACGGAACCATTATACTAAAACTCTCTGTCTGTCACTATGAGTCTGTCAATCTATCTGTCACAGCTATTTTACTCGCAAATTGAGGAACGGGGAAAGTTTAAACTGGAGGAAGTTATAAAGACTATTGACCCGTATATTTACAGATTTTTAAACATACACAAGTATTTTTATGGGAAATGCAAGGGGTTGATTAATTACTTGGAAAAATAA
The DNA here is from genome assembly GCA_964019185.1 of Maratus speculifer. Lineage (NCBI taxonomy): Eukaryota > Metazoa > Arthropoda > Arachnida > Araneae > Salticidae > Maratus > Maratus speculifer. Next base: position 301,056,595 of record OZ025293.1, read on the forward strand.
ATCTTTCCTTTGTTTATGTTGGGGGATGTTGTATAAAAGCATTTGTAACGCTGAACTCAAAAACACATTTCTTTTAATTTTTGGAATTATATATTTAGAGATATCGTCAAAACTAAAAGGAAAAATATGTTCCCTTTCATCTATTTCTGAATCAAAGTTGGCTGCTTGTAAGACCACGTTCATTCCGGAATTATTTTAACGAACATGTTTAACAAGGCTATAATAAGCAAGAGAAAACACGAGGGCATTTCCATACGAACTTGTTTGTCTATTACACAACTGAAAATCGTTAATGCTTGTTGGCCACCGTTATTTTCAAAATGTTTGCTTCGCCTTATTGAATTGACGATGTATCTTCGATAAACTAAGTCGCGTTTTCTCGCTTTACAATACTGGTATTTAAAAAATCGTAGCATGTAACAGACAAACAAGTTCGCATGAAAATGCGCACAATGAAAAGCAAATTTCTCAAAAATTGAAAAATGCAACAAATAGTATTAAGAATAATTATGCGTTTGTAAAAAAAAGAAAAAAGGCCTCTCTCGTTTTTACTGTAAGAAAAAGTCTGAAAACTGGACATAATAAAACGTTGACATTTGCTGCGGATAAAAATTTAAAGTTATTACAAAAAAATTTAAAGTTAAAGTACAATATATTACCAATAGACGAGATATCCAAGAAGACGCTAAATCAGGGCGAAATATTTCAATCAGATTACATATTATTCAAATGCAACTTTGTATGATTTTCCGAAATAGTGTACTAGCTTTTTTATTAAATTAAGAGTTTTACTTTATTGATTATTTTGAGGAAAATATGGAAAAAATTTAATAATATATTTTGTTCCGTGATAGTTTTTCTTTAGTTTATATATATATATGATTTTATTTGAAATTACTATCTTGGAAATTAAAAATCTGATTATTTTTTGAAAAAAGATAATTACGTGATAAAATTGCTCGTAAAATTAAATTTTGCAAATAGTGTACTTTACATAAATTTTATTATTTTGAACACCGAATAGGAGAAATAATTTCTTTATAATAATTTTCGCAGAAATTACTTTAGTATTTTAACGTGAATCATCGTTAAAGGCAAATATGGTGAATACAAATTTCAAATGGTAATTTTAAACTAAAGCTTTGATGTTGATGAAAAGTTTGACTTAAAATACATCCTGCAAATTTTAAATGTTCAGAAAGTTAATTTAAAAATTATGTATTTTTAATGAAATGTTTTATTGAATTTTTCATGGCGGAAGATGACATTATAAAAATGTAAAAGAATATGATATATTTCCCTCGTATAAAGAGATAAACGAATTAATCATTGAACTTTACTTTTTACTTTTTCATTTTTTTTTATTTTTTTTCATCATTTTTCATGATTTTTAATGTTAATCGATTATCTTCTTCTTTCTTTGTTAATTAAGTCGCTTTGAGTTTTAAAAGCAAGAGAAGAAGAGTTTTTTTAATTAAAATACCTAGATTTTTTGTTTTTGTATATTTTATATTAACATAATGCGTGTATATCTTAAATTTAATATATAGAATTCAAGGTTACAACAGGCAAAATTTATTTATATTATTTTCCCCAATACTATTTCTGCAAAAGAATAACGCAGAGTAGATTTGTTGAAGATGCCGTAGTTTTTGACTTAATTGTTTTAACCTTCCTACCCTGTTCAAATTTTACTCAATCTTGATTAAAAACATTTCACACCAGAATTGTTATTTAATACATCTTAATATATTTAATTGGCTTATTTCTCGGAATCTTTTATTTAACTTTTTTTATGAAAAAAAACTTCTGGTTCGAATCGTATAAAACAAATTATTGTTATGGGTCAATTAGACCCATTCAGGATAGGAAGGTTAAAAATCGCCTATTGTATTTGTTATTCGTTGATTTCTATTTAAAGTTTGCGCTCTTATGCATAATTTAAAAATATATTTGATTTTACAGGTATTATAAAAAAACGCAATTTTTTTTTTATAAACATTTAGAATTTGGCATTTTATCCCAAGGAATGGGTAAGACAACTGATCATGGTCAGATATACAGCACATTGCTATTGCAAATTGAAAATCATGCTGCAATTTTAGGGTTAGGATAATCAGTTTTACAAGTCAAGCTATATTTATAAAAGTCTATAGCTACCATGTTAAATTATTTCTATCAACAAAAACACAGCACAAAATGTATTATTAGGAAAAACAATAGCAAATAAATATTTTCATTTTTATTATGAAAATGGATTATTAATATTCACAGGAATCCTTTCTGGTTTGAATAATCCACAGAAGGTTCCATAAGTCTTCTATTGAGGGAACTATGTACTAAATGCACCAAACTTCATAAAATGCTTCTGCATGGCACTACAGCGTAAATGGTCAAAGGTCACTTGTCATGGTCAGAGGTGCAACACCTTTCCCTACTTTTAATGAATAAACGAGGATGTATTCAAAGTATTTTAGCAGTCCTGTTAATGATCTGTAGAATTTATACACACGAAATAATATGCAATCATTTTGTTACATTTGACAACACACACCAAAACGGATAATAGACTTACAGGAAATTTCGCTCCAAATCAGTGCTGAAACCTTTTTCTTTTGTCTGTCCCTATGAATAAACAAGAAATGCTATGTATACTAAATTCTACATTAAATGTTTCGTAGTGATTTACATGAATTTTAATGTGTTGAAAACAGTGTAACATTATTAAATATACTATAAACGATTTTTTTTTATCATAGACCATGTTGTAATTGGATTCCTATCCTTGTAATTAACCTAAAACATTACATTATTTATTTTCGACGAGGAAGACGGCATAGCAAGCAGCATTATCATTTACTGGCGGCCCCAAAACTGACTGATGGGTTTTAAAATTCAATGACTAGAAAACAGTAAAAAATTCTTGCAGTAGCGGTATATATGATGACAAAGTGGCTAACCAGGGTGGGTGCCTGAAACCAGCATTATTGCAAATGCTTTTTCGCCTTGATTCATAGTAGAATATTTTATGGTTAGGTAAGGCGAATAGAACTTTCAAAAATTACCTGTAGTCAGAGCATATAGGCACACACACTCGTCACGCCACTGAATGACAGGAGTACTTTTCCTGCGATTCTTCATTTTAGTTCGAATTTCACTCAATAAATGGCGCTAAGAGCAATAAATGCTAAGTTTAGACCCGACTTTTTGATACTTCGGGATCCATTCAATAGATCTTAACCTCATTTTTTTGCATGGAAGAAGATTGAGGATGGAGGGATTTTGCTGTTATTTCGTGCAGTGCCATCTATATATGTTAATTGTAACTAAAACTGAAAATCGCAGTTTATAAACTGCTGACATCTTACATAACTCTCTTTCAAGAATGTTTTTAATATCTGTTACCATTTGAAAGATATTTAATTTTAAAACCCATCATTCATTTTTGGGACACCTGGTATGAATTAAATGGTAAATTGAGTAAATTTAGGTGAGTTAGAGCACGCGCAGACAAACAGGCGGCCAGACAATCCGAAATTAAACACTTTGCAATTACCGTAATTTCGGGTGTATAAGCCGCGGATCAAACAATTCTTTTTGGACCCAGAAATCTTATTTAGTGATTGAACACAAATATTTACGGCGATCTAATTAGTAACATTCATTTAAAAAAAAATCTGGGTCGAAAAAGAATTGTTTGATCCGCGGCTTATACACCCGAAATTACGGTATGTTGGAAAAAGTTAACCTCTTCCCTGATTTTCCGTACGTCATACAGGCAACGTGCTTTCGCCAATCATGATTTGCTGTACCACGTACGGCGATTAATATTCTAATCATGATTTATTATTTTCACCAGTAAATTTTTATTTAAAATTTTGTTATAATTTAATTCGAGCATTTTTCTGATTCAATTAGGCAAAAATGTCTGTTTTTAAAAACCGGGGATAAAAGATTATAAAGTGTGTAAAAAACATGAAAAAATAATAGAGATTATTTGAAAGTTTTTTTCAAAAATATTGATCAGTTAAGTGGTTTAACACTAGAACCGCGGGAAATTTTACCCAAGTTTTATAAAAATAATTCACACCAGAATTTTAATTTAAGTCTAACTTATCTATTTTTAAATAATTTTTGTGCAGCTTATATTTAAATTATTTTAGAAGACTTATCTGGTTCGAATCGACATCTTTTCATTGAGTACGGGTCAAAATGATCCGTCTCTGCGGTACTAGTGTTAAAGGAACACGTTGAACGGCATTTTTGCATGCAAGAATTTATTTGTAAATATATGCGTAACGATACGGGTAAATACTTACAACAACTTATACTGCACAGAACTTTATAAATCAAAACTTTCACCAATATGTTGTTAAGTATTGAATTAAATTTTAAAATTGTTATTTTTCGAAGAAAATTAAAAAGACTTCTTTGAATATCGCTTGCGTATTTATTAATCTGCAAAGTTTTCATTCTTAACCCTTTGCGGCGCAGTGGTTTCATACACCACTTAATTTTAATTCCTAAAAGACACATTGGCACCGGAATTATTTTTAAGAAAATTACGATTTATTGAATGCGTGAAATATAGCGCTTTCTTATTTACAAATAAAGTTGTTTTCAAATCCCGGTGTCAATCATTAATTTCAAAACTTAAGCAATGAATTTGTCCTGCGCCGCAAAGGGTTAAATAAAATTAAAAGCTTTAATAAACCAATATTCATTCTTTTCATATGTATAATGTTACTTTTTTAAATTTTTAAAATTATTCGTATTATATTAAAAATATATATTTAAATTCTATATAAATGCAATTCTATCTTTGTTATTTTGTACAACATTATGTAAAAGTCTGTTTTCATATGTTAAATTTATAAACAAGTTTACTGTAATTTACTTTTCTCTACATATTTGTGAAAAAAATGACATGCAAACGAAATTTAAATTTGTGTCAGGAAGAGTATAAATGTAATGCACATAAACTTCTCAACATTTTTTACAAGTCTTTCACGCACCGTTTTATAATTTAAATATAATCTAAATTCTGAGTTTGCGACAAAAATGTATAAGAATTTCTTTTAATCATAAATTTAAATAATGCATTTTTTAAAAAGTGTATATATACCGGGTGTCCAGTAAATTACTGACCCATTTTGAATGTAAATAACAAAAAAACTGTTTGAGATAAAAATGCGCGGCTTGGTGTATTGTTATTAGAATATAAATAAATTTTAAAATATGCACTTTGTTAATGTAATATAATAATATTTAAAATAATATCTCAGTCTCAAGACTGAGGAGGTGAAGTATAATACAGATGGTTCAATCATAAATATTATTTTAAATCACTTTCCAACCAACGTACCCTATTTCTGAAGCTGATTCGAGAGTCGATTCAACATATAGATTTAGATTCGAAAACATATAGATTCAGATTCAGCCGAAAATTTCATATTTATGAAAATTAGGGTCATGTCTCTATTCAAACAGCCTGTTACCGCCAGCGCGATATTTTTTTCCGAAATATGAACTATATTAACAAAGTACATGTTCAAAAATTTATTGATTTTCTAATAATAATAGCGCAAACCGCGCATTATTATCTCAAACCGTTTATTTGTTATTTAAGTTCAAAATGGGTCAGTTATTTACTGGACACCTGGTATATACAAATATTCAAAGGCATTTATAAATACAATTTGCGTATCTAATAGGCACCCAGATATTTATTTTTTATTAAAAGATAAGGCATTAAATAAAACCAACATTTATTTTTTTACATAAATATAATAAGATAATTTATAATGAATTTGATATTTAGAAATTCACAATTTCCCTCAAAAAAGTAAAAATGTAACAGACATTTGAAATAATCTTACTTCCTTTCTTTAAATTATCACATAGTTTACATTTAGTTTATGTTCTTCAGTTGTTTTATTTTTCCTTTTAAAATAATTCTATAAATTTCTTTGTTTGGAGTGCATTGTAAAACAAATAAAAATGCATTTTTTTAATGTCTCCGATAAAAACTTATCATGTAACAATGAGATTTGTTGTGCATCTTTAAGGCAAGTGCTTTTTCTGAAAATTGCTGTTTTTTCTAGTTCATGTTTTACAGAATGTGAGAGGCTATGATTTACGAACGCCATTCAATTAAGTTGGAAAAATTCTTGAGCACATATGGGATATTATCGAAAAAATTTCAGAGTTAATCTCAATATTGACTATACAAAATTACACAAGAAAACGTATTTAAAAATCATTTGCAGAATTATATAAATATCTTCAACAAAATGTTCCTTACTTATTAATTAAGAATTTCTTGAATCTATTTATGGCTGTTTATTTCATAAAAGTATTTTGAAAATATTTTTTTGCTAAGGATCACTGTTGAAACGATTTATATTAATAAAAATATGTTTTTTAACTATCATTAAAAAAATCAACGAAGATTGTTTCACTTATTATATACGTGTGAAGTTTAGACAATTTTCGTGAAATGAGAGTTATTTAAATCAGGTTAAAGAGATTTCTAACCAGAAAACATTTTAAATGTATCATTAGCAGTTTATTTCCAATTTAGAAGTAGAATTTGTTTGATATCATTTCCTTAAAGAAAATTCTATACGCCAGCAAAATACAAATTTATTAGATCGGATTGTTTAGGATTGCTCATTTTCTTACTGCACTCTAAAGCATTATTTTTATACAATAATTTTAAAGATATATTTCTGGTAACTGTTTTAATGGAAATAGTGTATTGAAATACTTGAATAGAAATTATTCACATTTGGCTTTTATAATTGATCACAGGGTAACCAATTCGGCCTCTACTTTCAATTTAAAAACTTCGAATTCTCATAAGATATTCTGAAAGAATAATTTTTCTTTAGGTAATCGCAAAACTTGTGACGTTAAGTAAGGAAAACTTATGCAATACACAATTTCTGATGTGAATAGAAAATTTAAAAAATAAAAAAAGATGTTATATCTGACAATTCCGATGGATACATACCTCTACCATTTGTAATCATCAAGTTAAAACAACAATAAACTTTAACCAGGCATTTCCTTTTTTCATGTTTTCAACATTGAAAAAAACCTTGATATACCGCCAAAATATGTGTTGGTCAATATTTATATTTCTTTAACACTACAGTGATGGGAGGGACCAGAAAGAAACAATGAAGAAATGGTTAATTAAATACATTCAACAGTTTAAAATAAAAATTCTTGGGTTAAATATTTTTTATAAAACTTGTGTAGAAATTTCCGTCTTTTTAGTATTAAAACATAGTTTAAAATTGAAATGTCAGTAATTTAATATTTAAATATCCATTTAAAAGTAAAAAAATGGGATATAAGCAAAATTATTGGTCAGGTTAATGTAATAGTCCTACAATTAATTTTCGAAAAGTTACACTATTTAAATTTTATCCCTTCCCTTCCAAAGCACACATAAGACATGTTAGATAAATTAATATGTATTTTTCTTCTACTTCTCTCTCTCTCTCCTTCTCTCTCTCTCTCCTTCTCTCTCTCTCTCTCCTTCTTTTTACTTTGCCCCAAGATTGTTACAGCAAAAGCATTCCAGTATCATTAGTTCTTTAAAGCCTAGAATCACATCAGGTCAACATCAAGTGGCCGGTACCATGCCAAACTAACCAATTTTAAAACGAGTATCCAGGGTTTCTACTTTTTCTTTAATTCTGGTTTCTTGATTGGCACCACTTTTTTGAAGTAGTAAAATTCGTCTTACTTAGCCTTATTTTATGACAGATTAATTAAGTTAAAAATGGTGAGAATTTCGTCAATCATGAAATGTGAATTTTAACCTTTTGCATTCGCGAATTGACTTTCACTCATCACTAGTGTTGTCAGGTATCCCTTGTAAATTCGGACACAAATACTTGAATACCACTGAAGTCTTACAGTTTATTTCGCCATCTTTTATTACAGATTTTTTGATCATTAGATAAGGCGAAGAAAATCAGTTTGAAATACTGGTGTCCAGAGCATTTGGAGAACCCACTTACGCGAGACTATAGTGGTCCGTGAGAATCACATCTCGAGTCCAAAGTGTTAAAAAAGGGAGCCCACTGTCAACACAGATTTTGTATTGGATAGTGTAATTAATCCTTTTTGTTTCAGTAATCCATTACGTAGGATACCCAACTGCATTCAAAAATGCCGAAATGCCACCAAAATTTTCCGTTTATTATTTGTGGGTAAAATAACTTTTTATTATTTTCAAATAAATTTGCACGTAAATCTTGTTTTCAATCAGCCGTTTCAACATTTTCTCAATGCAAGTGCTTTGCACTTTTTAAGAGTTATCAGGACATCGACTATATCAGCGACTACGTTTCTTGTTTGCACATTAGTAACTCTGAAGAGAAATATTTGCTTTCTTTAATGACAGAAATTAAGACAAAAGAGAAAAAAGAAGACAAAATTTCACATTAACCCATTAACGCCCAGCGTCCTCTTTTGAGGACAGTTACAAAAAAAGCAAGAAAGCAGTATTCCCACCAGTAAAGACGAAGATAAATATATGCCTTATTTCGCGAGATCGAATCCTTGATAAATTTAGATAAAAGTTAATTTGCTTTTAAAAGTGGTGGGAAATACAAAATTTAAATTTTAGCGAAGAAAATAATTCGGGCGTTAATGGGTTCAAAAAAAGTGGCTTGAAATAAAGTACTTATATTTTACAGAGAAAAATACATCCATATTTGAAGAATTAAAATTGAATGGGTTATGATTTATTAGTAAATGAATATTGTGAATGTGAATCATTTATTAAAACAAATTAAAATGTAAATATACGAGATATTGCAAGAAAAGGGAGATATGATACCGGGTATATAATATGATACCGGGTGTCCCAAAAATGACTGATGGATTTTAAAATTCAATAACTTGCAAACGGTGACAGCTATTTAAAAAGAATTGCAGGAGGGTTATATAAAATGTCAGGAGTTTTTTTACCGTTGTGATTCTAGTTCGAATTTCAAACAATAGGTGGTGCTGACGGCAATTGAAGGCCAGGTGATCAGCGCTGAGTGAAGCGTCGACCTGGCCTTCAATCGCCGTCAACGCCACCTATTGTTTGAAATTCGAACTAAAATAAAAAATTACGGTAAAAAACTCCTGACATGATACATAACCCTCCTGCAAAAAAATTTTAAATAACTATCACCGTTTGCAAGTTATTGAATTTTAAAATCCATCAGTCATTTTTGGGACAACCGGTATATACGCTAAACAACTGAAACCAAAGAAAATAGATGATTACAATAATATTGGGCAAAGATTTCCTAACCAATTATTCCAACATTAATTACTCCAAGAGTGTGGTTTAACAAAGGAAAAGAGAGAAAAAACATTTTGAATTCATTTGTAAAACTGTTTTTTTTAAATGGGAAACGACATTGATCGCCTTACATTGCAACTCCAACTTTAAAATCTCTGTATTAAAACCTTTCCACTGCCGCTACCGGATATATCTGTTCACTAGGCTGCAGGTTTCACTGCAGTTGAAGCTTATTTTTAACCTTCCTACCCTGAATGGGTCTAATCAACCCATAATTATAATGGGTTTTTTACGATTCGAAACAGAACTTTTTTCATAAAGTTAAATAACAGATTCAGAGAACTAAATCAATTAAATACATTAAAATGTTTAAAATAACAATTCTGGTGTGAAATGTGTTTATCAAGATTACGTAAAATTTGAACAGGGTAGGAAGATTAAATTAATATAATTCTACAAATATAATCCAGTTTTAAGAAATAAAGCTATGATTGATAATTTTAAGGCTTATAAGTATACACGTAACAAAAAAATTACACCATGATAGAAAATCCCTCTTTTATTAATATTTAAAATAAATTGCAAAGAAAAAAACATTACAATTTTGCCCTTTTGCTCGGCGGTCAGGGGTTTAATGCACTTGTAATGCAAATTTTTTGTAAAGTTTTACCGCAATATCCGGAGTATAATTTGCAAGTCAAATAATTCTGTTTGGACATAGAAAATTTATTTAGTAACTGAAGACAAATATTTATCAGTCTAAACAGTTACATTTCATTTAAAAAAAATCGGGGTTGAAACATCATTGTTTGATTCGTGGATTATAATCCAGAAATTACGGTAAGATATATTTTATAGAAAAAACCGCCTCCAGCAAATTGTGAGTATACCTCATTTTTAGTGATGAAGTTACAGCATTGTAAATGAAGAAATCGTGGTTACCAGCTTTTTTCTTTACCATAATTTAATTACGTGATTTAATAATTTAACTTAATTTATTAATATTAATTTTAAAGATACAGTTTCTCACTTCTGACAAAAAAAAATTTCTAACCGTCAAACTTTTCTAAATCTTTAACGTGGTCACATAAAATTTAAAGTGTGCAAAACTTGTAAATTAGAGAGGAAAGTCTGGTCAGAATATTTTTTTTACTTTATTTCGAACAGTTTTGGGATACTGATTCTTTGCTTTTCGCAATGTGATAGAAAATTATAGCACTTTTCAGATTTTTTGGTACATTCGATATTAAATTAATGGAGAACTATCAAATATATTTTGAGATTTAATAAAAAATAATTTTGAAATATTTATAATTTCGAATAAATATTTCGAAATATTATAAAAATTAGAATTTTTAAAATAGATTTTTTTGCTTGTATTTAAAGGTAATGCATTTATTTTTTGCAAAGATATGAAAAAATATATTTTAAATGTTTACATGCCACCTAGTACATTAGCAAATGACTGAACTTAAAAATCTTCCGCGAATTAATTAAAGCAAAAAGCACTTGCGTAATGTAAAAATAAAATTAATTTACTATTTATCTTTTGTTAAAAGAAAATATCGCATACGAGAAAAAAATTGAAGTAATCTTATTATATAACTCAAGAATTGTAATACCAAAAAATAGCATAAATCTTAATGTCATCACGTTTTCTTTTTTTTTTTTTTTTTGCTAATTTAACCTATAAGATAAAATATGATTAATCATATTTTTCCATATTTTTAATTTTTTAAAATTATATACAATAATGTACCAAGAAGTAATTATGCAAATTAAATGAAGGACTTTCCATAGTTAAGAAATTTTCTTAGTGCAATTATTGAAGACTTAGAGGCAATTTTTAATTTCATATAATTACATAAAACATTTTGAATCGTCTTAAAATAACCTTTATGAAACAAACAGTATAATTTAAAAATGATTTGTTGGACGATTAAAAGTTAATCTAAAAATAGTTCTTCAAGCGATTTGGAGATTGATCATTTAATAATAAAATTTATTGAAAAACAAGGTCTGGTTTTATTACGCTGATCATTACATTTTAAAAAAGCTTGAATATTGTGAATTAAAATTATTTTTTATTATATTATGCATATCAATATTAAATATTATCTATTTTTTAAAGATCAATTTGTTTTTAATTCAAAAACGGATTATTTCAATTTTAATTTGGTGTGTTATTTGGTGTTATTTATGACGGCCGATTATCTGCTCGAGGTATATAGGTCCTAGGGAGGGAGTACCCTTCGTGGGTGTCTTTTTAAGGGAACCTAACTCGTATTTACACAAAATTCTAAGAAAACCACGAAAACTCCGAACAGTTAGTCCGACGGGCGCGATTGGGTTTGAAACCAGCGCTTCCTTTCTACATGCTTCAAGAGAATAACTTCTCACCCACAGGCGGGGCCAATTTTAATTGCGCGACTGAGTTTTAACCGCCTTCCTGGCGCGCTTCCAAAATATCGCCACATTGGCGCGCTTTTGCGTTTTGTCTCCCGGAGCGGGATTTAAGTCCAGGAGACACTACGCAAAAGACATACCTTCTTTTTAAAACAAAACCAGCCTTTTTTAACTAAATAAAGAAATCGTAATAGATTTTCTAAAGAAATATACCAAGCTTTGAAGTCAAATAATGTTTTTCTTTTATATATAATATGAAATTAAATAACATTAAGATTCAAAACATCTAAAGTACTAAAGAAAGGCCTAAAACACTTACTTTTAAATACAAAGCACGGTCTCCGCATTAAAAAAACAATAGAAATGTACAAAATACTTCCTTTTAAATACAAAACAAAGGTTTCTAATTAAAAAAAATCTGTCGTATATTGCCCCCAAAAAATTCACTCACTCGATGTTACACTCTTCGAAATCCAACGGCCTCTAATGAGATACAAGATATTTAATTAATTTCAAGGCGCAAGACTTCAAACTTTTAAATGTTTCTCCTCTCACGTCCAATAAGAAAACTAGAAAAGAAAGAACGAACGGAGCATGCGCAAGCCGAGGAGCGGAATCTCTCCGAAACTCCGAGGGTTGCCAAGAAGAGCAGCACCGAAACAGAAAAGAAAGCAAGGCATGGTGCAGTCGTCGCACAAAAAAAAAAAAAAAAAAAAAAAAAAAAAAAAAAAAAAAAAAAAAAAAACGCTGCCAAGAAGTGGGTTAAAACTCAGTTTACCCAAATTACTTACACACTGCAGTGTAAATTTGCTTTTTTTTTTTCTCCGAAACGGCTTGGGCTTTTTTAAAATTATTAATATATTATATGAATCTGTTCGCATGAAGTGAATAAGATTTACCTAGTTTCTAGAAAATTGTTTATTATATATTTTTCCTGAAAAATGGGACTATTTGAGACCGCGGATTACATTTTATCCTATGGGTCAGCAGACAAACAGCTGCGCTGCGGTTTCATACAGTAAAAGTCCCAGTTAAAAAATTAAAAAAAATCTGAATATAGGCAATAAATATTTTTTTACCTACACAAACAGTTTATTATGCGTTTTAAAATATTTAATATATATTCAGGATTCGCACTGTTCTACCACT